>JAVANC010000020.1:36598911-37798911 GCA_033319125.1 Parnassius glacialis
AACCGAGAGTCTGATTGCGACTTAGTGGGGTTGGATCTGATGATGCCCGTGAAGCTCTCACAGTTACAGGTTTTATAGTATCACGTTCAAGTAGTCCGCTTTCTAAAAATCTTTGTAACCATATCGATAAGGGTCGCATAAAAGGCGAATCCTTTTTCGTCCAAACTACCAAAGGTACGGTCATAATGGAATCTGACAAAACATGGCCACATTCATTTTCATTAATTTCCTGCGACAGGCAATAAGCCCAAGCGTATTCCAAAGATATAGCAAATACAAATTTAATTTTTCCCTCCACGACATTCTTGAAAATGTCTTCAAACCGAGTTTCTGGTATTATTTCGAAATCATCACGTATCTGTGGATCATGTTCAAAAAACACCAGCGTTCCAGCTCGACCACCAAACGTATAGCCATTTTCAACTGCTTCTTGCAAACTTGCAAAATTTCCTATAACGGTCTCTGTTTTCAATGCTCCTATCAAAACGCTTTGGTATGCACTCCTTACAACAAACGTAAACCAGATCCACAATCCAATTATGTAAAAATCTCGAAACCGTTTTGGAGACACTCTAATCGGTTGTCCAACTAACATGGCCCAAATTCGAAACGAGACACTTTTAAGTTTGTGTATGCCTCTAAAGTGCTTGTAAGTAAACTTCTTCACTGACCTCATTTTTAATATGAATGGAAGTGATTTTAAAAAGAATATTAAAATCAAAAGTATCAGCCACATGTATTCACTCAATGGTGATAGTAATCGCAACCACACATGCCCTGGCTTAATAGAAGGCGCCAACCAGACAATTCTTATTCTGAAATGTGGAAATGAATAATCTAAAAGTCCTAACCTTTCCACTCCTAATGAAATACTGCAGGTGGAAATGTTTGCTTTACCGATTATAACATCATTTAACGAATCAGACTGATTTTGGGCTCGGTATGAATCAACACTGACGTAATCACTGGTAGAAGTAATTGGAGTAAAGTTCAGTACATCTTTTAATAAACGCCACATATTGTTCTTTATTATCTGCAATGGGAGTTTTTGCTCTGTAGAGGAATGGTACAGTTTGTTCGTTGATATATAGAGAGGACATTTATGCATATTTGCCATTTTATCCGGGTATACATTCATTTTAACAGGATTATTTTTGTCTACTAATCCGAGAAGAAAAGGTTTCGTGTTCTGGCAGTCAATATAGTTCTTATATGGGTAATATGTGTACACAGCAGTCATGTTATTCTTTTGGTTCGTTATTACAATAACGTTTATTACATAATAACTCCATAGTATGCGAAAAATACCTTCAATTCGATGTGATTGCGAAAGCAGAACTATAATAAACTTTGCTCCGCTGTGCAAAAGTGACTTCCCTTTAAGATCAGGTTTCAATATTTTTAAAATTTTTCTAAAAGATTTAAAAGACTCCACAAAAATAACAACTTGCTGAGAAGGCAGTCCATCTCGTTTCACTTCAATAACTACGGTGCCTTTGTACTTTTTGAGAAAATTGTCTACAACTATTCCATCAACGTCTTTCGATACAACTACTGTTTGCCATCTAAAATTAAAATTTTTGTTCGCTAATTGAATGGTAGTATCCACAATATGTTTGGAATTGTGATATCCATGGTCATTACTTATTAAGAAAGGGGAATAATTTTTTATTAGAAATATAAGCACCAAAAATATACTGGGAAGAGAAGCCATTGTTCTGCAGTGTAATTATCACCACTGGATAAAAACGGACATACATCTAACTTTAATATTTGTCGAAATGAAAAATGGATTAAATATTGCAGTCGACAAAGAAACAATAGAAGTAATTTTGTTACATCAATATGCAATAAATCACAATTTGTTAGATACGAACGAATTCTGAAAATGTTTTGATTTTATTTTCTGCAAAGTTAATAAATCAAGAATTTCTCTAAAGCATGGGGTTCATCTACAGTAAAACTTGCTTAATACGATCACTTTTAATACGATTTCTCGTTTAATATGCCATTTTATGTCATTCCCGGTAACTTGAGGCATGTTTTCTTACTTTTTTACACGCTTAATACGATTCGTAATCCCGTCTAATACGCCATCTGGGTCGGAAAAGTTACGTTTGCTAGTGTACTAAGTAAGGCGAAAAATCCACGTTGATTCAAAAACGTGAAATCACTCCCTGTTACATATGATGCACAATCTCGAGCTAGGATGACTGGCCTTCGTTTTATTAACTGGTTAAAAGCTTTAGATGATCACTTCCAGATTAAATGTAGACGCATAATTCTCTTCATTGATAACTCTAAACTTTCAACCTAAAGATGTTGAACTAAAGAACATCAAGTTTTTTTTTTACCTCCGAATGCGACGAGCAAGTTGCAACCGATGGATCAGGGCATTATAAAAGTCCTTAAACATGGCTACAGAACACGATTGATACATCGCTATCTTAAGGAAATGGAAGACCCTGACAGCAAACGACCCTTGACTGTGCAATGCGCGATCCTAAACATTGCAGCGGCATGGCAAGCAATTAAGCCTGAAACCATACAAAATTGTTTTAAGAAAGCAGGTTTCCGCAATAACGGAGCTGATGTCGTGTTGGAAGAAGAACCCACGATGCTGCAGGGTTTTTCTGGATATTCTTCCATTGATGACAATGTTGCACCCTATGAAACCTGTTCGATCGAAGATCTTATTCAAGATGTGAATAACACCCAAAAACTCAGTCATCACTTAGGGCCTAAGTGATGACGATGAAGATGAAGGAGAGTCAAGTCCGATTTTATCGAACACAGAGGCATTATCAGCAGTAAACAATTTAGGGCGCTATGTATCTTCTTTCGGGAATAGTGAAAACGCACTGCAAAAGTTAAATTATATTGAAAACCTTGTCATTAATAATGCATCACAATCTTTTTGCCAAGCCAAAATAAGTGATTATTTTAAGTAATGTCATTAAAATTATAATTAACTATGATGTAACGTATTTAAATACATACACATATGCACAACATTATACCTTTCTAATAAATTTATAAATACGTATACGAGTACCTATAATTCAATACCTACACAATATTTGTAAATGATATTTTATTTTTCCTATCCCGCATAATACGCTTTCCCGCTTAAGCGATTTCAGCTGGGTCCCTTCAAAATCGTCTTAAGCTGGTTTTATTGTATATGTAAATTAATATAATTTCAAAGACATGACCTCTTTTCATTCTTCTTTCTTATATTTCATTTCTCCATTGAATGACTGCATTTAACTATCACAACGGGTGTAAGAGGCAGCTATGAGATATACTATCACGTTTGCGTCAGGCGTGAAATAACCAGGCCGGCGAACGGGGAGCAGCATCAAGTTGTGAAACGTCTGATAGTGTCTATCGTCAATCTGTCTGCCGAGCGTGACTAATAAGGCAAATCCTCCTCCCTACTAACAGCCGTAATAGCCCAATGTCGATGAAGAAGATAAAGGAGATTCTATAACTAAATAATATAGTACATAAGTGCATGCAATAAGTCTGAATATAAGCTTATCTAGTTATAATAAGTCATATAATAAGTGTTAGTATCGTATTTTGTTTGCTGATATTTCATACATAATATATTATCATTTCTGCCCTCGTGCAGTTCTGTTCTATTGAACATATTGAATTCGAAGGGTAAAGCTTGGGTTTCACCGTGGACGTCACGCGACTCGCCCGCACTAAATCGGTTTTTGTATTTTATACCAGGTTAATTTTAATTTTTGAGGCAAAATAATCATTAATACCCCTGCTACACATACAAATTCCACTAACAAATGAGTATTCGAGGTGTGTTCTTTTGGAATTTTGTCAAATTATCTATTTTTATTTATTATTTTTGGGTATATTTCATACAGGGGGGGGGGGGGGATGATTCTTTTTATCCGTCTATTCTATCTTGTGGGGTGTCGGTGGATAGGTCTTTCAAAAATATTGGGTTAATTGAACAACATTTTTTGGATTCACGGGTCCGCAATATTTAGCTTTGAAGTGGTATTTTTATTAGTCGTGTGTATGCCCCCAACGGCTTGTAGAATGTTCTAATGAAAACTTTTATTACGTGGTAGAGCCATGCGGCTGCTATATTAGTAGTATAGTTGTAGCACGAATGGGTCGGCTGGACCGGGGAAGGGCGTAGAATAGCAGCTTAACACTGCTATGTTTCGTATGGTGAGTGTAGAGAACCGGATACCCTTTTTACTGGAAAAGAGGCATTCCATCTCCTCACGGGTGACAATGCATCTGCAGTATGATTCTTTATTGAGGAGAAATGTGTATGTCTATGGGTCACAGCAACCACTTAGCTTCAGGTGGACTGTGTGCTCGTCACCCTATCATATTAAAAAAAACTCACTTCAAGATATAGCCAATCTAGTCTGTAGGTCTTCTGACATATGGTAGTACAGCAAGTACACGTTGACTGTGGCCAGTTTCACTCGGATTAGTAAGCGCGGTACCCGAAGTTCGGCAGCCAGACGTTTGCTGTGACAGATCCCTTGTGCTCTTTGAAACAATGATTTTCCCACGGTAGCTTACTGTGAAGGATAATAGTGAGATTCACCCTTTAAATAATGGTTAGTATGAGTCTTATTTCTACTTACAATTTTAGAACCAAAGATCTTCATGTCCATTAGTAGATTTTTGAGGGCCGATGGAAAATAAGACATAGTTCTAGCAATAAAGGACTTTGTAGCTTAAATAACAAGGTTGCATTTATAATAATCAATACACAATAGAAACAAAAAAGCAGAGTACTCGTTTCTAGGCAACCAACAAAAATTACGTAAACAAACCCTTCTAACTATCGCTGCTTTGTTGTTTTTACTACCTTAAAACTAGAAACTATATTCTAAAATTATATACTTATTATTATTATTACTGATAGATTCAAATTATACACTAGAAATATGTATAAGATAACACTGTATTTATATCACATGTTAATGTTTTCGAGTAAGCTAAGCGGACTTCATTCTCCTAATTGTAGTAGTGTGGAATTTTTTGAAGCCAGCAGTTTAAACTGTCGACCGTGTCCAGCTAATGGTTCTATGACCGCTTCTGAAGATGGTGAGTTGACTATTGTAAACATAATTATTCCTGCGTAGTACCTAATTAATGTCTTTCATATTCGTGCATTACGTTAAACCTACTATAGACCAGTTTACAACCGTGTAGGGACGGTGTAAGAATGTCCACTACCCTATATCATACCGTGGGTGTCATAAGAGGTGACAGAGAGAAACTGAAATTGAAGGTGGGCGGCAGCATATCCCTTATAACAACTAAAATTATAAAAACATCTGTGTTTACTAACCCACAATATAAGGGAATCTATGGGGATGGCCTATATACATCAGTGGATTTTTATAGGCTATAACGGGTCGATACAAGTACAACAAGAGGTGTTATATAAAGGTAAGTAGTTTTGTGTGTATTTGGCGTTGGCGGCCAACACTCGCCGACAAGCCGTATAGTGTCGGTTTTCCGTGCACAAATCAAAGAAATTCGGCACAAACCGCAAACAGCAAACACTTAACGGAAACCACAGGATTTTCCTTACATGTTGTATATACAGAGCCATGGCAGAATAAATAATAGTACGTCATGGTAGCTAGACTACGCGAGCAAGCAATGCATTAAGTATGGCAGGCTATCTAGTGCTATATATGTGATAGAAACTGATGGAAATTTTTCAATCAGTTTCTTCCATAACTTTTTCAATTAGCACCTTAGTGTACAGTTTTCCCACAATGCTAAGAAGGCTGATACCACGGTAGTTTTTACAATCCTGCTGTGATCCTTTTCCCTTATATATTGGGACTATTACGGCTTTGCACCAGTCTCCCGGTACGCGCTTAAGTTCTCAACATAAATTAAACAAGGTGAACAGCAGGTCTGCCACCACTCCTTCTCCAGCCCTTAGCATTTCGAGAGAAATACTCTATCATATCCGGCTGCCCTACCTGCTTTCATACTTTTCATTGCTTTCATTATTTCATCTATACTTATGTCTCTATCTACTTCCTCTTTTTCCGGAATTTCTATTTCATTTAATTCCAACGTCTCATCACTCATAAACACGCTTTCAAAGTATTCCTTCCATCTCCTTAAACTTAAAACTTTGTCATTCAGAATACAGCCATTCTGGTCTCGTGTAACATTCATTCTAGGCTGTTTTGTCCCCTGGCAGTTCTTACGAGTTTCCAGAACATTTTAATGTTTGCCTGGAAATTATCCGATATTCTTCTATCATTCTTATCCGTTCTTTCTTGCTTTTTCTTTTCAACTACTTCTTTTATTCTCTTATTTAGATGTCTAAAGACTGCCTTTTTCCTTTCAATATCATCATTCATACCGCTAGAATTACTAGCCTTGGTTGCTAGTAAATCTAGCCATGCTTTCTTCTTTGCTTCAACTTCCATCCGTACCTCATCATCCCACCATAACGTGTTATTTTTCCTTTCATTCGTTCTCTTACTTACACCACATACTTCGGTAGCTGCATCCACCAAACCTTTCTTGACATTATACCACACAGTCTCCAAGTCTTAATCATTCAAACACAATTCAGCCATACCACTTATATTTTCTCTCAATCTACATTTGAACTTCTCGTTCACACCTTCATCTTGTAACCTCTCTGTACTTATACGCTGTAACGCATTGGTAGACACAGATGTCCGATGCCGCCAACGTCTTAAAAGACCATTAATTCGGCATAAGACCAAGTAATGGTCCGTCCCTACGTTAGACCCCCGGTAAACCCTTGAATCTACCACCGCGCTCCTCATTGATTAGATTTGAACAATGAGGAGAATTGAACAGTCAATGAGGAGAATTGAACAGTCAATGAGGAGAATTGAACAGTCTTGGCAAACTAACTTTGCAAGGGAATTTAAACATGAATCTTAATTACAGGTTTATCATGTATTTGTGACAATCACAGCATTAAAACAGGATTAGCTCGGTGCCGAGTATGCAACGTGACGGAGGTAGTGTCCGCGGATGGCTACACGTGTGTGCCGCGACGATGTCAACTCTCTTCTGGTAGAATTGTATGTAGAAAGTGTCCAAAAGATTACGTATCTGGTAAGTCCTTAAATATCATTAAAATTCTCTAAAAACGAAACTCTAGGTTAGGTTAATTTATGATCTCGCCTATTTTCTTGTGCGTATATATACTTTTTTACTCTCAATAAACAAGTTTTTTTCAGTAGACATCATGACAATCAATAACAACATTGTTGATTATAGTCTATTTTCATAACTCTCCTACTGACCATAACACTTTATATTAGAAAGAATGAATAAATGTTCGCTCTTTGACAAAAACTTTCCTAAATACGTGCTTTCCTTCTTTTTTCGCCAACAAACTGGTAGTGGCCTAACGCTAAAAATAATCTTTTAAATTAACTGGTCAACCCTTGATATCAAAATTTATCTATTTTTCACATTTAATAACAAAACATATATTATAACTTGTCAGACAGTTCCTCAACTTATTTGCAAAAGAAATCGTCTTTTGCAAAAAAGTTGAGGGACTGTTCTGGTTCTTAAAAGCCTCGTTTAATTTAGATTGCTATTTGGATAAATATAACTATATTTAGCAATCAGTAATAAAATAATCAAATAACTAAGTTAAAATTAGTCAATAAATTGATGCAGTAACCATTAAAAAAATCTGATGTTTTATGTGGATAATCAAATATGTTTCTTACACATTTTTCCACGTGGTATGGCTCTCAAAAATCCCAAGATTTCTACAGCAACTGGAGTAAATCACTATATTACTATTATACGCGGTAGAGCCAGGCTGCAGCTATATTAGTAGTATAGTTGTAGCACGAATGGGTCGGCTCGACCGGAGAAGGACCACGCTCTCACAGAATACGAGCGTAAAATGGCAGCTTGACACTGCTGTGTTTCGTGTGGTGAGTGTAGAGAACCGGGGAGACTCCTTTTACTGGAAAAAAGGCATTCCATGTTAGTCCTCACGGGTGACAACGCATCTGCATTTTAAGTCTTTATTGAGGATAGATATAGATGTTTATGGGTCACAGGAACCACTTACCATCAGGTGAACTGTGTGCTCGTTTGTCAACCTATCCTATAAAAAAACCATTTTTAATAAAAGAATTAGAAAAAGAACTAATTTATTAAAAATTTATGAAAAATCAACAGTTACACAAAATCATGATGGAACACCTCTGACAGAAGTACAATGCGTAAAGTGCGCGCGCGGATACAAAGTTCAAAATAATATTTGTATCAAGTGCGAGAGTTGTGCATGTAACAGAAACGAAGTTATAGTTCACGGGAAATGTTTACCGAAAAAATATGTCATTCAACGACCGAAATACGAAGAAAAACATCTTCATCCGTCTGATTTACTAGACATCGTCAAATATGAATATATGTGTATTGTAAGTATTTTAAACCATGACCAAAAGTAGGATAATGATTAAGTTTGTAAAGTCTATATTTCCACTCTTAACTCTTAAGTTATCTAGTCATCGGATTTAAGCAGATGTTTTCTCTTCTCTTCTTCTTCATTTTCTACCGACTTCAAACAGGAGGAGATACCCAATTCGACTGTATGTTTTTTTTATGTGTGTTACCTCATAACTTATTTCTGAGTGAACCGATTTCGATGATTCTTTTTTTATTTGATAGCTGGTGCTTAACATGTGGTCCCTTCGAATTTGATCAAGGTCTGACTAATAGTCTATGAGTTATCCTTAATAATTTATATTGAAGTCGGTTGTACAAATTTTTAATTTTAAATGATGTTTATGGCAATTTAGTTGTATAATGAATTCTACCAATGTTATCCAGTCAGTTATATAAGTGACACTGAGATTATTATGTTTCTAAAATATTTAACAGATTAAATCGAAGTCATACGTCATATTAATATTGGCCGCTGACCCTTGTATATATAGAGGTCACTATATTAGCGCGGAATAATTTGGATTATAGTATGACGGGTATGACGTCAGTATGTACTATACAATAAAAATGACGGCCAAAACCTTGCGATCTTAAAACGTAGTAATAAGTAAATGTATATGTTGAATCTACAGAACACTATTAGTCCTAGGAGTCACGTGGAAGATTTATTGGGTAAATTATAGACATATAAATTCATCATATTCTTCATTATAGCCCTTCACATATCCGCTGCAGAGCATAGACTTCTCTCTACGTTTGCCAGTACGAGGATACCACACTAAAGCTTTCTTACCCATCGTTTGTGTGTTCGTTGAGCTATATGGCCAGTTCAAAGCCACTTCAAATTACTGATACATATGAATTATATCTTATATTAATTGTTAATTAGCTAGCCCATAGTCAAAAAAATGGTTTTTCATAATGATTTGCTATTTGTTATTGCATAAATAGGTTCAAACAGCTGTAAAAGAGTGGGGCAATGTTTCAGAACTCTGATGTAGCAGCTTGTCGCTGGCTGGCTAATGCGTGTGTGAGTAATTTTTATTCCTCGGATCCAGCGGGACCATGTAGACTTTGGATATTTCCAAACTTAGTCACCCATAAAAGTAAGTTTCTGTACAAAATATATAGTGTTCGTTTTAAAGAGAGAAAATACATATATAAATTTTCTTTTTAAATCAGGATATGGGCTTGTACATAAAATATTATGTACAAGTCCGTATTCTTATATTCTAGCTAGTTTGAACTTGTATAAATGTATTGTTAACGTGTAAGTAACGTAAGATTAATAAATCACCGCTTTTCGTCCATGGGTGTCGTAAGAAGTGACTATGACAAATTTCGAAATTCTCATGGATATATCCATCCAATAGATGACGGTACAATCAACAAAGTCGGGAGCCCATGAATTTTTTAAGTGAAATTTTAAAAGATCGTAAGAAAATCGAAGAAGCATGTGCTCGGCGATGAAGAAAAACATTGCAAGGAAGCTTAAAGTCTGAGTAATAAGAAAATTTTAAAGTTCACAAATTACATAATATGCGGAACGTATATATACCTTATATATAATGTAACTTTAACTTGTATTTCATATTTTTAGTTCTACCCATGCTTAAGACAAATAAATCAAATAAATCCAGTTCGGACGACAAAGATTCAAATGAAATACATTTGTCTAACGGACAGGTAATTGAAACAAAAACTATAAAATATATTTTATTTAATAATTTCGAGGCACATTAGGCTGTAATTAAATTTTTTCAGAATTCATTGGTAATAACCGCAATAAGCTATGAAAATAATGGTAAATTTGAATATCTTCACAATCCTGGAAAGAAATTTAACTCCTGTTTTCCTCCTTTTACTTTAACCATAGGCGAGAATTACTCGTAAGTACTATATAGTTCGTTTTATTTGTGTTCTTGTGTTATGTAGTTATCTAATATACAATTCAACCTACAGGTATGATTGTAAAGTTAATGTCTCAGAGTTATCTACGTCAAACAATGAACTTTATACATTGTTTACTACTTCCGATGAAAATATGAAACCGATTTCGATTAAACTACGCAAACCTAACGGTCACTTTGTCCAGGTGAGAAAATTTCCAGAAATTATGACATAAATATTGATAGAAAAACTAAATCATAAGAGGAACATTCACACGGATATTCTACATAACTGAATTTAGGACGTAAATTGAAAATATAAATATTAGTTACTTAGTAATTATCATTTATATTTTCCGTATAAAATGACTAGAAAATAAGTTAAATCAAACTGAACACAACGCAGTCAGATAAACATTATTCGATTAAAATTAAAATAAAATTGTAATTAATGAAAATACAATTTTATACGCTCGCCTAATTCCTTCGTTTCTAATTCAACTCGAAGCTTTAGTAAAGCTCAGCAAACGCGGGCGATGGATGAGTTGTTAGTAATTTAAGTAGATATACTTTACAGTATTTAGAAGCAATTATAAATACTCTTAGAGATATACACTCGATCTTATTACAATAGTTCAGGGGATAAGCCTTTGTACGCGAGCCAAACCAAGCTCGATTCCCGCCAGCACTAGTAATATTGTTAATTGCAATATTATGTGCTGATTAAGCACGTGTAGATAGTGAAGGAAAACGTCGTGTGACTTCGGTAGTGATAGAAAACGTCGTGAAGAAGGTATTACTAAAAAAAATTGAAGTATATGTGGATTCTGCCGATGCTTATTGAGGTAGCGTGGTTGACACTTCCCTGCTCCAAATCCCTCTCAGAAATAAGAGTATGCCAGCGTCTAGAGAGGTACAGAGTTTTTATTTACACTAGATCGAACCAAAACTGATAATTTAGATTATACATTTAAATATTGTCCACATACTTTAATGATAAACTTTACTTTTTGATTTCAGAAAGGATTGTGGCCTTCGAATGAATTTGCAAAATATTTTTTGTATCGCCGATCACTTTCTGCAACTTCAAACATTACTGACTTGATTTATCTGCGTGTTTTTCTAATAAGCCTCCGGTAATTGTTGTATTATTTTATATTGATAAAAACAAGTAACTATTCACAAACTGGTGCCGTGTGGTGATGGCGTAAATGAATTCATCATTCATCTTATACGTAGTAAAGCCACGCTGCAGCTATATTATGGTAGTAGCACGAATGGGTCGGCTCGACCGGGGAAGGACCACGCCTTCACAGAATACAGAATGTTGCCGTGTTTCGTATGGTGAGTGTAGAGAACCGGAGATTCGATTTATTGGAAACCAGGCAACCAGCAGGTGGACTGTGTGCTCGCGTGTCACTCTTATTCTATATAAAAAAATCATGTCATTATTTCAACCCGTCAGTGTTGTTTGTGACGACTATAGGATGTAGATGAAACAGGGACTGGTTAGCAGCATCTATCTACCCAATCACAACTCAAAAAACTGCGGTTGGCAACCCGCTTGGAAGGCGTGGGAACAATGACTACAATGAATTAAATAATAAATATAATAATAATAATGTGTAATTTATAAATCCATCTATAAATCCCAGTCCGCCTCTCGGGTCATCTGAGGCGACTGGGACTCCGTGACGGACCGCTCCAAGCTCAAATGCAGAAGCTGGTGCTCCTCGATAAAGCCCGTATCGTCCATGAGTTTCTTTCGTTTCCCCCCTTACACCCGGCCGTTTGGTCTACCTGCCGAGGGCTTCCATCTGGTTTGGTTTTTATTTATTTTTTATGTATTTATTTTATTTTATTGATATTTATATATGTTTATCATTTTCATTAACAGCTAAATATTTATACAGGCCAAGCAGATGTGAAAACTTTATAGATACGCCATAATATTAATGTTTTTTTTTTATAGGATAAGGGTGACAAACGAGCACACAATCCACCTGTAGGTAAGTGGTTGCTGCGGCCAATAGACATCTACATCTATCCTCTATTACTAATCAAAGTGTAGATGCGTTGTCACCCGTGAGGACTAAGATGGAATGCCTCATTTCCAGTAAAAAGGGCCTCCGGCCACCTGCACTCACCAAGCGAAACGCAGAGGTAAACCTCTACTTCACGCTGGTTTCCTGTGAGTTCGTGGTAACACCCAGGTTCGAGCCGGCCCATCCGTGCGACAGCAAAAGCTGCCGCGTGGCTCTACCATTGTCACTGTGTAATTTAAACGCGGGCTACGATTTATACGGGGAAAATGATGGGTTTATTGGTAGAGAAGAGTATTTACATGGTATGTTAACTTTAAGTGACAGAGCTATGCTGTAGACTAATATGGTTGCAACACTAAGGGTCGGCTCGATTGAGGAAGAATGAAGTTAACCAGACCAGTATAATGCTATTGTGTTTTGTGTGGTGAGTGACGAGATTCGGAGATCCTTTATGGTAACGAAACATTTTATCTTAGTCTTATGTAGTTATTCTTTCTTGATAAAGTGAAAACAATAATGAGTAAATACACATAAAAACATTAAGACCAGGTAGAACTGGATATATGGCTTTTGAAGAACGTGCCACCTGGTAAGAATTAAGTGAAAGTCTCGACGATACTCATCACACCGATAAGCGCAGGGCCTGTACACATTACCCAGGGTCTTTAGCGGTGATCGCCCTGTCTGTATCATTGTAAGATTAGGATTGGTTTTCCACTAAAAGCCCTGATTAACAAAGAAAGATAGACAGAAAACTACATACCATGATGGTGGTTGCAAATCATTTTAGATGCATATTAGAGCAAAAGCGTGCGTTCTTATTGAGCATGATGTCGGCGTCATTGGAAATGTAACTGGTCTTCTGTCTATGCTTTTTTGTTTGTCTAATGGTCAGTTTAGTATTTGGAGAAAAAGTTGGCCCCGTTTACACAAAATAATGGCAATAATAACAATGTGTGCCCATAATGATTGATATTGACGGCTCGTTGGCATGGATAAACGTTCGGCTGCGACCCTGCAGGGCCGTGGTTACAAATACCACACGAAATACCTTTATTTATACAACGTGTCCCAAAATTCAACGATAAGCCAACACCGGAGGATAGACCTGCCCCGGACTAATCGGGGAAAAAAAGAAAAAAAATATATCCCAATTATATTTTAAGTTATATAAAAAAAATGAAATTCTTCAGAAATTGCGACCGTTTATGATATTTTTCACTACCATGACCACAATTTTTTAAATATTTTTTTCTTTTTTTTTATAGGCAACCTGAATAGTACTGCTATCTACCACAATTCTTAAAAACTCCAGAATAACTCTTGTTTTATCACGAAAATTAATGAAACTTATTTTATTCCCTAAATTTTTAGAAGACTTTTACTTTTAACCAAATTTAACTTATCGTGGTGTAAAAAGTATGAACACTAGTATGGCAAGTTTTTTTAAAAATTGACGCAACTAACCAACATTCCAAAATGGTATAATACTCTAGGAAAACAAGTTATAAAAAAATATGGGCCTATAATTTCTTAACAGGGGCCAAATGACGGTCGGGTGTAATAAAAGTATTAGTTCTTGAAAAATGTTTAATATTTCAAAACAAATGGTACAAACAGTTTCACGTGTAATTTATTAAGTTATTAACATTATAGCAAATTTTCGACCTGTTTGCCACCAGCATTAATACATGCACGACATCGCCTTAAAAATGATCGTTTTATTTGTCTTGCATATCTTCTGCTATTAATGTAATCAGCAGCTTGAGTGATATTTCGACGAAGCTCGTCCAATGTCACAATGGGTTTTGAGTAGACCCTGTTTTAAGACAACCCCAATAGAAGAAGTCCAGGGGGTTCAAATCGGGTGAACGGGGTGGCCATAAGATAGGACCCAGTCGCCCGATCCAACGCCCTGGATACTCTTGATTTAAATATTCTCGCACAGGACGGGCATAATGTGCTGGGCAACCATCATTTTGGAACCACATGTTATGAAGATCACTTAAGGGCACGTCGTTTAACAATTCTTGCAAGTCATTTTGTAAAAAGTTTAAATAACTATAGCCATCTAAGTTTCCTTGTAACTCAAAGGGCCCAATTACTTTTCCATTTAATATGCCGGTCCATAGGTTAACCTTGAATTGATATTGGGATTTGTCTTGTCTCATCAAGTGTGGATTTTCATTACTCCAACTATGTAGGTTGTGAAGATTTAAATACCCATCTTTCTTGCACGTTGTTTCATCCGACCATAGAATTTTTTCTAGGAAGTGGGGATCTTCACTGTGCCTTTGCAACATTACACGGCAAAATGTGACCCGTAGCGGATAGTCTCGCGGTAACAACGTCTGCACACGCCTGTAGTGATATGGGTGAAGCTTGTGACGTTTTAATATTCGATGTGCAGAACTTTTCGGGATTCCTGTAGCTTATTCTATGCCACGTACCGAAGTAGTCGAGTCATTTTCTATCTCATTGAGAACTTCTTCATCACGATCCAATCTAGGTCTTCCAGCGCTTCTCCTATTGGATGGCATACGACCCTCAGAAAACGCTTGATGCACATTAATAAACACTCGATAATCAGGATATTTTTGAGCATTTGGGTATCTTTCTCGATACAGTCTGCTAGCAGCGTTAGCATTACATCGGCATTCTCCATAGATTAAATGCATATTAGCGTATTCCTGTGGTATGTACGGTTGCGGCATGTTAAACGCCAAACAGTCCAAAATGCGCCAGAACTCTAAATCACAAAACACACAATCGTAGTCCAAGATAATGCAAGGTTAGTTCAGTTTGCAGATCACTTCCAGTCCAAATAATGCCAGGTCAGTTAAGTTTGCAGGTCGATTCCAGTCCAAAAAGCCAAGCCAAAAGTCGATAGTATGTACGAAGGCCACGTAAGTTGAATTGGGAACGGTGCGCAGTAAACAAAGGAGCAGAGCGTACTGAACCGTCTTGCTGAGAATAATAACAGCTTCTCTACCTGCCCTGTTGTTGTCTCTTTTTAACGTAAATATCTCTATCTATCTATCTCTCTCTAACATCTAAGGTATTTATGCCCCATTCGAATTCCTAGAAATTGTAACAGGAACCCATTTTGGGCATGTAGTAAAAGTGATTACTGACAATTACAATTTAAGGAATTTGTTAAGAAATAATAGGCCCATATTTTATTATAACTTGTTTTCCTAGAGTATTATACCATTTTGGAATGTTGGTTAGTTGCGTCAATTTTTAAAAAAACTTGCCATACTAGTGTTCATACTTTTTTTACACCACGATAAGTTAAATTTGGTTAAAATAAAAGTCTTCAAAAAATTTAGGGAATAAAATAAGTTTCAATGATTTTCGTGATAAAACAAGAGTTATTCTGGAGTTTTTAAGAATTGTGGTAGATAGCAGTACTATTCAGGTTGCCTATAAAAAAAAAGAATAAAATATATAAAAAATTGTGGTCATGGTAGTGAAAAATATCATAAACGGTCTCAATTTCTGAAGAATTTCATTTTTTTTATATAACTTAAAATATAATTGGGATATATTTTTTTTCTTTTTTTCCCCGATTAGTCCGGGGCAGGTCTATCCTCCGGTGTTGGCTTATCGTTGAATTTTGGGACACGTTGTATACGTTTGTGTGGCCTACAAATGATTGTTTCAGGTCTCGACGTTTGTACATGTGTAATTTATGTATGTATAATCCTTACACTATATAGAAGAAATTCCGAGTGTAATTTAAAAAAAATGCTAGAATTTCGATCACAAGATGAGAACATAACCATGTTCAACTGAACTGTACTGCAATCCGTACAGTGTGTCATTTAGTGTGGTTTCAATCTACTAGTTAGTCTGTGGTGGCGCAACTGCGTATGCGCGACTCTACTATCTCCCGCGCATGCGCCAAGACATAGAGTAGTGCACATTTTTTGTTTAGAATGGCTTCTCTAGTACGTAGTACATATAACTCAATGATTAGTAATAAGATATTATCGTAACTCGAAGCATTGTGCACGTGTGCTCTTTGAAATTTCGTTTCAAATATTGCACAATACGTTATATTGACTGGCTCGTTGGTCTATTGATCGTAAGTGCGACTGACTGCAAATCATGTGGTCTCGGTTTCGAATCCCGGGTCGGGTGAAAATCACTTCTTGGAGTTTTTCTGTCAAGATATACTCAGTTCGGAGTCAGGAAGTTTGTGGTGTCTCACTACCGTACCTCGGAATACACGTTAAGCCGTTATTCCTGCCCTTGATTTCTGTCCGGTCGTATTCAGTTGCGGTGCTGTCGGACTACGAGAGTGAAGGAATAGATAGTGCACTTGTGTTTATGCACACACACGTGCACTATAATCCTGTGCTGCGCAGAGTGCTAGTCTCCGTTGAGACTGGTCGCTATGACCGAAATTCGGTCTGAATGACATTGTTTATTTTAATTGTATTATTGCATTATATAGACTTGTACTTGGGGAAGACCTACGTTCAGCAGTGGACTTGTGATGGCCTGAAATGGTTAAAATGATGATAGAATTTTAAGTTATTCGGTTAATTTCCTATTTTTTTGTCAAAGTATAAAAGTGGAGCAAAAATATCTTATTTGGTTTCAGTATTGAACGAAAAGAACAGAGTTTTGGCTCGCTAAAACTACATATAAATTTTGAAGCACAGAATGCCGTCAAGTCTCCATTCTCCGACATTTTCAGTACTTCTTTAATTGTGACGCATATTTTACCCAGCGCTGGAGTTCTTCGTGGTTTAGAGGTGTGACATTAAATATGATATAACTATTTTGTCTACTGTACTAAACATATGCATAGGGTCCTTTCCTTCTTCCTTCCTGTTCTTTAATGCTACTGGACTGGAAAGGATACGGCGTTAACATCAATGGCGAGTACATCACTCACATTCGATTTTGAAAGAAAGAATGTATTTATTTATTGCTGCAACTTGCTTCTACAAAAACCAAAAAAAAACTTAACAAAATATTAAAAATGGATTACAGCAACAAAAAGGCCAAAGACTCAGCATAACGTTACAGTAAAAAAGTTACTGCAGCGCTGATATTATGTCGGAGCCACATAAGTCGACGATATAGCCATTATGGTAGCTAGGGGACCTCAGCACTATGCTTAATGACCTCGATAGTATCCCTTGATTTTATAATTAACATAGACAAGACATAGGTCACGTGTCAAAGTTCATGTCACACCTACAATTTGGAGATCACAACACATTTTGACGTCACGTACAGCTCAAAACTTGAAAACAGAAACTGAAACATAAAAATATTTCAAGAAACTGTCCGTCAACATTCATTGGAACAGCGAAGCGGACTGATTGCTCCATTACCCTCTCTTCCTCTAGAGAGGAGGCCTGTTCTCAGCAGTGACACGTAACACCTGTAATATGTTCTATGTAGGTAGGCCGTCTATCTGGCATCTGCCGCACTTGTCTTAAATAAACCCCATTACGTAAGGACGTATTTTATTTCTCAAAGAGCTATCCGTTGGGAGGCACTGTTGAGGTCATTGATAAAGTGCTTATTTTTATTATTAGGCTACGCAATTAATATAGGCTGTAACTTATAACGTATAATATTAATTTGACATGTGTGTTTCAGATATGGGGTAGTATTCTTAGTATTCTGATGTCGATTTACGCAATAGCACACTGGCGCGGAGTACTGCGTCGAGGAGGCCTTCAAATTTACTTGTTGCCTCTCATTGCTGGATCCATCGCAGACGCTCTTTATTTTGTATGTGCTATTTAATTTTCTACAAAAGTCGCCAATTACACTTTCTATCTAGTGACTTCTATTCGGAAAATGACGAGTATTTAACCTATAACAAATTATCACACCAGCAATCTTTATTAAACCAAGAAGGTTTGGCAACGTTTGGGAAATTACGAAAAATCTTATTTTCCAGTGTTCCTCAAAACCTTAAAATGAATGTTTTATATCAACTACGTACTACTGGTGGAACCGAGACTTGTTCCGTTACAGCAGTAACAGATGGATGTAGTAAAGAAATTGTTAGAAGCTCAAAGTCACTTAAAGAGCTATGGAGAGGGCTATTCTCGGAGCTTTTCTGCGTGAAAAAATCCGTAATGATGATCCGCCACAGATAGTAATCGACATAGCCCAATAGATCAGCAAGCCGAATTGGTAATGGTTCGGGAAGATAGGTAGCTTGAGGAAGTGATAACCAAAGGCAAAAAATGTTTTTCATGTGCAGCTATATTAACTGTATAGTTGTAGCACGAATGGGTCGACTCGACCGGGGTAGGACCACGCTCTCACAGAATACTAGCGTAAAATAGCAGCTTAACACTGCTGTGTTTCGTATGGTGAATGTGGAGAACCGGAGACCCTTTTTACTGCAGAAGAGGCATTCCATCTTAGTCCTCACGAGTGACAACGCATCTGCATTTTGATTCTTTATCGAGGATAGATGTAGATGTCTATGAACCACAGCAACCGTTTACCATCAGGTGGACTGTATGCTCGTTTGTCACCCTATCCTAATACCCTAATAAGCTAATAAATTAGAATAAATAAGCTAAAATAATAAACAAATAATGAATGGAAAAATGTAAAGGTTCAATTATTTTTACAATATTTTTACCGATTATTTGGATTAGCATGAATTTGAATCATCCAAACACTACGGTAAGGTACATAACGACGCATTATTGAAACAACGTCAAGCATAGAAGTTGGTTCTGTTTATTGCATGCCGAGCGCAAAGCGCATAGGTATATTATACTAGCGCCTAATAATCAAGATTCCAATTATTTTATATTTCGCTTTGTTTGAAAAAGTCAAACAATCGAGTTATTTGTTTATATTTAAGTATTAAAAATCTAATTTAACCCTCAACCACCTGATAGCGTTAAATGGAAAATCAATCAAGTTTAAGAAACGATTGAAAAAATTAATATTCAATATGATGTAATTATTTACTAACTTTGGGGTGTGAACTACCCAAGCATCTTATAAATTATTTTAAAGATTTTTTGGTTAAAAACTTAGAAGACTAGGATATTTGTTTTTCAGGCTACATGGTCTTCAGTCATGCACGCATTAGCCGCGGAGGCGGGAACACTTGAATTAACTTTACCGCTATCACAATTAGAGGAACGTGTGATGGAAGGAATAATTTACACCGTCGTTGCCTTAAAGGTGCCATAATATTTGATAAAGATTAGGGAGTTCAAAGAGAAGGGAATAGTATCACGCTTTATTTTATTTTACAGGTTGTAAAAGTGGCGTAAGTAAATTGGATTCAATGTCGTTGTGACATATTCTTTATTGACTGGTCCGAATACACTCCTTATTTTAAAGGTAAAGTTCAAAATGCACACATTGTAACACTTTCTTGGCTTGATAATAACAACTGCCAAGCGTGGCTATTATGATACATGTACATATATCCGTCTATGAAGCAATCTATGGTGGAGACCTATGTTTAAAGTGTACTTTTGACAAGCTGTAATGAATAAATGAATGAATGAAAACTGTTGTTTTAAACAAGTTTTAAAGAAAAATTATTTTTACAACTCACAAACCAATTAATGAGGGCATCCACGACTTTTTCTGACACCAGCCCTGGTGTCAGAAAAAGCCATTTAAAAATCAGGTGTAGATAATGTTTAACAGATATCAAGTTCAAGTTAATTTGTTCCGATCGATTTGTTCCTGGTATTTGACCGACTGCGAAAACAGGTGATGGATACGCGAGTGTTCAGGGGTGCTGACCTGGGAACGGATCACTATCTAGTGATTACTAGATTTAGGGGTCTGTTCGCGGGTTGGCGCTACCGGACGGCAGTAACAGAACCACAGTCGGTCTGTCGCATCCGAAGCTGGGAGCTTTAGGAAGCGGATACTAGGGACAAATATCATGCGATGGTAGCCGAAAAGCTTGACAACATCGATGGCAGAAAATAATGTGTTGAAAGAACATGGCAGAACCTTAGGGATGGAATGGTAAGTGCAGCGGAAGAAGTGTGTGGAACGATTAAAAGAGGCAGTAGTAAAAGAAGAGATGCATGGTGGAATGATGAAGTGAAAGAAGCTGTAAAGAAGAAGAAGAAAGCATGGTTAGACTACTTGGCCTCTAGCAATGATAAGGATATGAGAGAGAAGATGAAAGAAAGATATAAGCTGCAGAAAGTTCACACGAAAGCATTGATTGAGGAAGTGCGTGAAAGGTGTAGAATGGAAGCGGACGAAAGGTTGTCGCACAACTTTAAGGACAACTCCAAACTCTTCTGGAAAGAGGTTGGAAGGACCCGAAGTGGTGCGACAGCCTTAAGAATGAACAAAGTGCGTTCGAGAACTAATGACGTCCTCTCAGAAAAAGCGGACGTCATGCAGCGATGGAGCGAATTTTATAGAGAAATGTATGCGTGTGATGATCTTAGTGAGGGATCCGGGGATGACGCCGAGACTGGTACGCCAGACCCGGACCTCGATGACACTGAGGTCATCAGTATGAAAGAGATTGAACGTGCGATTCGAAGTTTGAAATGTGGTAAGGCTGCGGGACTAGACAGAGTTACTGCTGAAATGGTCAAGTATGGTGGGCCTCGCGTCTGGGACAGCTTTCATCTGCTGTGCAATTTGTGCTGGCGGACGGGGGATGTCCCGGATAATTGGCGATCCGCAGTCAATGTGCCTTTATATAAAGGTAAAGGTTCACATTTTGACTGCGGGTGCTATCGGACGATCAGCTTGACCAGTTTAGCAAGTAAAGTTTACTCGAAGTTTTTGACACGTAGGATGCAAGAGAAATCGGAAAGATTTCTATGGGAGGCACAATGCGGATTTAGACCTGGAAGAGGATGCACGGATCAAATGTTTTCTCTCCGCATGATCACGGAAAAGCTTCTGGCTGCTAACCAGAGGATTTTCTGTGCTTTTGTGGATCTTCAGAAAGCATTTAATAAGGTTGTAAGGAAGAAAATGTGGGAACTGTTGCCGGGGTATGGTGTGGATGGTCGATTGCTAAGGGCTGTGCAGTCACTTTACTGTGACTGTAAAGCCTGTGTGCGAGTAGGGCATGACCTGTCACCCATGTTTAGCGTCCAAACGGGCGTAAAACAGGGTTGTGTCATGTCTTCCTGGCTGTTCATACTGTATCTCGACAGCTGTTTACAGAAGCTGAAAGATAGCTGTTTGGTGGTGAAATTGTTGACATTATAGTAAATTGTCTGCTGTATGCTGATGATGCAGTGCTTATTGCACCATCAGAGGCAGAACTGCAGGCATTAGTCACGTGTATGAAAGACGAATGTGAAATTAAAGGTCTCCGCTTGAATGCTAATAAAACTAAGGTTCTGGTATTTGAAAGGGACGAAGAGAGAACGAAGTATGAAATATGGGTAAATCAGGAATGTCTAGAACAGGTAAATGAAATTGTATACTTGGGGAGTGCTTTTAGCCGGGATGGAAGATGTGATTTAGATGTGGACAGGCGTGTCGCTGCCGGGAACAAAGTCAATGGTGCCCTGACTGCGTTAGTCAAAAGGCAAGGCGTAGTGAAGAGTGCACGCCTTGCAATACATAACGCAGTGTTGGTACCGACTTTGTTATATGGCAGCGAAACCTGGGTGTGCCAGAAGAAGCATAAAAGCAAGTTGAATGCAGTGGAGATGCGATCTCTTCGTGACCGAAAGCGAAACGAAGAGATTCGCAATATGGCAGGTTTGAAAGATGACCTTATCACAAAAATTGATAAGGGCGTGCTTCGATGGTTTGGGCACGTTGAGAGAATGAGTGAAGGCCGAATGGTGAAGAAAATATATAGCGCGAAAGTTAATATTAAAAGGTGTCGAGGTAGACCGAGACTAACTTTCGAAGACCATGTGAGCAAATTGCTCGAAGAGGGGAGGGTCAAGAGTACTCGGATACCTAGACGTGCATGTATGAAGAAGATAATGAATCTGAAAGAAGCGAAAGAGGTATGTAAGGATCGTGACACTTGGCGATCTGTTCTCTCTGGCTACCCCGTCAGGGATTGTGCGTGACGATAAGTAAGTAAGTAAGTAAGTAAGAAAATATAAAGGTTAATGTTTCTTTCTGTACTATAAGTTATATTTTACATTTACATTTAATTAGATTAAAATAAATAAATTAAACCACAGATATTCCTAAAAGTAGGTAGAATTTTTTTAAAAAAGAGTTAAAAATATGCAAAAAATTAAAGAAAAAACCATTGAGGCATTGTTTTGTGTATAAATATAATACCTTAGAAACTAATAAATATTTATTTAAAACCAGCTTATCAATTAAATGACATTGTGTAACAAATAACTTCACCTCGGTGTCAACTAGCGACATCTGGTGAGCGGAAGATTATTAGCCCTCATTTTCATAACCTTTATATATTTCACTGCATTTATCGCAAATCTTAAGTCGAAATTTAGACTACAAGTGTAGAAATAATTATAGATACGCCAATAAATGAGCAGTCAAATACTTACTGGAAACCAGCAATCTTGGCGAGAGAATGGGCAGCCATGCAAACGAAAAGAAGAACGTCACTAGCAGCCACAGTCACTTTGACGCTCTTCATTTTGAACGTATGTCGAAGTTCATTTTAATATCTTTTAATACGAATTTATCAAGAGCCATTGTAGCGCAGGGAATTAGCGCTCACTTAAAAAAATTATGTAATTTTTTATAGAATAAGGGTGACAAACAACCACACAGTCCACTCGATGGTAATTGGATGCTGAGGCCCATAGACATCTATATCTATCCTCGATTAAGATTCAAAATGTAGATGCGTTGTCACCCCTGAGGACTAATATGGAATGTCTCCTTTCCAGTAAAAAGGGTATCCGGTTCTCTACTGTTACCGCATGAAACACAGCAGCATTAAGCTGCTATTTTACGCTAGTATTCTGTGAGAGCGTGGTCCTTTCACGGTAAAGTCAACCCATTCGTGCTTCATTATATTTTAAATTTAAAATATATCTGACTAATAAAATAAATAAATCATGAATAGACACTTTCATTATACCACCATATTTTTATCACATTATCTAGTTATATTTGGCGTTTTTATTATGCCCGGGCAATATGAATAATGCTCAATTAACCACTTAGTCAATGACAGATATATTGAGAGGAATAAGAATAAGGAAATATGAGGAGAAATGAAAAGCATATTTAAAGTTTGGCAACACACATTGGAGCGTTGTCCTAAAACCTTTTCAGGAATGAGATGAGGTCCGGGTATATGATGATTGACTGTGATCAGCATGCTTGCCTCGCACCACAATATTCACCGGTCAGGATATTTTAGATGTAATTAATTTTGAGATGGTATTTCGCCACTCATCGGGTAGCAGGTAAATTAATTTCGGTAATTTTAAAAAACGACTTATGTATTTTAAATGACAAAACGGAACGGGATCAACAACGCACGCGTGGGATAATTTTTTTAAATAGAAGAAACAGATATTTTTTTAAAGAGACAAACTAGCCACTCAGTCTACCTGTTGTTCAAAGACTTCTGTGGCCCATAGATACCTCTACAACTATTTTGATGCGATTCCCTTCTCTATTCTTTATCCTCGATTAAGAATCTAAGTTATAATGAAGAAGATAAAGATAAACGTTATGCTTTTATTTTACAACTGTACAACCAGTGATGACTTATGGATCTGAGATGTTGTCCTTCACTGCTGGCCGTATGAGGAAGCTCAAGGTTGCTCAGTGAGCTATAGACAGGGCTATGGTCGGGGTTTCTCTGCGTGATAAACTTAGAAATTAGAATATCCGTAAAAGAACCAGAGTGACCGACATAGCCCAATGGATTAGTAAGCTGAAGTAGCAATGGGCCGGCCATATAGCTCGAAGATCTGACAATCGATGGGAAAAAAGGTTCTCGTGTAGCAGCCTCGTACAGGTAGGCGAAGTGTAGGGCGACCACATACTAGATGGAGTGACGACCTGGTAAGATATGCAGGCAGTCGATGGTGGCAGGTGGCTCTGGACCGTGCCTTGTGGCATTCCTTGGGGGAAGCCTATGTTCAGCAGTGGACTTGTGAAGGGCTGTAATTATGATAATGATTTTGTGAGAGCGTGGTCCGTCTCCGGTAGAGCCAACCAATTTGTGAATTTTTGTTGTCCGCCAGCTTATGAAACCATGGCAAGCCGTTCTACCCAAGAGTCAGGGTTACAATTGGGATGTTGTCTCCATCGCTTGGTGGACTTCATATACAGTCGCCTTTTTGGGTCAGATGATTGTACACAGAGTTTTTGGGTCTCCTTTGACCATTCTTCCAAAGATTTGTTCCAGCACTGAATTCTCCTTGTTAATATTTCAAGAGGATCTTTACGCTCATTATGTTCACGGGCGGTAAGTTATTCTTAATTGTCATTATGATTTTATATTTTGAGTAAAACTCGTTTGGAAATTAAAACAACCTTTAAAGATTTTATGTTCTTACGACAGTCATTATAAACAAAAGGAAAACCCATATTAGATAAAGAATGTAGAGAAACTTTCAACGGCACATTTTTTGGGAAAATTTTATTTGAAATTTTCTTAGCTTATTATGAGATTCTGTCGTACCATTAAAAAGGGTCTCCGGTTGCCATACGGTACACAGTATTATTCTGTTGTTTTACGCTGGTATCCTGTGAGAGCGTGGTTTTTATACAGCCATGTAGAGCTGCAGCGTGGCTCTATTAATAAATGTTTAAATAATTTGCCATCCGAGAAAGTTTTAATCTCAAATTGACCTAATAACCCGCATGGTTGCAATGATTCAATTAGATCTTAGTCTCACGTGTTATTTCTTTGTGCAATAGGAATGACAACACTTCAGAAGCAAGATATCTATCAGGTCCGTTAACAACGTGCCATGTAGTCTGTGCTACACAATTCAGGTGGGTAAATTATTATTTATAAGATATTTCAAATACTGATCGTGGTATTAATCTCTTTTGAAAATTATTTTAATGGCTATCTGTAAGCAATTATTGGCGGCCGGAGAGCGTACGTACTTAACTTTCTTTATAAAATTTTGATTTTCTAATATCAATAGAAGTATTTTATTATGATTTATATTCATGATTGTTATCGCTTGAAGATGAAGCTTCAATCTTTATTTATATAAAATCGATTCATGTATGTACTTGTTTCACCTATTTTTAATTTATTCACTACTAGCGTCCAGCCCTGGCTTCGCCTGGATAGTATAGAAACTAGTAATGTGGCGTTATTTCAATCTAAGATTGTCAAAACCTTTAAATTTATATTTTCTTCTTTTAAGTCTTTAAATTTTTGAATAAAATATAGCCTAATATAGCATAAAGTTTCATCATAATCCTATCACCCAATCTGATAATTAGCCCAGACGGACAGACAAACAGACAAAGAGACAAACAAAAATTTTAAAAATAGTTATTTATGTCTTAATACTCGTAGCATGCCTGGATGGTTTAGATTCACAATGGGACTTGGTACAGACACTGTTGTCGTGATCCAGAAATCGCTGGTGCGAAGCCGGGGCGGATAGCTAATCTTATACATAAATGAAAATGAAGTTTCACCAAGTGACAACAATCACGAATATCAGTATGTTTTTACAGGTTCTTTAGAAAACACGAAATCAAAACAAATATTAATAACAAGATTTCTAGGAGCGTTCTTTGAAAGAGTTGAGTATTTATTTATACGGTAAAAAGAAATAATTCAATTTCAGTACTGATTCTTATTAGTTTTATGCTTTTCTATGTAAAGTAATGACTATTTGGAACAGAGAAGAATTTTTATAACTACAAGAACTATGAGGTAATGACATTGTTCTAATCTATACACACAAATATATAAAATTTAAGTGTCTGTTTGTTCTGTCAAAATAACAGCTTTTTAATAAATACATATGAAAGTGTATACGGTACTTATAACCAAAATACAATTTTTAAACTTCTGTCTGTCTGTCTGTTTATTCCGTCTAATCTCCAAAATGTCTGGACCGATTTTGAAGGTACTTTCACTGGCACATAGCTTATGTTATAAGGAGTAACTTAGGCTACTTATTTTAAATTTAGGGTTCCGCGAAAAAAAATTAAAACCCTAAATTGAACGCGGGCAAAGTCGCGGGAACACGTAGTATAATATAATTAATTAATAAATCCATACCCAATTTCGTTCGGTGGCGTGGGTGTAGCAGGAGGTGACTATGAGGAGTGCCATAAAAATATTATAGCTACCAACATATGGCAGTACTTAGAATAATAACACCTAGAACGATAGTTCCCTACAAAGCGGACGTTCAAAAGTGGGGCAAGAACAAAATCTATGTTTGCGTTATCAACTTGTGTTTACGCTAGACGAAACACATGCAAGTGAAGAAATAATGTAACCAATACATTAAATTTTCCCGAAAAGTAGGGAAGTCGAAACTATATTGGACTAATAGTTACAACGTAACGTATGACT
This sequence comes from Parnassius glacialis, assembly GCA_033319125.1. NCBI lineage: Eukaryota > Metazoa > Arthropoda > Insecta > Lepidoptera > Papilionidae > Parnassius > Parnassius glacialis. The sequence continues at coordinate 36,625,800 of JAVANC010000020.1, forward strand.
CACACAAATGTGAAAATAAGTTTGTTTGAATTCTATTATCGAAGTGTAGCCCGCTAAATTCAAAATATTTTTGAATAGGATATTTGCCTATCCATATAAATGTGATTGCATCATATTTTTCTTTGTAACTGTATAGAGACGTTATAATTATATAACTAATGCAAGTTCGATATACACCCACCCGATGTCTGACACACGACTGTTCGACGAACGATTGACCGTAGTCAGTCTATTATTCAGTTTGTTTTTAACAATTTTTCTTAATAATCGTCGAGTAATGGTGTACCGCACCTCATTGCATGCATAATGTAAGCTACAATACGAAAAACAAAAGAAAATTTTATTTTTGGTAGGTTATACACAGTCCTCACGGATGACAACGCATTTCTTTATTGAGGATAATTGTAGATGTATATGGGTCACAGCATCCACTTACCATCAGGTGGACCGTGTGTTCGTATGTCACCGTATCCTATAAAAAAATGTAAAGAACAAATTTTCGTATTTTAGTGGGCTTCCAAGTGCTTTCATTTCGATTGTTTGTTTATGTTTGTTGTGTTTCTCTGATGTACTGACATCCGTTCACTGCATAAAACGTCATTTTTAATTAAAATTTCGGGAGCTGTTGTCCACACGACACGACTTTGAGCACTAACGGGCCGTGTATTGAACTAAGCCATACTGGTTTAGTTTGAGTTGCCTCACATTACGGACGTGGACTCGACTTCTAGGTGTTATTATTCACTGCCATGAAAATATGCCACTTAGAAAAGTGGCAGTATATCAACTCACTTACAAAAGAAAAAGATGGCTCTGATGCTAAAAATGTTCGGCAATGAAGCAAACCATCACATCGTGAACAAACCTTGCATGTATATTTCAAGGACGTTTAATGTGGTTCGCCAACACACATTGGAGCAATGCGGTGACATATCCCTCTTAAAAACGAGAGGAGCTCTGAGTTTATCAGCGGGACGTATGCTGGAGATTTACTGTTTTAAGGCTAACGCGTCTAATAAAATTACAGGCTCTAGATGGACTAAGCTGGGTGGCTAAAGAAAGAACTATACTCGAAAAACTTTTAGATTTCGAGTTATTAGTTCGAGAAGGAAGCACGACCAGTATACTGCTGTACGATACCCAAAATTCGCCGCCGTCGTGTTTTACAATTACGTGGTGCGTTCGCTAAAATTTTATTCAATACTTCTTAAGGATAACAAATGAGCACAAGCCGATCTGATATTAACAAATAATCTGGTCATAGGTGTTTTCATCTTATAGATGTATCCCTATAACATGGAATAAGAATAATAATATTTATATGTGGTAGAGCCACGCTGCAGCTATATTATAGTTGTAGCACGAATGGATCGGCTCGGCCGGGAAAGGACCGCAGAATACCAGCGTAAAATAGCTGCTTAATGGCGCTGTGTTTTGTTTGGTGAGTGTAGAGTACCGGATACCCTTTTTACTGGAAACAACGCATTCCATGTTAGTCCTCAGGGGTGTCAACACATCTGTATTTTGATTCTTAATTGAGGATAAATGTCACGACAATGTCATGATGACAAGACATCTTGTCTATGGGCCACAGCATCCACTTACCATCAGGTAGACTGTGTGCTCGTTTGGCACCCTTATTCCATAAAAAATACAGTTCATTACCCATAATGTCTATTTATAAGATGGAAGATCTCTTATTCATTCATTCATTACCGCCCATTATATACACCATTTTGGTTTTGCACGCGAATACTAGCTTATTAATTTTTTCACCTTTAACACTACAGGCTGGCAAAAATCCTGCTACATAGGAGGATATTTGCTTTAGCTGCGACGCTTGGCAGGCGGGTTGGCAAGCAGTGTTTTTCTTATTATTGTGTCACGATCAGAACGATCCTGACGCCCATCTCTTGTTTCAGTCGTCCTCTGTACCTCTTACGACACCAACGGGACAATATGGCATTCTTTACGCCTTCACTGTCCGGCAAAGAACGTTTGACTCTATACTACTCTATATTTTAAAAATTAGAAGTAGTCACATACAAGCAAAGATAATATGCATATTTTTTCTTGAATGTATAACGCCTCCACGATACAGGATATATTACAATTTTAATTGAGATATTGAATAATTTTTAGCAAGGCCTGTCTAACATATTTTCCATTCCTTTTCTCTTTCATAATGGATGTTGATATACCAATCAGTTAAGCAGGATCTAAACACTAAATCCATATTACGATATACCTAACCTGACCAGAATGACTTCCAAATGACATTTACAACATAACTGCCATGCATATGCATGCTGCCAACATACATGGTAGAGCCATGCTACAGTTACATTAATAGTATAGTTGTAGCACGAATGGGTCGACTCAACCGAGAAAGGACCACTCTCTGACAGAATACCAGCGTAAAATAGCAGCTTAATACTGCTGTGCTTCGTTTGGCGAGTGTAGACAACCGGAGAACCTCTTTACTGGAAAAGAGGCATTTCATTTTAGTCCTAACGGCTGACAACGCATCTGCATCTTATGAGGATAGATGTAGATGTCTATGGGGCACAGCAACCACTTTGACTTTCAATAAGAATTACATGTAATTTATATAATTAAAAAAATACATGGTAGGGATGCAGCGAGTGAGAAACAAATAGCAAACATAGCTTATGACTAGAGAACTACAAAATGTGTAAAAATATAGCTTAAAATGAGAGAAATATTTTTTAATCGGTCTAGTAGTTCTAGAGGATTACCCGATACGTACCTAATAATATATATAAAAACTAACCAACACGTACTATCTATTATAAAATAAGTATATCAATTTCATCATTACTGCCATTCACAAGTTCACTTCTGGCTCCACATAGGCTCCCAAAGTATACCAAAACACGGTCCTTCTGCATCCATTAATTTTTTGCATGTCATAGGTCGTCACTCCTTATCTATCTTTCTATATAAATAAACGTAACAAGAAATATATAAGTATTTATTGCACGAGTTCGTCAGCAGGTGGGGTGCTGAATGGACACTTGCTACATTGGATGCCATGATGTTCGGTAGCGTACTGTATGCTACTAACGAACCGCTGTTAGCTGCTTTAACGACTTTAACACTGTACCAGGTAGAGTATACTCAATATTCTATATGTTGTATGTTTTTAATAAAAGCAATTAACGTACGAATCAAAGCAAATAAAAATTTATGAGAATTTCTGATTGTTTCAGATATTGAAATACACTGTAACATGGTTTGTAAGAAGGAATGTGAGGGTTAAAACAAATATTGAAAGTTTTTAAATTATCATTGAATAAATAAGAATAGTTTGTAAAAAGGATGCGAAGATTATCAAATTTTGGGAGATTTTTAAATATTCTTAATTAATAAGAGTTATCAGTAACATAAAAATGTTTTCGAAGATTATCTTAATTTATTTGCTGTGCAAGGATATGTTAACCCCTATTTACTGCAATAAAAATATTATCAAAAGGACTAAATGGTACGACAATAATAACAATAGGAGTATTTTACGAAGTAAACTTCTATACACATTTACAACGGTAGACACAAACAGATATGAACGAACAGAAAACTGTAATAAGTCATATGGACGTAGTTTTTATAATAAAACATCCAATTATAATCTTAATGATTATTCCGCTACAGCAAATGTTGATGATTATGAGGCACTTGTAAAAGAAATATTTTACTATTCTTCTCCATCTTTTAAAACAACAAAGGAAACCAGTCACAAAAATGGTCCGTTCTATGATTTTATTGTCCGTGTATGTGAAATAATAATAAACGAATTTTCATCATCAAAAATCCCGAAATTCTTCGAAATATTAAGTAACAATCTACAAAGACTAGGATCGGGACCAATGATCACAAAAGCGGTTCGCAGGTTTTCAAAGAGATTAAACAAGCTGTCTATTATTAAAGGTGATATACTCAAACACAGAGTTCAGAATTTTTTAACAATTGTAACAAATGATAAACCGAGAAAGGACGAGTTATTTTCCGTTATGAACTCAATTTTTAACGTCAAACAGCGCGATAAAATAGATGATATATGAATAAATCTCTTATGAGATGTAAGGGACCGTGATGTGGAAAGTTTTTTAAGGATTTTATAATTAGTAAATTTAAAAACACAAATGCAGATGGAATCTTCGTTGAATTTTTTTTTAGATTTGCTATCAACATCAGATTTTAAGTTTACGTTAAGAAGAGATGCATTATGATTATACTCGAAAATTGTTGAGACATATTATGAGCTTATGCAAAAAATATATAACTGATATTAAAGATAAATAACAATCTTACAGGCAAGAATTAAATTAAAGGGCTGCCGTATAGAACTGACTTTCTTTTGGCTACTAATGAGTTATTTACATTCAGTGAACATATCCTTTTTAACGATTACTTAAACGACTTGCGAGATTTTAGTAATGAAGATAAATTATTTATTCATGAAGTAACTCGTAACATTTTGTATAATGTTGAAATATTAAAAAGATTCGATCTCGCGCGATAAAAAGGAAATTCAAAAGAGTTATTAAAAAAAAGATCATAACATCAAAAAAAAAGATCATAAAAAAAAAGATCAAAAAAGATCATCACCAGGAGGGCGACCATCTGCCCCAAGGAGGTGTCGAATTTATCGTCCACAAGTCTATCGTTAACAACGTTGTAAAGATTGAGAGTGTGTCGACGAGGGTTGCGTACCTTATACTCAATAATACATATCCTTTTATAACTAGAATCACCAATCGGTATTCGTTGAAGGTCATACAGATTTACGCACCAACCTCGGCACACCTCGATGCGTAGGTGAAGGAAATGTATGAGGATACCTCTAGAGCCATGCATTCCTCCAAAACTCACTATACGGTGTTAATGGGAGACTTCAATGCAAAACTAGGCACAAGAGAGAACGGTGAGCTGAAAGTAGGGAAATTTGGAATAGGACAACGGAACCCAAGGGGCCAGCAGCTGACCGACTTCATGGAGAAAGAGGGACTCTTTATGATGAACTCTTTTTTCCAGAAGCGGCCCCACAGGAAGTGGACCTGGACGAGCCCCGACGGTTCGACAAAAAAATGAGATTGACTTCATTATGACGACCAGACAACAACTGTTCAGTGATATCTCCGTGATCGCGAGGGTGAAAACTGGTAGCGATCACCGAATGGTTAGAGGCACACTGAACCTAAACGTTAAGTTGGAGAGGTCTCGTCTAATGAAGTCAACGCTCCGTACCCCTCGTGCTTTGTTTCAAAGTCCCGAAATCTTTCAGCTCGAGTTACAAAACCGTTTTCAGTGCCTAGAAGACTGCAATGAAGTGGACGATATGAATGACAAGCTCGTGAAAACTGTCCATGCGGTCGGTTTTAAGTTCTGCAAGACCCGCCGCAGAAGAACACAAAAACTCTCCGATCACACTCTTAATCTCATGGCTGTTAGACGGGACATGAAACTACATTCTTCAACAAATTTGACAGCATACAGGCAACTGAACAGACAGATCTCCAAATGTACGCGGCGGGACTTACGCAACTTCAATACAGCTTGTATTGAAGAAGCGATCGTGCAGAACCAAGGCTCCAAAGTCTTTGCCAGGGATCTGTCTGCCAGAAAGAGCCAACTGTCAAAGCTGAATACCGAGTATAGCAGCATCGTTTCCGGGACACCTGAGTTTTGAGTCAGATTGAGAGATTCTATGGGCAGCTGTACACGTCATCGTTGGAGACACACGCAAGTGTGAGTAACGATCCAAGAGAGAGTCTAATCCGACACTATTTCGAAGATATCCCGGACGTCAGTCTAGACGAGATTAGAATGGCTCTCCAGCACCTTAAAAACGGAAAATCCCCGGGCGAGGATGGAATTACAGCGGAGCTTTTGAAAGCGAGTGGAAAACCGGTACTTGAAGTCCTTCAGAAGCTCTTTAATTCCGTCCTCCATTGTGGCACTACTCCGGAGGCGTTGAGCAGAAGTGCGGTTGTCTTGTTCTTCAAGAGAGGCGACAACGCTCTCTTGAAGAACTACAGACCGATTTCCCTTCTAAGCCGCGTCTACGTGCTGTTTTCGAGAGTCATTACGAATCGTCTCGCACGCAGACTTGACGACTTCCAGCCTCCCGAACAAACCGGTTTCCGAAAAGGCTTTAGTACCATAGACCACATACACACCCTTCGGCAAATTGTACAGAAGACAGACGAGTACAATCTGCCACTTTGCCTTGCGTATGTGGACTATAGCCTTTGATTCCGTCGAAATTTGGGCGGTGCTGCAGTCCCTTCAGCGGTGCCAAGTTGACTGTCGGTATATTGAAGTGCTGAAGTATTTGTACAGTAGAGCTCCGATGGCTATCCGAGTACAGAATCAGAGTACGAAACCTATCCAACTGCAGAGAGGTGTAAGACAGGGTGACGTCATATCCCTGAAACTTTTCACCGCTGCATTGGAAGACGTTTTCAATCTGCTGGACTGGAAAGGATGCTGCAGAATCGCTGGAGGAACTAAGCACTATGCTCAATGACCTCAATAGTGTCTCCCAACGGATAGGTCTTAAGATGAACATGGACAAAACTGAAATCATGTTTAACGTCCATGTCCAACCTATGCCGGTAGTTGTTGGGAGCACTAAGTTTGAATTTGTTGACGAGTATGTTTACCTGGGACAAATAGTTCGACTAGGTAAGTCCAACTTCGACCGAGAGGTCAATCGACGGTTTCAGTTCGGCTGGGCAGCTTTCGGGAAACTACGACACATCTTCTCGTTAGACATACCTCAAAACCTTAAAACGAAATTGTACAACCAGTGCGTGTTGCCAGTGATGACTTACGGATCTGAGACGTCGTCTTTCACTGCTGGCCGTATGAGGAAGCTCAAGGTCGCTCAGCGAGCTATGGAGAGGGCTATGCTCGGGGTTTCTCTGCGTGATAAACTTAGAAATGAGGATATCCGCAGTAGAACCAGAGTCACCGAGTTACCTAACGGATTAGTAAGCTGAAGTGGCAGTGGGCCGGCCATATAGCTCGAAGAACCGACAACCGATGGGGAAGAAAGGTTCTCGAGTGGCAGCCTCGTACTGGTAGGCGAAGTGTAGGGCGACCGCCCACGAGATGGAGTGACGACCTGGTAAGACATGCAGGAAGTCGATGGATGCAGGCGGCTCAGGACCGTGCTTTGTGGCATTCCTTGTGGGAGGCCTATGTTCAGCAGTGGACTTGTGAAAGGCTGTAATGATGATAATGTTGATGGAATTGATACAAGTATACGTATATGGAAAGCATGCTTAAATTTTCTTTTTCGATGTTACATTACATGATACTTATTTTTTTTTATAGGATAAGGGTGACAAACGAGCACAGAGTCCGCCTGATGGTAAGTGGTTATAAAATAAATCAAGTTATGTTATTCTGCTACGTTTTTTCCTAAAATTTTCATGTAAATATAGCATGTATACAAAAAATTACTAACTTATTACTTGGTGCAGTTCATAGATCGATTTTATTTTGTTACTGGCTCTTTATGTCTTGCTGCTTCCATAACTGAACAGCAACAATATATCTGTTGTTCTTTTTATAGATCTCACGTATAGGCAGCATGTACACATTTATTTGTAACTTATTACTTGATACAGCTTATCGGCAATTTTATGTTATTGTAGGCTGTCTGAGTGTTATTTATCAATTTTTTAATCAGCAGCAAATTTTTTATTAATTTGGAACTTTAGAACCACTATTAAAACATAACTTGATTGTCTGACTCTTAAGTAGGGACTGAATAAATTAACCGATTTGGTATTTCATGGATCTCACAACTTTTTACGGAAGAAGTACTGCGTTGCGAGACTTGGTTTTTTTTTACAAGTTATGTTTTTGATGGCATTATTATTATTTTTTAATTTTTAATTCTTGTTTATATTTTTGATTTTTTAATATTTTTTGCATTATATTTTAGCAACTAATTAGCAACAAATTATCCCGTTTTATCCGCTACGGCGGGGTTGACTGAAATTTTTTACTGCTATCTTAGTGTAAAGATAGCAGTAATTAAGGTGGAAGCTCCTGGGAGGCCCGCGAATTTCAAATTTTCTTACATTTTTTGCAATTTGCAGGTCAGTGTCAGGTTGTATGTTTAACAAAATATGATTCGCGAGCGTAACGAGTATGTATTTACAGAATTATAATCATTATAATCATCAATACAACCGTCTATGTTCGTATAATTCCAATGTATGGCTATTTCCAGAATAACTCATTCAAAGGAATTATACGAACTTAGGGGATTGTATTGATGATTTATAACATTTTGTGTACAGATGATTTATAACATTTTTCTAACTAAAGCCACGCCCACTATGATGACGTCAGGACCTACTTAGAATCACAGAGCACAGTTGTTTATGCCGTCTCCTCTTTGTATTTGCTTCATGACTAAGAAATTATTTTGGAAAATTCTACCCCTAAAATGGTGAAATAGGGTGTAAAATTTTGTATGAAACTTTTTATTTGTGGTTGACTCAATACCTACTGGAAGTACTGTATAAATAAATATGAATACGTATTTTGCGATTTCTTACCCCGGTCACTCACATTCGCAAGAATACGCAAACCCACAAGTGTGGGATGACATTTGCAAATGATTATGCAAAGTTTTGCAGGCATTCGCGGTTTTCCAAGCTGTGTCGGTTTTTAACGGACATCAAAGCGCACGAACCTCGATCCTTCGCGTACTGTCTCCCACACATTCGTGCGACCAGTTGCGCACACGATAGCGAAGGTAGCGGACGTTTCGCTATTTTCATAGTTCGTGACGGCTACTGTGTAGAGTACTTCAAGTAACTTCATCGTGGATTGGAACAACACCAAGGTGGCGGAGTTCATTGAACTCCTGCAGAATGAACCGACCATATGGGATACTTAAAAAAATCCAACATAGGTAAACAGTCCAACCACACTAATAAAATCATCTTCATTGTCCATGATTCACAAAATCGCAAGCAATAGACTGAGACATGCGTAAACAAGTGTAGGAGGGAGTGAAAACGGGTTAGCAAATTGAGTATGCGAACCATGAATGTCTGACGGCCCTTCACATACATGCAAACATTCGTACAATGCACGAATGTTTGCGCGCATGTGAGTGACCCGCATTAAAACAACCCCTAACGGGACAGAGCGTGTGCAATTTTCTATGAAAAAAATATTTTGCGTGTTCTCAAAAAAAGGCCATTAGATGATTTCAATTTTGTAATGAAAAATAATTTAATGCTTTAAAATAATACAATATCCGTTATTAATTTTTCTCATAATTGTTCATTTACGGTTTTAAAATAAGAGTGCAAATTTTGTAAATATTTTATTTTGTATAGTAAAAATATTTTACAACTCAAACCTCTGTACAGTAGCGTGAAATTGGGACAATAACTTCCTTTTATTATTTAGGCGTAGGCACTAGAAGCCTTGGTGTTCCAGATTTTAAGAATTATTTTACGGGGCGATTTCATATTTGTATGGAGAAAATTATTAAATCATTTTTGTAACTTGAAAATTACTACAAATAGGTACTTTTGGATTAAAATAATAAAATACATTTCTTTTTTTCATTTTCCGAAAATTTAACTTTAAATTATTAAGATGCGGATACAATTACGAGTAATATGCGTGAAAAAATATTTTTTTCAATTATCTACCATCCGGGAGTGGACGGAAATCGCAAGTGCCGCGGAACTGTTTTGCCTCGCGACGAATAAAGCGGAGTTCACTAAGCTGACTGCAAACCTTTGCTAGTCGGAGAGGCACTACGAGAAGAAGAAGATGAATAATACACATTTTAGAACTTTAGGAAAAAGTTCTAAAATGTGTATTATTCATCTTTCAGGTCGGATCGAGGTGGAATTGAGGGTACATCGAGAAACTCAACTCAGGATAGTGTACTGAGTAGTTGCTTAGTAAACACGTATATATCTATTTAGTTTTGCCTATAAGTCGTTAATACAAGTACAAAATTTTTAATATTTGATGTGTGGCAAACACCGTTTTGTGCGTGAACTTAATATGACCTATTTCATTGTGAAAAATTTTGCATAACAGTTCTAGTACCGTGGAGTAATCTTGTAAAAACTATCTCAACATTACTAAATCTGCGGGCAATTATAAAGTGTCGGTGATTTGTGTACACAAGTAAACGATTTATGTAAACAACAACAACGAGTATACGTCTTCTCGGGTGAATGCTTTTGCTTCTAAAGACGAATTGCTAAACTCAGGTAGTATCGGACATTATATAAAATTTATTATTAAAAAAATAAAATTAAAGTGTAAGTACGATTAACGCCTACCAATTTATATTGAGCAACTTTGCAGTAAAGTGTATTTTGTAACAAATCTCAGTGATAAACAATAGTATGATGTCTACCGACAACAATGATTGGGGATCCTGTGGTGATAACCCTGACACAGAGGAGTACATTCAGTGCCAGAAATGCTCAAAAAAGTTTCATATGGCCCGTCTCAGCTCTCCCTCCATAATAAAAGCTAGTGAGTTCTCGACATGGGAATGTCCTCTGTGTAGCCTACGACCCAAAACTGTGCATAACGATAACACGCCGGTGCGACTTAACCCTAATATCACGGTACGGGCTTCTAAAAGACAGGCACTGCAGCCGTCTCCAATAATAGGAGAGTCAGCTGATGAAGTTAGATGCATCATGCAAGAGTATTGTAAGAGCATTACATCTAAAATCGATTCCCTTACTATTTCCATTAGTTCTGAACTAAAATTAGTTAAGGAGGAGATGCTGGAAATTAGGAGCTCTATGGACTTCATGAATTCCAAATATGAATTGTTGATCAAAGACCACAAAAAACTAAACAGGCGATGGTTGATCTCCAATAAGCAAACAGTACTCTAAAGACCAATGTTAAGGACCTCACGCCGCGAATTAATACCCTTGAATAGAACGCACGAGCTATGAATGTAGAAATTCAGTGCATACCTGAGAAAAAAAATGAAAACCTGATGCAAGTAGTGACTCAACTGGGTACTGTACTTAAGTGTAATGTTAAAAGCGAAGATATTATCAACTGTACACGTATCGCCAAGATCAACTCTAATAGTACGCGACCAAAATCAATTGTAGCCCAATTCGCCAATAAAAAGATTCGTGATGAGTTCTTGGCAGCATCCATCAATTTCAACCGAAAAAAAGCAATACAGGATAAGCTTCATAGCTTGCATCTGGAATTCAACGGAGAAAAATCTCCAATATTCATTGTGGATCATTTGTCCCCTATGAATAAATCGCTTCATGCCGCTGCTAGAAAGATTGGTAAAGAAAAAGGATACAAACATGTGTGGGTTAGGAACGGGCGTATTTTTATAAGAAAAACTGATAAATCCGACTATATGCTTATAAGAGATATGAACTCATTGAATAGTATTAAGTAGTTGCAATAATAAAGATTATGTTAATTTCATACAAGTAATGAGGGCATCCACGACTTTTTCTGCCACCAGGGCGGCGCCACTTTCGAGTGAGGTAAAATATTTGACAGATTTCATAGCGGGGACGATAATTTCTTAGGAAAATGTAATCTTTAAGGTTTCTTTCTGTATTATTAGTTATATTTTATATTAATTACATTAGAAATGAATAAACCAAACTATAAATATAACTAAAAGACGACTTTTAAAAAAAAAAGAGTTATAATGTGCAAAAAATTAAAAATCAAACCACTGACGCATTGTGTTATATATTAATATAATACTCTAGACAATGATAAACTATTATTTAAAACTAATTTCTCAATTAAATGACACTGTGTAACAAAAAACTTTACCTCAGTCGCTAGTAGCGACATCTGGTGAGTGGAAGATTATTAGCCCTCATTGGATAAAAATCTATAAAATTCACTTCTATATCTATATATTATCAAAATGTTCGAGGTTTACGCACTAAAGCGCACATATTTTTACAAAACCTGCTTATTTCAAATTATGATGTTATTGTTCTAACAGAGACCTGGCTGAATAATAAAATACTTGACTCTGAACTTTTTGTGAGGGATATACAGAAAGGACAGAGAAATGTCCGGCTTTAACGTGAGCAAAGGGGGGGGGGGGGGGGCACAAATTGCAATTTCTAAACGTTTAAATTCGAAGCGTATGCAGAACTGGGAAACCGAATGTGAGGATGTTTGGGTTATGATTGAAGGTACAACTCTTTAATTCACATGTCTGTGTACTTGGCGACTTTAATTTGCCGACCTTAAACTGGAATTTGGTCGGGAGTCCATCTTATAACTTATCATCACTACATCAGTATTGCATAGATTTCGTCAATGTAAATAATTTAACACAACATAGTTCTATAACAAACAGTATGGGTAGAACTCTTGATTTGGTCTTGGCCAATGTGTCATCCTGCGTGGTTGCTGAAGCCGTAGACATTTTGTGTCCTATTGACCCACTACATCCACCTCTCTCTATAGAACTCTCTCCATTAGAGAGGCCAAAGCTACAGTCTAATGCTGTGAGCAGGTTTAATTTTCATAAAGCAGATTACGTTGCTATTAACGACTATTTAACTGAGGTGGATTGGAAGTCTCTTTTTTATGGGAACAGTGATGTAAATAAGAAACTTGAATTATTCTTGGAGGTTGTTAACAAAGTCATTCATAAGTTTGTACCAATTGTCAAACCAAAAACTAAAAAATATCCTCCCTGGTTCCGTAAGGACTTGATTAGTCGCTTACCAGAGAAAAATAAGGTTAAAAGACTAAGGTACAAAAAATACAGCAACCCCCTGGACAGGATATCATATCGTCTACTGACCGACCGCTGCAAGAAATTAGCATCAGAATACTAATTTCTTGCAGCGCATACGCATATATTCGTAAAATTGAGGATGGAATATTAACGAATCCGAAACTGTTCTGGTCTTATATTAAAACCAAACGTGGTGGTTCTGGAATATATCCATCTATGATGATGGACGGTAATACGGTGATACAAAACGGTAATGACATATGCAACAGCATTGCATCTTACTTCTTCTCTACTACCTCCAATCTTGGTGTCCCATGTGACATAAACACTGGCGACAATATTTTTAGTACATCAGTGGGGGGAGTAATCGATTGTTTTTCAACTCTAAATCTTTCCCGCAAGCAAATCTATAAAACGTTAGTCAATATTGATTTCGTTACATCAATATTGACTAATGTTAAAGGGCACTGGGAGTGATAATATTTCACCGTTATTCATTTCACGATGCGCATCATACCTGGTGGAGCCCGTATTTATTATCTTTAACAACTCATTAAGTTCTGGGGTTTTTCCCAAAGCTTGGAAGGTATCTAAAGTGGTACCAATTTATAAGGCAGGTGATGCTCAGCTCATTAGCAACTATAGGCCTATTTCCATATTGCCCTCATTGGCTAAAGTATTCGAGTCTCTATTCTGCCCTATTCTTCAAGCCTACTTTGACAAGTATTTAAATGACAACTAACACGGCTTCACCAAAGGTAGGTCCACTAATACTAACTTGGTAACGTATGTGGAGGACATTGTAAGTCGCATTGATGGCAATAAACAAGTAGACGCGATATATACAGACTTCAGCAAAGCTTTTGATAGAGTAGTCCATCGACGGCTTCTGGCAAAACTGTCTGCGTACGGAATAGGGAGTTCTGTTCTAGCTTGGTTCGAATCTTATCTCTATGGACGTTCTTTCTATGTAGTCGTTAATGGTTTTAGCTCAGAGCTACGAGATATCACTTCTGGTGTTCCGCAAGGTTCACACCTAGGCTCTATTCTCTTTAATATCTTTGTAAACGATATACCTAATTACATAAAATACTCCCGTCGATGTTCGCAGATGACCTAAATCTGTGGAAAGTCATTGAAACACAAGATTATGTTTCGCATTTACAAAAAGATCTTGACGCGCTAGTGAAATGTCAGACGAATGGAATGAAGCTCAATATCAATAAATGTGTTCACATTAAATTCACTAGAAAATTGAATCCTATTTCATCCGTCTACGGCATTAATGGGATTCGATTAGGAGAAAAGACAGTAGTAAGGGATCTGGGGGTGCTTATGGATAGTAAAATGACATTTGTCCTACGTATTGACTACATCATAGAAAGAGCGTTCAAGATGTTGGGTTTTATTATCAGGAACGCTAGAGTATTCAAGCGCCATTCCTCAAAAATTGCGCTATACAATAGCTTGGTCAGATCGATCCTTGAGTATGGAAGTGTGGTCTGACGTCCACATTATGCTACTCACACACTTTTAAAGTTCCGTCACGAATGCCTCGTAAGCCCATTGAACCTCTCTCTCGTCCATTTCGCAAAACAGTTTTGGGAGCCAATGGGTTTGGCCACTCAATTTTGTTAAGGGTATCAAAAAATTGTATAAAAAATTACGAATTCAACGGTATTCTTATTTTTTTCTACCTTTAAAAATGACTGAAATATTGATGAGTAAAGTAGTGTTTTACTGTAAGGGCGACCGCTTTGCTCCGCATCGCGATGTGACGTCACAAACCGACACGTCGAATCCACCATTAGTATTTTTCTTAGTCTCTCCATATTTATTACTCCATATTTTTCTTGTCATGTTATTTATTTATCATTAACCTTTATTTTCTGTTTTCTTTTTAATTTTTGTTATATCACGCTCCTTGGGAATAAAAGTTCGATATGAGAAGATAAAATCCTGTAGATCAAGTTATACCTTAACGCAAAATTTCACCAAAATCAGTTTAGTATTACACGCATTGAATGTTTGCGACCATTGCATTTTCAAAACAGAATAGGTACCAACTACCAACGTAATACCGCAATCAATTTATTCAAAAGTAAGTCAAAGTAAAACTAAGACCATGTTTTTGCAACCATTGACGAACTACGTAACAAACAAAATTTCTTCACGTGTCACTAGGTACTAAATAAAAGTACGAGTTGATTAATACTCAGTGCATTAGTAAGTTTAAGTAAGTTTTTTTCATTTTATGTCGTTGTAAATCATGTGCAACTACGTGGTTCGGTCAGTTAATACCTACCTATGTATTACTGCCTAATTACTAATCAATGGTAAATCTGTGTACTTTTCGTAATCTTTTATTAGTAACTTACCTTTAGAGTTTTATTCCATGCATTTCTGATATAAAAAATCATAATTTTTTAAAAAATACTGCGCAACCATAAAAATATCCACTTTAGGTAGATTAGCTGACGGTCTTCTTTCAAAGCCCGCTTCCATATTTTTTTTTATACAGCACTACACACCGTGACTATACATATACATGTAATCATATAAAAGCTAAATGTGCAATACTTTAGTTTATAAATCAAATCAAATAGTTCATTTGTGATTCACAGTTTACAAAAAGGTCTTATTCAAACACAAATAAAGTTCAGTATGTGATCAGCCTCATGGGCATACAAATGTCAAATATTATTAATAGTTCATTGGTTATATTATTCATAATAATAGATTAGATTATTAGATTAAATTATTCATCTTAAATAATATTGATTACATTGGAGTAGATTATTTATATTAGATTAGATTATTCATAAATTATTAGTTCAAAATTATTATACAGGGTATTTTTGAAACGCTCCCGAAAACAAAGACAAATGATAGTAGATACTACACCTTAGCACATGGGTCACAAATAAATTTGATCCCGACGAAAAAAAAATCATCTTTTCACAACGTTTTATTAACTTTATTCACGCTCCATCATGTTAGTACATCTAAATGAAATGATAATATCATAAAAAAAATCATGAAAATACTTAAACATAAAACCATCAGTGGAATTACTGAATTACAATCAGCTGATTAAGGGTCAATGTACGCGAGAACGCAGAATTCGCAGAGGCCGCGCGTCCACTAGCCTAATGGGCTATACCATATCACAATACCTAATAATTTACAACACTTGTCTAAATACCTAACTTATCTACTTAACCTACTATTTTGCCACTGTGCTTGTCTCCACGTAGCCACTTTAATTCGAATTCACAGGTAAAATAACCCAAATAACTGGTTCGATTTCCCGCTAATGAAAAAAATACTTAAATGATATGTAACCAAGGTGCACCATGTGTTTTATTCATCGTGTAGGTATGTTTATTATTCGATGTATTCAGTTATGTACCTATTCAAATCAGTTCAGTACTAAGTTACTTAAAAAAAATAGGTATGAAACAGCTTACCGCTCTAAATCCTCCGTGGTGACGTGCTCAATGAAACCAGGCACACGTTGTTGCTGGTCTAATAACCAACGGCAGAAAACTCGTCGGCGGTCGTGATCGCCGGGAACTAAGGCTTGCACTTTGTACACTTTGTTTGGGCGCATTCGGTTACAATTTAACACTTTGTGAACTGTACAGTATGACACACTTGTTCCATCCCGACGCCTTAACAATTTAGCGATACTTCGTGTACCTAGGTTCGGATTCCGGCGAACGACATTTAAAATGCGCTCCTCCGAGTGAACAGCTACTTGACTTCCACCTCCTGCCGCTACCAGAGCAATGGGCCGATTTTCCAACACTCGCTAAAATGCTGCTGTTATCAGTCGGTTACGGTGTGGTCGAACTGTAATTACACTATACTGACTTTATAAGTCCTAGATCAAAATTGTGATTCTCTGCTATATATAGATATTATATATACTCAAATACTGCAACCGAATCGGCAACCGAACCTCCACCGGATATTCTTAATACACCCTGCCCCGCATTTACAACTGAGAATAACCATTTATGCAATATCCTGCATAAATAGCTAGTCCCAGTTGAGACAAGTCGCCATGACCGAAATTCGGCCTGAAAGACATTATAAATACAGGTATAATGGAAACAGTAAGAAAATAAAAAAAATATATAGGTATATAATATACAACTTGTAACAAAAACCCTGTGGTTCCTTTTAAGCGCGTTATCAGAGTCAGTATTCAAACGTAAAGAAATAACTTTTTTTTTCAAAAAACTTGAACAAAATAAAAATTAATTTTAATTAAAAAAAATTGATTGACAAATTGTATGTGGTTTTATTACCTCTAACTGACACGAGCATCAGTGAAGGGGGGGGGGGGTGTCTTTCACAATCTTCTTATTCTCCGGATAATGCAGAGGTAATAAAACCACATACAATTCACAAATTATTTTTTTAAATTAAAATATTTTTTTAATGTTCAAAAATTTAAAAAAAAGTTATTTCTTTACGTTTGAATACTGATTCTGATAATGCACTTAACGGGAACCACAGGGTTTTTGTTACATGTTGTATATATATATATACTCAAATACTGGAATGCTAAAAAACAAACATTATATATTTAGGCCGAATTTCGGTCATGACGACTTATCTCAACGGGGACTAGCCATTTATGCAGGATATTGCATAAATGGCTAGTCGCCGTTGTAGATGCGGGGCAGGGGGGTACTAAGAACCTCCGGTGGAGGTTCGGTTGCCACCTAAGGTGACTCGACCTGGCAACATATAGCGCACGCACCCGGAGGACTGACGAGAAAATCCTGGAGCTGAAAGAAGAGATAGACAAGTTGCGCTGGCATATTATAGGATTATCTGAGGTCCGAAGAGAGGGGGAGGACATGGTAATACTCTAATCCGGCAACCTGTTCTATCACCGGGAGGGGGACCATCTGGCCCAAGAAGTTAATGGATTTATCGTCCACAAGTCTCTCATTAACAACGTTGCAAAGATTGAGAGTGTGTCGAGGAGGGTTGCGTACCTTACTCAAAAACACCAAACGGTATTCGCTGAAGGTCATAGGCTTACGCACTAACCTGGGCACATTCCGATGAGAAGGTGGAGGAAATGTATGAAGATATATCTAGAGCCATGCATTCCTGCAAAACCCACTATACGGTGTTAATGGGAAACTTCAACGCAAAACTAGGAGGGCACGGTGAGCTGAAGGTAGGGAAATTTGGAATAGGGCAACGGAACTCAAGGGGCCAGCGGCCAGCTGTCTTCATGGAGAAAGAGAGACTGTTTACGATGAAACTCTTTCTTCCAGAAGTGGCCCCACAGGAAGAGGACCTGGTCGAGCCCCTACGGTTCGACAAAAAATTAGATTGACTTCATTATGACGACCAGACTACAACTGTCCAGTGATGTCTCAGTGATCGCAAGGGTGAAAACCGGCAGCGATCGCCGAATGGTGAGAAGCACACAGAACCTGATCGTTAAGTTGGAGAGGTCACGTCTAATGAAGTCAACGCTCCTTCCCTCTCCTGCTTTAATCCAAAGTCGCGAAAACTTTCAGCTCTTTCAAGTGTGAGTAACGATCCAAGAGCAAGTTTTATCTGACACTATTCTGATGATATTCCGGATATTACAAATATGTCTCGACTATTCACACGTCTAGAGGTGGGTAAAGACTTAATTACAAAATGCCATTATATTCGTACATAGTATATTAACGGTAAATATAGGACCGTAAAATAACAGACAATAATAATGGACTTCAATTAAAAAGAATAAAAACAACGTTTTTAAATAAAACCTTAATTTAAAAAGGCGCAATACTGCACTGCACACATACAATGAAATGACTAAGGATTTATTAACATCTTACAATAATCTCAATTAAAAAATTAAATTAGACATAATACAAATCAGATCATACCAATGGATGTTTTCAATTGAATTTTAGTGGACAAAGGACCATATTGAAGAAAATCTGGTTGAATCAGATTTAAATATGTTTAGGAAGTATACATGAATATAAACAAAATTTAATTTGTTTTACTTATGTTTATAATACACGTTTTTCTCATTCTGCTAACATTACATTTTCTTAACAAAATCCCTTTTTTACAAAAGAAAAGTCGAATAACACGTAATCTCATTCTGAAAACTGATTCACAATAATGATATGGTAATGTTATTGCGTCTACATATTTATATCTTTATTGATTTTATACATATTATTATGTAATCGTTACATTCGGTGAGAAATAAGTGTAATGTATGTCATATAAAAACCATTTTAAGAGTTTCGTACCCGAAGGTTAACCAACGGGACCCTATTACTAAGCTTCCGCTGCACGTCCGTATGTGATACAGACGGCGTACAGCTCGTGATCCGTAATAGTTAGACTGTTGAAATGTTCACAGAATGTGTGTATCTGTTGCCGCTATAACAATAAATAATAAAAATTTATTAAAAATTAAAGGAGGCTCCCCTATACTACGAGTATAAACGTGATTTTACCTACATATTATTAATCTTGTACGATGGTACGGAACAATTCATGCGCGAGTCCGACTCGCACTTGGCCGGTTTTTTAATTATTACTAAGACTAGGTATCGCACGGCTTATTTCAGAGTTCCTGACTATTAAATCGCCACGCCGGTCTTGGGTGCAACTTGAACGAGCCAACATTTGTGTTTGTTTGTGTTCTAATTGTCCTAGTATCTCTACCACTGTATCTAAGGCTACATTCTTCAACCTTATGTTATATGTGCTCGTATAATTTACATTATGTTCCGAATAGACGTAGAATTTAACTGTTTAGTAGACATTACATCTCAGTCCTCAAGGGTGACAATGCGTCTGTGTTTCAATTCCTAATCGAAGATGGATGTAGGCAAATAGTATTCAAAATACCAATTGATTTTGACTGTATCGAAAGTCCAAGTACAATGTTTAAGGAACAAAAACAACAAGTGATATACAGATCTGCTTTATTAGTTTTAAAAACAGTCAAGTAACCATGATGTTTTTTGTCCTGAATAGCGTAGAAATATCTATTATATTTATAATTTCTAAATTGTGTTTGGTATGGTAGGCCTCGGTATAATAACATGTGTGAATCTAGAAAACTGTTCTATTGTTATCGTTATGATAAGTGTGGGGAAAGTGTGAATGCGGAGGCGGTCGTACCCGACGCGCCGGGTCGCATTACTGCTAAAGAGGTGTTTTTAGTAATAAAGGGCGAGGCAAGTCGCCGGTGCACGACAGCCTCAGCATAGAGCATTTTCTATATGCAGAGCCGCACTTACCGAGACTTACCAATGCTCTTAACAATTTGTAAGCGTCGTTGATACCTGCCAGCTGAGCTAATGAGGATGATCGTAGTTCCGATAGTAAAGAATAAGACAGGGGATTCTCTTGATGCTAGCAGACCTATCACGGAGGCTTTAGCTGCTTTAGAAACGTCACTGCACATGGGGCGTGGGTCACTTCAGGAAATACTCTTATATACACTATTATGTCTTAAATATTCATATTTGCTACATATCGACTACCAAGAGAGATTTTTCCGGACCGATAGGACTTAGAGACCTTCAAGAAAAGAGCCTACTCTTTTTAAAAGGCCGGCAACGCATCCACAATTCTCTTGGTGATGCAGTTGTTTATGGACGGCGGTAGTTATTTACCATCAAGGGAGCCGCATGCTCCGTCTGCTTTAAAAAACAATTCCAGCCCTACCCAAGGCATTCTTGTGATGAGAAGTCGAATTCTTAATCCACATAGCGTTCCACAAAAGTTACTATCTCCCTAAAAACCAAAGTCACCTCTTACCATTTATAAGTATTCCACAAGACCCTTAGCGTTCATATGCAATCAAGTTCTTAATATTTTAAAAAAAATCCTCGATTTCCGGGTCTTCAGGACAAACATTCTTATATGGAATTTTATAAAGCCAAACACACTGAAGCTACTGCTGCAGTAAAGCTGATGAATTTGACAGATCACAACTCCTAGTTACATTCCAGCGGCAAGTGCAAGCTTTTACCATCAAATAATATATCGTGATCATCCTTTGCCGCCACTACACGGCTTGTAGTAGGCCCCGTGGATGTCATATGAGGCGTCAGAGGTTATCAAACAGGCAGCAGTATCTTCGTGATAACTATTCAAAAAAATTAAGAACTACGGTTATCAAATCCTTGTCTAACGTGACAACTATAGCAAGTATTTTTCCTATGAGCAAATTTATGGGTATATCCAGCAATGGGCTATTGATAGGCTATTAAGAGATGAATAAAATAGAATAGAATATTTTTGATACAATTTAGATTATTATATATTACTTATTGATAGTCCATTTTTTATTTACCACTGGTTCAGAAAATACCTCTGCCCTGGAAAGAACTAACAAGAATCCCAGCACCATTAATTTTTAGACATATTTATTTTACAATTAATTCGAATTATTTCAACAGTGGTAGAGCCAGGCGGCAGCTCTTACTGTCGCACGGATGGGCCGGCTCGAACCGGGGTAGTACCACGACCTCACAGAATACCAGCGTGAAGTATAGGTTTACCTCTACGTTTCGCTTGGTGAGTGCAGGTCGCCGGAGGCCCTTATTACTGGAAATGAGGCATTCCATCCTAGTCCTCACGGGTGAAAACTCATCTGCATTTTGATTTGTAATATAGGATAGATGTAGATGTCTATGGGCCGCAGCAACCACTTAGGTGGACTGTGTGCTCATTTTTCACCCTTATCCTATTAAAAAAAAAAAATTATATAAATTGACCGTAGCCCTTTTTGATTAATTAATGAATATGCCCTGATAGCTTTATGGTAACCACAGAATAGATTCTTTGATGAAACAGGTAGAAAACGAGCCTGATTTCAACCATTACGGAAGTTTATCACTTACACAGTTAGTTATAGTTTTCAGAGGAACATTGCCACTGGGACAAGTACATGTACTATATTAATTCCATGGCATATAACCTACCACTACCTAATTATTTATCCTAAAACTCATTGACGATTCACTATTGGATATAGGTCTCCCACACAGTGGGGAGGATTTGCCATAATTGCTACGCACATATCAAAGTTCTTGACCTTTTGCACCTTTTTGCAAACTGGTGACCCCGACGTGATCTGAACACGCAATCAACAACCTTCGGAAACACTTTGGCCATGTAAGGCAGGAGTGACCTCCCGCCTAGCAAGGTGTTCGGCCTGAGGAGCGGCCAATGCTCCGTGTGGTAGTTCGGAGCTATTCTTCTCGTATATATAACCGCAGTACTTCGGAACTTTGATAGCGTGATTTAGGCTTCAGAGCGTTTCGCTTGTGGCGCGGCGATAGCACCGCCACGCTGTTCTTCATCACTGGTCTGTATATTTTAAATCTGCAAAATACCGAATAGTTATTCCACCATCCAGTCACCAAAATCTTCTTGGTCGTCAAAACACATGCGACGAAAAGGGATGATGAATTCTCTTACGCATCATATGACAAAAATGTTATTTATTTACTTCTAAATACGAGTCAACCAAGGACGGAAATTGTACATTATGTATATCATGTCGTGGATTTCCATATTCTGGCTTTTTCATTAAAATATTTTCATTTGAACGTAATTTATGTAACTCATAAGACTCATGCAATAATAATAAAACACTGTATTAATCCAATTTGAAACCATTTATTTAACACCAAAATACATTTTCGTTATAGTAAGTAGACATTAATTGACAAAAATGAGATCGCATGTATGCTATAAATTTAACAATATTTTCTACTTAAACCTTATTTAACATTCATCACGTGTTAGATTTTACTTTATAGCTACTTTGGTCGGATCAATTTGACCTGAATATAAATATTTAATGGAGCTTAATGGATTTTAATAATAAGATTAAATTCACATTTATATGAAGTTTATGCGTAATATATATATATATATATATATATATATATATATATATATTATTATTATTGTTTCATGCATATATATATATATATATATATATATATATATATATATATATATATATATATATATATATATATGCATGAAACAATAATAGTTAAATAATAAATGTATTACACAGATATTAAACAGATATACAAAAGATATTAAAAATATACAAAAGATATTAAAAAATTGTAACAAATATAACTCAAAGCAATTTTTAATTTGATTTAAGATCGTTAGAATAAGGGGGTATAGGTGTATAATTTTCACTGATCTGAAAATAGACGAATCGCTTTCAACATTAGCTTTTCTCGATGTGATGTTATAAGGTTTGGATTTTGTTTTTCCGGAAACCTTATTACAGCTCGATTTCAATTTTTTTTACGTTGCTTGATAATTGATATGATTTCTACCATCTTAAGGTTAGAATTGCGAGATCAACAAGATAAAGTTTGTTCGTTTCTATTTTACCTCATCTACCTATAATAAACAAATCATACATTGTAAAACAACAGCAATTTAAAAAAAATTAAATCAAATTTTGGAACTAACAGTGGTAGAGCCACGCGGCAGCTTTTGCTGTCGCACGGATAGGCCGGCTTGAACCGGGGTGGTACCACGACCTCACAGAAAACCAGCGTGAAGTAGATGTTTACCTCTGCGTTTCGCTTGGTGAGTGCAGGTGACCGGAGGTCCTTTTTACTGGAAATGAGGCATTCCATCTTAGTCCTCACGGGTGACAACGCATCTACATTTTGATTTGGAATAGAGGATAGATGTAGATGTCTATGGGCCGCAGCAACCACTTACCATCAGGTGGACTGTGTCCTCGTTTGTCACCCTTATCCTATAAAAAAAATCGGTCACTATCAAGGGCACATTTACACCAACACGGGAGAAAAGTTAAACAGAGTATCAAATCTAAACATTAATACAAAAATATGTTTAATAAAATGTTTGTACGATATAAATACTATTTACTACATTTTCATTTTCATTATAGATAATATAAGTATACCTACATTATCGATCTACATATTTAATCGAAGGTACAAATGTGTTAATTTGGCACATTTTATGAACTTAACAATAACATACTATAATAAATTAAATCTAAAAAAGTAAACAATGATCTATTGCTTTCAAAATAAAAACCACTAAAGAAAAATATGTATTAATGATTATCAAGAGAAGTAGTACTTTGCACTTTTGTTTTTTGAAGGAATTACCGTAAAAATTTATAAATATTACTTTTAATTAACTAAGGTTGAGCGTTTTAATTAATTGTTAAAAAAATTCAAGTTAAAGCCTATATACGTCCCACTGCTGGGGACAGGCCTCTTCTCATTTCTGAGAGGGTGTTAGGGCAAGGAAATGTCCGCCGCGCTGCCCCGTCTTCGAAATATTTTTTTTTATTATTTCTCAGACATGCAGTTTCCTCACAATGTTTTCCTTCACCGCCGAGCACGTGGTAGATCAGCACTTAAAATTTCAATTAACAATTTTATTGGTGTCGGCAGGATCAAACCCAGGTTGCTCGCGTTGTGTGAAATTTACAGCAAGCGCTAACCATCAGAGCTACCACGGCTCTATAATAATACAATTAATTATATATAATAAAAATATATATAATTAATAGGAAACTATTATAATAAACAACAAGAAATACAAAGAGCGAAAATAACAGTAACATCAGTATATGAATGTAACAATTGACAAAGACCTAATTTTCTACATTTCGTATTCATTTCGTGCCTGATTGATAAAAATATTCTTAGTCAAGTTCAAAGTGATTTATTCAACAAGCAAGAACTGAGAAGAAACAGCAAATGTCAATGATTACTTTTTGCGACCGGAAAATTTGCAGTGTTTCAAAACATAGTAAAAGTAGAAAACTATAGCAGAATTGTTTGCCCGTTCTTTTCACTTAATATTGCAATCGTACGATTTCACAATTACTTGTTTTCGAGTTTTGCTTAAAAAATAAGTCAAAATCATATATTATGTACCTATTGTGTTGCCAAGTCTTGTATGTTTTCTATATAATTAAGGACTGCAGACAAGGTTTCATATGCTAAACAAGGATTTGTCGTTTTTAGACAGAGGTAGAGGGTGCACTGGAGGGTGCAAAGAGGAGTGTTGGGTGATCTCTGCTCCGCTTTAAAGGCCGCATCAAGATGACTCATTCAACATTGAGCATGGTGAGTCGGAGATGCTGGCGCAGACCGTATTTTGTGGTATTCCTTGAGAGTCCTATGTTCTGCAGCGGACTTGCGAAGGGCTGTAATGATAATGATGATGATGATCTTCATCACCATCCTCGTACAAAACTGTAAATTGTAGTGCTTAATTTCCTTGTCGCTTCATGTTTTTCTAATTAATTTATCGCTGTTATATTGTATCTTATTTAAGAATTTTAACGCTAAAGAGAGCAATTATTAAGCTCATAAGTGGCACGTAAAGCTATGTAGGTAGTTCGTAAGCAGTATCATATTTATCAGAAGATATGGAAATTTTAACGTATCCTTGTTAAAATTAATATCTTAACGGTAAATACGTAAATATGTTAATATGATACCAATATGATAGTGAAGGGACTTATTTATGTCTTTCTTTAAACTGATTCCGTGATTTACACAAAATTATAACGGATTCCATGCGTTATAATTTTGTGTAAATACATATAAATAATATTTGGCAACATATTCCAAAAACGCAACCTTTTTTTATAGGATAGGTTGACAAACGAGCACACAGTCCACCTGATGGTAAGTGGTTGCTGTGGCCCATAGACATCTACATTTATCCTCGTTTGCGGATCAAAATGCAGATGCGTTGTCACCCGTGAGGACTAAGATGGAATGCCTCTTATAATTCTCTATAACCAATCAATGTTATTAAGTTTAACACATCTAAGCAGCTAAAGTAGGTGGCTCAACAACTATATACGGCGCATGTATCGCTATAGGTTGTGGCAGCGCTGGGAATAATATCGGGTACTGTGGTGGGGGCAGGGTGCTCTGCCCCACCTGCCGCGGCTCCGGCTCCGAGCAGTGCAGCAGCCAATGAGTGAGCATTCTTCCTCTTCCTTTAAGTTCCACTTCTCCCCTGCGTTCTACTATGAAGGTACCCCACTGGTCGAGTAACGCTCGAGTGCTTTCGCTCAGGTGAATTCTCAACGCTATAAGAAAAATATAATTTTCTATTTATAAGAATCATTCACTGTGGGGTAGATAGCTCTCCAAATAAGAACCCTTAATTCTTTCAAAAGTCTTGTTGAATCTTATTACTTAGAACGCTGTTTGGAAGAGATCACTTTCAGAGTGATAAGACCGCCTGTTTGTCCATTTTAGACTTAAGACTGCATTCTACTCCTTTTCTGTATTTTTTTTTTTTTTATTTATTTAGAGAACCACAAACAAGTTTACAATATATCTTATGCTAAAGCTTATGTTCTATTACAATTTATTACTTATCATAAACTCAACGACGATGGTCACATATAGAGTATAAAACATATAATAATTATGTGAGGGACCTAATTTTTATAAAAATAAAGTACCTTAATTTCTAAAATATTGTTGAACATGTATTAGAGGTTAAAGTTTTGTGTGTTTGTGAGTTAGGATGTGTGTGCGCGCATGCGCGTGCGCGCGCGTATTTGTGTGTCTGTGCATGTACATATATAGTCATTGGTTAGATAATTTTATAGTTAGTGTTAGTAGTTAATGTGTTCAAGACTTTAAAAGAGACATTAAGTGTTTAATAGCAAGTTAACTATCTGTCTATTGTATGATCTGGTACTGCAAGAAAATAAATCTACCGAATTAAATTTTTTATTGTACGTGTCAACCATACGATGAAGGGGAGATCGGATACCAGCGTTTGTCCGAGATCTTGACACAGCAAATAGTGAGTGAGGACGCAAAGAACGCATACGTGCGCGAGGTGGTACGGAGTAACTAATACGATTAATTATATCTGTGCAATCATACTTGTTATTGCACAGATCATAAAGTAATATTGCCTCAAGTTGAGTGCGTCTAGACCTTAAGTCTAAGAGTTTATATTTTGTTAAAAGGAGCACATACGATAAACGTTTACGGTGATATTTGTAGTTAACGCGACGCAAGAACTTTTTTTGTATCATTTCAATGCTATGATTATATTTTTTATAAAGTGGGTTCCATACAGGTACTCCGTACTCCAATTGAGGCCTGACCAAAGATTTAAAAAGATAGATTAAAGTGGTGGGGTTTCTAAATTTAGTAGAAGAACGCATAACAAGTCCGTACATTTTAAAAGCTTTACTAATTATGTTTTGTATATGAATATCAAAATGTAATTTGCTATCAAAAGTCACACCCAAATCCCTTATATTATTCACCCTTACAATATCTGTACCTTTAAGAGAATAGTTAAAGTAGCTTATATTCCGTTTTTTTGTGAAAGTGATTACTTTACATTTATTTAAGTTGAGTCGTAAATTATTAAGAGCACAGTAATTGTTAAATCTGTCAAGGTCTTCTTGAAGCAAATAGTGATCCTCTATCCTATCGATGCATTGATATATTTTGAGATCATCAGCATATAAAAGGAAACGACTATTTTTAAAACAATTTTAACATCATTTATGAAGATCACAAACAAGAGAGGACCTAAAATGGAGCCCTGTGGGACGCCAGAAGTAACATTAGCAACATCGGACTCTGAACCTTTAATAACAACCTTCTGCGTTCTATTAGAGACATACGACTTAAACCATCGCCAGAGATTACCGCGTATACCATTGAAAGCTATTTTCTCCAATAGTATTTTATGATCAACAGTGTCAAATGCTTTCCGGAAATCAGTATAAATACTGTCAGTTTGTGTATTGGTGTCAAGCGCGTTAAATAAATCTGATGTGTAAGTGAAAAGATTAGTTATTGTAGATCGCCGTTTGACAAAACCGTGTTGTTCATCTAAGATAACATTATGCAAGAGGGGGTAAATAGCATCATGCACCAAACGCTCAAAGACTTTAGAAAGAATGGGCAGTATTGATATTGGTCGGTAATTCATAACGTCAGTTTTTGATCCATCCTTGAAAACTGGGACTATTCTTGCACTTTTCCAAATGTCAGGAAATATTCCATCGGATAAGCATTTATTGTAAAGGTAGGATAAAGGAATATCAATTACAGTTGCAGTCTCCTTGAAGAAAACACCTGGTATGTTATCTATCCCAGCGCCCTTCGATATATCTAACATTTGCAGGGCTTTACGTACCTGAAATCTAGTCATCAGTACGTAGTTTTTGGTGTACAAAAAGAATAAATAATTAAAATAAATAAATAGAGACCTAGCAATATAACATTTCAGATGATTATTTATTTGCAGTTTAAATTACATAATACGACTAGAATAGGCCTTAAGTAAACCTAGGATGGAGTCATGGTAGCTGAGTATCTGAGCGCTCATCGTAAATTTCAAATAACGCAAGTATACGTAGAGCCATGCCGCAGCTATATTAGTAATATAGTTGTAGCACGAATGGCTCGGCTCGATCGGGGAAGGACCACACTCTCACAGAATATCAGCATAAAATGGCAGCTTGATACTCTTGTGTTTCGTATGGTGAGTATAGAGAACCGGAGACCCAATTTACTAGAAAAGAGGCATTCCATCTTATTCCTCACGTGTGACGACGCATCAGCATTTTGATTCTTTATTGAGGATAAAAGTAGATGTCTATGGGCCACAGCAACCACTTACCATCAGGTGAACTATGTGCTCGTTTGTCACCCTATCCTATAAAAAAAATAACCCGGATGAAACTGTCAATTTACAATTTTAAGTGATAATTTACCACGTACTCGGCGGTAAAGTGAAACATTATGAGAAAACCTCATCGGTCTGAAGAACATAATATTTCAAAGATATGTAAAGACCGCCACCACAAGCGTAAGCACCAATTGAAGTTTTTAACCCAGGATTACTTTAAAATACTCAACTCGATACAGACAGACATAGTATAAGATCTCGCTTATATAAAGTTGTCATTTTAACCTTTAAACAGTAATGGTGAACTCTTCTTAGATTTTCGAAGACGATAGATACCTAATGCTCGGTGTGTCGGTGTATAAGAATGAAAGCTATGAATTTGCAGGAAGGGTTATAGTGCCGCTGTGATTTCGCGGCTTAAGAAAATCATTACCCCATATCATCTCGTGAGTGTTGATGTAGGCGAAATAAGAAAACTAAACAAAGCGATCAGCAGCACTAATTTCCTTATGACAACTTAAAATAAAACAATAAAAACAGGGATTTCCGAACCGCCTGCCAAGCGTAGCAATTACGGAAAAGTCCCTATGTGTGGTAATCCATGGTTGAGGCCTCTGTTCAGCAGTAGACTTTTTATATACAATGTATTCACATTGTTTGCAACAAAACAAAACTAGTTGATACATTAGAGCTGGGCTGGTAACAAAACAAGCTAATTTTTAAGCTAAAATAAGGTTTAAAACTTCAAGAAGAATAATGCTGCTGTATTTCGTATGGCGAATGTGGAGAATCGAAAACCCTTTCTGTATTAGAGAGGAATTCAATCTGAGTCCTTAAGGGTGACAACGCATCTCCAATTCTTAATAGATGATAGATAGAGACGTCTACGGGTCCCAGCATCAACTTACCATCAGGTGGATTGCGTATTCGCTTGATACCCTTATTCTATAAAGGAGCATTTAATTATTAATTCTTTATAACTACCACCATATTAAAAATGTGTACAAAGGGTGGATGTGGACTTAATACCTTATGGTGTTCTCTCTTTTTTTATAGGAGGTGTGGCAAACGAGCATACGGCTCACCTGATGGTAAGTGACTACCGCCGCCCATGAACAATTGCAACACTAAGGGAATTTCAGGTGCGTTGCCGGCCTTTTAAAAAGTAGGCTCTATTCTAGAAGGTCCTTAAGTCGTATTGGTCTGGAAAAATCGCCGGTGGTAAGCTATTCCACAGAGAGGACGTACATCTCTGCCAGTCAACCCTGTAAATCGACATGTATATAGGTTTCTTACGTTGTCCGGTGGATTCCATTCGACTCGCTGTGTTAACGGTGTCGCCGAATAAGCAATAGTGTGGCATCTTCACGCCCACAACACCTGCGCACACGGGGCCGGAATGCACTCCCACTCGCACCTATAGGACGTATTAACTATCAAATAAACATTCACCGTCTTATTGCAAAAAGTAGTTCACGTTTTACGTGGTAGAGCCATGCTGCAGCTATATTAGAAGTATAGTTGTAGCACAAATGGGTCGTCTCGACCGGGGAAGGACCACGCTCTCACAGGATACCAGCGTGAAATAGCAGCTTAATACTGCTGTGTTTCGTATGGTGAGTGCAGAGAACCGGAGACCCTTTTTACTGGAAAAGAGGCATTTCATCTTAGTCCTCACGGGTGACAACGCCTCTGCATTTTGATTCGCACACGAGGATAAATGTAAATGTCTATGGGCCACAGCAACCACTTACCATGAGGTGGACTGTATGCTCGTCTGTCACCCTATCCTATAAAAAACCATAGTTATTGGTATCATTATCATCATCAGCCTTTCATAAGTCCACTGCTGAACATAGGCCTCCCGCAAGGAATGCCACAAAGTACAGTCCTGAGGCACCTGCATCCATACCGTGTAGTGGCGGTGTAAGAATATCCACTACGCCATATCTTTCCATGGTGTCGTAAGAGGCAACAGATGAAAACTGAGGCAGAAGAAGATGGCGTCTTTCTGATAACAGCGAAATAACAAAAGAAAACTGCAGTTGCCAACCGACTCGCCAAACAGAGCAATATACCCCCCATGCTGAGAGTTATTAGTATTAGGGTTAACTATTTAAACTAGAGTCAATAAAGAAATCCCGTGGAAAAAAACGGAAACTGAAATATAATAAAACCGGCCAACCGAGTTGGACACGTGCACGTCTCTATTAGAGGAGCCCCCTTTAATTTTTAATTTAATTTATATAAATACACTGAAAATTTCAACCGTCTACCTATTACGGATCATGAGACGATCATGGACGGACAGAAGAACCTTAGTAGTAGAGTCCCGTTGATTACCCTTCGTATACGGAACCCTAAAAAGTAAGGTATGGAATTCGACAGCAATTGTCTAATTTTACGAAAACTGTGGCGCCGCTGCTAATGAACTTCTTTAGTTTGGAAGACTCTTCTTGAACCATAGTTTAAACCCTTGAGTCTAAGGTCTAGGGCCTAGACTATCAATTAACAAAGTTGTGTAATAAGACGAACAATGTTATTCATATGGCTAATATTAAATTTAAATTAGATATAAATGCGTTATAATAATTACGCTTTTTAGTAAGGCGGCAAATTTTAAGGAAACTCAATTTTGCCAACTTAATACTAAATCTTATCTATATTATTACTCTATATATTTTCTATATCATCCCACAACAGTCCACTGATGTAATTGGCTTCGAACATTGTAAGAAAGATTTGGTTTGTCGCCACACTTAGCGGATTAATGCCGGTAGAACGATGCCGCGTGTCAGTACACCACCATCCCCGAAGTCTTTACTTATA
Organism: Parnassius glacialis; assembly: GCA_033319125.1. Lineage (NCBI taxonomy): Eukaryota > Metazoa > Arthropoda > Insecta > Lepidoptera > Papilionidae > Parnassius > Parnassius glacialis. The sequence goes on from JAVANC010000020.1 coordinate 36,657,145, forward strand.
TTTTCAACATGTCTAATATACGTGGTAGAGCCATGCTGCAGCTATCTTAATTGTATAGCTGTAGCACGAATGGGTCGGCACGACCGATACCAGCGTAAAATAGCAGCTTAATGATGCTGTGTTTCGTATGATGAGTGTAGAGAACCGGAGACTATTTTTACTGGAAAAGAGGCATTCCTTATTAGTCCTCACGGCTGACAACGCTTCTTCATTTTGATTCGCAAACGAAGATAGATGTAGATGTCTATTGGTCACAACAAACATATACAAGCAGGTGGACTGTGTGCTCGTTTGTCACTTTCATCCTATAAAAAGTCTTTATTTGTATTTTTTTATATATTTTTTTCTTTTATAAAAGGTAAGCAGGTATAGAATGCTGATTCGGTATTAAATTCGCCTTGGCACCAAATATTTGCAATACAGAATTTTCTATCTATCTATCTAGCCTATTCCAAAGATTCCGATTAAAAGTCCACGGGATGAATATACCATCACTTTATTTAGCACTTACGAAAAAAATCATTTTCGTAACCATTAAAGACCAATAAATTATTTTTTAAAAACGTTAACCATTAAAGACTTAATGCCAGTTGGCGTTCTCTGCCAGTCAAACTTTGGCGTGTTAAAAAATTAGTGGCTGCTGCCTTAATTAACCAAGTATAATAAAAAAAAAAGATATAAAACATATTAAAATTAGGCTTAAATTTTACACAAATACATATGAATACAAAGAAATAAATAATAATTCGTGTATACCAATTAACTAGTCTATTACTATCGTAATAACTGTAATACTTTTTTTTATTTAAGATAATAACATTCTTAAACTATTCTCACTTCCAAGCGGTGTGAAGGCCGATGCCTGACCGCAAAGGCCCGTACAGCTTCAACCACGGCCAGCGCCATTAAGCAAATTTCTCTTGCGTGCATGTCCCCATTTCTTTCGGGTAGACCGGACACTACCATGTAAGCGTCTCCTATTGTTTCTACCTGCAATGTTCTTACTCTATCATTTCTATTTATCGTTCTTTTTATATAAGTCATAAGTAAAAATATAAAGTGATCCGCTACGATCCACACTTATCGTAGAGCAGGAGACATATTGACCGAAGTATACGCTCAAACCGGAGGCAATCACACATACACGTCCCTGATGTACCAATAACATCAGTACAAGACTCGAAAACCTATAATGACTGTTTTTGGTCAAATTTTGGCTCCGACTAGTTGATGTGACTATCAAGTCGCGAGGCCGTTAAAAAATATTGAGTGCCAATATACGATATGGATACGGCACAAGGCATTCTACATACACCCATCTCGGATATTTGCGCATTGTTTATGTGCAGATTAATGGGTAATGTATAGATTTTAAGTTTGATATAATGAGATTGACATGTCTGCAAAATAAATAAAAAGGAAAAATAAAACACTTTAGTCCTCAGTGGTGACAACGCATCTGTTGAATATGGCTAATTTATAAAAAAAAGCGACAATTACCTTATAAACATCATAATAACCGATAATCCTGTCGAAAGTACTGTACAAGTCGTTAAGCAAATCCACAACTTGCATCGGAGTGGAAGCGGCGCAGAGCTCGGTGAAGCCAACGATGTCACTGAAGTACACGGTGACGCATTCAAAGCTCTCCGGTTGAACCACCTCGCCCGTCATCAGCTGCTGGGCCACAGGCCTGATGTCGAGTATAAAATATTATAATATTGACGCTCAGTGGAATATGGAATAGTTTACTTAGGGTTTCTCTTGGAGTTAAAAATTTCTTACAATCCTTCGATTCTTATTCGAGGATAAATGTAGACATCTATGGGTCACAGCATCCACTTATCATCAGGTGGACTGTGTGCTCGTTTGTCACCCTTATGCTTTAATAATAAGGAACTATTAAGATTTTTCCCTGTATTCTACAATAATTTACATCCAGAACAATAATTTAAAGGCCTTGCAAATATTGTTTTGTGTGGGATACATAAAACAATTAAGTGTGATAAACGAGCGCGTGGCGTATTGCCCACATGATAATCTCAAAAAACCTGAAAAAACAGCCCTTAGTGTTGACTCCGAAAACAGAGACACGCATACTTTCCATTTCCAAGGCTAGGTATAAGAATGAAAAACACATTAGGTGTTTTGTCATGTTATTCATTTAAAATCTTTATTTATAATAATTACGTGTCACGTTGTTTGTCCGCGATGGACTCCTAAACTACTGCATTGATTTCAATGAAATTTTGTACACTATGTGCATTTTGGTCCAACTTGAGAGATAGGATAGTTTTTATCCTGATAAATGACCCTCAAAATTTTTTATTGCGAATTTAAGAATTTTTATAGTAAGGGTCGTTGGAAAGGCAGAACAACGTCTGCCTGGCAAGCTATTTGTATATATAAAAAAACTTTTACCGATTTATTTACTGGGCCTGGTGGGTACTTGAAAAAACCTATATCCAATTTGGGTTTAATTTGAAAATCAATGCAAATTTACCGAAGCAGAATCATGTTTTGATTTTTTGTCATTTTTCTTTAGCTGATTTTACGGCGTCAAAGAAATGGCTTTCCGAACTTTCTTGTAGTTAAATATAAAATGAGAAAATGAATGTTTTCTTACAAACTAATTTCCCTACCTTGGAAGCACTTGGTACAGCAGTTCCTCTGAGCGTCTCTTCTCCATTGACAACTGTTCAGTTTTCTCCTCCACCAGCGACTCGAGATTATTGGCATACTGTTCCATACGTCGCAGTAAGTCATCCATCAAGTTGTCACAGTAGCCTCTATAACAGTCAATTTTTTTTTAGAATACGGGTGACTAACGGGCACACAGTCTACCAGATGACTATTGAATGTTGTGGTCCATAATCTTTATACGTGGTAGAGCCATGCCGCAGCTATACTAGCAGTATAGTTGTAGCAAGAATGGATCGGCTCGACCGGGGAGGGACCACGCTCTCACAGAATACCAGCATAAAATAGCAGCTTAACGCTGCTCTGTTTCGTTATGGTAAGTTTAGAGAACCGGATACCCTTTTTACTGGATAAAGCTGAACGCATATTTTTCCGCGCCGTACGCACCGTACGCGCCGAATATTAGAATTCGTTGTATCAAATCATATGAAACCTCGTACGTTACACCCGCACCGTACGCGCCGAATTTTATAAAATGCGGTAGGTATACGATATCGAAGGACGAATAGTGATGAAGTCATATAACGCAGCGCGTTTGGCGCGTGTTGATAATCAGTGTTGTCTAATGTTGCCAACTTAGTGGATTTTCCACTAAAACAGGTGGTTTCGACTTTTGTTTCGCATTATATTTTTTAAGTGTTAAGTGCGGTTAGAGGTTGGCACAAAAATGCTGCAACGAAATTGAAATTCCGATAAACGTTGTAAAATGAATACTTAGTACTAGATAGTGACATTTAATTCAAAAACCCAATTATACCTGATTACTTAATTATCAGTAAAATACTTACCTCCAACATAAAACAAGTTTTTCCTCTGGTGCAATTTGCCTTCTAAATCTTGAGTTCTCCATAGAAAGATATGGTTTTAATATATGTAACAATTCTCTAAATTTCTTGTATGTTAAATGCAAATATCTAAAAATCGTTCATCATCATATAACAAGTCTTTAAATAAAATATAATACTCAATTGCCTTTTTAAATTAATACTATATGAATCCAGAATCTTCTTTTTCTTAGAATTTTGTTTTCTTCTTCCTCTGCCAATAATCAGGCTATTACAATATTTTTTCCATAGTGATTCCGAGCGATATATATCTTCAATCTAATCTCTCTAATGTACCGTTTCACGCCAGTGGTTGGAAAAAAACTGCAGGAGTTGTTGGCAATCCAAAAGTTTTGCGTACGGTGCGGACGATGCGTACGCGCAAATGTGCGAGGCCATCAGTAAAATTCGGCGCGTACGGGGCGTACAGCACGTACGACGCGGACAAATGTGCGTTCAGCTTAAGAGGCATTCCACCTTAGTCCTCACGAGTGACAACGCATCTGCATTTTGATTCGCAAACGAGGATAGATGTCTATGGGCGACAACAACCACTTACCATCAGGTGGACTGTGTGCTCGTTTGTCACCAGATCCTATAAGAAAAAAAAATCACTTACATTTACCCTCGATTAAGAATCAAAATGTAGATGCGTTGTCTCCGATTCTCTACACTCACCATACGATACACTGCAGTATAAAGCTGGTATTTTACGCTGCTATTCTGTGAAAGCATGGTTCTTCCCCTGTCGAGCCGACCCATTCATACTGCAACTATAATATATATACAGCGTGGCTCTTTCACGTTCCAACACGAACTAAGGTTAGTAAAACGATTGTCTTCTTTTTTTTATCAGCCCGTAAAAGCTACTGCTGGACATCTCCCGCTCTAGATAGGATTTGTCCTAATAGCCAAGCTTGGCGGGCAGATTTGCGGTCGTATTACCAGACGTCTTGCATCTTTGACGCCGCTTCCCGTTGTCGATTTGGATATTTTACGTCTGGGATTAACGAGATGGTTATATTATGAGGGGAGTTTTGGCGGGAACTTGATCGGCGGCGGTATGCTGCTCCTGTATTATAGTTTAAATAATAGTTTGAAGTGGATTTTGATATGTAAAAGTGGTTCGATTTTATGTATTAACTGTCTACGCATGTGAACTATTAGTGGAAACGGTGAAACAAGTGCTCTGATGGTGATGGATTCTCAAGATAAGCTGTTTGTTGCATAGGCGCCTTTAGATACCATCGCCAACTGTCAGCTGCCTGCTGGCTCAAGTTGCCGTCAAAATCTCCCAAGGGCTGCACAATGTGACGCAGTGAACTATGAAGGATAATTATAAATTAATGTTTTCGACTGAAGGTCCTCGCAACCATGGTCATGAATAAATTTAAAAAAAAAATTATGAGGTGGTAAATTCTCTTTACGCAACACCACCAGGCTAAATTAATGAAATTAAAGTACCTTTGAATTTCAAAACCAACAAAGAATTATTGACGGAGCACTGCCATCATTTCAAGTGACGCCGATGATACCAAGTCAAAAAAAGGTCAGCCCTATTAAAACAAAATTTTAAATAAAATACGCAAACTTGTATCGTCTTGTATACTACCGCCAAATAAATAAATAAATATACATATACACCACTGTGTTATTTAGCAGAAGTTTTCTTCCTAGCACAACTATTACCAGTGATTTTTCCGAACCGATATGACTTAGTTACCTAGAAGAAAACAGCCTACTATTTTTTAAAAGGCCCGCAACGTACCTCGCATGCCGCATGCTCGTCTTCCCCCTCTTCCGTAAAAAAAATATTTTACATTAGTTTCAGCCTGTGATTAAAATAAAATAGTGATTTTGCAATTTTTTATTGCAATGAAGTTTATTTATTTATTAAGTTCTTTATCGGACGGTACGGATTTGCCAGATGGTGGCTAGACGACAAAAAGTATAAGATTTTTCCGTCACGACCCCTTCTGACGTAGCACAGAAGGCCTTGGCAGCTATAAGGAAGCGAGATGCAATAATATCCATCTCCCTCGCACTTTCTCTTATCTTGCCATGAAAGAATTATTATTTTATTTAAATGACGCTTCATTTTAATATACGCTAGTAATTCATTTATTTTTGATTTCTTATATTTACGCGAACACTACACATTTAAATAAAACTAATTTTACGGATTTTATCGCGTATATTAACTTGTTTTATATTCCCGACGTTTCGGGTGCTTTCCAGTTAATATACGCGATAAAATCCGTAAAATTAGTTTTATTTAAAATCATTTATTTTTATTTCATAATCAATAATATAATACGTTTATCAATAATAATATACTACGAAAGGAACTTCGTTCCAACCGAGTGTTCCACGACACTCACGCATGTTTTTATTTCTTTAAATGTTAAAAATATACTTACTTGATATAAGTGGCGTTAATGGCATCGAAGGAAGGTCTGTCATCCGGCGCCTCGGCCCAGCACTTCTCCGCCAGCTCCAGAAGTTCGGCGGCCGCGCCACCTCCAGAAGCAGCGCCTACTTCATTCACTCCCACCAAAGGTCGAAATGGCGGGGACTCACGCGCGCACACACGAGTAACAATGTCTATTATTACAAACAAATTCGGTCGTTATAAATTTGTACAATACAATATTAAAGGACGCCTATACAACATTAAAGGAGAGAAACTGAAAATCACGTGGTACAAATATTAATAGGCCGGAAGAAAGAATTAAGAGTAATAGAAAAAAATAAATTGAACCCTTGATATTGGCTGATATTAAGGTGAAGATTTCCTACGTTAAAACGCTTTTAGCGCTCCCTTCTCCGCTGCATGCTCATTTGTCCAGCCAGAAGTAAGCGACATTCGTTGGATAAAAATAAAGTTTATTTGAAACGTTTTTTATTACTTGTTATTAGGAAATAAAGAATCTAAATAAAAATGTGGCCGATAAAGAATCTAATTCAATAACATGCCTTTCATATTATAAAAAAAAATATTTAAAAATATAATATAATATAAATATTGTGTCGAACGTCAACATTTTTTCCAGGCGATTAAATTATAATAATTTATCTCGATTAATATGAAGTGTTTTAAAAACCCATTCGATTAAAAATTTAATCAAGTATTTCATGTATAAGCATATATTTTCCAAGCATATAGTTTTTCAAGAATTATGATTCTCGAACGACAAAACGTGTGTCTTTTTACTGCGTGTAATCTATTTTCTGCACTTAATATGACTAATACTTGTAATATTAAACTAATTCAAAATATCACCTTTGTAAGATATAGTGGGCGTGTAATGGTGAAAAGGTCCTGCCCGTCGCACGATCTCCTCCAATATTATCCCAAAGCTGTACACGTCACCTTTCAACGAGGCTACTGCTCCAGGGTATAAACTTCCAGAAACTAATTCAGGCGCCGTCCACAGTAATTCTAAACAAAATAATTATTTTATCATCAGTACTGTTAAATTGATTCTTGTTTATAATTTTGATTTGTGTTGGTTCCATTATCATCCCGTGTTTGTCGTAAGAGGCGGCAAAGGGAAATGAAATAGAAGATCTTGGTCTTCAAGGGTAGTAACGCATCCACAATTTCTTTCTTGTCTATTGAGAATAGATGTCAGTATTTATGGACCAAAACATGCACTGACCAGTAGGTGGACTATTTGCATGATTATCTCCATTAATTTTATTAAAAAAAACTCTACCTAGAAGTTTTAGTTTTTACTGGTAAAGGATCATCTATCTCTTTCTGTTTTTGTTTCTTATATGGCTATCTTAGTCTACAGGGGTGATATCTGTATTTGGTTTCTTATCTATTGAGGATATATGTCAGTGTCCAAGGCACCATCCTCTTACCATCGCTTGGTGTACTCTGTGCTCGATTGCGTACGACATGTCTGTAAAAGAGGACTCTGTCTTTAAAGTTTTCATTAGTGGATAAAGTACATGACTAAGTTAAGGTATTCTGGATTCAACAAAGACGCATTAAGCCAACCTTTATTCAAATATAGATTTTTTTAATAACTGGCTTTACGGCTCTGGGTTCTAGCCCTTCTGAGCCTGAAGTTACAATGTATAATTATCCTTCATAGTACACTGCTTCACAATATTATGTTGATGCGTCACATTGTACAGCCCTTGAGAGATTTTGGCGGCAACTTGAGTCAGCAGACAGCTAACAGTTGACGATGGTATCTCAAAGCGCCTAAGCAAACAGGCACCTTATCTTGAGAATCACATCACCATCAGAGCACTTGTTTCACTGTTTCCACTAATAGTTCACATGCGTAGACATTTAATACACAAAATCGCACCACTTTGACATATGAAAATCTACTTCAAATCATTATTTAAACAATAATACAGGAGCAGCAATCTGTCGCCGGTCAAGTTCCCGCCAAAAAACATCAAATATAGATTATAGATTTCGTGTTGGCTTTAATCTCTTCGTGTTGGTATTACATTTGTCCATGACGAATCGGGACTTGGGACGAGTAAGTGCCTCTAAGACCTATAATATAACTTGCGATGTTGATAGCTTCCAGTAATATTTGTGGTGAAGCTATAATGCAGCTATATTATCGTTGTAGCACGAATAAATCTGCTTAACCCGGGACCACATTCTCACAGAATACCAGCGTAAAATAGCAGCTTATTGCTACTATGTTTCGAATGGAGAAAAATGGAAAACCTTTTACTGGAAACGATGCAATCCGTCTTAGTCCTCACGGGTCATCGGGTGGACTGTGTGTAGTTTCTCACCTATTCTATAAAAAAAACAATGACTCTTTAAAGGTGTCTGTATGGTCGAAATCGCTTAGAGAATTATCATTAATATCATCGTAGTAAAACACTCCTTCCTTTCCATTAATATAAAAGTTGCTGCATGTTTTGAAGTAACTTGTGTCCTCCTTAACATTTATCGACTGTCTCTCTTTATCGCTTATACTTTACTTTTACACGTCTAAACTCAATATTAAAAACCCAAGCTTTTTCAACATAAAAACAAAAAAACATGAGTGAGTGTCGTGGAACACTCGGTTAGAACGAAGTTCCTTTCGTAGTATATTATTATTGATAAACGTATTATATTATTGATGATTAACAAATACAAATAAATGAATTATTAGCGTCTATTAAAATGAAGCGTCATTAAAAAAATATTTCATTCATGGCAAGATAAGTAAAAATGCGAGAGAGATGGATATTATTCCATCTCGCTTCCTTATTTATAGCCGCCAAGGCCGTCTCCAAGAAGGGGTCGTGACGGAAAAGTCTTACACTTTTTGTCACCTAAACCCCATCCGCCAAATCCGTACCGTCCGATATGGAACTTCGTTCCAAAATCATACATAACTATTTATATATTTCAATATACTTACTGTAATAATATGTGTCGTCCTTTATTAAGTCCGTAGGTGTGCAGAGTGTGTTAAGGCCGTAGTCGGATATTTTGAGAACGAAGCGTCCATCGATCAAGCAATTGGAAGAACGTAACTTGCCGTGTGCTCCTAAACCGCTATGAAGGTAGCACATTCCCTGCAGAATAATAGGCTCCATAATTCTTACGAAGAAACAATTTTCAATTTCAAGAGTTAGAGTTCTTTGGATTGTTCTTTCATTGATTGATCTTTGTTCGTTTGGAGTTCCATGACAAGACAACTTACCACTACTTTTCTTACATGAACCATGAAGTCCGTGAAACCCAAACTCGTCACAAGGCCACGGATAATGTTGACAGATCGCCGCTCCGAGTCAGATTCCTACGGCTATGCACACGCTTTCTCCGTTAAGTAATGTGCCGAGATTACTTGATGGCAAAGCGTGTGTAATGGCCGTGTGAGGAAACTCAAGGTCACTCAGCGAGCTATGGAGCGGGTTATGCTCGGGGTTTCTTTGCGTGATAGACTTAGAAATGAGGTTATCCGCGGTAGAACCAGAGTAACCAACATTGCCCAACAGATTAGTAAGTTGAAGTGGCAATGGGCCTGCCATGGCTCGAACAACCGATGGGGGAGGGAAATTCTCGAATGGCAGCCTCGTGCTCTAATTGGAGTGACGACCTGGTAAGACATGCAGGAAGTCGATGGATGCAGGTGGCTCAGGACCGTGCTTTATGGCATTCCTTAAGGGAAGCCTATGTTCAGCAGTGGACTTGTGAAGGGCTGTAATGATGATGATGTAAGCGTATAACCAGTGACTAGATTCCTTAGTCGATGGTTCTTAAATAAAATTTTATATTTCATCGCATAAGATATTAAAAGCAAAAAAACTATAACGTTTGTTATGGAACTGTAGTTTATTTTCAACAAATTACAGACTCCAATGGTAACCGAGTTGGTAATCGAACTAGAATGGTTTTGAATAGTTGGTAACTCTCAATAGAGTAAAAGTGGTCGAAACTCACCCTGAAAAATATCAAATAGTACCTGTACTATGTCGTGGACAAGCGAGGTCCTGAAGTTCCAATCGAGCTGGAGTTCTTCGTTGGCGAGTACGTCTTTGAGAGATCCCTTGGGGCAATACTCCGTGAGCACAAACACCAACGGACAGTCCACGCATGCGCCTATGAAGCGGACGGTGTTCTCGTGTGACACGTTGCGAGCCTTTGCATTTTTGAATTGCTATTAAATGTATGGCGTAAATCTATACAATTATACACATATAAATGAAATTGAAGTATTTGTCTGTAATACTGTAATTATACGTAGAGTCATGCTGCAGCTATATTAGTAGTATAGTTGTAGCACGAATGAGTCGGCTCGACCGGGGAAGGTCCACGCTCTCACAGAATACCAGCGTAAAATGGCAGCTTGACACTGCTGTGTTTCGTATGGTGGGTGTAGAGAACCGGAGACCCTTTTTACTGAAAAAGAGGCATTCCATCTTAATCCTCACGGGTGGCAACGCATCTGCATTTTGATTCGCAAACGAGGATAAATGTAGATGTCTATGGGCCACAGCAACCACTTCTCATCCGGTGGATTGTGTGCTCGTTTGTCACCCTATCCTATAAAAAATATCGAAGTAACTGCCCTTTATTAAGCGCATGAAGGTTATTTGCATGCAAATGAGACATAAATAACCATTTCTAAATTTTTTGTCTGTGTATCTGTCCAGGCTGACCTACGGAATGGCTGAACTGATTGTTGATGAAACTTCATAAGCATTGCCAGGAGTGATCTAGGCTATAAGCAAAGCCTGTAACCTAAAAAAACTTTCGAGATTTTTTTGTGCAATCGAAAAGATAATTAAGCTAATAACTGAAGCTACAATGATAGATCCTACCCAGGCGAAGCCTGGGCGACCCATAGTAATAGACTAGTTCTGGCCTAAATAGTTCAAATCGTCTCGAGTAATTACTTTATCCGTTTATTTCATAAAATATCATATTATGTATTTTTTATAAAGTTATTAACGATATTATTGCAATAATTGCAGAACTACGAGTATAAAAATGTTTCTTGAATTTTTTTTAATATACCTTGTAAAAAACTACTTATCGTTTATAGTAAACATACATCATGTTATGAACAGCTATGAACCATGCAAATCATTTTGGTATTTTAGGATGCGAAATAAATTTAATTAAAACAATGGAAATGGATTTTTTTTTAATTTATCATGTGCTATTTAATGTCGTTAATTTAAAATTTGTTTCTATATTTAAGTACCGTGTAGTGATGGTGGCGGCAACGGTGACTGTAACCCATATTATTCCGTGGGTTTCGTAAGAGGCAACAGAGGGAAACTGAAACAGGACATGTCTTCCAAATAACAACTCATTATTCAAAAACTGCGGTTCTCAACCCGCCTGCCAAGTGTTGCAACTATGGCAAAATCACCCCTACAAGGCAATGTATGGGGGTGGCCTATGTGCAGTAGTGGACTTTTACAGGCTGTAGTGGAAATGAATGGGGTGGATTTAAGTGTATATGTAGTTAATATAAACAATAACTACATAAGAGGCGGGGCAGATTAATAAGTAGCTTATCAGATATCTGGCTAAATTAAAAATAATTTCTATTATAACTTTCCTCATCATTTATCTACAAAGACTTTACTAACACTATTTAATATTGTCTTTTAAAAAAGAGAAAACAATAACTGACTTCAATATAAATTATTAAGAATAACTCATTGAAATTGGTTCACCCATAAAATAGTTCTGAGGTAACACAAATAAAAAACATACAGTCAAATTGAGTACCTCCTCCTTTTTGAAGTCGGTAGAAAATAATAAAGAAAAAGAAATACACATTTTTTTTAAAGTGCCTATTTTTTGGGTTATAAGGATCAGTTCACACCGAGGCATGACGCGTTGCAACGCTACGCGCACCTTTCAACCTTTAACTATGGCCACTTATTTCTTTTTAGCGATAGCATGGACATGAGCTTTGACAGACTCCTACAATATTTAGGGTCATTTGATATTAATTGTGCAAATAAATAAATGAAAAAGAATTGAGAGTGGATTCTTGGATTATAAATAATAGGATTTTAAGTAAATATGATAAACATTTATTACAAAATACAAATAATTACGAAAAGGAAGCTACTACCAGGAAACGAGCTAATTTCTTTATAAAGATACCTGGATAAATTTCCTTATTTTGATGTTGAGTATATAATATGCTAGAATTGATACCACTCGCAATATTTTTATCGGTCTTTATACTGTACTTTTTTGCTCTAATGATCGTTTTGACCCGGAAGAACTTGGTCAACTATTTTCGGCCATTTTGAACAACAAATATCTCAAACAAAAATAAAGGTGGTATGATTTTGTTTCTTAAGGAAATATCGACATGGGATCTCACAGACCCCCGTCTAAACTTTAAATACGTGTAACTTACGTTTATGGCACTGGACAACACAACCTCCTTCTTCATCGAGCGTTTGGTACCTAAACTAGAAGGTACTGTGACGCCCAGCCGCGGGGAGTGGTGGTAAATATGTTATTCTAAGAAACAGCAAGTACGAAAGGTTTATGAGACCCCATGTCCACAGTTAAAGGTTAGGATAGTGATACAAAATATAACTTTATTTACTACACAAAAAGATACATATTTTATTGAGATATTTCGAAAAGGTCCGCGACGCATCAGGACGAAGCACCGTTGCACCACGACACAGCGGTGCTTGGTTGGAAGGCGCAGCGTGCAAAAGCTGCGCTGCGCCTTAGCGAAACCGCGTGATGCAGTGAATTCACGATGCGCCTCGCGACGTCGTGATGCCTCTCGCGGCGGCGCTCCGTATGGTACGAAACTACTGTCGATATGGTGTATCTATTTATTTACACACAGCCTCTTCAAGCATCGTCACGTCGCGTCGCGTCTCTGTGTGAACTGACCCTAAGTTTACAGAAATTAAAATACCTTATGTTTATAATAACGCACCTGTTTAATTTCCCACAACAGTTTCTTATTGAGATCCAATTTCTTCCTGTGTATCTTTTTAACAGCTACTCGGTTACCCTTGTACAAGCCGACGGTGAAAGAAGACAGAGTGAGAGCTCCTCCGACCCCTGGTGTTCCAGGGGTTGTACTTGCTTGAGTCCAGGTTAGGGATAACTAGTTAAAATAACAAAAGTAGGTATTTCCTATTATAATACACGATAAATCGATAAGGTAAATCAAAACAAAGACGTCTTTGTTAACACTCCATTAGCCGGAGAGCATAGATGGTTTCTAATACTCCCCATATCGTGCCATACTCTGTGACAATGAAAAGAATGGGAAAGAAAGCAAGAACATAATATTTATTTATTGCTGCAACTTGCAGAACATCAGTTATACAAACAAACAAAAAGCTTAATTAAATATTGAAAGAAAACCGGTCATGCGCGAGTCGAACTTGCGCATGAAGGGTTCCGTACAATCTTAATACAGGTTTCTAGTAGGGGATAAAAGTCCAATAATGAACATTGGTTGTTGAACATGTTCAGCAGCGGACTTTTATAGTTAAGGGGCTATGACTTTCAATAAGGATAACATCATGTAATCTATATTGAATAAAAATGATTCTGTTCTATCAAGTGGTATGTGTGCTCGTTTGTTCCCCTTATAACATTTAACAAAAACGCCGACAGCGTTTCCTCCCTAAAATGGCTATACAAAACTTCTGTGCGAGAAACCAGCTTTTTTGTCACCAGTGGGGGTGACCAGACACATCTGCATCTGATCACCGTCACTGATGAGATAAAAGCTGGTTTCTCGCTCTAAAGTAACTGGTGTTACTTTAGAAACTGATTTTGTAACTACAAAATATAAAAGTATGTTATGTACACTAATTTTTAAAATTTATTAAATAATTATCATGCAATGAAAACTAAATAATGTATTAAATGCTACTGACATACAAATCTCGAAAATCGACAGCGACCTCCGCGTACTCTTTAGCAAGCGGAAACGGCATGTCTATGGCCTCCCTCATAGATAGTCTCTTAGGAGGGATTTTTCCATTGTTGCCATACTTGCCGAGTGGGTTGTCAACCGCGGTTTTTATTATTACTATTGCTACTGTCCATATCACACATACGACACGCACGGGACAATATGGAATGATGGATATTCCCACACCGCCACTACACGGTCAACGTATACTGTATGTACTTCTATAAATAATTGGCATTGTAACATTGTAATCTAATTTCTCTTCGAGTTCAGCTTCCAGTTACGTATCAGATAACATGATAGTGTAATAAATAATTTCATGTATGTAAAATACTTTGTGTGCATCTTATTTCCCAAGTGTAGAGAAAATGAAAGCCAACGGTGGTGAGTAAATCATTCTCCAACTCAGTGCTACTTGAAATGTATAAATAAAACAATCCATCAATACAAAACTTTGACAGACAAATGAATGACTATAAAAAATTGTAGTTACATTCAAGTTGCTATTCAATTTAAATTTCAAATTAAATTTCAAGACAATGTTCGTTTTTCTTTTTGTTCAAAATTAAAGAACTGAAGGTTCATTTTGTTCGAAATTAAAAGAGAGACGGTATTCTTACCATAATTTGTCTACTTAAGAAAGTGACAGGAAATTCTGAAAAACTGAAAAAACCGAAAGTATTCAAACTGCTAACGGCGAAGGTGTTAGAGCACCTGATACTAACTTTATTGTTAATGTGTCTTATTTCTACACTGTGTAGCAGATTGCAAATGGTCATTAGTTAACACAAACATATATAATATTATTGTATTACCATATAATATCGTTGAATTTTCGCCGGAGAAGAGATTTTGGTTTTATTTTTTCTGAATGATAACAAAGTTATGTATCAAATCGACAATCTGTATAAATACAAAGTTCGCCGATTACAACAAACCCTCTGAACTAGAGAGGTGTACGTCCAGCAGCGGTGGGCTCTTGCAAGCTTGTGACGATGATTATGCTTATAATTTTAAATGTGGGTGATTTCATTTGTTTTTTCAAGTTGCATCGTATATAACCTATACAATAACACAATTTCACAACCATAGTAATACTTTTTCGCGTGTGCGAAGTACAAATAAATAAGTATTGTGCACCTTAAGAACTTCGTTAAGACTGTGCAGCGCCGGACTAGCTCCTAGCCCAGTTCCAACTTCCACGAGAACCTCTTCGGGACGAACTCTCCATGACATATTGTTCATTTCCGCATCTATACGCGCTTGTCTAAAATAAATAAAATATATGCATAACATAATTGTGACAAATTTCTTGACAAACTTCGGTGGTTTGGTCATGTAGAAAGAATGAATGAGGAAAGAGTGACAAAGCAATTTATGTTGCAGAGGTGAACGGCAGAGTCGGGAAGGGACGCCCTAGGCGAAAGTTTATCGAACAAATTGGCGATATATTGAAAATGAGCCAAATCAAGAGTACCTTTAACCGACGAGCGTGTATGCGTAGGTGAATGGATGTGGAGGAAGTGAGGTGAGTGAGTAAGAGGTGTGTCAGGCTCGTGCCAAATGGAAGTCCATAGTCTCTGCCTACCCCTCTAGGTGACAGGCGTGAGTGTTTATGTATGTATGTAATTATGGCAAACGAACACACAATCCAACTGATGGTAAGTAGACGCTGAGGTTTATATTTATAGACCCCGACACGTTGGCAACCGCGAGGACGACGAAGAATATCTTATTTTTAGTAAAAAGTATCTCCGGTTCCCGTCTCCCACCATATGAAACACAGCAGCCTTTATGTTTAAATTTTATAGGTATTCTGTGATTCCCGGTCAGGGTGACCCCTTCTTGCTGCGGCCATAATATAATGCAGATTTCACCACGTAAAAAACTAGAGTTTTCTGTATGTTGAAACGCAAAGATAAAATGATTTTGTAAATTACTATGAAAACAGTTTTTTTATTGAACTTTTGTAACAAATGAACTCACAGTCCCCTTGATGGTAAGTGACTACCGCAGTCCATGTACCTACGGACACCCGAAACCAACTTCAAACAAAGAAGGCTAGAGCACAGAATAAAAAATACGTGAGTGTCGTGAAACATTCGGTTGGAACGAAGTTCCTTGCGTAGTATATTATTATTGATAAACGTAGGTATTATATTATTGATTAACAAATACAAATAAATAAATTACTAACGTCTATTAAAATGAAGCGTCATTTGAAATAAAATAATATTTCTTTCATGGCAAGATAAGAAATAGTGCGAGGGAGATGGATATTATTCCATCTCACTTCCTTATTTCGCCGCCAAGGCCGTCTACACTATGACACAAGGAAAAATCTTACACTTTTTGTCGTCTAGATCCCATCCGCCAAACCCGTACCGTCCGATAAAGAACTTCGTTCCAAAAATATGTACACATAGTTAGTACATATAGCTATGTAGTACTATTGTACTACATACCTATATATACTACAATAGTACTACATAGCTAGTGATACATTGTCACCTCTGGGGTCTATACTAGCTCTCTATACACTTCAGACCGGAAAACTGCAGTACACACTGTTTTTTGGCGACAGAAATAGGTAAGAGGGTGGCCCTAACCCAGACAGACTCCTAGGCAGACACCGACATCACCACTACGCGGTCGACACCGTCGTTACACGGTCCCTTACTGAAAAAACTGAAAATAATATTATTATACCGTAGTATACAAATATAAGTACAACGGCACTCGTTTGTTGAGTATATAACACAGTTGGCGCTCAGTAATCCGACGCTCGCCAATACGGCACGCTCAGCGCCGGATTGGCGAGCGATTACAAATGGCCGAACATAATATAGTGAGTAAGTATGCACTGTACTTACTTGTAAGCGATACAAGATGCTGTAACAGCAAACGTTAAAAACAACGCCAGTCCGATAAAACAGTAAATTATAACTGTCTGTGCTTCTGTTATAGCAGCATGAAAGTACACGAGATATATAAGACATAACGTTTAACATGATATGCAACAATAAAAATCCTTATTCTATCTTTAAACCTTAGATGGTGTTATACATAATGTAGATATTTTAACCTTACATAACTTTTATATAAAAAGTATTTAAAATAATTCATTTTGGAGAGTGTGCTCTGGAATCACAATTCTAAATTCGCCACCCTTTCCATTAACGGACAATCAAACCCTAACGGGTCCACGTACCACGCATTTTAACACGCATTTTAAAAAACGGTTTGCTTAATCAAATCGCATTCACAGCGAAGAAATAAAATAATTTGCCAGCGTCTCTTTCCATCCGATTGTAATATGTGTCTTCAAAGTGACAAGTTCATCATGCGTACAGCAATGTAGTGTCAGCATCGTCTTTCTATCTAAATACAAGATTGATGTCTTCAAGGGGCAAGTTATATATATACTAAGGTAGGCTTTTGTTATACTAAGTCAGTGCACTCTACCATTTTCTGCTACATTACCTACCATTAGGTCTACCTAGGGCTGCCATCCGTCCGGGTTTCCCCGGATTTGTCCTAGTTTGGAAGACGTCCGGGGAGCATCCGCGCGGGGTTTGAATTGTAGTCCGGGTTCAACCTGGACTAAAATAAAAGTCCAGGTTTTCGATCAGATCCCATTCCCATAATTTATGTAAATAAAAGCTATGAGTTAGGTATTTCACCGCACGCAGCCTTTCATAAGTCCACTGCTGAACATAGGCCTCCCTCAAGGAATGCCACAAAGCACGGTCCTGAGCCACCTGCATCCATCGACTTCGTCACTCCATCTCGTGGGGGGTCGCCCTACACTTCGCCTACCGGTACGAGGCTGCCACTCAAGAACCTTTCTTCCCCGTCGGTTGTCGGTTCTTCGAGCTATATGGCCGGCCCACTGCCACTTCAGCTTACTAATCCGTTGGGCTATGTCGGTTACTCTGGTTCTACTGCGGATATCCTCATTCCTAAGTTTATCACGCAGAGAAACTCCGAGCATAGCCGTCTCCATAGCTCGCTGAACGACCTTGAGCTTCCTCATACGGCCAGCAGTGAAGGACCACGTCTCAGATCCGTAAGTCATCACTGGCAACACGCACTGGTTGTACAATTTCGTTTTAAGGTTTTGAGGTATGTCTAACAAGAAGATGTGTCGTAGCTTCCCGAACGCTGCCCAGCCGAGTTGAATCCGTCAATTGACCTCTCGGTCGAAGTTGAACTTACCTAGTCGGACTATTTGTCCCAGGTAAACATACTCGTCAACAACTTCGAGCTTAGTGCTCCCAACAACTACTGGCATAGGTGTGACAAGGACATTAAACATAATCTTGGTTTTGTCAATGTTAATCTTAAGACCTATCCGTTGAGAGACACTATTGAGGTCATTGAGCATAGTGCTTAGATCCACCAGCGATTCTGCCATAAAGACTATATCGTCGGCAAATCGAAGGTGAGTGATGTACTCGCCATTGATATTAATACCGTATCCTTTCCAGTCCAGAAGCTTGAAAACGTCTTCCAATGCAGCGGTGAAGAGTTTCGGGGATATAACGTCACCCTGTCTTACACCTCTCTGCAATTGGATAGGTTTCGTACTCTGGTTCTGTACTCGGATAGCCATCGTAGCCCTATTGTACAAGCACTTCAGCACTTCGATATACCGACAGTCAACTTGGCACCGCTGAAGGGACTACAGCACCGCCCAAATTTCGACGGAATCAAAGGCTTTCTCATAGTCCACATACGCCAGGCATAGTGGCAAATTGTACTCCTCGGACTTCTGTATAACTTGCCGAAGGGTATGTATGTGGTTTATGGTGTTAAAGCCCTTTCAGAAACCGGCTTGTTCGGGAGGCTGGAAGTCGTCAAGTCTGCGTGCGAGACGATTCGTAATGACTCTCGAAAACAGCACGTAAACGCGGCTCAGAAGGGAAATCGGTCTGTAGTTCTTCAAGAGAGCATTGTCACCTTTCTTGAAGAACAAGACCACCACACTTCTGCTCCATGCCTCCGGTGTAATGCCACCATGGAGGACGGAATTAAAGAGCATCTGAAGGACTTCCAGTACCGGTTTTCCACCCGCTTTCAGAAGCTCCGCTGTAATTCCATCCTCGCCTGGGGCCTTGCCGTTTTTAAGATGCTGGAGAGCCATTCTAATCTCGCTCAGACTGACGCCCGGGATATCTTCGGAATAGTGTCGACAGTATTTAATAGGTTAAAAATAAAGCAAAATTACTCACTTGTCGTCACAAGAACCATTAAATACACTATTTCATGCAACAAAAGAGATTTAAAATTAAAGTTTTCTTCTATCGAGTACGGAGTAAAATATATTTTAATCAAGATCTAATTGAATGAAAAAAGTATTGAAATGTCCGGAGTGAAAGCTCCAAAATCCGGGAACTTAAGCTTCCGGTCCTGGGGGGGCAGGTTTTGAAGATGGCAGCCCTAGGTCTAACACATAGAGCTAGCTTATTATACGTAAAAAAATCCCTTTAAATTAACTTAATCCCTTTAAGTCGTTTAATGCTTGATTTTTTTGAAAGTAATGATGTATACTGTAATTTTTTCTGTCTTCTCATTCGTTTTGGTGATCACTACAAATTCAATACAAATTTATTTAAAATGGTAGACCGTGTCTGTTTATGATTAGGATCAAGTTTACAACCGAACGCGGAGTTACTTGCTGCTATATTTTGGTGATAAAAGAAAGCCCACAAATTTTATGACTAAAACTTAAATAAAAATTGTAAATATTTTACAGTTCTTGTGACATGATAAAATGAAAGAAACACCAGAGACTAATTTGACAGTTACGTTAGCCTAGGATAAGCATTTTACTATAGCACAATATCACATTGCTTTGAAAAAAAAATCTCGAGCCATAATTTCCATGCAAATTGCGTTATAAACTGAAGTAAAACTGATGCCACGGCTTATTTCCCGGCCTCATAATTTAAGCTGATTAAAATCTCTGCAATATTATATTAACCGTACAGCAGCATAAATCTTAAAGGGGCGTTAATTTATTACTTTAGTTTCCATCGGCCTCGAGATCAAATAAAGAACTACCGTACATTTAAATAGAAACTTTGCCTAGTAATATCTTTGTTAACTATATCTTAGTTTAATCTAAAATACTATTGAAAGTATTTGCGCAAAATATGCGGACATATTTTGCTTACCCGGAGACAAATTAACTACTACAGACACATATACGCATACTATTTCTGTAAAACCTAACACAATTCCAATTTTTTCAAAACAATACAGCTTGCCTATTTCTCAGGAAGATGAAATAAAACGTAAACTTGTCTGTGACAAAAGTAGTTAAATTAATGAATTAAAATATTTTATAAGAAGACTTACTTTAGAAGAACACTAGTATACTCTTTTTATATTAATTATATTTAAAATTAAAAATTTTGTACAGCCGACTTCAATATAAATTATTAAAAATAACTCAAATACTATTGGTCTGACTTTGATCAAATTCATATGGGACCACACAAGAAGTACCAGCTTTCAAATAAAAAAAGAATCATCGAAAGCGGTTCCCCCAGTAAGAAGTTATGAGGTAACGCACATAAAAAAACATACAGTCGAATTGAGTACCGGCTCCTTTTTGAAGTCGGCAGAAAAGGAAAACTATATATTCAGCAGTGGATAAAAAAATTATAGAATGAGAAAGATATGAACAGTATTACCTGTCCAAGAGCTATCGAGATAAAAATAACATTATATAGTAGGTATTGTACTCAATTTCAGATAACAGCTCCAAACGTTCTGGATTTTATTATTTTTTTTAAAAAGAGCAGGAATATATTGCGCAGTTGTTTTTACAGATGTAAGGGTGACTAACTACCAAACAGTCCACCTGGACGCTGTAGCACATAGAAGGATGTAGCGTGGCTCTTTCACGTTTTATATATTTCTTTTTTATTATTTCTAATTCTCTTAAATAATAAAACAACAATTTTCTACAAGCTAATTCATTACTTACCTCCCTGACACTTGGGGTCAGTGCCCAAAAAGCCACAACGCGGAATATCAGGAGGAGGTCCACGGCGACCGCCTGGCCAATGTATGGCCTTCCCTGCTACCGGCTTGTAACTGCTGTTCAGTCCATAGTAAAAAGCTACCACCTAGCCCAGAAATAATAAGTCACGGATTAAATTTAAATACAGAGGGTATTTAAATTTAAGGAGATTAGGAGACTAGAGAGATTAGAGACTAGGAGATTTATGGAGACTCCATAACATTCTAAAAATGTTGCAGATATTGCTCAAAAACTCTCTCAGGTATAAAATTATTCTCGGCAATAAGACATATCCAAGCTACTTTTTTCCATAAACACTTTAACATGTTACTTTAGTACAGTTTCTAATTACGATTGTAGTCTCTTGGTGAAATTTCATGGTCTATTTGATGGAAAATGAGAAATATTGATAGGTTAATAACACAAAGTTTATAATATTTAATTTGACATAACAGTTTCGCCTTTTCAAAAGTTGCTGATGTCGATTTTTACATTTTACAACGTCAAAACGAACTGGTCAAGTTCAAAACTTTACATGACGAAAAATTTTCACGCACTTTCTTGATGTTAAATAAGCAGAAGTTTTAACAATTTTTTTATACAATAAGGGTGACAAACGAGCACATACTACCTAATGGTAAGTGGATTTTGTGGTCCATAAACATCTACATCTTTAATTATCGATTAAGAATCAAAATACAGAATGCGTTGTCACCCCTGAAAACAAAGGGGGTATGCCTCATTTCCAGTAAAATGGGTCTCCGGTTCTGTAAACTCACCATACGAAACACAGCAGCATTTAGCTCCCATTTTAAGCTTGTGTTTTAGAGAGCGTGGTCCTTCTTCGGTCATAGGATCTTTTTTTTATAGAAGAGGGGGCAAACGAGCATGCGGCTCACCTGATGGTAAGTCACTACCGCCGCCCATGAACAACCGCAACACCAGGAGAATTGCAGATGCGTTGCCGGCCTTTTAGAAAGGTGTAAGGCGAGGGAGAAAACTTCTTCTAAATCGCACAGTGATGGACCGCCAATCATCCAGATGGTATGGATGGTAACGCGAGTTTTGTCGCAATGTGCGATGGTGAAATTGGGCGGCTGGAATTAGTCCGAACAATTCCTCAGAACACTCCCCGTGATAGATGCGATAAAATACGCAAAGAGATGCAACATCTCTACGCAGTGCCAGTGTATCGAGCCGATCAGAAAGAACTCGGTCGTCGACGATTCAAACCGCTCTGCGCTGGATGTGGTCAAGTGGAAGGAGCTGGCACTGGGGTGCCTTGACCAAGAGATGAGAACAGTATTCCATGTGGGGCCGAACTCCGCGCTTTGTAAAGTTGCAAGCGATGTGCCGGCAACAGTGGTAGAGCCACGCGGCAGCTTTTTCTGTCGCACGGAAGGGCCGGCTCGAACCGGGGTGGTACCACGACCTCACAGAATACCAGCGTGAAGTAGAGGTTTACTTCTGCGTTTCGCTTGGTGAGTGCAGGTGGCCGGAGGCCCTTTTTACTGGAAATGAGGCATTCCATCTTAGTCCTCACGGGTGACAACGCATCTGCATTTTGATTCGCAAACAAGGATAGATGTAGATGTCTATGGGCCGCAGCAACCACTTACCATCAGGTGGACTGTGTGCTCATTTGTCACTCTTATCCTATAAAAAAAAATTAAATACTGTCTCACTCTGCTGAGCACGCCAAGCTTTTTAGAGGCCAATTTAGCCTTCCCTTCCAAGTGACCACGAAACTGCACACTATTCGATATGTCGCCGCCAAGGATTCCGATGCTAGCTGAGGCAGCAAGGGGAGTGCCTTGAAACTGAGGAGATACTTCAATGGAGTTCTGTTTAGCGGTAAACGCGCAAACTTGTGTCTTCTGGGGATTGAACTGAACTAGATTTAGTCGCCTCCAATCCGAGACTTTGTTCAGCAAAGACTCGACTTCAGACACAAGTTTGTCCCGGTACTCGGCGACGTTTTCCCGAGAAATATTGGCACGGCCAGTATATAAGGCATCACCAGTGCTGTCGTCCGCATAGCAATGAATGCTACCAGTTAGCAACATATCATTGATATGCAGGAGAAACAGCGTTGGTGATAGAACGCAGCCTTGTGGAACACCGGCGTTGATAGGCTTAAAATCAGAGCATGCACCGTCTACTACGACCTTGATGCTCCGATCAGTAAGGAAACTGGTGATCCATTTGCACAATTTCTCGGGAAGCCCATAGGAAGGAAGCTTCGAAAGAAGCGCTTTGTGCCAGACCCGATCGAAGGCTTTCGCTATGTCCAAAGTAACGGCCAATGCCTCCCCCTTGGACTCTACTGCCTCCGCCCATCTATGAGTCAGATAGACTAGAAGATCACCGGCTGATGACCCCGACGAAAACCGTACTGGCGGTCACCAATCAGTTGGTGATCCTCAAGGTACCTCATGAGCTGGCAGTTTATAATGGATTCCATTATTTTGTCGAATAAGGAGGTGATGGCAATAGGCCTGTAGTTGAACCGGTCTGAGCGGTCGCCTTTTTTAGGGATCGGGTGGACCAAAGCTGTCTTCCATGAATTCGGGACTACGCCTTGGGAGTAGGAGTACTAGAAAAGAAGCGTTAAAACCGGTGCCAACTCCGGAGCACACGTCTACAGCACAATGGGAGGGACTCCATCGAGCCCATTCGACTAGCTGACGTCCAGGGAGAAGAGTGCTTTGCGAACCGAGCGCTGTGTAAATCGCACATCCGGAATGGAGCACTCACATCGCGGGATGGTCGGCGGTGTGTTCCCCCCGTCATCTAGAGTCGAGCTGGACGCAAAGAGAGAGTTCAATAGATCGGCATTCCCCATGCGGCATGGGCCAGTGAGTCGTCCGCTCTGTGCAGAGATGGAAGAGATGGCTAACAGAAGTTCCCTTGGACAGCCTTGGCGAGAGACCAGAATGTACGGGTTCCCGAAGGAAGGCGAACTAGCTTCTCGCCAATTCTGCCGATGTGCTCAGACCTTGCCTTGGCAATGACGCTTTTGAAGGACCTGGAGGCGGAATTATACTTCTTTTTAAGTGAGCTGGTGTTTACATCCCGAGACGTTGATCCGTCAGCCCCGGCCCGGTAGGACTCCTGCTTATAGCGTGATGCTAGTTTACAGGAGCCACCAAACCATGTCTGGGATCTGCCTCCGATGGGCACCACAGAGGATGGAATAAAAGTTCCATACCCTGAAGTACCACATTAGCAACAGAATCGGCAACAACGCTGGGATCTTCCGGCGAGAAGCAAACCCAAGGGTAGGATGCAAAAAAAGACCGCATCCCGTCCCAATCAGCTGACCTATAGTGCCAAACACGGCGTCAAGCTGCAGATCGCAACTGCGATTGGAGCGTGAGTGGCACCGTACTCCGGATCAGACAATGGTCCGAAGAGCCCAGAGAGGCATCGACGTAGACCTGATATCCATCCGGATGAGAAGTCAGCAGAAGGTCCAACAGGGAAGGTACATGGTCCGCGTAGGCGAAGTAACTAGTTGTGTTAGACCATATGCCAAAGCAAAGTCATAGACAGATCTACCCGCATGATCGGTTAAACGAGAACCAAGCCATTCAGCGTGGTGGGCGTTAAAATCACCAAGTATCACGATCTCTGCGGATGGGACCTATTGTAGCACAGAGTCTGCAGCCATTTGGACGTGGTCGATGAGTCGGTCTGTGTCGGCATTACCGCTATGGGACCTATAGAGACACCCGTAGACGCGGGGATGGTCGTCGCTGTCTACGCGCAGCCATAGGATGGACAGGTCCGTACCTTCAAGACTGTCGAGGCATCGAAAACAGATGTCCTCTCTGACGTATACGCAAACTCCAGCCCGGGGCACAAAGGAGTGTTCCAATTTGTACCCCGAGTAGGAGAGATATGAAGTAAAAAAAATATCAGAAAGCTCGGTTAAAAAGAGCAAGGCCGGCTTCGCCGTCTCCAGATGGTAATGGACAGCGTTAAGGTCGGAATGAAGTCCCCTGAAGTTGCAAAAATTCACGGATACGGTGACAGGGGTCGCCTTGGTTGTATTGCTCCGCTTGCCCTGAGCAGCATTAGTCGCGAGCGGAATTTCGCCCTCCCCCCCCCCCCTATAATACGCGGGGCAGACTGAGCACCCACGCTCAGGAGTGAAGTAGTTTGGTCGTGGATGCTCAGCGAGGGATTCTCCAGGGGTGCTGGTACCTACCTGGGGTAGTCTTTTATTTAATTCCACTACCATGTTGGGGGGGGGGGGGGGGGGGAATTGGGCCTCCGGCCACCTGCACTCACCAAGTGCAACGCAGAGGTAAACCTCTACTCCACGCTGGTATTCTGTGAGGTCGTGGTACCACCCCTATTCGAGCTGGCCCATCCATGTGACAGCAAAAGCTACCGCTTGGGTCTACCACTGTTAAACTGTACTCTAGCTCTGATATAGATCAAAGATAGTTTTATCTTACGAGGGCGGGCAAACCCTACTTTGCTGCTTAGCACGGCTTCGACGGCTCCGTGGCGTAGTTGCAGCGCTTAGGGCGGCGCGTTCGAATCCCGCACGGAGCAAGTATTTGTGCGCGAATCACGGAAAAACTACTAGATAGATTTCAATTAAATTTGTAAGTTTTATTTCTTAAACACTTGGCCCTTATCAAAAAAAAACTATTTCGATATCTTCATTTACTATAAAGTTATTAAAGTTTTAAGAAAACTATTTTTATACGGGGTTTTTCACACGGTCAACTGTACGTCGCTTGCCCTCGCGTTACTAGCCGAAATAATTTATATAATTTAGCTACAAACGAAACAAAGAATAACATTGTTTACAAAGAAAGTATGCGATCTTTTTGAAGTTTTTTTACTTCGCACATACGAAAACTTTGTTAATAATATATCAAGTAACGGGGACGAAATCGAGAGTATCAGCTAGTTAATAATATAATTGTTCCGGCTCTGGATGTTATTCCTTGCGATTTTTTTGTATAAACTTGTCTACACAATACAGGAAGAAATTCTAATGATTTTTTTTAAAACTAGACATATGAATTATTTTCTTATATCACTGCGAACAACTTTTCTATATTTATTTTCCGTTCTCGATGATAATTTATGACTGTTCTCGGGACGAAGAGAATTACTTGATAGCAATTTTTGAGCTTGTGTACTCTAAAACAATGTACATGAAGAAGTGATACCTAGACACTAGAAATAAGGCGAACCCGCCATCGTGTTATATGACGTAGCCAACTAGCATAATGAGCCTTTCAGTTATCGGTCTAGTGTTTTTACTAAACGGCGCCGTTCAACGACCGGCCTGAATGATATTTAGACGATGCTTCTAATACAACATTGCATATATAAAGCGACAGTACGTGAATGTGCGGCTGGGGTGGCCATTCGGCCACCGTAATAAAGCATACATTTATATAACACCTAGCGCTAATTAGGCATAGACCAGCGACCGTCCTGTTGAATGAAATTAATAGAGTGACCATGCCATGTAATGTCTAGGCTGTTAATTGAAAGGTCAGCTGGCTGCGACACATACTATAGTTGTATTTATTTATTTTCTGAAATAATGATACTGTGGTATATCAAAGAAACGATTTAAACTTTTTTGATACATTACCCTCCTTTCACTTCACTATTCACTACACTATTTTAACTCGATAAGTAAATAACGTTTTTTTAATAACACAGAACTGACCTCAAATTTTCCAGTTACGGGATCCAAATCCAATATAGCGTAATCTGCGTCCCTGTCACCAACTGGATCTATTCGTACGTGACCGGTTATGCCTGTATATAATAAAATAAAATTGTGCGTGTAATTGTGTACACACGTACGAAGTGAAACTTCTTTACGACATATCATTCTTCATTTATTTTATGTTTTACATAAGTAGGCTAAATAATAGTATACTCATGCAGCCCCAGCGGTGAAACGTTACGCGTCTTATTCACGGTCCATCCTGCTGTACGTCCCGCCAAGGTCATGCAGGACGCACAACGCAAAACGACAATGACTAGGCACGTACGTTACGTCAATTACGTGATTTTTTTAAATATCATACTAAATTTCTCCGCTACATCGATGAAGAAGTTTCACACACTAAAGAAAATGTTAATACGTTAAAAAAATATTGTAAAGTTCACAAATATAATAGTCTGCATAGTCTGAGGTAAAGGTCGTAAATTGATTTTATATGTTTAATAGTACGGTTTTGGATGATACCATTTTATATGTTTTTTTTTATGACAGATCAACTATTACATCATCATTATCACAGCCTTTCACGTTCAATGCTGAACTCAGGCGTTCTCCAAAGACCGTCAAAATACAGTTAAGTACCATTATTACAATTCTTAATCAATCTTCTTCTTTATTATCGCCTTTATCCAGACCTCTCTCGTTGGAGAGGAGATTTGGCTTAATTGTCACTCTTGGCATACGGAGTGACGATCGTATTACCAGACATCTTACAACTTTAACGCTGTTCCGTGTTGCCAGTCTAGATACTTTACATCTGGCGAAAATGACATAGTTGTACCAACATTTGTGCCAGACCACAGAAAACGAAACAGCGAACTAGTACGACCTTGGGTTCTATTAACTTATAAAAAAGTAGTGTATAGCATCATTAATACATTTTTAAACATATGCAAATTTATAAAAATAAACTATTTACTTATTACTTCTTATAAACGTTATATGCTTTTGATCTCACCGTGAAAATCTCTTCCCCACATTCGTCTTGTAATATTTCTACCATCTCTTATGTCACCGCCTTCTGTCAAGGTCTCATTTAATGCCATACCGAGAAGGTATACTCCGTCGTAAAACGCTCCAATAAAGAAGTTCACCTGATTGTCAAAATAAATATTTTTATGCAAATAATTACTGCATTTTCAATGTTATAAAATCTACCAGGCAGTAAATTCTACACAATTCTACATTTTTTCCCTGATAACGAGAAACTTGATTATGAATATCAAGAAAGTGATATTTTTTTTTGGCTAAATTGAGGTCTTGGGTGTTTCACAGTCTTCATTGATTTTTTAAAGTGGCGAAAATAAACC
The DNA here is from genome assembly GCA_033319125.1 of Parnassius glacialis. NCBI lineage: Eukaryota > Metazoa > Arthropoda > Insecta > Lepidoptera > Papilionidae > Parnassius > Parnassius glacialis. The sequence goes on from JAVANC010000020.1 coordinate 36,685,191, forward strand.
TACTGTGTAGGATTTTACTATATATTTTGCGCTTAGAATGAAGTGCAATTTGATTTTCTTTTGAAACCTTGCAATGTTTAGGGAGTAAATTTAAAACAACCTCGAAACGACACAGTCCATTATCGCTTAGTCACGAATAAATTTACTTACGGAAACCATGGGCTCGTAACCAAAATAGGTAAACACTACCTATTTTGGTTACAAATCCATTCCAACTTTTTTATCGTGCGTATAATTATATTTTCCAGACTATTTGTATTAATGTTAACATAAATATAAAAAGTGTGAAAACTGTAATAAAACGCACCTCTTCACCATCTGAAAAACTGTAATTGTAATGCTGTTTCGCGCGAGCGCGAACTGCATCTGCGAACTCATCGAAGCGATCTCCGGTGGGCAGTTTGAGAGAGACGCGCAGCAGGGCCTCGTAGGCAGCGCGTGCAGCCGCATCCCGTTCGTCCCCCGCGGCCCAGCCAGTCTCTCCCCAATACCCACCCTAACCACGATATAAAAATGTAAAATGAAATGACTAACGAGCTTAAAGTCCACCCGATGGTGAGTGGACTGCAGCCAGTTATCACCTCTGAGGGCTAAAATGAAATACCTCAAAACCTGTAATCAAAACTCTCTCTATTATGATAATACCAACCCAACGATAAGGATGAATTATATGTATGACTTGGACACTATGTGGAATAAAGATTTGGTGGATACGGCACCCAAAGTTTAATGAACACCACTGCTGAACATAGACTTCCCCTATAGATTGCCTCATACGAGGGATATTTTCCATATTTGGCACGTACGACAGTCACGGGATGATATGTGGTAGTAAATACACCGCCACTACACGGTCATAGGATATAATATGTGTTACAAACCCATTAACGAAAATGAAATAAATTATACATTGTTGACGTTCATGATTAAAAAATTAGTATATACTTTTGTGCAACAAACTTGCGTTAGTAAAAATGTATTTAACTATAGGTGTGTTGTGACGTGTTTCCCGCACAAAATATTATTACTGCACAAATAGTATAGTGAACGCCTCGTTGGTCTATTGGTCATAAGCGCGATTATGTATATAGTCACGGGTTCGAATCCCGAGTTAGGTCAAAAGTCAGTTATTTGGTTTTTCTATCAAGAAATTCTCAGTAGCAACCCATAGTTACAAAGTCGACGGTGTTCTTCCTTGCCTTGGAATGAACGTAAGGCCTTGGTCTTACGCCTGATTTTTCTCCGGTAGTGTCGGATAGCCGTCCCAACAGACTGTGAGAGTGAGGGAATAGAGAGTGCACCTGTGCTGCGCAAATAGACGCCGTTGAGATTGGCCGCCGTAAACGGTCTGGAGGATGAATATAATGATATCCTAATATATTTATATAATTTTCACAATAACAAAATACCTGAAATATCTCGACGTCCAAGAAGGCCCAGTCACCGCGCGTCATACCAAGCGTGTGTGCCGCTAGCAGAAACTCACGCACCAACGAGCCTCGCACACTCAAGATCACCACTAAAAGGGAAAAAACATTTATAGTTTTCTTTCTTAATGTTTTAAGAAGTAAGGATAACAAACAAGCATACAGTCCACCTGATGATGAGGCTCATACTGTGGCTCATAGACAACTATCCTTGATGAAGAATTAAAACGCAATGACACCCTTAAGGACTAAGACAGAATACCTTATTACGAGTAAAAAAAAAGAAAGAAAGAAAGAAAACCTTTAATTCGCTACATAACCACTACGCCATATTGTACCTGAGTTTAATGGTCTAAGTATTTTATATATTATAATATTTCCCATTTGAAACGTTATTAATAATATAGTACGAGACATTGCTGAACGTGACGAAAAGGGGTAGCACTCAGCATTTGACGTGGCGAAACGCAGCCGCTGTTTTTCAATGTGGTCTGTTGTCCTCACTCCAAAAAGGTTTATCCAGTTTATCTCACTCACCATACGAAACATAGCAGCATTATACTACTATTTTACGCTGGTATTCTGTGAGAGCACGTCCCTTTCCCGGTCCAGTGGACCTATTCGTACTGCATCCATAATGGCTTCAGCGTGATTCTAACAAGTGAAAGCTATTAGAAATGTTGAAGATGTCGGCATTCGCTGCCTTAAATGCTAAACACGAACATCTGCTTAAATCATTTGCAATCACTGAAATATTCATTATCATGAACGACTGGATTTGTTTTTACTTCAAATTTACGTAATTTTAGATTCTTTAGGTCATGCCCTTAAACGATCTTAGGCAAAGTCGGTATTAAAGAATAGCACAGTTTAAATATACTTTCAAAACTAAAATAATTAGTGCTAATGGGGAAACGGCCTTAGTAATTACAATATTTCAAAAAAAATGAGTAGATTGAAAGCAGGATTTTTGTTATAAAAACGTTACTCCCACACTAGGATTTTCTCTTATATCGTAGAGGTAACTACTAAAGAGAGTACTAAATTTATATATGTTTACTTACATATATAAATTTAGAAAGGACAAACATCCAGATCCGGAACAATTATTTGTAGGCCATACAAATACATATTTATTCCGAGCGGGTTTCGAATCCGCAGCCCTCAGCAATTTTATTGTAAACCTCGAACGCAAAACGGAGAAGTTGGGCTCTACTACCGGTTTTTATCACCCGTTTTACTCATATTCAGTCGTGTTTATTTTACTTTGCATTATTTTACTTTCCACTAATATGTTATGGAAAGCACATGACTAGAAAGAGGAAACACTAATGAGCAAGTCTGATGCTTTTAAACTAACTTAAATAAAGGAGGAAGTACTCAATTTATACGTGGTAGAGCCATGCTGCAACTATTAGTAGTATAGTTGTAGCACGAATGGGTCGGCTCGACCGGGAAAGTACCACACTCACACAGAATACTAGCGTAAAATAGCAGCTTTACACTAATGTGTTTCGTATGGTGAGTGTAGAGAACCAGAGACTTTCCAGTTTAGTCTTCACAAAAATCTGCATTTTGATTTTTTTTTCTTCATTGAGGATAGATGTAGATGTCTATGGGTCACAGCGACCACTTACCGTCACGTAGACTGTGTGCTCGTTTGTCACTATCCTATAAAAAAAATCGACTGTATTTTTTAGTGTATCAAGCTGGTGCTTCTTGGTCACATATAAATTTGATCAAGATCTGATCTGTAGTTTTTGAGTTATACTTAATAATGCGTGTTTAATTAACTTCGACTATATTGATCATGTTCTCATTGTATTTATATTGAAGTTGGTTATTTAAAATGTTTTACTTTACAGTTGGTTTTAATTAAACAACACGTATTATTATAAAAAAGTTCAATAAAAAATTATACTGTGGATGTCCTTTAGCCTGTGGTACATAAATTCTATGTTTACAAGATATTTCGAGAACTACTTAACAAAACGACCTAATTTTTTTTCACTATCTTCAGAAACATGGTTCCTGTCGATAATCACTTCTGTAATCGATTTAATTCTTAGTTTCTTTCCTTTCTTTTTTTTTTCTTTCAATCGAGGGGTGCAATTTTAGATTTTTCAAATATTTTATTAAGCTACTGCGCCATGGAGCCGACAAAAATATTAAATTAACCAAAATATCCCCCAAATATCAACCTCAACTGCACGTGATGTACCTACTCTGCTTGTCATACAACCTCAAACTTATACGAAAGACAAAGGCAGGTCAGTTGAGGTATCAAATATACAAGAAAAATTACAATTATATAAAATTACAACTCTACCAGACCCTTTAATTTTATCTGCGCGTATTGTACAGAATAAAAAATTTGTCTAAACTAAAATAACCAGCCCTGCAATGGAGCAAACACTATCAAAAGTGTGTTCGGGTATTGCAATCGCACATTATTATGCCAAATCGTCCAATTGTGGAATGTCCACGACACACAATAATTTTAAAACTGACATCAATTTCAAATAATATAGACGCTTTTGTTTAAGACGCCGTTGTGCATTAATGCATTGTTCATTGAGACAGGTACACTCGTTAAACCGTCTAAAATATCTATTTACTTTCATCAACGTAAAAGGTGAGAGAAAAATACGATATTAAATTACCCGTAGAGTAAACATCGGCACCCTTTATACAAATACAATAAGCATTATAGATTACCTCTAGCGTACATGCTGACGTCACGGAGAAGGGCTTCACAGGACTCTTTCTCGTTGCCATCTAACTCTCTGACAGCTTTTAATACACCTTCCTTCCGAAGCCCCCATTCAAGACTTTTACCTAAATAAAAAATAAATAATCTTTTAGCCTGATTGAGACATAAATATCGGTGTAACAGAACTAATCAGCCCTTTTACCACAATGCGTGTCCCATATTTTTGATGTGTATTATACGAGAGTCGTACGTGAGTCTTTGCAGGCTCATAAACATTCCTGCGGACTAGCATAGAATGACCGACAGGTAACTATTAATTGGGTCAAGATTTCATGCACCTATTAATACTAACGTTGATTAGCGGAGTAATAAGCTGCCCTGGTTGTGGAATCTTCGTCACGATTGTATTTATTTTATATTCATAAAGTAATTCAATTTACTCCCATAATATGTTTAGTTCTATTTTAATTAATTCAACATGCCATTATAAAAAGAACAAATATGTTCATAATTAGTTATTAGGTAATAAATATTACGTGAAATAATATATGACAAGTAAAGTGCAGTTACGCCAAATACAATACGTAATATTGTGTTTGGTTTGTATTTAGTGCTTATAGTAATTACATACTTGTAATTAAATGTTGATTATTCGGCACTTAATCAGTCATCAAAGACGTTAAAGTTAGTTAAAGTTGCAGCCTATATACGGCCCACTGCTGGGCGCAGGCCTCCTTTCATTTCTAAAAGGGTTATTATTATAGGGCAAGGCAGTGTCCGCTGCGCTGGCCCAATGCGTGTTGGTGAACTTCAGATGTCTTCAAATTATGTATTTTTTTCTTATTTCTCAGACATGTAGGTTTCTTCACGATGTTTTCCTTCACCGCTGAGCACGTGGTAAATCAGCACTTAAAATTGCAATTAACAATTTCATTGGTGCCGGCGGGAATCGAACCAAGTTTGCTCGCGTACTGTGAAATTTACAGCGAGCGCTAACCATCTGAGCTACCACGGCACGGTCAATGTACAGCTATGTAAAATTATGATGATAAAACTAAGGATATAAGTCATGTTGTGGATTTAAAGGTGCTATTCAATTTACTAACCAACAGTTAGAGAAAACAGATCAGACTTGTCCAGCAAAAGGGCGACATGCGCCCAACCGAAGCGATCGAAGACACTAGTGAAAACGCGCGGCAACCGGCACTGGCAGTACGACATCCGTGTCAGTGTCGGATATTTTCCCTTGTCATTGAACAACGTCTGCGGCTGTGAAAACAATGAGGTATTTAGTTTTGGTACAAATATTACACAGAAAATAACAGAAGAGCTCAGCTATCCGCTATATTCCGTGGTTTCATCAAATAGGTTAAGACGAAAGAGTAACTCTGTGTTTACACATACACTTGCTTGTGACACCGTATACTTATCACTTCCTGCCTATCAAAGTCCGTATGGATTGATACCAGCATATTCCCCCTCAACCACCTAACCTTCCGTCAAACAGCTGTGCACCCACTGCTGTGTCCCGGCTTGAAGGTTACAGGTGACGATGGCCTACAATAGTCTTATGGATGGACTGTTAACTCGTTGAAAACTTTCAAATTATTACAAAATAAAACATGCAGAGTGTCGTGGAACACTCGTTTAGAACGAAATTCCTATCGTAGTATATTATTATTGATAAACGTATTATATTATTGACTAACAAATACAAATAAATGAGTTACTTTAATTAAAATATTAATACATTTAAAATAATATTTCTTTCATGGCAAGATAAGGGAAAGTGCTAGAGAGATGGATATGATTCCATCTCGCTTCCTTATAGCCGCCAAGGCCGTCCTATACTACGTCAGAAGAGGTCGTGACGAAAAAATCTTACACTTTCTCGTCTAGATCCCATCCGCCAAATTGGTACCGTCCGATAAGGAACTTCGTTCCAAAAACCAATAATAAATTGTGACCCCAGAAAACTCGCTTGGAATTCGCTCATTAGCATTGTTTCAACAATCACAATACAATATACAGTTCGTAGTTTAGCGTTGATATTTTATAACGTTGTTTTAATCTTGCCCAGGTCATACTAGAACTAACATCACCCAGATACAGTGACGATGTTAGTGTTGTAGTGTGTTTCTTATCTAACATGCAAGTCAAGTACAGCCCGTTAAATTTCTTTTAAAAAGTGGACACGACTAAAGCTCGATAAATTATCGATAACTTAAAAATCAATGTTCCTCGGAAGAACATTAGAGGAATTTCTGACAGAGAGACATAGACAGAGACAGAGGAAAAGGTTAGCGATTCGACTTTTTTTATTTATATCTAAGGTACATTTATATGTACAGGTGATTCAATCGATAGTTTATTAACTATTAAAGAATATTTTCACAATAGTATAATCTCCTGCTTTTTTAAAGGAATAAAATGTTTTTCCATTACAGTCTATAAAAGCCCACTGTTGAACATAATCTTCCTCTATAATTTACATTTACATATATAATATATAATAATATGACAACTTACTCGAGTCCCTTTTCGCAGATTCCGCAATCTGTGCATACGACTGACCACGCTGGCTGGGGCCGCTAGCTCACCCTCAGATGGTGGCTGCATACGATAAAAATGTGTAAATATTATACAAGCAATACTGAAAGTATATAGTGATCACAATAATTATCAGCATCATCATCACAGCCCTTCACAAATCCACTGTTGAATATAGGCCTCTCCAAGTATTGCCACAAAACACAGTCCTGACTCCTGGGCCACTTGCATCAAGCCGCTCTACATTCGCTTACCGGTACGAGGCTCCCAATCGGGCTCACCTTCTCCCCCGTTGGTTGTCGGTTCTTAAATGGCCGGCTTTCGAATTTAAATGGCCAGCTTATTACGGCCATTATAATAAAAAATAAAGTGTCTGTCTTTGATATTGAAATAACTGTCTTCTATTAAGTTCAGGGGTTTATTTGCATTCTATTGAGACATAAATAACCATTCTTTTATTATTTCTATTTGTCTGTCTGTCTGTCCGGGCTAATCTTCGGAATGTCTGAACCGATTGTAATGAAACTTAATGAATAGATACAGAGCAATGCCAGGATTGTTTAGGCTATACTATATTTAAAAATAAGGTCCTGCTAAACGGGAGAAACTCGCCCAAATCTTAATGTCCTGCAGAGCATGTTTTTCAGGATATTGAAGAAGAAAACGAACAATACGAAAGGCTACAATGCCTATAAATGGCAAGGCGCAGTCTTATTATTTCTGAGAGGGTATTTGTAGGAAATTGGTAGAAAAGTTGGCAAAAAATTACTTCGCGTACATCCGCTCGATGAAATAAAATGATATGTCTTACCTAATTTGAAGAGCACCTTCCGCCCTCCCTCAATTGTGGGCACTATCACCGTCACCACTACTCCCAACACCACTACACTAGGAAAAACACACCACCGACGACAATACGACACGTGTTTCGCCTCTACACGAGGCATCTTCAGGTGATCTAGACTCTGCGGTGGCTGACCGCTAATTGGTAGAAAATTGAATTGGTAGGAAATTTTTTTTCATCCCTTCTCAGATATGCTAGAATCATCTCCTTATTTATTTATGTACTTAAAAACAGCATTACGAATTCTTGTGTTACCCCCTTCATTATTCATTCACTTCTCATTCGAATGCGTCTCTACGTTGTTTAGTTCAAATACTAATTACTAACAGGCAAACAAGTAGCCCAATTGTCAGAGCTCTTAATTTGAATATAAAAACGTCACAGAAGAAATGAGTTTTAATTTACATAGTTATTTTTCATGGTCCTCGGTGGTAGTAGTCCAAAGCCTTTGTAGGAAGGAAAATCAATATACAAAGATCTACTCAACAAGTTAGACATGCAAATTAAAAGATTTTCAAACTTATTATTTACCTAATAACTGATATTGCACCTTAATACAAACCTGAACCTTTTTCAAATGACAGGAGGCATGTCCCCAGCAGTGGGCGGTAAAGTAAATAGGCGTAAACTACTGGAACCAACCTCTTTCTTGAGGAGTATCTATACTAATATAATAAAGCGGATGAGTTTTAACTATCCGATAGTCCGATTTAAAAAAATGTTTTTGAATATTATAGCCAGATTCATGTGGAATAGTATAGGCTATCTAGCATTAGGCAATATATCTCAGCTAACCTTAAATATAGATATTTGTTAAGCAAGTCAGAAGAAAAAGCGCTCCCGAAATTATTTATCCGCGGTGTTATGGTTAGGGATACATAAATACAATGTTCTAGAAAAATATAGATCTTTACTCTATCTAAAAAAAAAATATGTGATACCATATGTCTATTTCTTAGAAATAAGCCACAATTAGGTATTTCGTGACAAAAAATATTGAAAATTAAAAAGTGATTTGTGAGCGTTATTATTAGGCATGGCATATTTATCCCTACGAACGAAAGTTACTTCATCATCAAGACAATTTTATGAAGATAAACTTTGTTCTTTATACCATGTTATTTGGACGCATAGTTTAAGAGATAATGTAACATTAAAATAATTCAATACTTGCCGCCCGGTGAGAACTGAGAGAAGCCAGTATTGAAAAAGCTTCTATGAGCAAGGTTAGTTCAATCATTATAGCTAAAATAATTTCAAAATTAATTGAGTATGTGCTTTTGTTTCTCTCCCGGGTGAGCGTAACAATGACTAGTAACATATTTATTACTGAACTCTTTCATTTCACGTTGCTATGGTATTTTGAAAGTTTAATCTATACAAATAAACAAATTGGAGTGTCTGTTTGTAATGTCGAAATAACAGCTTTTTTGTATATGCATATGAAAGTATAAAAAACGGTACTTATAACAAAAACACGATTTTTAATATTTTTGTCTATCTATCTGCCTGTTTGTTCCGGCTAATCTCCGAAACGGCTGGACTGATTTTGACCGGACTTTCACTGGTAGATAGCTGATGTTTTAAGAAGTGACTTAAAGTTTTAAAAAATACGGTTACATGAACCTACATAATTTAGAGGAGTGGCTCGTACAGAATCCGAATGCGTTCTCTCCGCAACTCTCTTCCTGCTGCATATAAATGATCTGCTCATTCCCGGTGTCTATGGGTATGCAGACGACAGCACAGTTGTGGAGAGATACCAACCAAGCGCCCGGGCCAGTCGGGATCAAATCCAGTCAGAAAGAGAGGCTATGGTTGAGCGTGTGAGTCTCACACTACTCCGAATGGGGCGATGCCAATCTCGTAAGATTTAACGCCTCCAAAACACAAGCGTGTCTTTTTACCGCTAAAAGGAGCCCGCTCACCTTGGCTCCTACTTTCCGGAATGTATCCTTGGAGTACACTGACCGCCTTCAGTTGTTAGGGATTGAATTTTCTCCGAACCTAAACTTTGGGCGGTTCATTGAGTCCAGAGCCAAAGCAGCCGCAAGGAAACTTGGTATCCTTGCAAGGGTGCGGCGGTACTTCACGCCGGGGCAGCTTCTTACCATATATAAAGCCCAAGTCCGGTCGTGCATGGAGTACTGCTGTCACATATGGGCTGGTGCTGCAAAATGCCACCTGGCAGCATTGGACTCAGTGGAGAGACGTGCTAAGAGGCTCATTGGTGACCTTGATTTGGTTGAAACCAATCTTGTCAGCCTTGAGCACAGGCGCAGAGTAGCCAGTCTCTCGGTATTCTATAGGATGCATTTCGGTGAGTGTGCGCAGGAATTACACGCCTTAATTCCTCCCTCTCCTTTCCACCATCGGACAACCAGACGGTCGGCGGGTCTTCATCCCTTTGTTGTCGATATTCCACGCATTAGAACCAAACGGTTTGCTTCGTCTTTTGTAATGCGTACAGCAAAGGATTGGAATAATTTGCCGGCGTCTATCTTTCCGTCCGAATACAATCTAGGCGTCTTCAAGGCAAGAGTGAATAGGCTTTTGTTACGATAAGACAGTGCGATTTACCATCTAAGGCTGCATCACCACTTACCACCAGGTGGGATTGTGGTCAAGCACTGGCTTATAATAAGTAAAAAAAAAAAAAATTAATGAGACAAGACAGATCTCAAGATCGTTTTAAAATAAACATGTGGACTCGAATTTTAAACGGAAGAGTCATAGGACCTTTTGAGTTGCCAGAGGTCTTGAATACTGAAATTTATTTAGATTTTTTACAAAACCATTTACCTAATTTACTTGAAGACGTGCCACTAAGTATTTACAGAGAGATGTGGTATCAGGAAGACGGCTGCCCAGCTCACTATGCCCGCTCCGTGACACAATATCTCAATGAAGAATAGCCGGGCAGATGGATAGGGCGGGCTGGTACGATCTCGTAGCCAGCCCGTTCCCCGGATCTAAATCCGTTAGATTTTTTTACTGGGGAGCAGTAAAAGAGAAAGTTTATTTAAAGCCAATTAAAAATTTAGCTGAGCTTCGGCAAAGAATTACGGAAGCAGCTGAATTTGTCAACAACGGAAGATTTGCCCGTCTGGTACTCCAGTCTTTTTTAAGAAGATGTCGAGCTTGTATTGCAGCTGAAGGAAAGCAATTTGAACACCTTTTGTAAAAAAAATCTCAGCATCCAAATAATTGTTGTTTAATTTTAAACTTAAGGAAAATTTATCCTAAATTTAAGAAAAAGTATGACTCGAATGCGTCACTATTTGTCTCACTCACACTTCATGGATTGATTCTTCCTCTCACTCAAAATAGAATCTTAGTTACTCACATGGCTAGCTTTGGTTACACTAAAATCATTTTTAGTAGTTAAAAAGAATTTTATTAAAACTGGGATCCTTGAAGAAAAAAATTTTTCCTGTAATTTAAGAAATGATGTAGCTAATGCTATACCATTGTAGAATCCTTATTAAATGCGTCAACTATTAAGGTTACTTGCTAAACTGGCGTAGTACATTTTTTTCACTACAGTCGGTTAAAGTTAGGCGAAGTATTAATTTTTCATTCTTGGTTCGGATAAATGTCACAATTTCTTCTAAGTTAAGAGCAGTTAGCTAAGAATTAAAAACAACAGGTTACACAAACACTACCCAAGATTACACAAAAACTATAAAATCGAAATAAAAATAAAGATTTGTATCTAAAGGAGCTAAAAAAACCATCACAGGCTGTACATTTTTCAAAAAAAAAAAGAAATTACTGTAATTTAAAAAATACATGACTAACATTTTATTTTTATATTTTTCTAGTAACTATTATTATTTGTCCTATCACCCGATCACGGCTTGACGTCGACTTTTGAGACAGCCTGTATAAGTGGAGTAAGCCGTGGTAGCTCAGGGGCTAAGCGCTCGATGTAAATTTCCAGTACGCGAACAACCCGAGTCCGATCCCCGCCGGCACCAATAAAATTGTTAATTGCAATTTTTGAAGTGTTGATTTACCACGTGCTTGGCGGTGAAGGAAAACATCCAGTTCTGAGAAATAAGAAAAAAATATATTTCGAAGACGTGTGAAGTTCGCCAAAACGTATTGGAGCAGTGCGGCGGACATTTCCTCGCCCTAAAACCTTCTCAGAAATGAGACGAGGCCCGTGCCCAGACGTGGGACATATATGGATGTAATTTTAAATTTAAGTGGAGTAAAGCTTAAAACGTAATGAAGAGGGAAGTCCAACACGCTGCTCTGGAAAGTTAATACATTCCCAAAATACTTTTTATAAATAAAACAATGTATTTAACCTTATTTTACTATTAAAGTGTCTATTCACTGCTTATTACAAAAATAAATTACAAAGAATAATATTTTTAGCCAAAGTTTCCGAATCTTTAACCTCTTACATTCCAATTAAGAGGATTTACGCTCGGCTTTATCCATTGTCAAGATGTCCTCACAAAGCTATCTTGATATAATTATTCTATTTCACGATGAAGTTTTGACTTTGGTTGTTTTTAGCCGTGCACAAACATATTGTGTTAGTGTGCGTAGGCCTCGCGAGCGCTCCTGAGCACAGAATAAATAATAGTACTAAATAATAGTAATAGGAAATGATATTGAGGTTTCTAATGTCATTTTTTTTCTAAACTGAATAGTTTGCGCGAGAGACACTTCCAAAGTGGTAAAATGTGTGTCCCCGCCCCCCCTGCAACTTCTAAAATAAGAGAATGATAACACTAAAAAATATATGTACGTATATATGTACATTACCATATAAACTTCCACCGAAAATTGGTTTGAACGAGATCTAATAAGTAGTTTTTAGGGTTCCGTACCTCAAAAGGAAAAAACGAAACCCTTATAGGATCACTTTGTTGTCCGTCTGTCTGTCTGTCTGTCAAGACCCTTTTTCTCAGGAACGCGTGGAAGTATCAAGCTGAAATTCATATCAAATACTGAAATCTACTGTCTCTTGGAGCTGTGAAAAAATCAAACTTCTAAGCCAACTCAATCAAAAGATAAAGCCGTGTACGCCGCTAATTTTCGACATTCGCAAGGGAATCAAAACCTACAGGATACTTTCCGTGAACTCAGAATCTTGAAATTTGGTATGAGGCAACGTTTTATAGTACAGATAAAGGAAAAATTGCGAAAAGCAAAAATTTTTAGTTACATCATATAATAAAAATATTTTTAATAATTTTAAACTTATATACTTACGTACGGATTTGTTCGGAACCAACGGTGCGCGAGTCCGACTCGCACTTGGCCGGTTTTTTAATACATCATAAATCGTAAACCGCAATTTACCTTTCATTCAATCAACTCAAATATAAAAATAAATAAGCGGCCAAGTGCGAATTGGACTCGCCCATGAAGGGTTTCGTAGCAGCAAATAATATAATTTAATATTCTAATAATAAATCTGTAAAAGGTGCCTAAGTAAATTATGTTGCTGCTACGGAACCCTTCATGGGCGAGTCCGATTTGCACTTGGCCGCTTTTTTAAATTATGTTTATACATACATACATACATATAATCACGCCTCTTTCCCGTAGGGGTAGGCAGAGACCACTTCTTTCCACTTGCTACGATCCTTACATACTTGTTTCGCTTCGTCCACTTTCATTATTCCCTTCATACATGCTCTACGGTTTAGGGTACTCTTAACCTGCCCTTTTTTCAAGACGTCCCTAATTTGGTCTAGAAATGTCCGCCTAGGTCTACCCCTTCCAACACTTTCATTCACACTCGCCTTATACACTTTTTTCGTCAATCGTTCTTCATTCATTCTCTCGACGTGGCCAAACCATCTCAGCATACCTTTCTCAATTTTTGTCACTACATCTTCTTTGTTGAAGATGAAGAATGAAGTTACTTAAAATGTTGCGCTAGTCGTTATTTGTGCGGTTTTTAGGAGCTATCTACTTTTTATTTAAAAGATATATCAACTAATAAAAAACACATTATATTTCTACATAATCTTGATTCCATAAGAGTCATATCCAATTTTTTTTAAAGGAATAAATATTAAAATAATCTCCTTACAACGAAACGACATAAATGTGAAATAATTATTGATAACATGCATCTTCTCGTAAAGTAAGTATTATTTTATTTTTCGATTTACACCAATGGGTAGGCAATTTATTAATGAACATTTCTATCATAAATTTTTTTTCAAAAGACCAAAATTTGATTTTATTAAGAAATTATTTTAAAAACTGGGCGTATTCACTGCCCACGGGCTTGCTGGAGTCAGTGAGTGCTAAGCTCTTGAAGGTGAAACACATGTCGTTTGTCACGACGTCAGCCAGTGCACATGCTCGCTGACGTCATCTTATCAATCGATAATGTTATTATTACTTATTAGGTTATTTATAGGTAGTATTATTTGTTTGTTTTGGGTATAATTTTTCGTATTAGTTATTTGTTGTGCTTTTTACTGCGTGATGAAGCTTTTTGCGTGTATTTTTTTTTGAAGTAAATGCAAATAAAAAAATGAAGCACCATTAGCATGTAAGGTTCAAATCCATAATTATACTCCGGCCGCTGAGTTATTACCGATTTGACACATGACGAATTGACAATACTAGTGAAGTGACTGAACCAGTAACCCTAATATCATTTGGGAACAGTTTGTTTTTAAATATTCTACTATAGTGTGTAATTAAATAAAATCAAAACAATAATAGTTAAAGACACAGGTTCTTTATTAGGTGGAGTATCCTTGATGGGCGTAGATATTGGTCGAGGACATATCAAAATAAAACAAATTTGTAAACACTGTTACACATTTTAATGAATAGAATAGGTACAAGATGTTTTAATAAATGACTACCTATCATTTATTAAAACAATTATTCAGACTCTGAACCAGATTCTCCAGAGCTGTCATCGCTATCAGTCACTTGTATGACAATTTCATTGTCTATAATGGTGTCCACTCTTATATCGCGTTCATAATCTTCTGTTATTAGTTTTCGAGTCTTTTCGACGACCTTGACCCAATCTTCTTTCGTTATTTTGCTGCAAGCATCTTTTAATAGACCCATCATTTTATTAATACTGAATGGCGGAGTCGTATTATTACGAGCTGCGTAACCTGTAATGTAAACATTAAATAACGTTAATTTATTACATTAAATAAACGAAATGTTACACAATTACCTACATGTAAGGGACATGAGATATTTATTTCTTAGTTATGTATCTTTTTACTTATATGCTGAATATTGGATGTTATAATAGTACAAATTATTCATATTCATAACTTATGCGATAAAAAACAATACCTTTGATTTGTGCCCATATTAGCTCAATGGCATTGTACTGGCAGTGATAAGGCGGAATTCGAAGTACCCGATGTCCATGTGCTAACTACTTCATAACGGACTCTTGATGTTTTATTTTCGCGTCCCAACTTTACTAAGTCAGACTTTAGCATTTCGGCAGTAGTTTCAATTCCATTTTGGTGTAGCCATGCTACGAGATCAGCTTTCTTGTCGGCCTGAGTAGGCGCTTTATTCACTTGTTTCGAGTGATATGAAGCGTTGTCCATTATTATGATAGAAGGCTCTGGCAGGCTGGGTAATAATTGATTTTCGAACCAATTCGTAAAAGTGTCTGTATCCATCTCCTCGTGGTAATCGGAAGTACTTTTTGACGCGAAAGCCAGCAGTCCATTTTCAAAGAAACCACTTCCAGCAGAACCGGCGGGACAAATTATCAGTCGCGATCCTTTTCCAATTGGAACCTTTGAGGTTGATGCTTTTGTTTCGACAGTCCAAGAGCATGACACAGTGTGGTTCGCATTTAACCATGTTTCGTCAACAAAAACGACGTTGTCCCAAGACTCGATTTTTCTGGCTTCTCTTAAAAACTCGCTCCTTTTAATTATTAAATCAAATCTTTCAATTAATATTTTCCTTTTATTCGTTTTTTTATATTCAAACCCAATTTCGTGCAATAGTTTTGACAATGCCGTTTTACCGCCTTTAAACAAGCCAGCTTCTTTTAAAGAGACCAAAAGCAAACGTCTAGTTGGAAACTCGTTCCTAGTATAATAACCATATATATGTGGTTTCTTATTGCATCTGCATCAAAAACATCAACACCTGTCACGGGCTTTTGTCTTCGTTTTTTCTTAGGAGTGCGTAAAACATTATCTTCACTTCCAGAAGCACCAAAATTTTCTTTATTTATATTATATAGTGTTTTTGCACCAATTCCAAGAGCTTGTGAAACCCGATCTTTCACTTGAGTGACAGGAATCAAAGGGCCGCCATTTTGTGACTCACGCTCAAAGTAATCCTGTAGCTTTAGTACAAGCTCACGACATTGACTATTCAATGTTTTTCCTCATTTCGGCATTTTCAACAAAATTACCAAACACAAACAAAATTAGTCCAATAAAGCGCAACGATAAACAGGAGAAAGCCGAGTCAAAAAACAACGGTTACACAAGAGAACGTAGTCTGTGCGCACGAGAGTACGGAAGACGACTAAACAGATTAAAATAGCGGTGGTAAGGGTGTTGCCAGAATAGTATCGCCAATTACTTAAAAAAATACACCTATAACATTGCTTAATTGAGGGAGAAAATTATATTTATTAAATGTTGTTTTATATATTATGAATGTTAAAAATTATACATAATCATTTTAATTGTATTTATTTTTAAATCATAGAAAACAGTATTTTGCCAGTAACTGTCTTTGGATCACACATAAATCTTAAAAATCATAGAGATACTGGCAACACAGTGCAATTAGGAGACGCAAAAAAATGTCAGCATTATAGTCTAGTTGCTCGAAGGAATAAGTAAAATAAAAATATCCAAATAAAATAAATATCATATCTATTCCAATGAATTCGGACCGAATACTATCAAGCACTTCACTATGAAAACTAGACGGACGATGTAACTTTGTACAAGCGTGCCAAAGATCATAAAATAAATGTTTTCATATTATTTACAAACTATTTTAAGTTTTGAAACAGAGTTTATTGGAAAATTACTTGATTCTGACATTTTGACATAAAGTTTTATATTAAAGAGGTATTCTAAATCATTCGGCAAATGTGTCGCTCGTGCAAGGTTATATCGATTAATTTAAGAATAATCTGTCAAATTGGTAATAACTCAGCGGCCGTACTATAACATTTCGATAAATATTATAATTTACACTATGAAAGGCTAATTCAATATTATCAGTATAGTATACAGTTAAAAATAATCCTAATGCCCAACCACAATATCTTAGTAGGTATATTACTGCCTCGTTGGTCTAGTGGTTGTAGTAGTGCGACTGCTAATCATGAGGTCCCGGGTCGGGCCAAAAAGTCAGTTATGAGTTTTTCATTTATGTTCTAAGTTATAATTAGTATTACTAAGTTATAGTTTTTTGCTAAAATATAGTATATTATTAAATGCTTGTTTTTTTTCTTCTTTTTCAAAAAATAATTGAGTACATAAGGTCTTCTTAATATACGCCGAATGTCAGAGAGAAAAGCTAGTACATCTTTTGCTAAACTTTAAAATCTAAAACCAATTTTAAAACAGGCGAATTGATCATAACTCCCTTAGCTATAAAATAAGTTAAGATCTAATTAATGGTATTTATTCCAGTTTATGGCAGTCCTGATTTATATTACGTGGCTGAAATTAGGTACTTTTTATTAGGTACGTCAAACCAAATAACAGCCGGGCGGCTGACATTATGCACTCCATACATTTCTTATATCTAATAACAACCCCATTAATTTCCACTAAAAGAAAATAAATAACTTGTAAATTCAAACAAAAACAACCGCATTACTATGTCTATAGTCATATTCATATAAATCAAAAAGCCTATATATGAGATACATAATGTAAAGTAAGCATAATTTTACCGACATAACATGTCAAATAATTAGGAAAATGATCGTTTTTTCGTTGCGTACGAGTTTTGATTTTTAATTTGACACTATTAGGTTTAAAACTGTGAGGTAATATTTGAATAAATATACTTTCCTCTAGGTACAAAGAATTTTTTAGATGACAATATTAGTAGTTAAGGCTACTAGAAATCTTATTCATAAATCGCCTTTTTACTCCATAGAGTAAAAAGGCGAAAAGACTGGAATTAGGGGCATGACTGGTATTAGGGGCAGGGGCGTAGCTACCGCCGTATCAGCCGTATCAATGATACGGGGCCCCCGGGTTAGAGGGGCCCCGAACGTGTGTAACCAAAAATTCCAAAGACTTCTACATGACAGGAAAGGATATCAGTATTATCTATAGAAGCAAAGAATTAAAAAAAAACTAGGTTAGTTCCTAGAAGTATTAATTGTAAGTAATAACTTATAATCAATATATAATAATTTTAATTGAATTCAAGTGTTTTTGTTCCTTTTATGAAATCTTTACTCTTCATTTATTTATTTATTCGTATGGGGTTCTTACAATCGATAACAATAAATTAAAATTAAAATCTAAATTATAAAGTTATTCTATCTTTTAATTGCTGAATCCATGGGATAGTGCCGTTTTAGAGAGAGAACAGGTCTGTTGGGCAGCCGTGGTACATTGTGAGTGGGCAGTCTCTAGCTATATGCTCAACATTCTGGACAGCAGCTCCACACTCACACCCCGGTGATTCCCTCCACCCGCACATGGACATGAAGGCATTGCTTGGTCCGCATCCGGTTCGTACCCTATTCAGTTGGCACCATTCCCTTCTTGGGAGAGCAAAACCAGCAGGTTTAAGTGTAGGGTTGATGGTAACTCCCATGCTATCAGGGGATTTTGCGTTCCATTCCTGCAACCACTGAGCAGATGTGTTAAATCCGCCGGACACGAGTTCACATGCGGTCTGGTATGTTGGGTGACGTGACTTCAGGCGGTGGGGTGGCGGATCAGTAAACTCCGCGTGAGCTGGCAGGTTGGGATTTCCGTAGACCTTCTGGGACTCTCGTAGTAGTATTTGTTGTCTTCTCAAATGGGGTGGGCTTATATGGCTTAGCAAGGGGAGCCACTGGAAGGGGGTACATTTTAAGGTTCCAGATATGCATCTCATGGTCTGGTTCAGCTGGGTGTCCACATGCAGCACATGTGCACTATTTGACCATACTGGTGTACAGTACTCTGCTGTTGAGTACACCAAATTGAGATCAGTTGTAGTTGTAGCCTGTGCAAGATGTTGTTTCTGGTCTTGAGCTTTTTGGATAATTTGTCCATGTGCGGAGCGTACGTGAGACTCCGATCGAGAGTCACGCCCAGGTATCTCGGAGTGGGGTTGTAGTGCAACATGGCTCCAGCAAACTCAACAGTAGGCTCGTATTTTGTCGTTTGGTTAGCCAAGTGAAACGCAGTTACTTCGGTTTTGGCAGTGTTTGGTACTAGTCTTCATTTCCTAAAGTATGTGTCTAGTATGCTTAAGTCCTCGTTAAGGATACCTTCGGTTGATTTGAAGGTTTCGTGTTAGGAAGCTAGTGCTATATCATCAGCATACATAAATTTACGACTCTGCGTTTCAGGTATATCATGTAAGTAAAGATTGAAGAGCAGCGGAGCCAAAACTGAACCCTGTGTGTGTGTCCATTGTTCAGCTTTTTAGTACGACTTTCACTGTCGCCAAGGAAAACCATGAACTCACAGTTGCTAAGGATGCTATTTAACAGCCCCACCATTTTTCTGCATGGTTCCGCTTTCATGACCTTATAGACCAATCCTTGTCGCCAAACTGTGTCGTATGCCGCTGAGAGGTCTATTAAAACAGCAACCGTCTTTAGTTTCTTTTGAAACCCTGCTTCAATGTGGGTTGTGAGGGACTACACCTGTCGGTACAGTTGCAGCCACAACGGAAGCCAGCTTGTTCCACTGGAACCACCTTATCAATGAAAGAGCATAATGCGGTTGTAGATTAGTCTCTCCAGAAGTTTGTAGACACAGCTCAGAAGGGCGATAGGACGGTAGCTCTTACGATCGTCTGCAGGTTTTTGGGGTTTCAGCATAGCAATAATCTTCGATCTATTGAAGTCGCGAGGCAGTTTGTTACGTAACAGGATATCTGAGACAGGATATCTCTTTCAGCCATTGCCTGCATTTCGGGCCCAGGTGCTTTAGAAACTCATTGTAGACTCCATCGAAACCAGCAGCTTCATTAGGGGGCAATAGTTTCAAGGCGCGAACGGTTTCATCTTGGGAGAATTCTCGTTACAGCTGGTAGTCAATTGGTAGCGACGCCTTGAGCTGGTTAGCGCACTGTCGTGTCGCCCGGGTATCATCTTTCCTGCCTTTAACTCAACTATTCTGTTTGCAATCGCGTTGGCTAGTGGAGCAGATCCACCACGGTAGTTTGTTCCAGTCTTGCCTGCCAACCCATTGAGCACCCTCCAAGCTTTCCTGCTGGAAGTCTTAAAATCCATTGACTCCACGGTATCGAGCCACCTATTTCGACGCCCTTCGTCGAGAGATTTCAGAAGGTCATCACCTATTTCATAGTTACCCGTACGCGTGTACTAATAATAATAATAAATTCTTTATTTCAGATAATTAAAATCCATATGTGGGTTAGTAACACAATAATAATAACAACAATTATAATAACAAGGGTTAGTAAAAAACAATGGTTTGCTTAAAATCTAGGGAAATAAAATAAATACACTGTGCCGAGACTGATCATCATGGGGGTGGATAGGGCCCAGTTATCAGTCTCTGCACAAGACATTTCCACAGCGGCGATGTATATCTGTCCGCTATGGTCCTCAGAATGCTGTTGTGACTGGCTCGTACCCTGCTAATAAGAGATGCGGTTTTTTTGCGTATGATGGCATTAAAACCGTCTGTTTGGTATGCCGCAAACATCCCTGATGCACTACAAAAACGAGGCAGTCCCAACAGCATTTTTTTTATAGGAGAGGGGGCAAACGAGCATGCGGCTCACCTGATGGTAAGTGACTACCGCCGCCCATGAACAACTGCAACACCAGGGGAATCGCAGATGCGTTGCCGGCCTTTTAAAAAGGAGTAGGCTCTTTTCTTGAAGGTCCCTAAGTCGTATCGGTCCGGAAAAATCGCTGGTGGTAATCGATTCCACAAGGAAGTTGTGCGAGGGAGAAAACTTCTTCTGAATCGCACAGTGGTGGACCGCCAATCATCTAGATGATATGGATGGTATCGCAAGTTCTGTCGCGATGTGCGATGGTGAAATTGAGCGGCTGGAATTAGTCCGAACAATTCCTCAGAGCACTCCCCGTGGTAGATGCGATAAAATACGCAAAGAGATGCAACCTCTCTACGCAGTGCCAGTGAGTCAAGCCGATCGGAAAGAACTCGGTCGTCGACGATTCGAACCGCTCTGCGCTGGATGCGGTCAAGTGGAAGGAGCTGGCACTGGGGGGCCCCTGCCCAGAGATGGGAACAGTATTCCATGTGAGGCCGAACCTGCGCCTTGTAAAGTTGCAAGTGGTGTGCCCGCATGAAATACTGTCCCGCTCTGCTGAGCACGCCAATATATCCTGAATATATTATTATATTGGATGCGCAGGACTTCAAGCGATCTTTTGGTGTATTTGACCCACAGGCTCCCCGTGTATACGATCTGGCAGTATGCTTTAAAAAGCGTAATCTTAACTTGTTTTGTACAACGGGAAAACCTGCGAGCCAACATATTACCTCTAACCGCTAGAGTCCTGCGCTCCCTTTCAATGTCAGCATCATCCTTGAGGTCACCGGAGGTAATAATATGCCCCAGATATTTAAATTTAGTGATTCGTTTCACGTTCATGCCATTAAGAGTAACATTAACTGCAATATTGTTACATTTACCAGCGGCCTCAAAGACCATGTACTCTGTTTTTTTGACATTGTATGTGAGCCCATGCTCAGTAGCATACATCTCACATACCTTTAACATTTCACTTAGGCCTCCTACCGTTGGGCTGAGCCATAACGCCATCTATACGACATCCGACGCGATGCCGCTCAACTCCACGATAAGGTCATTTACATACATGTTGGGAGACGTCAACCCCTCCTGTCTCACCCCGCACTCCAACACGTATCCTTCCGACAGAGAATCAGCCCACTTTATAAAGTTAGTTTGGTTGGAATACCAAAACCTTAACACTTCCAGCAACTTAGCCGGTACGCCCCCCTCCGCCAACTTTCTCCAAAGTATCTCATAGGACACAAGGTCAAAGGCCTTGGAGAGGTCAAGGAAACAGGCGTATACCGGCGTCTTGCGATCTGTGTAGTATTGGACAGTGTGCTTTAGGCTAAGGATTGAGCTTTCAGTAGAAAGTAGGTCGGAACCCGAACTGCGCGTCATGTATGTTTGCATACTTATCTAATTCCGAGTCAAACACACTGTCGAATACCTTAGCAATTGCTGTTGCAAGTGATGTAGGGCGGTAATTCCCCCTGCTCGAGATGTCACCGGTCCTGTCCTTAACAATGGGCACTACGATGGTCTTTATGAGGTCACGTGGTAAATAAGAGTGATTTATGCACATTGAGAAGAACAGGGCCAGCACTCTCGGCAGATGAGGCCCGGTATGCCTCAGATGTTCCACACTAATACCGTCATGGCCGGGGGACTTGCCACCGGTGATTCTTTTTAGTGCCTCTCTAACCTGCTTTGCAGTAACGTGCATCAGTAGCACGTCCCCCTGACATCCGGCCTTAGCACTATTCACAGATACTAAGGGCCCCAGTGGGGAATGCACTTTGAAATGTTGAGCAAAAATATTCGTAATATGTACCGACTCGCTATTCCCATCCACAATCACCGGGAGGCCAGGCCTAACATCACATTTCTTGGTAGCCTTCCAAAACTTTTTAATGTTTTTTTCCACCCTATGCTGTGCTAGGATGTCCATTTTTAATTGTTCCTGGTTTTGTTGACACCATTTTAACCGACTTTCGAACATTTTGCCGGACTCGTTCATTTGATCATAGATCCTTCCAGATGATGGCCTATTATACGACAACCATATCCTGAAGTTAAGCCTGGCCAACCGATGCGCCTCTTGAACATGTTTGTTCCAGCCACAGAGGTGTCTGTTTTTACTTGGCTTGTTACAAGGTTTTTTCTTAGTTTTGCTAGCCGCATCACTCAAGGCACCTACAATGCTGTCATACATCCGGTCTAACACCCGCTTGTGTTCATCCAAACTGCATAGCTCGCGACTGCACTCTGTAAACTCCGAGGGGAAATCAATCTCGCCTAGTGACAGAGTTCTTGATAATTACATATTTGTTTCTGATCTCTTTCCCCCCATATTACTGAGCTAGGATGCAAGTCGCGTGCTATCCATTTAGGTCTATCAATCCTTAAGTCACATTTAACTATTAAGGGTAAAGATATATAAAGATCAGACACAAAGACGTCTTCTATAACCTCCACTTCGAGAACGGTTTGCCAGGCCGAGTTTGAGACAACACAGTGGTCATATTTTCAGATTCTGAGCCACTCATCATTAGTTTTCAGCAAGGGATGTACGCCTTGCGGTAGCCTCGGGGAATGCTCTTTTTTGCTGTTGCTATGATAAGTTTAGTGAATCTCTTGTAGTTTTCGGCACAGGGAGGTATCCATCTGATAGCAGCATCCATGTCAGCATTGAATTTGGACCAGTCTACTCTGTGGAAGTTCCATCGAGGCAAAGGCACGGAGTTTAATAAGGGGATCTTAATACCAACCTCCACAAGCACCGGTCGGTGCTGGCTGTTCGGGAAGTTTGAAAGAATTCTTCGTGTGGTTCGATTGATGTCACAGGTAGTAAACGTTAAGTCTGGATTATAATCCCGTTTCCATCTTGCTGATCTTAACGATCCTCTATCCTTGGCATTAAATACCAGGTGTAGGTTGTTGTTCTTCGCCCATTGCACGAGGTGTTCACCATTTGCATCATTTTTGTTATATCGCCAGGTCGTGTGATGACTATTGAAGTCACCGGCATATAGGCATGGGTGTGGGAAAGCGGGGAGGTTGGTAGTCCATGAAGAGTTCGGTGGTTTGTATACGTTTACAATGGTAAGGTTATTGATCTTTATTGCAGAGGCAAATACATCCAGACCCTAAGGCAAGTCTCCGCAGCGACATGTTTAATACCGTCTTTAACATAAGTGGCGATGCCATATTACGCGTGGTTAACTGAATGAGCAATGTAGTATCCCGGGATAGCACCACGGTTATATAGATCCTGTACATCTCTAACGTGAGTTTCTTGTAAAAGGAGTACGTCTATGTCATTTTCTAATAGAATCTTACTTACTACTTCGCATTTAGCTTGACTAATACTTTCTATATTAAGTTGGCAGATTCTGGTAATAGGTCCAATATCTCTAGTCCGGTGGCTCTCCGAGGAGAGCTGATCGCATTGAAGCATTTCAAGTGGGTAATTAAATGATACAATATTCTTTGAACGACTGTGATAGTGCTGTGAGGTTGCAAGTTTATAGCGCAACAGTACAGCAGCCAGTAGTTTGTTGTTCGTTTAGCGCCACCCACCCCGTGTCCCCACGTGCAGGGTGCGGGCGGCAATTCCTGCGGACGTGAATAACTTCATCCCCCTACTCTTCATTGGGGCCCCCTAACAAATTTTGATACAGGGCCCCTCTAAGGCACGCTACGCCACTGATTAGGGGCATCCATCCTAATTCGGTAAAAAGTATCTAAGTAGGTATTAATATACCTACCCAGTATAGCTAATCGCAATAGGTACCTAAGTAGGTATTATTATTAGATAAAAGGTACTTATCTAAATAGTTTCCTACTTTTACTAAGTAAGTGCTAATACCTACCCGGACATCATTTAATTACAACCCAAAAACCCCTATAAACTAAAATTTTTTAAAACTAAATTTAACTAAAAAAAACTAAACTGACCATTTATTTTTTAACTCAAAACAGGACATGGGTTTATGTAGACTCTAAAAACTATAACTTTATACAATTAGTGTTCACTACAAAATTATATTCGGTATAGAGATAGACGGTAATTTTTAAATGCAACATATTTTTTAATTATTAATTACATTTGTCAGTGGATTAAATTTGCTTTAATAAAGTTGGTGACGATTTTAAATAAGAATAAAATTCTGGTCAAGTTTTTTTATTGTTACCTTTGTTACCAACTTTGAATACTTCCATCCAACGAGTTACGGGACAATTTTGTGTCCCGGAGCTTTGTTTGGGGACAATGGGACAGGTGACCGAGAAAAGGGACAGTCCTGTTCAAAACGGGACGTATGGTCATTTTAGCTATAACCCGGCGACGGCTCCGTGGCGCAGTGGCTTAGCAATCAGTTGTTGCGCTGGGGGCCGCGGGTTCGAATCCCGCACGGAACAAGTATTTGTATGGCCTACAAATAATTGTTCCGGGTCTGGATGTTTGTACTTGTGCAATTTATGTTTGTAAACTGACTCCACTACACAGGAGAAAATCCTAGTGTGGGGGGTAACGTTTTTTTAAAATTGAAATTGAAATATTGAACCCTTATACTTCTTGTTGATGTTTGTATTACCTTTATTAAAGTTACCCTTATGTATAAATAAATATAATTACGTATGTGGAAATAAAATTTAATAAAAATAAAAACAAACATGTTTTTTTTTCATCCTCATCAATCATTGGGGTGAGGGTGGCATTATAGCCAGCATAAGTAATAAGCAGGCTAAGTTACAAGGTGCTCAATTCAAAAATTTGTAGGTAGGTATGTTACTTTTCAATACGTGACACGTAAAAATTAACAATAATCAAAAACACATCTGTGAAACATCCTATTTATTTATTTATTCTTTATTGCACCAAATATTTGTACAAAAGGCGAGCTATCTATTACTTTATTTACCTACAGTGAGTATCTTTTAAACTCACAATTTTCAATTCTTCATTTTTAATATATAATTAATTATAAAATTTCATAATTAGATAATATATAAGAATACATAATTCTAATATAATGCAACTAATATACCGAATAAAAAAATTAAAATACATTTATCGTTGTACGCTGTGTGTATTTCAATAAAATAGTTTATTGATATTGAAAAAATAATAATACGTTCGTACAGTAGGTGGCGAGTTACATATTTCTTACGCGATATATTGTAGCGAGTCGGCGCAGCGACCAAATGCTCAAGGTCGTTCGCATGGAGTAGCCCCTTAAGGTTTTGAGACTTAATATAATTTATTTCTCATAAGAATTACATTCTACATGAGAAATATAAATAATACAGATATTTATTAATTTCTTGGCGTCTCTTACATTTAAAAAAAAAGAATAAGTTAATAAGAATTACAAGGGTAGTTGTTTATAATATGATTTTAATTTGTTTCGAGTGTTGCGCGCCAAACTAGGTAACATATAAAATAATCAATAAACCTAGCAAGCTAACAGCATAGCAAAGTGGCGAAGCAATCAGCTTTGTAGCGGTTTCTAACTGTTGCCGTTGAGCAATCAGTTTCAAAATAGGAGGTTCAGATGCCTGGGTGATCAGTAATCGATTGCTGAAAACAGAATTTGAAAATTCGAAACCGTTCTCGAGATAATCGTGGGACAGACGGACAGACGGACAGACATCGTGAAATCAATAAGTGTCTTCGCAAGCTTCGCCACTTAATAATCATGGAGTACCTAAATGCAACTGGAAGTGGCAAACATCAATACGTCGTATTTTCTTTTTATAGAATAAGAGTGACAAATAAGCACACAGTCCACCTATTGGTAAGTGGTTGCTGTGGCCCATAGACATCTACATCTATCCTCGATTAAGAATCAAAATGCAGATGCGTTGTCCTACCTGAGGACTAAGATGGAATGCCTCGTTTCCAGTAAAAAGGGTCTCCGGTTCTCTACACTCGCCATGCGAAACACAACAGCATTGAGCTGCCATTTTACGCCGGTATTCTGTGACAGCGGGGTCCTGTCCCCCATCATATCACAACGGTTGAGCCACGGAGTAGCCATTCATGCTACAACCTTAATATAGCTGCAGCGTGGCCCTACTCCGTACAAGAATGTAGGTACAACACTATATGTATGTACTGTATATGTATGTACTGTGATACAATACTTTTTTGTTTTTTGTTTGTGAAATATTCATAATTTTAGTTTTCTTGAATATTTTATGGGTCGGTGTGAAAAAATCATAATTAAACAAAATCTTTAATAGTTTATTTTGAGCCGTTTGTGGGGCGACCAGATTTGTTTTTGCAGCCGTACCCCATACTTCTATTAAATAATCAATGTGGGGTTTAATAAGTGTATTGTAAATGGTGTATCTTACTTGCCGCGGTAAACATCGAATTATCTCAAACCTCAAAACTCTCAAATTTACCGATGTCATATAGTCTACTTGTGAGTTTCTTGCTGCTTCCTCCCAAAATGTCTCCCGTAGTATGCGCTGATTGACGCAATGGCGTAGCTTTCTTGACTTTTATAAAGTGTCATGTAAATGCTAATTTTAAATAAAAATCTTATATTGACTTTAACTTTGAATTTGACATCAAGTCAAACATTAGACCTTCAAGAACGCAATGTAAACATTAAAAGTCGAAAATCGATCAGAGAAAATACGAAAACAAAGATTACACAAAAGTCATGAAAATACGACTAAAATGTTATATTTCCTCGTTGATCTCTACGAACGAAAGGGGAAGGAGAAAAAAAATGCCGTGTAGTGGCGGCTTAAAAAAGTATTTTAGATAATCTATATATTTTAATAATTCAGTTTTCTTTACATTGCCTCTGCTCCCAACAAGAATTATTAATGTGCTATTAGGGCAAAACTTACTACTTAAAACTTTATTCATTATATGACTAAAAGATGCTTCAGGCATAGAATAATTACTTACCAGATGAAAAGAATCAGCTTACCCAAATCACAGCCTAAGAAGAACATAGTTGCACGAGTATCGTAAGTGACGACAGAAGGTAATTGAAACAGGGCATGGATTGGACAGCACCGTCTTCTTGAGAACTATCCTTTTTTTTATAGAATAAGGTGACAAACGAGCACACAGTCCACATGATGGTAAGTGGATGCTGCGGCCCATAGACATCTACATATATCCTCAATTAGGAATCAAAATGCAGATACGTTGTCACCTCTGAGGACTAAGATGGAATGCCGCGTTTCCAGTAAAAAGGGTATCCGGTTCTCTACACTCACCATACGAAACACAGCAGAATTAAGCTGCTATTTTACGCTGGTATTATTAAAACTATTCAATAATAATAATAATAAAAGGCTGCGTTGCCGACCCGGCTGCCCTACATGGCCACTATGACAAATAAATATATCTTATATAAAGTGTAGCCTATGAAGTCCACTGCTGAACGTAGGCCTTCTCATCGATTGATTGGGATATTTGCCATAGTTTCGCCATTTGGCAGGCGGGTGAAGGTAAACGGACTAAAAAATATTAAAGTGCATTAACAGCAGCGGCCAGGGAAAGCATTAAAATATATTCTACGGCACTTGTTTAAATTTTCTTTTCTTCATTTTTTCGTGCGAGTTTTGTAGTAAGAGCCCCCTTTAATTTTTAATTTATTTTTGTATTTATTTGTTGTTATAGCGGCAACAGAAATACACACACTGTGAAAATTTCAACTGTCTACCTATTACGGATCATGAGATACAGCCCGCTGACAGACAGACGGACGTACAGCGGAAGCTTAGTAATAGGGTACCGTTGGTTACCCTCCGGGTACGGAACCCTAAATGTACAGTAACTTCCTATCATCATAATTGTTATTATTGTTACAGCTCATCACAAGTCTATGCCGATGGCTATACTCGAATCATTGTAATAAAAGATAAATCTATCTGAATTTAATATGTATTATTGTGTATTATTTTTAATATAAAATAGTATTTTGAAAAACATGAGTTGAATATTACAATTCTATGGACAGGAAGGGCCAAGATGAGAAATATTTTTAGGGACGCTCTTGCTGCTTACAGGTATTTTAAACGAGTAACTTTCCTTTAGCATTCACACGGGAACGAGTGACTTTTCAGGAAAGCCGAATGTCACTTATAAGTGACATTCGGCTTTCCTGTACTTGAAACACATTGAAAACTTATTACTTTTCTACCTTCACTTATAAGTGGGAGGGTAGAATACTAATAAGTTTTCAAACTCCCCTACTCGTTCGAGCAGTAACTAAAAGTAACTAAAATCAGTCATTCTACGAGTCTCATTAAGTTATTCTGTCTATCCAGGTAATTCTTTTAGTGCAAGCGAAGAAGATGAGGTTGCAGAGAGGCTGTTTTGTGTCGCATCGTAACAGACGTTGTTACTGTTGGTTTACATATTACTTTATTTATTTTGGTGATCTAATATATAAAAATTAATATTTGTTTGTTCGTATTTTATGCGCTACCACCACACCATTCATCAGATTACGCTAAAACTTGTCAACATATTGCTTGCACTTCCGCTAAGGTTATAGCCGTAGTTGAACTCGGTAGGTGGCGCTGTTGTAGAATCCAGATATCACCCGTGCGAAGCCGGGGCTCTTCGCTAGTATCTTATATTTACTACTAATTTCCATGACTATTTTGTAACGTAATATATTATGTAACGAGATAAATTAATATTTATTTAAACACTAAGAGTATTTTCTAACACCCGCATATATTTTTGTAAAACTCGAAATTCTTATAAAACTGGAAAAGAAAAAGCAAAATTGGAATGTCTAATTGTCCAATGTATTAACTAATTGCTGTTTCTATCCTAAGAAACAAAAAAAAACATAAATAAAACTTTATAAATACAACAACGAACTTTAAATATCAACAAATGAACAAACTGTAAGTAATTTAATTAGGGAAAGTTTTAGCGTCCAGGTAAAAGTAAAATATCTGCGTTTGATCGCTTGAAACTATGACGTTGTTTCGATGAAAACGTTTTCCAAATATTTGCATTGTCTTTATTTTAAAATGTATACTACATTATATTAAGAAAAACTATCTCTATATAAAAAAATAATCAATTGCTGTCCGTTAGTTTCGCAAAAACTCGAAAATCGGTGGTCCGATTTGATGAATGTTTTTTTGTGTGTATTTGGGTCCCTTTATAGTTTACGATTCACAATTAGACCCGGTAGGTGGCTCTGTTGTCAAAGTCCCGAAATCACCCGTGCGAAGCCAGGGTGGATCGCTAGTATTTAATAAAATAATACTTTAATTATAAATATGTTTATAAGTTAATTTTATCTTTACCTTAACATAACACTATAATTTACATACAGTCCACTGCTGAACGTAAGACGTGCACTAGGATTTTCTCCTGTATCGTGGGGCATTTTATATACATAAATTTCACAAGGAGAAACATCCAGACCCGGAACAATTACCTGTAGGCCATACAAATATTTGTTCCGTGTCGGATTCGAACACACGGCCCTCAATGCTGCAACTCATTATTAAGCCACTGCGCCACGGAACCGTCATGGCGTTCTTTTCTCGGTAGACAATAATTGTGTTATTTAAAGATTTAGAAAAAGCAGTGAAGTAGATTCACATGGTGATTATAGCAAATCCTCCAACTCGTCAATTTCAATATGGCAAGTCATAGTCAAGTAAAGGGTATTAGAAGCTATCAAAGAAAAAGAATTAACTTATACACCGCTCGTACATATTTTGTATATAATTTCTCAAAAGCTCCGTAACCGTTAAGTACAAGGTTAATATTAATTGGATAGCGCATTCCTTTTTTAAAGTGATTATCCTTTCTCAGCGAGTAAAACGCAAAGAAAGTAGGTAGGTATTCCTTTTTTAAAGTGATTATCCTCTCTCAGCGAGTAAAACGCAAAGAAAGTAGGTATTCCTTTTTTAAAGTGATTATCCTCTCTCAGCGAGTAAAACGTAAAGAAAGTATACGCTCACTTCAAGTTATTTAAATAAGTAATTATTTTAAAAGAGCTCCTAGGGATAATTACAAGTCTTTCTAAGCAATTCTCAAGGGGCTATATATCGTTTCTTTCACGCTAGCACTTTAGTATCATTTAAATGGAACTGAACAATGGAACTGCCTGTTGTAATTAACTACACACTGCTATTTAACTTGTTATAGGCAGTATCTGTCGAAAAAAATAGTACATTTAAATTTTAAATTTGTAAATATTCAAACAATCAACGAAACAGCAGTAAGATATAAATTCTCTGTAATTTGAGGATTATCGAAAAGGTAATAATTTTTCAATTTTCAATTTTTCAATTGAATAAATTATCAATTAGAGTGCCCGGAATTGCTTGAGGGCCTCGCACTTCGCGTACCTGGCCGCTGCACTCGGCACACATTGTTGGAAATTTTATTAAAGAATTTTATAATGCTCAAATAGTAAACACATTTCAAGTTAATAATTAAAAAATGAAATCTATTACAATTATAATTATTAATGTTTTCACATTTCAAGTTAACTTGAAATGTTTTCATATTTAAAATTAATAATAATTGTAATAGCTATTCTCATAATTAATAATTAAACTACTTCTCTAAATAAGAATTAATATCAAAAATATCATATTGTATGGTTATTTTTTATTTTATGTCATCTTGTTTCTTTAAAAAAAAATTATAGGATAAAGGTGACAAACGAGCACACAGTCCACCTGATGGTAAGTGGTTGCTGCGGCCTATAGACATCTACATTTATCCTCTATTACAAATCAAAATGCAGATGCGTTGTCACCCGTGAGGACTAAGATGGAATATTAAAAAGGGTCTCCGGTTCTCTACACTCACCATACGAAACACAGCAGCGTTTACGCTTGTATTCCGTAATACGAAATTTGTAATTCAAGATTGTAGTAACCTAACCATATTCTGTTTGTATAAGTAATATAATTAACTGTATCTCTCTCTCTCTCTCTCTCTCATGTACTTAGGTTAGTTTTGAATAACGGCAATTGTCTTTGTACGAAGTACATTTGTATGCGTATAGTCTGTTCACTAAGATAGTGTGCACCCGGAGGCGCACTTATTATTTTCCTTTTATTTATTTTTTTCTATTCTAAGAATAAAATACTAATACTATTTTATTCTTATGGTTATTGTAATATAATACGAATATAAATAATGAACACAAGGTAGGTAGCAGAAAACCTTTCACTACGGCGCTTCGTTTTAAAATGCCACATTCTCCTGCGGGTGTACGCCACACACGGCAATTATTGATGTCGCGGCGACGTCTTTGACAAGATGCGACACGTGCCAAGGCGGCGCGACTCAAAGTCGACCGTATCTGAGCGAACAGACTTTAAATCATACTCAGCACTTTACTGTAATACAAAATTAGTTCCAACCTGTTCCCAGTTAGACACTAGACTAAGTGGTTAAAATAAATATCTTTACAATTATAATAAAGTTTTATTCCTAGCAATATCAAGAACAAAACAACAATAATTTGTACATGCACTCAAGATCCTGTATAACCTATATTACTTTTTCATGTAACTAGTGTGTATACATTCATTATTTTGTTATGGTATTGTTATCCCTAATATTAAAAAAATATAAGAAATAAATATTTAGCTCTACGAAGTAAAAAGGATTTCCCATAAACTTTTCTTTGGGAATTTAGTACCTCGCCATACATAACATTTTGATTGTATATACTCGTACCACCTACATAAATGTCTATATCACATTTACTACCAACTCATCGCTCGAACCATTAATAGCAATAGAAAAGCTTTTATAGAGGCGAATCCGGTTCCCTGACAGCCTAATAAAGTCCACTACTGAACACTGGCCTGCACCATATATTGCCTCATGGAGGGGGGGGGGGGGGGGGGATTTGCCATAGTTGAAGTGAATAAAATTAATAGCAAAAATCATATATACGTCCCACCGCTGAGGCACAGGCCTCCTCTAATTTCTGAGAGGGTTATAGGGCAATTATGTCGCCGGACTCTACTGTGTGTTAGCCGACTCTTCACACGTCTTTGAAATATTTTAATTCCTCAGACATGCAGAATTCCTCAAGATGTTTTCCTTCGCTGTCAATCACATGGTAAATCAGTATTAAAAATTGCAATTAACAATTTTATTGATAATGGCATGAATCTAGCCCCGGCGACCCAGCGAGCGCTTAAACCCTGGGTTAAGATTTTTTTGAATTATTATAAGCCATTTCTTGAGTATGATGCCACCTGGTGTTAAGTGGCATTGAAGCTCTGGATAGTTAATCGTATTGTTTTAGCTCAACAATATCTTATTCACTCTTGCCTTAAACAGACATACGCATTGTAATCGGTCGGAAACAGACTCCGGCAAATGATTCCATGACTTAAATGTTGTGGGAACTATATTTACTGTCAAATTGTATAAATTGTTATTATGGTTGATAATACTAATAAAATAAAATAAACCAGTACGCATTCATGCCTTATTAACACTAGAAGCCTAACAGATTAAATTTTTTTATGTTAGACTCCATCAAAGCCTTGACATTCCGCCACCGGACAGACGCTACAAGATGCCTCCACGTCCACGGAACGATGTAGGTGCCTTTTTTCTTACACACAATTGGATTCTCACACACAATTAATGCTGAATTAGAAAATATACGGACATTTTTCCTACATCTAGACAGAACCTCCCACCAGCATTCTGTTTAATTACGTAATCAATCCACGCAACATGTGAAATGCAAGTTTTACGTTTTTTATACAGTGGCACCTGTGCCACAACTGTGGCAGCAGTTTTTAAAAAAAATAAAAAATCAGTCATCTTATTGCTTCTTGATAACTATTTTCCTTCATTCACTGTTTTCCATTTGTCCTTCAAAAAACTAATGCTTTGTACAAACTAACCTGGTCTCCCATGCCAGTGATAATGGGCGTGTTCCAGTAAGCAGCGAGTCTAGCCACAGGTTCTAGTGCGAACGCGCATGCAGGACCCACGAACGCAATAACATCGTCCTTGAAATGCATGTCTGCTGCCAACCCTGGAGCGATAGCGCCGGAACATGACGGGTAACTGTGACAAATAATAAAAATCGTTATTATGGTAACATCAAAAAATTTAAGTAAAAAAAGAAGTTCAAGAAGTAGCGTTATTTTTAATTGGCAATTAACTGGCCAAACCTTCCAGTCACTTTGTTCCCAACGTTTCGAGAGCTTCGCAGAACGTATGGCCACATACTGAGGTGTTTAACGTTACAACAAAAGAAACCATTATATACATTGTACGATAAAACTTGGGTAAATATAGGAAAAACCTACATTTCTACAACTTTTGCATATCTCTGTATGATCATCATTATCATCATTACATCCCTTCACAAGTCCACCGCTGAACATAGGCCTCCCCCAAGGAATGCCACAAAGCACGGTCCTGAGCCACCTACATCCATCGACTTCCTGCATGTCTTACCAGGTCGTCACTCCATCTAGTGAGGGGACGCCCTACACTTCGTCCGCCGGTACGAGGCCGCCACTCGAGAACATTTTTTCCCCATCGGTTGTCGGTTCTTCGAGCTATATAGCCGGCCCATTGCCACTTCAGCTTACTAATCCGTTGGGCTATGTCGGTCACTCAGGTTCTACTGCGGATATCCTTATTTTTAAGTTTATCATGCAGAGAAACTCCGAGCATAGCCATAGCTCGCTAAGCGACCTTGAGTTTCCTCATCCGGTCAGCAGTGAATGATCACTCAGTTCCATAGGTCATCACTAGCAACACGCACTGGTTGTACAGTCGCGTTTTTAAGTTTTGAGATATACCCGACGAGAAGATGTGCCGTGATTTCCCGATCGCTGCCCAGCCTTACCTAGTCAGACTATTTGTCCCAAGTAAACATACTATATGTGTAGTAAACATACATATATATATATATATATATATATATATATATATATATATATATCTGTATCGCCGGAAGATATCTCCGTAGACAAAGTCTACAAAAATAATACTTTAAAAGCACTAGTGGTTTGATTATACCTGTACTCTAATATTTAAATTCATTAAGTTATCTTACCTAAACACACGGAGGGACCTGAGGTATTTTACGTTCTAATGTTACAGTTAAATTAAAATCAGGTTGGTAACTGTCATGCTAAGGTAATGCAATACCTTACAGACAGACCTTATCTTACCAGACAAATCTGTAGTAGACGTTGGCCCTTTTTACCGTCCCATCGGACTATGAGAGTGAGGGAATAAATAGAACACCTGTGCTTGTGCATACACTCGGGTACTATAATCTTGTCTAGTCTCCGTTGAGACCCACCACGGTGGCCGATATTTAGTCTGGAGGACTATATACATATACCTATATACGATGTTCAAATTTGTCCTTTAATTTAAATAGTCTCGATAAGCATCCTTACTATTTTGTTAGGAGTTATGGTCCATCGCCGTGTATCATTGCCCATAACATACCGTGGGTGTTGTAAGAGGCCTCAGAGAGAAATAAAACAGTAGATGGACTGCCGCGGCTTTCTGATAACAACTAAAAATAATACAAGATTACGGTTGCTAACTCGCTTGCAACCTATGGCGGGGGGGGGGGGGGGGGCTATTTTCAGCAGTAGACTTTGACAGACACTAATAAATAGATGGTATGGTAATGTATTATAATCTGTCAAATCTGATGAAATGGTACATTTGATAATTTCAACTTTAATACTTTTTTATTCATTTCATGCACCGTCGAATTTGTGGCGAATTTCCGGTAGAATTCCATAGCGAAGCAACATATAATAGGTATATGCAATTCAGTATTCGGAAAAGCTAAAACTTTGCCGAAATTCTAACGCAACATATAATATTCTCGCAATTTAAAATATAAATTCCAATGTTGCAAAGCACAGCCTAATACACACGGTCAAAGTTTTAACTATTTTAGTTGAACAGTATATAGTTCACTGTAAATTATTGTACGGCAAATAGAGTTCAAATGAAATTGTTAATTGCAGTTTTAATTGCTAAACACGCATTCAGCAGTGAAGAAAATAAACATCGTTAAGAGACTTGCATGTTTAACAAATTAAAAAACTCATTATGAGAGCGTGTGAAGTCTGCGAACCCGCATTACTCTACAATTTAGAACTATTACAGGAATGAAAAAAGACCTGTGCCCAGCTATGTAAGATTTTATACGTGGTAGAGACACGCTGCAGTTAAATTATGGTTGTAGCACGAATGCATCAGCTCGACCGGGGAGGACCACGCTCTCACAGAACACACGCGTATAATAGCAATTTATTGCTGTTGTGTTTCGTATGGTGAACTGGAGACTTATCCATCTTAGCACTGAGGGGTGACAACGCTTTTGCATTTTGATTCTTAATGAAGGATAGATAAAGATATATAATGGGCCACTGCATCTACTTACCGTTAGGTGGACTGTGTGCTTGTTTGTCTCCCTTATTCCATAAAAAAGGTATGAATGTGTGCTATATCGACAACAAAAGGGCCGAACTTGTCGAGCTTCTGGTTCCGATTGTGGAAGGAAAGGGAATGTAAACTATAAAATACCGAGGATTGCGATTTTGCCTCTGTGCACGAGACCCAATTTGAGTTTACTACAAACCTCTTAGCACACTTTTCCTAGGTTCAAAGTTTCTAGATATCATTTTACATAATTAATAGAATTAGGCGTTATTTTTTTTATACGATAAGGGTGAAAAACGAGCACACAGTCCACCTGATGGTAAGTGGTTGCTGCGGCCCATAGACATCTACATCTATCCTCTGTTACAGATCAAAATGCAGATGCGTTTTCACCCGTGAGCACTAAGATGGAATGCCTCATTTCCAGTAAAAAGGGCCTCCGGCCACTTGCACTCACCAAGCGAAACGCAGAGGTAAACCTCTACTTCACGCTGGTATTCTGTGAGGTCGTGGTACCACCCCGGTTCGAGCCGGCCCATCCATGCGACAGCAAAAGCTGCCGCCTGGCTCTACCACTGTTAAAAATTATGTACTTCTGAAATCCATTATACGTTCGCGTGAGCAACCTCATCTCTAAATGTTTGTACTGTGGCGGTGTAATGTTTGTACTTTTTTCCCATACAGAGTTAAGCAACGTCTCAAGACGTCCCGCCGTAATACATATGTCTTAGAACTGTGTGGAACTGTGTTATGTGGCACAACGTTTTTTCACGTCCGACGTTTATAAACGTTGCTGCCACCACGCAGGTCCGATATACCACAATAAACGACACAAAGTTCATCCGCGGAAATAAATATGACAATCTAGAGGACATCCTATGACGTCGCGCCATTTCATAATTCTATCAACACGACGTTGTAAGACGTTGCTCACGCGAACGTGGCTTATATCCGCGTAGTGACATAGAATGATGTCTTATCTAGTTTGAAGAGCACCTCTCGCCCTCCCTCAATTGGGTGCACTATCCCCGTCACCAGTCAACCCAGCACCACTACTCCCAACACTTCTACACGAGGCATGCTTAGGTGAAGTAGACTGGTGGCTTACCGCTAAGTACCACAGAAACTTCTTTATTCGTTTTACATAAACAAGACGCATACTAGTAATAGAGTATTTTACACCATGTAAAAAAAAGTAAATATTTATGATAGATTTTGTAAAATGTAAACGAGAAATATTGATTTCTATTTATAAAAATTAATTATAAATTTTATATTTCAATTTTAAGAATATTTTTATCTGTACCTCAAATTTGCAAAACGCTGTCCACCATATTAGATATCGTCGTGACGTCACTCGTTAAGTAAACAAGCTAATGTGCTGTGTTATTTCGAAATTTTTCAAGTTATCATCACAATAGTTGTTAACTGCTATTTTGTAATTTATTGAAACATGGAATCATGGAAACATCATGGAAAACGGATTCGTTGCAGCAGAAAGTACTAATTTACCAATGACAAATACGGTGGAAAAATTTTATGCATGCAATTCCGATTTTTGTTCTGCTGAGTTGATGAATGTTAAAACATCAATGTAAGTACCTATTACCAACTTTTGTTTATACATTAACGCAATACCAGGTCAGAGTGTATTTTGGTAATACATAGTTAAGTTTATCTATGATTACAATCATTAGCAATCATTAGTTTTAATATCTAAGAAAACGTAATCTATTACAAAATTTGACTTGTAATACCTATCACCTTATGATATTTTGGTTTTTATTAACGATAGTTAAATATAAGTCATACTTACATCAAAATTATCTTCACAGAAGTATAGTCTAGTTTTTGTAGACAATGTATTCACATATTTTCTTGCTAGTTTTAACCAAGTATTTCTCATATTTAAATCTGTTGGCGTTTGAATTCATAACTTCTTCGGCATTCTTATGCTCGTATTTTTTTGCATTCAGGCACAACACAACGATGATATAGAAGATAACTCATTATTAAACATCCTAAAGTAGCTTATTCTTTTGCAAAATTCCCATAATGTTTTCACGTGAAAATTTAAAATGATAGATTAAAAGTAATTCTTACGGCACTATCCGGTATAAAAAAAATTTTAAAAAATTATAGTGGTTCATTATCACTCTAGGATTAATTCAAAACACTTTTTAAAAATGGGTATAACACCCTACTTCCTTGCGGCTGCACTGGCCCTTGAATCAATGAACTTCCCAAAGTAAAAGTTTACTAGCGTCAGTAGCCTAATGGCAGGGCGCGGACCGCGAACTCGAAAGGTCGTGGGTTCGAATCCGCCATTCGACTACTGTCGTGAACCACTTCTAACACAAGCATTTTAAGCTTACCAGAAGTCGTTAAAGGGAATATTAGTAATGTTTAACAGTATTACTAATATTTAAAAAAAAAACTTCATATTAATCGATATATGAAGAAATATATTCTAACAAAGTTCAATTAGCTTCAAGTTTAAGCTCTAGATATTTGTTTATTCTCTGTATACAGTATTTAGTATACTAACACCACCCAATCTTCATGGATTTTACGAATTACCGTGGCTCAGATCTTTTCAGCCGCTCCCAGAAATTAAAGTTTTAACGAAAGAAGTTCAACTGAGTACAAACGTTCACGTTTTTCCACTAAGACTATTTTACGATTCCAGGCATATTTTATTCTTCTTCTCTAATTTAAAATCAAAAAAGATGGGAAACTTTGAACTAAGTCTGAAAACAACTTTTAGTCGGATCAACATATTTTTGTTATTTAGGTCCAAATTTGTGAAAAATACCTATTTTACAACCATTTTACTATGAATGTGATGAATATTTAATAGATAAATAATTAATAAGAGCGTTCTTTTTATGACGTATGTTACAATACTCTAACGTTTCTTTCTTACTCGTGCATAAAATATGAACATATTTTATACAATAAATCTTCCTAAAACAATTCTGTAGAAAATGGTGAAAACTCCAACGCTAATGCCAAATATAAATAATTTGTGGTTTATGGTTGCAGACAAAATTTTTACTATTTCATGTATTCTTGTTACACATTACACCTGCAACATCACGATTACGGACATGATAGAAGCCAAAATACAATACAAAATATTATACTAAAATAATAGTGTGAGACAAAATGACCAAAAACTAAATTAATTATTGTGTGCTTTATTTTAAAAATTAACAGTTTTCAGTGAAACCTAAAAGGATGTTAATAAATAATTTTCTTAAACAGAACACTTGGGAATTACCTCAGTGCCTGTCTGTCTAACACAAGCGGTGTATTTATACGTAAGTTCCTCTTGCAATCTATGGACACCTTTTTTACATGAAGAAATTCCTACACATATCCACCTCGCGAGGGCAACGACGGGGTTATTACACCACATTGTGTTACATCTTCGCCACATATAGGCAGGGCCACGTCAACGCTTTCGCACACATCTGCGACCCCACCAGCGCCGGCCGTACCTCCTCGGAATAGGATAACGTCTCCTCCTACCTCCTACTACTTACTAAGTAAGGCGCACTAGAACGCTAGCCGCGCCATCCTCCGCCAGCCTATACTCTACCTGCGCAGCGGCCCCGTGAGCTCGGTACGCGGAGGCCATGGGGCCAGGAAAGTCAAGCACTCTGAAGCACCTGCCTTCCTGACCCCAGCGGCATATCTGAACACTCCTCTCTCCCCACGGCCCTACCACCACCGCATCAACGGTACGGCCCCGGCCCCGCCACAGTCACGGAGGAGGTGAGTGGCGCATCGCCATACCAACACTCATTTTTCTCCGCGAACCCACTTCAGATGCGGCTATAAAGGGAATGGGATACACCGCCCACCACAGTCTACCAACGCGCATCTGAAGTGGGCTAGGCAAGCCAACTCGGAGCGGCCACATCGAACCGCCCCTTCACTTTGGGCCAGTCAAGTGGTTTCTCTTTGTTCACCAAAAAAACTTCACCTCTGTCCCTACTAGCGATATCTGGTGAACGAAAGATTACTAGCCCTCATTGTTAATCACCTATTATATAACCTGGAACGTGCTCAAAGAGCTGTATCTATTGAAAGTCGCAACATACCGCCCTATTCCGCCATATTCCGGTCTCATCTCTTATATAAATTCTGTAATGTCCTCTCAGTGCCCCAAGCATTCGCCACGAGTACGTTACTAACACAGCACTCAAAATAATTGTCTGACAGGAGAGAGGTCGCTGATGAAGGATGCAAACATAAAGTAAGTGACACTAACATTGGAGTAAGGCTTTCTTACAAGCATAGATTTTTAGAATTTGACCAAGCCACGGCTACTAAGCCCCCAGCCACGACAAGTCGGGAAACAGTTCGGGGGCGAGTCTATGGAATTTGGCGGCAGATATAGGTAAGAGACTTCTATATAGAAATGGAGTTCTCCAACTAGACCCAAATTTACCATTTGGTTACCCGAAGAGTAGAAAGCACTACGTTTACGGTTGCGGATACCCAAATACAGATATAAATGGAACGGAACACGAAACACTAAATGTGCATCGCACTCACTTCACCGATAATTATTTTGAACATGTTTGTTTTGTGGCCTTTAATGAAAGTAAATTTCTGAAGCAAATATGCCAGCACTATGAAAATTAATAAAGTAATTGATAAGGTTTAAGGCGGATGAAAAATTACCCTGATAGTTTGCAGATGTGTTGTCAACTGTGAAGACTAAGATGGAATGCCTCTTTTCCAGTAAAAAGGTTCTCCGATTCTCTACACTTACCATACGAAACACAGCAGCATTACGCTGCTATTTTACGCTGGTATTCTAGAGACCATGGGCCTTCCCCAGTCGAGCCGACCCATTTGTGCTACAACTATACAATTAATATAGCTGCAGCATGACTCTACCACGTTCAAAGTTTTGTTTGTTAGTAATAGTTAATAGTTGTTTTTTGTGGGATTTATAAAAAAAATAGCAGTGTTTACATATAAATATATATTTCTTATTTTATTTTGTGACTAATGATGATGACCTTTAAAATAACAAGAATTATATTTAATTACGTCCTTATTAAGGTTGCCTCCAAATAAACATATTTGATTACTTTACATTATTATTATCTATAATTATTAAAGCTTATAAAGGCAATCATGGATGGAGATTCATGAATGGAGATTTTGTCTTCAACAAAATACACTTACTTCCAAACCAGAAAAACAACCATTTGATTCTGCATATAGAGGAAGTTAAGTCCCAGACCCTAGCAGTAATGAAGAAGAAAAAGTTGGCAACTCGTAAAAATACACAGCTAAAGAGAAGAAGAAAAGTCAATATTGAAAAGGTTGGTATTTATGAAACTCAATTCAATCTCACCTGCCCTGTACCTTCTGAAGCTCTATGTTATGATGTGCTAGGAACTTATCGTTGACCTTATCCAAAGCTAGATCCACAGCTGGACCGCAGCGCTCCAGATCAAACGGTGAATCTAACCGAGATGCCATTAGCACCCCTATTTTATAAACCGTACGATCCAAAATCGCAGGATTAATTGCAGCCATTATGAATAGACCGATAAAAAGTTTTTTGTATTTTAAAAATAGCATATTCATAGTGAAGGCTCTGATTAATGCTATTATATAGTACTGATATATTCTTTGTTTAACTATTTACATTGTTCAATATTATGTTTCAAGACTTTATCACAATTAAATTAAAAACATTTAAAACATATATTTTTACTATTTACATCTATTTATTATTATTTTTTATCTTAAAAATGATTATACCGCGTAATTTTGATCGACGTTTAAAGGCGTGATTTCACAACGCGTTAAACTTGAGGAAACTTTTACGTAGCGAGAAAAGCGTGCGTCTTTCACAGGGATGATTTTAAACTGACCGCCTCTTAGGGAGCTATGAAGGGTGTGAGAGGGTGTCAAGGATAAGCGTAGAGAGCAACAGATCGCGCATTTCTCCTCCATTAACCCTTGAAGAGACATCGTGAAATTAACGTGTTCGGACCCATTAAAACTTATGTACAACTGAAAACGTCCTCTGTTGTTCTATATACAACCCAAGTAAACTCGGGTCATCGCAAGATTAGTTGCCTAGTTATTTAACAACATTCTACATTAATGCACTTTAAAACAGTAAACGACCTGCCATACCAGTGCGATTGGGTAACTTTGGTAGGAATCGGGGTAGGCTATGTTTTTAACATACCAACGATTTTGTGACGTTGTGTAAATGTATCAGTATTAATTAGAAGCCGATGTCTTTTTCATATTAATATCTTATTTTAGATTATATAATGTTATAATCAAAATACATACACAGTCGCAGAGGTATTCCCAACAGTAAACGATTCCAACCAGAGTTACACAATTGCACTGCTAGTTACAAACTTAAGAGTAGGGTTGGGATTTTTTACTTTTTTAATTATGTCTAAAGTATTTTCGGATATTTCATGTTTCAGTGGCCAGCAGAACCGCGTCAGCAGCAATGAAATGGTTATATACTTGCAATTAATTTTAATTAACAGTGTGATGGAAACCCGCGTGACTTAGAAATTTAAAAATACTTCTAATACTTTCGAATCAGTGGCGTAGGATGCGCTCCGATGCTAGCATATTATGGTCCCTGTACCGGGGCCCCAAGACAGATTATAGGGCAGAAATTTGGGAGCAAGCCAGCTCCCGACTTAACTTTTAAATTATACGAAATAGAATAGAAGGGAATAATTTTATTCAATATAGATTACATAAATACTAATTAAAAGTAATTTAAGCCTTACCACTGCCTCGGAAAAAGAACTCTGACTTGGGAAGACCCAGCAAGAAACCGCACGCACGCACGCACACGCACGGACACACACAGGCGCTCATGCGCACACACACATTTTCCAAGGGTTTGATAAGTATAAACAAAATTCAAATAAATTGGCTTTATTAATTTTTAAATAATAAAGCCAATGTATTTGCACACATACATAGACTATAGA
This sequence comes from Parnassius glacialis, assembly GCA_033319125.1. Classification (NCBI taxonomy): domain Eukaryota; kingdom Metazoa; phylum Arthropoda; class Insecta; order Lepidoptera; family Papilionidae; genus Parnassius; species Parnassius glacialis. The sequence continues at coordinate 36,728,092 of JAVANC010000020.1, forward strand.
AGGCTATTCCGATTTTATATTTACGGAATTGGGAAAACGAAGGGGGCGAGTGAGGAGCGGCATTTTTAGCTCTGGCGGACGGCACAACCCATGCTAGGTACGCCACTTATTTGTAGGTAAATTGATCGTAATGAAAATTAGTTTTATTTAACTTATATTACTACATTTAATAACAGTGTGATCGGCAACCCTAGTTACGCCTTAGATACGACATTGTTTTTATTACCTTATTCTTTGCACTTTACTGATGTCACCGTCCAGAAGCTGTTGTAGCTGCAGATAAAAGAATTTTATGATAATTGCTGTGTTAGATTCCATCTTTATGTGCCAAAACATTTCCCAAGCACAATTGTCACACAAAATAACCTTATAGGTCATACAAATTCCTTTATTTTACGACTAACAAGAGTGATCGTAAATTTTGTGACCACACCATTAAATGTGGCACAATATTAAAAGATACTGAGCAAAGGATGTGTTATTAGTAAAATATTTGTTCTTAATATTTTTAAAATAGGTAATGAGTGTTTTACTTGTTGTACTTACTGTGACAATTCATTCTTATTATTAATAAATAATAATGAATTGTGATTATATAATAATAATGAAATTAAATTATTAATAAATAATGATTTAGTTCAATATAAAGCTATTAAAAATATCATAGATATAATATTTTGAATAATTCAAATGCGTTAATAAAGCGTTACTTAAGTATATATAATAGTATAGTAAAGGCTTAATACTGTCTTTGAATAAACCTTTAAATTTATTAAAACTCTACTTAAAATTTTCAAAAATTATATTAAATAATAGAAACACAACTCGCTTATATTGCAATAATAAAGATAAATAACATTTGTAATATAATTGAAAAATGAATGACTAAGTTAATGAGGGTGTTCTTATATTACTGGAGGGTGTTCATGTAATGATTGCTTATACAGGCAGTTGCCGGAGACGCATACCGATGGGTTTACATGTATATGGGGTGGTCAGGTGACGTCTGCTAACAGCACTGTTGCACAATGTATAGTCCTATATTAGGGACTTGTGATAGTAAGGTCTATGATACAAAAGCATTAATATAGAAGGTCTCCATGATGCATAAACATTATGATATTAGAGTTATGACTTGAAGTCACATATATTAAAGATATAATAGTAATCTCTATGAAATAAAGTAAATATGTGGAAGATCTCAAATATGTAAAAGCGTTATATTGAAAGAAATGGGATTTAATAATTTAAAATTTAAAAATTTTGTAGCTGACTTCAGTATAAGTTATTAAGAATAACTCAAAAACTATTGGTCTGACCTTAATCAAATTTATATGGGACCACACGAGAAGTATCAGCTTTCAAACAAAAAAAGAATCATTGAAATCGGTTCACCCAGTAAAAAGTTATGGGGTAACACACATAAAAAAAACATACAGTCGGATTGAGTACCGTCTCCTTTTTGGAAGTCGGCAGAAAAGGATTATTATAGTTGCGTGTAGATGGCTTCACAGCGTCCGAGACCGAGGTAAACTTGGACTCGCTAACCGATATGCCCTAGACACATCATCTTAGTGCCCGGTAGTAAGCGGGTTTGTTGTAGCAATACGACTTGCATACCCCTACCGTTTGTGCAAAACTAAAAACTAAGTTACTATACAAACACAACGTAAATAAGGGTCCTAAGACGATCACGCCATAAATTTATTAAACGGCCTGTAATTAAACCTTTAGAAAGGTCAATACATGGTTATTATACTGCTCACGTAAATTTTATATAATTTTATATACCATATAGATATATAGTCTAAAGAGGGGGGAGCGTTACAGTACGTAAGCTTATTTTACCCAACATTCATCGTCGTCATCATCATTACAGCCCTTCACAAGTCCAAATGTTAGTTATGATTTTCACATTTATGTGACAAAAGATACTGTCATCATCATCATCATCATTACAGCCTTTCATAAGTCCACTGCTGAACATAGGCCTCCCCCAAGGAATGCCACAAAGTCCTGAGCCACCTACATCCATCGACTTCCTGCATGTCTTACCAGGTCGTCACTCCATCTAGTGGGGGGTCGCTCTACACTTCGCCTACCGGTACGAGGCTGCCACTCGAGAACCTTTCTTCCCCATCGGTTGTCGGTTCTTCGAGTTATATGGCCGGCTCACTGCCACTTCAGCTTACTAATCCGTTGGACTATGTCGGTTACTCTGGTTCTACTGCGGATATTCTCATTTTTAAGTTTATCACGCAGAGAAATCCCAAGCATAGCCCTCTCCATAGCTCGCTGAGCGACCTTGAGCTCATACGGCCAGCAGTGAAGGACCAGGTCTCAGATCCGTAAGTCATCACTGGCAACACGCACTGGTTGTACAATTTCGTTTTCAGGTTTTGAGGTATGTCTAAGTTGGACTTACCTGGTCGGACTATTTGTCCCAGGTAAACATACTCGAACGGATTAGTAAGCTGAAGTGGCAGTGGGCCGGCCATATAGCTCGAAGAACCGACAACCGATGGGGAAGAAAGGTTCTCGAGTGGCAGCCTCGTACCGGTAGGCGAAGTGTAGGGCGTCCCCCCACAAGATGGAGTGACGACCTGGTAAGACATGCAGGAAGTCGATGGATGCAGGTGGCTCGGGACCGTGCTTTGTGGCATTCCTTGGGGGAGGCCTATGTTCAGCAGTGGACTTGTGAATGGCTGTAATGATGATGATGATGAAACATACTCGTCAACAACTTCGAACTTAGTGTTCCCAACAACTACCGGCATAGGTGTGACATGGACGTTAAACATGATTTTTGTTTTGTCCATGTTCATCTTAAGACCTATCCGTTGGGAGACACTATTGAGGTCATTGAGCATAGTGCTTAGGTCCTCCAGCGATTCTGCCATAAGGACTATATCGTCGGCAAATCGAAGGTGAGTGATGATGAAAGATACTGTAGGTATTCATATTTTTATAGAATAATTGTGACAAACGAGCACACCGTCCACCTGATGGATGATGTGGCCCATATACACTTACATCTATCCTCGATCGAGAATGAAAACGAATCACTAAGATGGAATGCCTCGTTACCTTCGTGTTTCCAGGCTGTCCGGTTCTCAACGATCACCGTTCGAAACATAACGGCATGGATATGCTGGTATTCTGCGAGTGTTTTTCTTCCCCGGTCAAGCCAACCCATTCCCGATGTAACCATAAAAGAGATAAAGCATGGCTCTTTCCACGTTGAATTTTTAAGTTTTTGTTCGTAATCAGTATTATTTCATCGTAATGTTTTAAAAAAAAAATCACATTTACATTAATTTCGGTCTAGTTGATGGCTGCATAAAAATGTGAGGATTGAAAGTAAAATTGGCCTTGTCTAATATTTTTAACTCATATAGAATCTTTGGTAGATAACTCATTATTCGTCCAAGCTTTCCGCCATTTAAGCTCAGTGTATACTTTCACAGTGTTCCCATTTATTTTATATTTCAAACAGATTCGATAATATTGAAACCATCTTTGTTAAAGTAAGCACTACCAATGTATATAAACAAAGACATTTGTATATATATATTTTAAATCTCTTTGTATATAAAGTTGCCCCAATAATTTCAAAATTATTATAGAAACGGGTGGATGTCATCAGGGTTGTCAAAAAATAATAAAACATTAACTGTTTTTATTGTTATGAGGGAATCAGTCGATAGGAACTTTTTTATGCATTTCAGTTTAATACCTATTGTAAATACAGTCACAAAAACTATTCTAAAAATTAAAACTTTGCCCGAAACAGTAAACAATTAAAAACTTAGCGTAATTATAATCAGAAATATATGTTAAACAGTATAAAAAAATCTCTCAAAAACCAAAACAATTATTTTAAGTAGACCTGAGCGTAAGTTGGTCTTTGCATCGCTCTAAAATGTCTTTACCACCAATCACCAGGAACTTAGTCATTGAATATGGATATTAAGGTAGTCATAAACCGCCAGTTTTAAGTCCAACTGTGATAGCGGACATCCAAAATCACCCGCCGCTATGAGTACTTTGACAAATTTTTCTTGTTGAGATAGACGGAAACGCTTTTTACACTCTTTTTTCTATGGTCAGATGCGATATGCCAAACTGCTTCTCAGATTCGTAATTTTTTTTTATTTATGTATGTAACTAAATCAACAGACAATAATAGCATCTCTTCAGAGGAAGTTTTATAACCTCGTGCACCCAAACATCTTCTATTTCTTTGTTTGACACGACTTTTTGGAGGCATTTTGAATATATCTAAAATAGGTAGATAATCACTAATCAGGCAAATTTGTTGCTTATGTATTTCTATCTCACCAAAATATTTAATAAACGAATAAAAAAAATCGGTAGGTATTATATTTAAAGTAACTGTCCTGAGTAACCGAACAAAATCTTAAAACGGTTCCGACACAAAACCAGATTAATTATGCGTGCTAAATTTGACAACCCTAGTCATAGATAAAGTTGCCTTCGTGCTAAGTGAGGTAACTTTACCTAACCTCAAACAACATTACCTTTTCCAATAACTCAAGAAATAGAATATTTATAAAATTTAACCATTGCGATACACCTTAATAACAGTATATCCCATACTATTAAATATAAGCCATTTAAGTGCAAATTGATTTTCTGTAACAAACACCAATCTTTGTGCAATGACGCTGCAAACATTATTGACCACATAGAATGAAAAAGCTGTTAGTGTTATTTCGATAATTAACGAAGTTGCTAGCTTGAAAAACTTTTTGGAATACCACAATTTATTATAAAATCTATATATATACCAATATGTCTAAAATTGCATCAACTGCCACAGACAAAAAAATATTAAACTGAAACTAGTTTAAGCTATGTGAGGTAAAGATGCCCATGGAAGGTAAAGATGTCACGGATGACGGTACTAAAATCGTTTTACGTCCCCGGTCGAGCCGGCCCATTCATGCTACAACCATAATATAGCAGCAAAGTACGTACTCATTTGTTAATTTACTTGCATAAAAATATAACATCACAAGCTTTATACTTTTTTTTTAGTGATTTATCATGCAATCAGTCGATGGACTATGAGCAGATTGGTTGTAGGACAGATTGGCGTGCAGAGAAAACTTCCCCAGCGGGAAGCACTCCATAAGTCTCAGCTATACATTGTCAAGTATATGCCTTCTCTTTAGGCGACGAATCGCTTGTGGCATTGTCAACTGCCATGCTAATTGATTTGGATGGTTGCCAAGTCTTGTTTTGTAGTTGCAGCTGTAGCGCCTAATTTCTTCCTTAACTGAGTTCATTTTAAGGTGTTCATGGATTTCAGATGTTCTTATGAACCATGGTGCGTTTGAAAGTTGTTTAAGTATGTAGTTTTGGGTTCTTTGAATGATTTCGATGTTGCAGTCACATGCTGATCCCCAAAGTTGTATGCCGTATATCGGTTTTATAATGATGGTATATAGCAGGAGCTTATTGTCTAAGGAAAGTCTGGAATTCCTCCTCTCCTATGTCCTCTGTATCTATGGTAGATCTCATCCTTTTTGGTTTGGATGTGCTTCTTCCAAGTGAGCCTTCTATCCAAGTACATGCCCAAGTACATGCCCAAGTACCTAACGTTGTCACTTTGCGGAAGCGAATTGTTACGCAATGAGACAGGCGGACAGTTTCCTCGACGCAAGGTAAACGTAACATGGACTGATTTTGTGGCACTAGCCTTTATTTTCCACTTTGATAGCCATTTGTCAATCTCATCTAGACTATGTTGTAGGATTGCTGAAGCATCGTCAGGACTTCTACTGCAAGCAAGAACAGCAGTATCATCCGCAAAGGTAGCCACAGTGACGTTGTCAATTTGTGGTAGGTCATTTGTGTAAATTGTGTAGAGCACAGGACCAAGCACTGAGCCTTGTGGCACGCCAGCCTTAATTGGATGGAACGTGGAAGTATTTATTTATTTATTAGAAAACTACGGCATGATTACAATAATAGTATAAAACCACTACTTAGTTTTAAATTAAAGCTAATTACAGTTTTCTTACTTAAAAATCATAACTTAAGAGTACGAGCATAAAGAGTAATTTAAAAATATGATGATGATGATATAATGTGTATGTGTGCGTGTGTGTGTGTGTGTGTGTGTGTGTGTGTGTGTGTGTGTGTGTGTGTGTGTGTGTGTGTGTGTGTGTGTGTGTGTGTGTGTGTGTGTGTGTGTGTGTGTGTGTGTGTGTGTGTGTGTGTAAAATGCTTTGGTATTATATAAATTAACATGCTATATTGATGTTACATAAGCTTTTTGGTGACGACGTGTTTAAAACTATATGTGGTCGAAATAAAGGGATCTATATCAGAAAATTTGGTGTTGTAATTATGTAGTATCCTAGACAGAATTGAGTTTGATGAATAACTGGTACGCGACAAAGGTACATGGAATAAACGTATATAAAGTATGTTCACCTTCCTTGACTTGAAAGATTCTATCGGTCAGGTAAGACTTCAGTAATCCGAAGAACGTATGAGGTAAAAGAGATTTAATTTTAAATAGTAGCCCTGTATGCCAAACCTTATCAAAAGCCTGCTGCACATCCAGGAATGCAGAGGAGCAGTATTCTTTATGTTCTAGTGCATCCCTGATTGTTCTGCAAACCCTATGTACCTGTTCAACCGTACCATGATCCTGTCGGAATCCAAATTGGTGGTCTGGAATGATACTTCTTTTACGGAGTTCTTTCATAGGCCTTTGCAACAATACTTTTTCACAAACTTTTGATGTTACTGGTAACAAACTGATTGGTCGGTATGAGGTTATTTCATGAACAGGTTTACCAGGCTTCCCTATCATTATAATTTGTGAAACTTTCCACGGGGCTGGGAAGTAGCCAACGCGAATGATTCCATTAAACAAAGTGGTGAGGAACACAATACCTTTTTTGGGTAATTCCGAAAGTACTTTTTTGTCAATTAGGTCAAAGCCAGGCGCTTTCTTGGCATCCATACGATTTATTATATTAATAATCTCTCTGGCGTTAGTTGCTGCAATGGGTAGATCCAATTGAAAAGTTTGGCCAAGGACATCTTCAATATCTGTTTCATCACTGTTAGGATCAGTTTCGTTTGGCATGAATATTTGGGCCAAGTGATCTCCAAAAACATCGGCTTTTTGTTGTTGGCTTCTAGCCCATAAGTTGCCCTCCAGTCTGAGTGGGGGCTTGGGGTTAGTGGGCTGATTGAGATATCGCGATAAAGGGAATAATTAGTAGCACATGTGGCTGTCAATGATTCCAGAAAGGATTCCGTTGAAGTATTATTTGCTTTATTCATAACTTAACTTAACTTATCTTCACGCACAATCCCTGACGGGGTAGCCAGAGAGAACAGATCGCCAAGTGTCACGATCCTTACATACCTCTTTCGCTTCTTTCAGATTTATTATCTTCTTCATACATGCACGTCTAGGTATCCGAGTACTCTTGACCCTCCCCTCTTCGAGAAATTTGCTCACATGGTCTTCGAAAGTTAGTCTCGGTCTACCTCGACACCTTTTAATATTAACTTTCGCGCTATATATTTTCTTCACCATTCGGTCTTCACTCATTCGCTCAACGTGCCCAAACCATCGAAGCACGCCCTTATCAATTTTTGTGATAAGGTCATCTTTCAAACCTGCCATATTGCGAATCTCTTCGTTTCGCTTTCGGTCGGCCATGGTAACGCCGCACATTTTACGAAGAGATCGCATCTCCACTGCATTCTTGATCTGCTTTATTCATGATGTCTTTAAGGTCTTTAATTGCCCTATTAAGCGCTGTTTTGTCTTCTGGATGTCTACTATTGTGCCATACCCTACGTAGCCTTCTTTTTTCAATAATTTGGATTTTGATTTCGGATGAAACTGCATGGCGTCTAGGTGAAGAGTTGGAGATTTCAGGAGTACATTTCCAACAAGCTGACTGCACTGTAGTCATAAACTTGGTAGTAGCATTGTCAATGTCTTCCTCGGATTTAAGTGCCATTTGTAGTTGAAGCTCATCATTGACTATACTACGAAATGCTTCCCAGTCCGTTCTCTTATTGTAGAGTTGTAGTTGCTTCATATTAGTTATTATATTGGCGCCCATGGTAAGAAACACTGGGATATGATTAGAAGAACCATCTAATGTTGAACTGATTGTGAATAAGAGTCGCGACATGCCTTTAGAAACAAAGAAGTCTAGGACATCAGGCAGTCTATTTGGGTCTGTAGGCCAATGTGTAGGTTCTGGTGTTGCAATAGTTGTGAGATAGTTTTATCCAAACTCTTCTTTAGCTCTCTTCCCCGAGTGGTTATCAGTCTGGAGCCCCAATGAAGATGCTTGGCATTCCAGTCACCACCAACAACAAAGCGAGAACCAAGGCTACTCTGAAAATAGCTCCTCAGATATCTTGTGCTTGGGTGGACAGTAAACCGCCGAGATGGTGAAATCGCCATTTCTGTCCGAGACAGATACTGAAGTTGCTTGGATTTGTTCAGTGCTGTATTGAGGTAGTTCATGGTGCTTTATTGAAAATTTTATTATGACAGCGGTTCCGCCATGTGCAGTTCCATCTGGATGATTTGTGTAGTATATACTATATCCTTTTATCTTTATCAGACTGCTGCTAACAAAGTGGGTTTCTGATATGAGAAAAATATCAATTTTATGCAACTGAAGTAGTATCTCTACTTCGTCTTTGTTGGGAGATAAGCCGCTAATGTTCCAAGTAGCTATTTTAAGAGCTATTTTGAAGGCTTGGAGATTAGCGTTGTAATTAGTTGGAGTAATGTACTCATTTGTTGAAGGAGAAAATCAATTTTTTCAGATTGTTTGATAAACATGTATTCTAATGTTTTAAATGAAGTTGACTGCATATCTGGCTCTGTTGAATAGGTAGTTTCAGCGTATGTTTTCTTTTCCTTTGTATTTTTGTTAGATGGTGGTCTGTCCTGAACTGAATTCAAGTTAATTGGATGAGTTTTTATATTGTCACTGTTTTTGTGTGCATGGTTGTCTCTCTTTTGTCTTGGATACTGGTTTTTGGTTTTCCTGGTGAGGATTTCCTTGTACACCTCACACCCTTTGTAGTTAGCTGGATGAGGACCCAGGCATAGAGCACATGTGGCTGGTGTATTGCGATCGGTCTTTGTACATGCTGAGGTTTGGTGAGCTCCTGCACACTTAACACAACGAAATGGTTTCATGCAATAGTTTTTTGTGTGTCCATATTGTTGACACCTTTGACACTGTACTACTGTTTTTCGTTTTCTTGGATCTTCTATAATGACGGTTTGATGATATATAGCCTTTATGTTTTTCACTGCCTTATTATTCGGGCCTGGTAGAAGATTTGCGAAGAAGGTGGTTGTGGGTTTCTTATCAGGACCAAACTTAGCATTTATTATTTCACCTGTCACAGTATTACCAGTTTCCTCGATGGCTGCTTTAATAGCCTGAAAAGGAAGTGTATGGTGTAGGTTTCTAATAACTATTCGGTAATTTCTGTTATCTTTCCGATTAAAGGTGTGTCCAATCAAACCGTTTTCACGAATTACAGATATTATCATTTTGTATATATCAACATCGTAGGTCAAAATTTTCAATTGATTTCTGTTGATAATTTTGTAAGTGAAATGAGATTTCTCTGTAACTGATTCCAGGAGTTCTGTCAGTTTGTTCAGATCTTCAACACCATATAGAATAATCGGTGGAGATTTGCTGGGCTTCTTAGTCTGTGGCTCCGTTGCTTGTTCTTCAGTTAAGTCAACTGTGAGTCCATCAAAGCTATTGCTTCTTTCAATTTTGTCTGGTGAAGGTGTGCATGCCAGTTTTTTCCTTTTGGGATTTCTAATTAAGGGTACTCTTTGCCAGTCAGGAGGCTGCATAGTAATATCTTTATGTGATTCCGTATCATTAAAGTGGCTCTGTTGGATTCCTTTGTCAGACGCCTCTTCACTACTAGAGCATGGCGTGTTGCTCAGAGATTTGCTTCTTGACCTTGTCATAAATAAGCTAGGATGAAATGCTTGTTGTATTAGTCTTTTTCCAGTAACATTTACAGGCACCGGAGCCTGGTTACTCACTCCAGTGGTGTCTTCGGTAGCAGATTTCACACTCTCAGGCCCGGGTACCGGAGAGCGCCGGGGGTTAGCCGGATCGCATGACAAATCGCACTCTCTATTACTTGACATTTCATAAAAGGGGGGGTCGGGAAAAATATCAGCAGAACTTTCCCAAGGTACTACTGCCACCCTTTTTGAGGATATTTAGTGCCTCAAGGCTTGTGGTAGCCTAGGACAGGTTATTTAACCGCCGCCTGTTGCTCGGCGTTGTCAACTCTTTTGGCACCACCCACGTGTAGGGTGGGTCTTATAGGAACAAGATGGTAAAAATCCTACGGACGCGAGCGACTTCATCCCCCACAAGCTTTATACTGAAGAAATAATCCCACACTATTATATTTTGTACCCCATATATTTTGTACGTGGTAGACCATGCTGCTATAGCTATATTAATAGTATAGTTGTAGCACGAATGGGTCGGCTCGACCGGAGAAGGACCACGCTCTCACAGAATACCAGCGCAAAATAGCAACTTAACACTGTGAGTGTAGAGAACCGGAGACCCTTTTTACTGGAAAAGAGCCATTCCATCATAGTCCTCAAGGGTGACAACACATCTACATTTTGATTTGCAAACGAAGATAGATGTAGATGCCTATGGGCCACAGCAACCACTTACCATCAGGTGGACTGTGTGCTCGTTTGTCACCCTATCCTATAAAATATATATTAATTATTATTATATATATATATATATATATATATATATATATATATATATATTAAGGTTTATATGTCCTCCCTCACTAGTCAAGTATAAGTACAGTAAGCAATATAAGTCGACGTAACAATATACTATTGGCAGTTGGCACTCACACTCGTTTGTTAAATCCAACTTTATTATCTACAGGGCGCTCGTTAGGCGAACAATTGAATGGACGCATTGACCTGACAACGTCCTACAACTGCTCGTGTACCCCGTAACTTGCATTTGATTGTGCATCGCTTTAAATTGAACTGAAATTTATTGGAGCGTACACTGTAAATGAACAACACAACGATACGTTGACAGAAATACAAGATTATACGAATTAATATTTTATAGTCATTATGACTAGTGACCTGTTGACGCCTTTTTAAAACGAACAGGCAGTTGAAGGACGCATGTAGCTCAGGACCGTGTATTGTGGCAATCTTCGGAGGCTCACCAATAAATAGACTCATTAAGAGATTAGTAAACTGAAGTGGCAATGTGCCGGCTATATAGCTTGACGAACCGACAACCGACGGGGAAGCAAGGTTCTCGAGTGGCAGCCTCGTACCGCAATCGAAGTGTTGGGCGTCCCCCCACTAGATAGAGTGACGACCTGGTAAGACATGCAGAAAGTCTATGGATGCAGGGGGCTTGGGACCGTGCTCTGTGGCATTCCTTGGGTGAACACTGGTTCAGCAGTGGACTTGTGAAGGACTGTAATGAACATTATCATGTTGAAGAAATTAGTGTTAGTGATGGTCATTTTGAGCCGTGTTGGTTCAGCGCCAAAGCACTTGCCTAAAAATTGTACGCGAATAATCTCGTTTCGGCCCCCCTGAAATTAAAACTCGAATTTAATCGTGATTTACACCATTTTTCAGCACCGATGGTAGAAGATGAAGGAAGTTAGACATCTGATAAAATAATAATAATCCACAGAATTAGTGGACTACTTCCGTGGATTATTAGTCCAATTTACCGCCGCATCACCTTGGCCCTTACAAAGTTCTTTAGCCAGTAATGGGACGCATGTAGGCTGCTTATTTTTACTTGTCAACAGACTTCAAAAATGGGGGATGTTCTCAATTCGACTGTATTTTTTTCTAGATGAACCTATTTTGATGATTCTTTTTTTATTTGAAAGCTGGTGCTGCTCATATGGTCTGATAAAAGTTTGATCAAGATCTGACCTGTAGTTTTTGAGTTATCCTTAATAATATGCGTATTTAATTGACTTTGTTCTCATTAATTATATTGAAGTCCGTCGTACAAAATCTTTAATATTACTACTTGTAGTTATTTATTTTACTTTACTCATACGTAAGTTTTTAAAAGCCCTGGTAACTCACCTAGTCTCAGCGCTCGCCGTAAATATCACAGTCGTCAGCAACCCCGGTTCGATTCCCGCAATTTTAAGACTTGAAATGCCACGTGCTCGGCGGTGAAGGAAAACGTCATGAGGATACCTGTATGTTTGAGGAGTAAAATATGCCGAAGACGTGAAGTTTGCCAACACGCACTGGAGCAGTGGAGCCATTTTGGAACACCAAAACCCTCTCAGAATAGAGAAAGCCTGCTCTCGTGCCCGCAATGAGACATAATATGTAATCACATAGTAATATTTATAATATGTCTAAAAAAGTTTATTAAATATAAATGTATATCTTCTTGATCATCAACCCGTCTACACACGAGTTAACATTTACAGTAACAGATACATACCATCTTGCAATCACCTCTCGCCAAGTTAACCAAGTAGCTGACGTTGCTGGCAGGAATCCGTACAAAACTGCGGTCTCGTGAGTTTTGATATAAAATCGCAGTTGCATCGGTGCGAGCGGGGGAAAATATCGTTCAGTGAGCAATGAACCTACAATAGCATTTGCAACGGTATTGGTCATTGCCGCTAGAAACAATTTGTTAACTTTCATTTTATTTTGTTTGTATATATACTGTAGTCTTTTTTATAGAATAAAAACATATGAGGATACGGTCCACCCAATGGTAAGTGGATGCTGTGACCTATAGACATATACATATTTATATATAAGCAGATGTGTTGTCACCCCTGAAGACTAGGATGTAATGCCTCGTTTCCAGTAAAAAGGGTCTCCGGTTCTCTACACTAACTATACGAAAAACAGCAGCATTAAGCTGCTATTTTACGTTTCATACCATAGAATGCATATAATTTAAAAAAGGTTAAATTTAACAGTGGTAGAGCCACTCGGCAGCTGTTGCTGTCGCACGGATGGGCCGGCTCGAACCGGGGTAGTACCACGACCTCACAAAAAACCAGCGTGAAGTAGAGGTTTACCTCTGCGTTTCGCTTGGTGAGTGCAGGTGGCCGGAGGCCCTTTTTACTGGAAATGAGGCATTCCATCTTAGTCCTCACGGGTGACAACGCATCTACATTTTGATTTGTAATAAAGGATAGATGTAGATGTCTATTGGCCGCAGCAACCACTTACCATCAGGTGGACTGTGTGCTCGTTTGTCACCCTTATCCTGTAAAAAAAAGGTTCACTGTGTAGTAAAAATAAAACTAAAACATTTTAAACATTACATTTATTCAACAAAACCTCTACACACTGCTTACATTTTAGCATAAAATATATTTATTACAAATATGAAAGGTACTATTTGGTGTTTTAAATTATTACACGTAACAAAATATATAAGTAATATTTGTAAATATATTAATGAAAAAAATATGCAACAACTCTCAACATATAAGATTTCGTAAATACATAAAACATTCTTGTCAACATTATTGTTCAAATCACTTACGAGAGCAATATACAGGGTTATTTTGCAATAATCGGCCAAATATACAGAAACAGTTCAGGATAAGTTTTATAGGCAAATGACGAATAAAATTAATTCAAAAAAATCGCAAACATTCTGTCCCTTATACCTTTTAAATTCAAAATGCTTGGTAATGCATTATGTCGACTGATTTTACTGCGCACGCACACATTCGTAAGGGTCGATCGGTAGTCAAAAACGCTGTAGCCCATAAATCACATTCAATTTGGGATAATTTGAAATAAAAGTAGAAGCCTTATTTCCTCGTATTTTCAAAAACTGCAATAATGGTTTATCATTATTTATATATTTGAACTTAAGTGTAAAATTTGGCTACTCTTTGAAAAATAAACCTGTATAGGTATACCTTTCATCACTCGATACGCTGTGAATGTATTCATATATCTTTGGACTGAATTAGATGGAAGAGTTAGTACAGTTTAAAATTATTGTCTAGCAAACATGTAATCACATTTCATAAAAATAATATTGTTAATATTATTCGTATTGTTTGAGGGTTCAAAGACTTGTGTAAGATAACTAAATTTAATTTAATCACCATTGTTACAGGACAATAACAAAATTGTCTTATTATAAATCGGCTAAAGCCAAACTTCTTTGAACCTTAGCGGTTAGTATTCGCAATCTATTTCTCCTAATTATACATCGTTTAGAGACGAAATACGTGTCAGATTATCGACATTGCAGAGGTTATGTTACAAGTTATGGTGTTGAGTGTACTCGTGGCAATATATAGTACTTGCGAGGGAGGAAGGGAATTGCTCTTTTAACGAAGTAATGCACACCGCTTGCTAGGTACTTTATAAGGCGTAAATTCGGCCTCACATTGAATACTGTTCTCATATCTAGACCGGGGCACCCCAGTGCTAGCTTCTTCCAATTGACCGCTTCAGTAAAGAGCGGCCCGAATAGTCGACGACTGAATTCTTTATCGCCGCGATAACTTGCGTTGCGAAGAGACGTTGCAGCGCTTTGAATTTTATACAGCGTTTACTAAAAGGAGCGTTCCGAGGAATTATTCGGATTAATACCAGCAGCCAAATTCCACCGTTACACATCGCGACAAAATTTGCGATACCATCTACACTATCTGGATTGCTTGACGATCCACCATTATGCGTTCTACCAGATGTTTCCTTTCTCGCAGGCTTTGTTTGTGGAATCGGCTACCTCAGTAAATATATAATATATATAATTGGCGGCTGAAGTCACCATCAGATGAGCCGCAAGCTGGTTTACCCCACTCCCTCTACAAACAAACAATTTATTTTTGAACGCACAAAGTAATGACAGACTCTTTAACTATCGAATAAAGTTAATAAAATAGATAACTGTACTAACTCCTGAAAAACACGTGCCAATGACAGTTTTTTTTTTAATTTATACAACAAAAAACCTAACAAGTTTAAAAGTTGGTACAAAAGTAAATGCCAGTCCATACTAACACAAACGAACGTATTAGTAAATAATAAAAAAATATGGCAGACACGTAAACATGGTCGAATCTTACAAATATAACTAACACACTTCAACACATTCCTAATAAATAACGAGGATTGGTTCCGTATAACACTATTAAACTACCACATACAATATTAGATATTTTTTTACCAGTAAAACAGATCCGAAGTGTTATCTGTAGCAGAAAATATCACAAAAGAAGAAATGCAATTAAAATTAGAATATGAAAGCTGGAAGGGACCTTTTTTATAAAACTGATGTCAAAAAAGAATTTTACCATGGACACCTGTGGAACTCATAGGCAGAAATGAAGTCCACCAGCTAGTGGAAGTGGGACTCATTGATCGAATATTGTATGGATTTGAACAGAAAAATAAGATGGACAGCACTGGGTTCGCCATACGTTTGATAGTTTTAAAAGACAAACATTACCCTTAAGTACAATTAATTTTAAGGATTTTAAAATCCATAAAGGATTAAATTTCGTAAATGTTAATGACAACAGACCTTAAGAACCTGGTAAACTATTTGCAGAAGGTGATCACACGAAATATATAAAAACATCGTATTATAAAAGAACATACCTATCAAATACTAGCGATGCGCTCCGGCTTCGCACGGGTGATTTCTGGATCTCGACAACAACACCGGTTCCAATTGTGAATCTCAAACGTCCAGGGACCCACTCAAACACACACAAAAATCGGTTTTCTATAAAGTCGGTTTACTGACGATAGTTGAACGTGACAACGTCATAAGAAATATTTAATATCGAAAGAATCATTACCTTTATCGCCGCAATTATCGTTGCTATAAACAATTGACACCACATTCACTTTTCACTGCACGTCATACTTGACGAAAACATGTAAATGTATTATTGTAATTGTAATATTGTATAGCAGCTGTCCATGCGGACATGCCGAACGCGGAGGCCGATTGTGTCTCTTTGTCGCTCGTTCCGCGCTCTCGCTTGCACTTTAAATGGAACGCCTCAGAGCGAGGTAACGCCGCATGAGTCAT
Organism: Parnassius glacialis; assembly: GCA_033319125.1. Lineage (NCBI taxonomy): Eukaryota > Metazoa > Arthropoda > Insecta > Lepidoptera > Papilionidae > Parnassius > Parnassius glacialis. The sequence continues at coordinate 36,744,243 of JAVANC010000020.1, forward strand.
GTTTTTTCGTGCGTGCAGCCTGGTTCATCGATTTATAAGACGTTGTCACGTCAAAAATTATCAGGATCGGTCGAGCCAGTTTAGAGTTTTAGCGAAACTAACGGAGAGACATTATCTAAATTAACGACAGCTATGGATCTGTTTTACAAGTAAGCCTCTACTTTAGACAAACATCTAGAATAAATAATAATGACTAGACAAAGGACCTATCAGTGACGGTTAACTACATAACATACCATAATTCGGGAATATAAAATTAAAATACATCAAAAGGTACATCAGTTTTGTATGAAATTGTACTTATAAATTTGATGAATATTAATAAGCTACAATGTATTCACTTCGAACAAATGTTATAAAGACGACGAATGGCGCAAAACAAACCTGCTTTCAGAGCAAAAAAATAAATTATTTGGCTCCAGCGCACTTAAATTACTATAATCGATTACTAGGAAAATCATAAAGTTATTATAAATTCGGCAGATATAACAATTACAGGTTAACGTTACAGAGATTAATGATTGTTAACGTCTTCAAGTTGCCTGACTCGCTAATCATCCTGAGAAACCCTAAAAACATCATAGATGGTCACACCTTAGCCAAATGCTTCGGTACTTGAGCATTTTGAAACAGTAAATGTTATATTTATTACTTTTTCTTCTTATTTTTATGAGGACGTTTTGGATCTCCCTGCTTAATATATAACATTTCTATGACAATAAAAATCTTTCATCAACCGTATTCATTCCATTCCCAAACGGACTTGCCCAGAAAGATTGTTTCTTGGTCGGTAAAGTCCGCAAGCATAGCACAAAAAATTTCGTACAATGACCCGTCATTACTTGTCTCTGTCGCTCCCGGATTAAGTCGCATATGTAACGTATTGCCGTCGCGCTCGCACATATGAAGTGACCGCCATCATCAGATATTAGAAACCTTTTATGGACAGGAGTCTTCAATGCCTAGACTAAGTTTAACTGACTCAGTAAAACTACAACAGAGAGAATGAAATGATTGTTTCAGATCATGCTATATAAATATAGATAAAAATAGTACGAGAAAAACAAAGCTAATATAAAGCTTAGTTAGCATTTCTATAATTATGACATCATAATTACGTATAAAACGGAAACAGACAAAAAATATCTCTCATTGACTTTATAAGACGAATACTCGATTTCTTTGTCTACGGTCAAAGCAGAGATTTATTGACATAGTAAATCATATTAAGCTTATATAATCGAGAATGAATTTTAATGTGGTCTTTTGAGAGAAAGGAAAGAAGGTAAATAACTACTTACTCACTACATATTTGTCTATTCTGGGGTTACATTGCCTCAATTTCGTTCGTTGTCTACTAAACGCTAAATGACTACCTGTGGTCTAATTCCATCGAGCTCTAGCGTTATCATAATAAACACTAATGACATGAAGGTTAATACAATTATTACGATCTTTTAAGCCATAATCGTCCCGAAACACGACAGCTCCTTCGCTCCGAATGCACTTCACGAAACACACCAACATTACAATTTACTCACTACTCTAAAATTTGTGCGTATCGTCCTAATTTTAAATATAATAATTTAAGCTGGAATTCCATTAATTTACTGCTAAGTGTAATATAAAATTCTGAAATTTTTATACCTATTCAGTTTCTTAGTAGTAATTGTATGAACATTGTACGATGATATAAAATACTCATAAAACTCCAACTTAATAAATATGACCATCCTTTATCAAGGCAGTACTCAAATATTACACACACTAAATTAACTGTGAATTATAATGTAAATATATTTTCATTTAGTTCATATTCTTATTGCTATCTCTGTCAAACAGATTAAACAATGAGCTCGATAGATCTCACTTTTATAAATATAAAAATTGTACTCGAAGGTCGACAAATATTATATGAATCGAAATATCAACCTTATTCAACTTAGTAAAACATTTGGCTACGATTATACACGAAACAAATCTATGGTCTTCTTAAATTTCTCTTTAGAAATATGAATTTCATTAACAAGCTTCGTAAATCAAACATGACAACCTTGCAACATATTTTCGAGACCAATAAAAAGCAACCACGCCAAGGTGGTAATTTGCCACCCAGTCTTTGCTCCGATGAATATATTTGGAACCCTTTTGTTGCCCATTTCGACAACTACACTACCGTTAATAATGAATTTAAGCTAAACATTTAATTACATCAAAGTATACTCAATACATCAATCGCTAATAAATATCTAAATTTATTTATTGCTTTATTGGGTTTCATTTCGCGGAAGACGTCTGCAAATTAGTATTTGCGATTGAGGCCTGATTGACACATATCGCGAGGAAATTGTCTAAATTCAATTAGTCATTTTTCAATATAATTATTAAAACGGAATAACACCATAAGTTATACCATCTAGAAGTCAATCTAAGTACTTACGTTAAAACTTATTTCCAACTGGATTTTCTTAAGATAAAACATAATACCAACAAATCTTCATTACCAAGAAAGATGAATTCTATAATGCATCTCAATCTTCATAATCATAGGTATGATAATTTAATATATTAATACATTATTACAATGTCTTTCAAAAAAAATATTATACAAAAAATCAATGTTACATTAAAATATTTGTACATAAATCTCTTAAAATTAAAAATAACCTAGGAAATGTTAAGTACATAAATACTTTAAAAGGCTATAACAAAATAGGTTTTATAAAGATTAAATTTATTTCATAAAGGTGGTTATAACGATTTTCAATAATATTTAAATGTTGCTACACTTAATTATACAAAAAAAATATTTTTCAATATTTAAAAATAATATAGCAAAGAAGTTGCAATAAATATAATAGACTATATAGTCATTGATAAATATAGTAGATTATAATTACTTTTTGCGCTTTTCTAAACGCGAAAAAATCATGCCACCAAACAGCATCAACGTGAGGTAGAGGAAGGTACAAAGAATGTCGATAACATTGTCCACAGTCAAACAAGAAAGATCTCTCCTTCATCCGTGAATAAAAATATGTTATTTAGTCACTTACTTTTATTGTGAGTGCGATTGAACTTGTAACATAATTCTAATACGGGCTTGAACCATAAAATAAAAATACAATTTACAGCCCGTACGGATAAAGAAGGGGATTAGAAATGGCGGCTTATCGAGCCCGTACCGTCAACATGCACAGTGATAATTGCAAATACCCGCTATTAACGCTTATAACGTTATATTATTCGGTTAATAGTAAATTTTCTATTCATTGGAAAATATTTGAAAGGAACTGCATACACAAATAGGTACATTAATTTTAAAATAACATTTATAACTAGTGATCCGCTCTGGCTTCTCTTAGGAGGCATCTATTAATGTGGCGTTATTTAGACTAACGCTAATCATTAAATAATATCAATATTTCTATTTTAATAGTCTCTAAATTTTTCGGGTTTAATAAAGTCTTGATCACTCCTGGTATTACTTTCGTAATACCAAGTTTCGTAAAGTTTTATTACAATCGGTTGAACCCTTCAGAAAATTAGCTCGGGCAGACAAACGAAAATTTAAAAAATAGTTACTCATATCTCAATAATATATGTTATTTATTATATATAATCTATAGTAAATATCTTATACAAAAATATAAACAAAAAAAATCAACAATAATTGAAAAAACACTCTAAAAATGCGTCGTAGCTCACAAATTAGCGAAAACGGATTGAACTTTTTTATCATTCATTCCAATGACAAGTTGGACTGAAGTTATAGAACGAAAAATGCATATCGCAACGGTTTTTTTTTGCAATCTTTACCGGCGAGTGCGAGTATAGATACCGACCAATGGGCGAGCGAGAGGTGAATAGAGGCGACGCCATTTTTAATCCCATTTTTTAACCGCACGGGTAATAATTGAAGGCTGTTTTATAAATCATAAAAAATCATTAGTTTATTTGCAAAGACTTATGTATACTACTAAACCGGCAATTCAGAACAAAAACTCTGTCACACACACACACTGTGGATCGCACAAACGCGGTTACTGTATTTAGTCAAATACAAATTGAAGTTACATGCTTATTTATTTGAAATAAAGTTCAAACCACGCTGATAAAGTGCGCACATAAATAATCGATTGTAGAAAACACTGTGCGAGGTTTACAAAACATAGAACTAATCTTCTCGCCTGCTCGCAGTCGACTAAAGAAGTTGCGGAGAATCGATCGTAACTTCGTGCGCAATGTATTAAGGCTGCAGAGCTCGTCTAATGGTATACATAGAAGTCTTCGTTAAGCCAGTTTCATAAGCCATTGACAGAATGTCCACGTGGACCTCTTTTTATTTTACTGTTTGTTACTACATTAAAGACACTAACCGCAAATCAGATAACTTCTACGATGTTAACAGTGTAGAGATGTAAATGAGAGATCTTGAATAAGCAGCGCTGGTAAAGAAGCATTAAAGTGGTATTCGACTTGATGGCAAAATCAATGTTAAGTCAAGCCACTGGTCACGTTGGTCACACATAGCTATCAAGGTCACGGAGATGAATGACGTCGTTTACGGCGACGGAAAACGAATGCGAAAATACTGCGCAGTCGCCGCCAACGTCGCCGGCCACCGCTTGTTGATATACCCGTGCCCATTAATGATGACTAAAATTAATTCCTGCATGTTATTTTTGTCATGAACTTCGAAACATATTATTATATAATATACCCTTTTATCTAGCGCCTGTGTTAAGGATAACACACACATTTCCCAAATTTAAAAGTAAAAAGATGGCAACACTATTGACTAGTCGAAATAATGAAACAACAAACAATCGCTAAAAAGCCTTAAATAAATTTCAATAAAATTAAAAAAGTAGAAGAAGATTTATTTTATTTTTTAAATGCCATTTGTATTTAAAAAAAAATCAAAATGCAGGAAACACGACAAAATTATTCAAATTAAAAAGAAAATAGAAGTTTCCATCCGCGCAAAAGTGGCGTAAGAGAAACTACTACCCCATAACATCCCATGGGCATTGTAAGAAACGACAGAGAGAAACTGAAGCAGATGGACAGAAGGATCTTAGTAATAATAACTTAGTAACCAAAACTGTCGTTGCCAACCCCAATGCTAAACGTGGCAACTATAGTAAACATCCCCCTATGAGTCGATCTAGAGGCGAGGCGTAAGTTAAGCAGTGCACTTTTGATGAACTGTAATTAATTGAAAAAATTAATCCATTAGAACCAGACTGGTAGCTCCTGGTGGCATTATAACTCATTATAACCCTTTATACCGGAAATGAGGCATTCCATCTAATCGCAAACGAGGATAGATGTAGATGTCTATGGGCCGCAGCAACCACTTACCATCAGGTGGACTGTGTGCTCGTTTGTCACCCTTATCCTATAAAAAAATAAAAAAAAATAAAAATCTCAAATTTATTATTTACAATATGATGGAGAAAAAGATTTTCTTCTAAATTACTGCACAGTGCTGCAAACTATTAAGACACTTTATTTATTTAACATAGATAACACAGATACATACCTGTCTCTGTCTTTCTAGACGTCTTATCTCTCTCACCAAAGCGTGGAAGGTATCATCAACAAAATGTCGTAAAGCGGCTGACGTCTCAAAGAATGGACAACCTAGTTGTGTAGCCAATGCATTTCCTTCTTCGGTAGTAACCTAAAATAAAAATGCGACTGTTACTATCCATCTATAACCATAAGTTTTCTACTATTATGCACTTCATATCATTCTATCATTTGCGGTATAGGTGCTCACAGAATAATCGCTCTTATAACCTAGGCCCTAAGGAATCCCTTAACGAAAAATTTAAAGAAATAAAAATATTAAATCAATATACATTTACGAAAATTTAATGCATGTACACGAAAACAAAAATAATTTTATTAAAAATAGTGATGTACATTCTGTAAATACGAGGAACAGGCACAAGTTAGTTATATCAGTTACTCGACTCCAAAGAGTATTAAAACTGTAATCTAAACTCAAAAGGTTTCAAATACTTATTATGCAAAAATTGTCAAGTAAGGATTATTTTACTACTAAAGAGTATATGACTGACAATGACCCCGGTGAATGAGGTGATCGCTACCATGCTGTTTCTAAATGTTTTCATAACAATTGTATAAAATATTATATTGTAAATTGTACTTTTTTTTTAAAAATCCCGCTGGGTTTCTTGCTGGTTCTTCCCAGGACAGAGGCTTTTTTCCCGAAACAGTGGTAAAAGTAAAAAATTACTTTCAATAAGTATTACATGTAATCTATATTGATTAAAAATGATTTCATTCTATTCTAAACCTGTGGGCAATAACCCGTTATATGAAAATCCTCGTATAACAGTGTAACCACAGAATAAATGGTAGTTCCTACTACGTACAGAAGTTGCACTCCTTTGATGTTGACTGCTTGCCGACGTTTTAATATCCTACATAATTATTATTTATTGGATAAATCGTGCACGCGAGCTAAATAAAACGTTATCGCTGCGCGCAAGTGTCCGTATTACTTTGCATCTTTTCCCCTTCTTACGTAACGGCGGACTTTCCGTGGTAGAGTGGAAAAGTAAAAAAAATACATTGTGAAATGGTAAGTAAGTTACAACATACTTATGTAAGGTATCTATTCTGACTATGATAGGCCATATTTTGCTACTATGTGAGTTTCGTAATGACCAACCGATGCAACTTGCAAGGCCTTTCGTCGCAAATCGTGATATCTGGCTCGGAATAAAAGGTAGGTAGTGTAAACAGCAAATAAACCCAAAATTACGATTCCTAACAGCAAAGTAATCGTATTCTACTTAGTTAAAAATCTTGTAAACAAAGTTCTAACTAGCCTGGGGCACCTGGCGATTATAGGTAATTATTTCACGCAGGTAGCAAGAGTGACAGAGGCTTGGTGTAACTTTTTTTATAGGATAGGGTGACAAACGAGCACACAGTCCACCTGATGGTAAGTGGTTGCTGTGGCCCATAGGCATCTACATCTATCTTCGTTTGCAAATCAAAATGTAGATGTGTTGTCACCCTTGAGGACTATGATGGAATGGCTCTTTTCCAGTAAAAAGGGTCTCCGGTTCTCTACACTCACCATACGAAACACAGCAGTGTTAAGCTGCTATTTTTCGCTGGTATTCTATTAGAGCATGGGCCTTCCCTGTTCGAGCCGACCCATTCGTGCTACAACTATACTACTAATATAGCTGCAGCACTATAGAAACGCACTAACCAGGATGCCAAGAAACCCAGGGTATGCACTGACTTGATAATATCTCATCACCAACAGCAGATGATTAACGATTAACACAGAGAATGGTAACATAAGAAAAACCCCTTTGAGCTTCCAGAGTTTCCATCCCTATAAGGCAGCAGGTTCTAACATCTGGCATCTTCCTTGCAGTGATGCATTGCGGAGGTAACGCCTTAAAAACTAGACTGGTGTCCACAATAAAAGCGTGTCTGGTATTACGATACATTCTAAAGGGATGGAGAGCAGTGAAAGTAATGTTCATACCTAAACCAGGTAGCCAAATTTTATAAACCCATTAGTCTCACGTCCTTTCTCCTGAAAACTAATCCTCTTCCTAAAATGTAACCCTTCTCTTTGAACATAAAAAATATGACAACCGTTTTGATATTTGATAAATTTAATTTTTAATAACAATCAAATATATTAAAAAACTATAATAAAAAACTTAAACAAAAAACTTAAATCATCGTATAGTCCTACTCCAATATTTATACGTCACTTTCTAGTGGCGCCGCCCTGCTGGCAGAATAAGTAGTGGATACCCTCATTGAGTACAGTCTCCTTTTTGAAGTCGGTACAAAAGAACCAGCCCTCTTATTACCAGCACCGACAACCAGACGCAGATACAGTTACTTTAAGAAATAAAATTAAAAAAAAATATTTCGTTTTCAATCATGAATTTACATACCTATGTCAGAAGCATCTCTATGTCAAGTTGAAATACTTGCCAATGGACTTCCTCTTTAAACAATTAGAAAAAAATTTAAACTACCGTATTTGTCACACACACAAGTTTCAATATGTACTCACTTGTCTGAACCTCGGTGCTAAGTCCAGCTTATTGCCAACTAGGACAAGGGGTAGTCTCTCTGAAGGCCGTGCCTGTGCCAATAATCTTCTGTACTCAGAGGCTGCACGAAATGATCGTCGATCCGTTACTGAATAGCATATAACAAAACCTTCCCCGCAACGCATATACTGCTCTCGCATGGCTGTGAACTCAACCTGCCAACATTTTATAGAATTTGTGTAAGTAAAGTAAGCGTGGCAAACAATCACACATTAAACCAGAAATGAACTAGATAGTAATAGACTGCTGTGACTTATACATCATCATCATCATCATTACAGCCCTTCACAAGTCCACTGCTGAACATAGGCCTCCCCCAAGGAATGCCACAAAGCACGGTCCTGAGCCACCTGCATCCATCGACTTCCTGCATGTCTTACCAGGTCGTCACTCCATCTTGTGGGGGGACGCCCTACACTTCGCCTACCGGTACGAGGCTGCCACTCGAGAACCTTTCTTCCCCAACGGTTGTCGGTTCTTCGAGCTATATGGCCGGCCCACTGCCACTTCAGCTTACTAATCCGTTGGGCTATGTCGGTTACTCTGGTTCTACTGCGGATATCCTTATTCCTAAGTTTATCACGCAGAGAAACTCCGAGCATAGCCCTCTCCATAGCTCGCTGAGCGACCTTGAGCTTCCTCATACGGCCAGCAGTGAAGGACCACGTCTCAGTTCCGTAAGTCATCACTGGCAACACGCACTGGTTGTACAATTTTGTTTTAAGGTTTTGAGTTATTTCTGACGAGAAGATGTGTCGTAGCTTCCCGAACGCTGCCCAGCCGAGTTGAATCCGTCGATTGACCTCTCGGTCGAAGTTGGACTTACCTAGTCGGACTATTTGTCCCAGGTAAACATACTCGTCAACAACTTCGAGCTGAGTGCTCCCAACATCTACCGGCATAGGTGTGACATGGACATTAAACATAATCTGTGTTTTGTCCATGTTCATCTTAAGACCTATCCGTTGGGAGACACTATTTAGGTCATTGAGCATAGTGCTTAGCTCCTCCAGCGATTCTGCCATAAGGACTATATCGTCAGCAAATCGAAGGTGAGTGATGTACTCGCCATTGATGTTAATTCCGTATCCTTTCCAGTCCAGAAGCTTGAAAACGTCTTCCAATGCAGCGGTGAAGAGTTTCGGGGATATAACGTCACCCTGTCTTACACCTCTCTGCAATTGGATAGGTTTCGTACTCTGGTTCTGTACTCGGATAGCCATCGTAGCTCTACTGTACAAACACTTCAGCACTTCGATATACCGACAGTCAACTTGGCACCGCTGAAGGGACTGCAGCACCGCCCAAATTTCGACGGAATCAAAGGCTTTCTCATAGTCCACATACGCCAGACATAGTGGCAAATTGTACTCTTCGGACTTCTGTACAATTTGCCGTAGGGTATGTTTGTGGTCTATGGTGCTAAAGCCCTTTCGGAAACCGGCTTGTTCGGGAGGCTGGAAGTCGTCAAGTCTGCGCGCGAGACGATTCGTAATGACTCTCGAAAACAGCACGTAGACGCGGCTCAGAAGGGAAATCGGTCTGTAGTTCTTCAAGAGAGCGTTGTCACCTTTCTTGAAGAACAAGACCACCGCACTTCTGCTCCACGCCTCCGGTGTAATGCTACCATGGAGGACGGAATTAAAGAGCTTCTGAAGGACTTCAAGTACCGGTCTTCCACCCGCTTTCAGAAGCTCCGCTGTAATTCCATCCTCGCCTGGGGCCTTGCCGTTTTTAAGGTGCTGGAGAGCCATTCTAATCTCGCTCAGACTGACGTCCGGGATATCTTCGGAATAGTGTCGAATAAGACTCGCTCTTGGATCGTTACTCACACTTGCGTGTGGCTCCAACGATGACGTTGTACAGCTGCCCATAGAACCTCTCAATCTCACTCAAAATCTCAGGTGCCCCGGAAACGATGCTGCCACATTCGGTCTTCAGCTTTGACAGTTGGCTCTTTCTGGTAGACCGATCTCTGGCAAAGACTTTGGAGCCTTGGTTCCGCTCGATCGCTTCTTCAATACGAGCTGTATTGAAGTTGCGTAAGTCTCGCCTCATGAATTTGGAGATCTGTCTGTTCAGTTGCCTGTATGCTGTCAAATCTGTTGAAGAATGTAGCCTCATCTCCCGTCTAACAGCCATGAGATTAAGAGTGTGATCGGAGAGTTTTTGTGTTCTTCTGCGGTGGGTCTTGCAGAACTTAGCTCCGACCGCATGGACAGTTTCCACGAGCTTGTCATTCATATCGTCCACTTTATTGCAGTCTTCTAGGCACTGAAAACGGTTTTGTAACTCGAGCTGAAAGGTTTCGGGACTTTGGATTAGAGCACGAGGGGGACGGAGCGTTGACTTCATCAGACGAGACCTCTCCAACTTAACATTTAGGTTCAGTGTGCCTCTAACCATTCGGTGATCGCTGCCGGTTTTCACCCTCGCGATCACTGAGACATCACTGAACAGTTGTCGTCTGGTCGTCATAATGAAGTCAATCTCATTTTTTGTCGAACCGTCGGGGCTCGACCAGGTCCACTTCCTGTGGGGCCGCTTCTTGAAGAAAGAGTTCATCATAAAGAGTCCCTCTTTCTCCATGAAGTCGGCCAGCTGCTGGCCCCTTGGGTTCCGTTGCCCTATTCCAAATTTCCCTACTTTCAGCTCACCGTTCTCTCTTGTGCCTAGTTTTGCATTGAAGTCTCCCATTAACACCGTATATTGGGTTTTGGAGGAATGCATGGCTCTAGAGATATCCTCATACATTTCCTCCACCTCCTCATCGGGGTGTGCCGAGGTTGGTGCGTAAACCTGTATGACCTTCAGCGAATACCGTTTGGTGATTCTGAGTATAAGGTACGCAACCCTCGTCGACACACTCCCGATCTTTACAACGTTGTTAACGAGAGACTTGTGGACGATAAATCCGACACCTCCTTGGGACAGATGATCGCCCTCCCGGTGATAGAACAAGTTGCCGGATTCGAGGATTACCGTGTCCTCCCCCTCTCTTCGGACTTCGGATAATCCTATAATATGCCAGCGCAACTTGTCTATCTCTTCTTCCAGCTCCACGATCTTCTCGTCAATCCTCAGGGTGCGTGCGTTGTACGTTGCCAGGTCGAGTCGTCTAAGGTGGCAACCGAACCTCCACCGGAGATTCTTAGCACCCCCTGCCCCGCCGTTACCATGGTCGCCACCGTAGCCAGGAATAGCGGGGCCGCCGGGGACTGGGGGCCGTTTATTATTGTCATTGCTCATGGGGGGTATATTGCCATAGTTGCCACGCTTGGCGAGCGGGTTGGCAACCGCAGTTTTTTTATTGTATTTATGCTGTTGTGATGTGACTTATACAAAGAATGGTATATAAACATTTAAATCACAAAAGCACATTTCCAATGTGGAAAGTAATAAATATATTTAACTGTAAGAGAAAATATATTGTTAGGTGTGACCTAAGTCCCCCCCAAACGGGTTCTCGCCTTAATAGCTCGGGCTTATAGCCGTGGCTTGGTCACTCATGGTAATCTAAGAGAAACCCAGGTCAGAGGTGAAGGGCCGGCCCGAGGTGGCCACTCTTAGTAGGCTTGGCGATCCTACTTTGAATGTGTATTGGTGGGCTGTAAAGAGGTGTCCTCTCCCCCTACTGCTGCAACCGAGGTGGGGAAAGGAGTGTCCAGATTTGCTGCTTGGTTCAGTGCTTCTGAGTGCTGTTAACTCCTGGTCCCATGGCCTCCTGGTGAAGAAGTCCTCATCCAAGTCTGATGTTATGTTGTACGAAAACATCTCTGTGGCCCTGCCAATATGCAGTGAGGGTGGAACATGGCATTTTGCCACTGAGTCTGACATAACTCATTCTTGCCCCTGCGAAGTGGGTATGCATTGGCATCTATCAATGTAAAAGAAAGGCTTGCCCCAAATACTGACCTGCCCAGCTGTGTCCAGGATATCCAACAAAGCTGGCTCTCCATCAATTACTGCCTGCTGTTGGTAAGAGTCCTCTGAAACAATATAAACTTATCTTTTAAAATTATTTGTGTATAGAGTCTTAATACATTTCTAAGGTCATCCACATACATACATCATGGCAAATGTGGCCGGCCTTATAAGGTTTTTTTTTTAAATTAAAACTTTTAAGCAGACTCATTTTGATCATAGTATTATTTCAGACATGTGGAATCCAACATTATGCACAGAAAAAAAGTAGACTGTTCCATAATTTTTTTGAGTAATTCATACAATAAGTAATCCATAAAGTAATAAAGTAACTGACAAAGCGTGAGTCATACTCGCGCATGAAGGGTTTCGTACCATCGTAATACATGTTTCTAGTAGGGGAGCCCCTTTTAATTTTAAGTTATTTTAATTTTTATTTCATTCTGTGAAAATTTCAACTGTCTACCTATTATGGATCATGAGATACAGCCCACTGACAGACAGACTAACAGACAGATGGACGGCGGAGGTTTAGTAATATGGGTCCAGTTGGGTTATCCTTTGGGTAACCCAACTGGACCCTTAGATATTGGACAAATTAAATCAAACTTTTCGTTAATTATAATTGGTGGTCATTATTCATTGATTATGGGACTGTTGGACATAAGGCTCTTGAGGTCGACAACCAATTACAGTACCAGAAATCTAATAAATTAGTTACTGTTCTATTGCCAAACAAAGGCTTAAAATGTTACTTAAAACTTTTACCAAATACCGATATTAAATGTACAAAATTAATTTTGTTATTTAATCGGGATTGGGTTTGAAAGTAAGTCGCCTGAATTCGAGGATTCTGTCACTGTGGGGGGAGGGTCAAAGGGGTTTACCTGAAGCACCCCCATGCAATTGTTGCTGCCAGTGCAGTGTCGAAGTATTTTTAATAATTTTTTTAAAAATATTGGCAAATCACTAACTAAACGTGAAATGGAATGTACATTTAACTAAATTCTAACGTTTTTGACATTGAATGTCAGTCATCTCAAAAATTATAAAAGCGTATAATGGTTCGCAATATAGACGTGGAGTTGCAGAAAACAGCTTGTTTATTCAATTCAATAAGGGTTCGCTAGACTGGCCATTTTGTTGACAGTGACAAATATTATACTTTACGTCATTCCCAAAGAATATAGTAATATATAAGAAAGGTCATTCCGTTGCTTTCAAGTTTAAGCGAATATGCTCCCTAGCGTTTTTATCTACCTCCTCCTGTGTTTCGACAACTTTGCTAAGCTTCACTAATTTAAAATTTAAAAATGATAAGTAATTTTTTAATTTTAAAATTTATAAAGATCCTTTTTTATAAATGGTGGCAGTTATAAATTATATTCATAAAATAAAGTAATTATAAATGGTAATATTTCGGTGTTTTATCGAGTGCAAGAGCGAACAAGGAGAGTTCGTGACTTGGGGCACCCCAACTCGGACAGGTTAGGTTAGAAGCTATCCCCTTCATGGTTATTTTTTATAAACCACTCAGAAGTAGGAGCCCCACAAAGTGGAGCACCGGACTGCACCACATTGAGTGGCGTTGGGCTACCCTTCCCCAACTCTCTCCCCCATAAATCAGGTTTATATTTTCGAAAAAATTAAGAGTACATAATCTTGAAATGAGATTTATCCAGCGGGGGGAAAGTGGGGGGCGACTGCAACTCCCTCTCCTTAACCTCCCCCCCAATTCAGGCAACTTACTTTCAAACCTTACCCATTTATCGGTAGGTTATTTTATACTAGATGGAGTGATGACCTAGTAATACATGCAGGATGTCAAAGGATGTAGGTGGCTCAGGACCGTGCTTTGTGGCATTCTTTGGGGGAGGCCTATGTTCAACAGAGTACTTGTGAAGGGCTGTAATGATGATGATGATGATAGGTAGGGTATAATACCTATAGTATACTATTAAAAAGCAACGTCTAAACAGTTCAAAAGGCTAAACAGTACTAATATTACCTATTGTTGGGTCATGGTAGTCCAGAAAACTATGGCTAACAAACTGCAATGTAACCGCCGACTTGCCAACACCGCCGTCTCCCAGCACCACGATCTTGTAGACGCGGAGGCCACGTGACGTGCCCGCAGCCTCGCCGGCCATGCCGTTGCATGCCTGGGGCTCCGAGCCGCGCCCGCCGCCACCGCCGTCTCCTCTCTCACTCCCGATTCGCCATCGGCACAGACCCCCACCCAACACTAAAACCACCTTGCTGGCTTTATTCACACTGAACGTGTTAAACACAGCGCCGTTTATGAAATTCCATTTTGTTTGCTAGCGATTTTTTTCAATAGAATTCTTATTAAAAATTCGACAGCTGATTGTTGAAAGGGCGATTGACAGCGTTTGACATTTCGTTTTTTTTGTTACGTTGGTGATCTTTTTTTTTTGGAGTTTATGGCCTGGTATCTAGACCTTTAGGCCAAGTCTTGAGTATTTTTATTCGGTTTATTATAATTTCTTCATAGTTCACTGCTTCACAATATGTTGATGCGTCACATTGTGCAGCCCTTGGGAGATTTTGACGGCAACTTGAGCCAGCAGGCAGCTGACAGTTGGCGATGGTATCTAAAGGCGCCTATGCAAACAAACAGCTTATCTTGAGAATCCATCACCATCAGAGCACTTGTTTCACAGTTTCCACCAATAGTTCACATGCGCCGACACTTAATATACAAAATCGCACCAATTTTATATATCAAAGTCCACTTCAAACCATTATTTAAACAATAATACAGGAGCAACAAACCGCCGCAGGTCAAGTTCCCGCCAAAACCCCCTTACGTTGACGATCCTTGTTCTCAGGTGCTGCCAAATACTGGTGACTTTTCTTACCGCCTGAAAAAAAATAGGGTGTAAAACACTGAAGCCAGCTTTTCACTATGGGAAATAGTATAATAGATATTACATCTCAAGATATAAATTAATGTCGCTCACCATACTTTAAAAAGGAACCTTTTACACTGAGCAATATATATATATATAATATATTACACCTCAAACTATGAATATTTTTTCGATCGACTGAGCAATATTTTCATTTTATATTTCGCCTCCCGTGTCATTTACTACGGTATTTTTAATATAAATTACCGTGCAAATAATAGTCTAATTTGAATCCAAAATTATAAAAATGTGTAATACAAAACGCATATTCTAATTAAGCAGACTAAAGTAGAATTAAGCAGACAGCACCGGCCACCTCTTTTCTCGTAAAATGAAAAAGATTTTCTAGCAGTGGATTTTTATTATATACGTATATTATAGAAATTAAAATTAGTAGTACCTATATTAATTAATGTATGGAATGTCGTGCCATTTCTTGAAAAAGATTTTTACTATTTACTGGTGCATAAATTTTTATCGTTACGAAATCATAGAATATGAGATTATAATAGACAGCGATGAAAATGACAGTCATAATTAGAAACTGGACTAACGTCCTCCAAAATAGCAAGAGCTGGATAAAAGCGTAAGCATCACAAACAAAAGTTCAAAGATTACTCATTTTTCGTCATATGTTACTTTATTGATTTTAAAAAATTTTAATCGCCTCTTTCTTGGTACACACAGTTAAGTAATGCTTTCATTGTTTACAGATAGCTCAGCTAAAGGACTAAAGTGGAGAAAATAGATTTAAATATCTACCCACATTCATTTTAAGCATTCTGGTTCTTGCCCCACTCTTATGTCGCATGTGAGATCTGTTCAGTCAAGTAAATGGCATCAAAACGAAAAGAACAAATATAATGATTACGAAAATTATAAAGGGAAACACTCTAGCTAAACAATCTATTCACCGAAATGGAAATTGTGTTTAAAAAAACTTTCGATGAGTAAAATCACTCTCGTCGAAAGTTCGAAAGGCATGATTTAAAAAATGACTTCGTGAATTTATGACCAAGAAGTAGAACTTTTGGAATAATAATTTGTTTCTAATAAAAACAATTTACAAAAAACGTATTTTATTTTACATTGACACGGTAATATACACTGTAATTTAAAAATAAATCTAAGGTAATTATACTTAAAACACGGTAACTTTAGTTTGCTGACACGGTAGTTTGCAATTTTCATCTGGTTGCACTGCTCCTAATTGCCAGTGCATTAGTCTCTAACGTTACTTCTCTCTTCTCTTCTACGTTGACTTCTCTCTAATTTAGAGAGAAGTCAACGTATAAAAAGCATAGGTTACGAACCGTACGACTAACATAGATATAAGAAAAATAGTACGACTAATAATAGTAATACTATTTTTCTTATATCAATGACGAGTAACGAATTATGAATCCATTACAAAGAAAAAAGAAAACAAATGTCAATCTTTAGTTGCTACCACAGACTAATATGGTGCTTACGCATGTTGCTATGCGCAAAGCGCGTAGGCATATTCTACAAGCGCCTAAAAATCAAGATTTCGACGTTTTGTCGCATAAAATCGTATCTAACAATCATATTGAACACAGAAATTATATAAAAAGCACATTGTCAGAAAGGTAAATGATTGTTGAATTTGTTAATTTTTTTTCAAATCGATTAATTGCTATTTTTACATAAAGAAGTGGTTTTAGTGGCTTATGGTGTAGATTTATCAAGTCTGTATTGTTTTTATAGGATAAGGGTGTAAAACGAGCACACAGTCCACCTGATGGTAAGTGGTTGCTACGGCCCATAGACATCTACATCTATCCTCTATTACAAATCAAAATGCAGATGCGTTTTTACCCGTGCGATAGCAAAAGTTGCCGCCTGGCTCTACCACTGTTAAAATGCATGGAGTGGTAAATACGATAACTTTTGAAAACATCAATTGTTTAACTCAATCTATTTTTTAATATCTTTATCTATCATGTTGGAAGCCATGAAATGTAAATAACAGTTTAATTTTCTTTTATTCAGTTATAATTAATTTTTTCGAAAATTTGAAATTTTCGGTGTTTTAGCAGCTTTGTATAAATTTATTTTCCTAAATACACTTTGTTCTGCCTTACTACGCGCTCGGCCGCCGTCGTGAGTGGATTGTTGTATCGTTTGCTTACAACAGCGGTGAGGCAGCAAAAATATCAGTAAGAGATGAAGTAAGTCAATGGATGCAGGCAGTGCCGGCCTGAGGCAGGTTTTAGAATGGAGCGAGACCCAATTATGGCGCCCCCCTTGCTTGCCCCTAATATATACTAGTTGTACGTGCACATGCAAGCATGAAACTGGGAAGATCTCGACAACATCTTAAGTTCATCATTTCATACGTGGTAGAGCCATGCTGCAGCTATATTAGTAGCATTGTTGTTGTAGCACGAATGGGTCGGCTCGACCGGGGAAGGACCACGCTCTCACAGAAAACCAGCGTAAAATAGCAGCTTAATGCTGCTGTGTTTCGTATGGTGAGTGTAGAGAACCGGAGATGAACCGGAGATGAACCGGAATGGAATGCCTCTTTGCCAGTAAAAAGGGTACTGGCAAAGAGGCATTCCATCTTAGTCCTCATGGGTGACAACGCATCTGCATCTTGAGTCTTTATTGAGGATAGATGTAGATGTCTATGGTTCACAGTAACCACTTACCATCAGGTGGACTGTGTGCTCGTTTGTCACCCTATCCTATAAAAAAATTCTATTATTTTAGGCGCTGCACTCCTTACGGTATCTATAGGAACCGTTGATGTAAAATGAAAAAACAAAACTAAAAAGGAATTAAGGTATATTTATTTAAATAAATCATAACAACCATAGACAATAAAACAAAATTAAGTCAACATTCATTAATGAGATCAATAAGCATAATCAACTTCAGAACTGGTACTTATACGTTATGTTATCTGTTTACTAATTAATGTAACAGTGCTTATTAAAAACAAACTCTTCATGTTTAGCCTGCTGGCTCCTAATAATAATATAATTAACTCATTGAATGTCGGAAAAATTTAAATGATAGCATAACAATAGCAAGTAGGACACCTGTATGTTCTTAAAACACTCAATGGGTTAATAATAAACTACTTAAATGGATAATAAATTTTAATTGAATCGATTTCGCATTTACAAATTTTTATATGACCTTCTCATACGATAATATCTGAGCTATATCATTTTCAATTGGCAGCAAGGCTAGATCAGAAAGCTTATCTTCTGCGAGAGTCGACCTCAGCTATGTTTTACTTAGCTTAAACTTGCTAAAACTGCGTTCATCGTTGGCCACCGTAATCGGAATAGTTACGAAAATCCGGAGAGCTGTCCAAATAATAGGTCTTTAACTATGAAATTGTCGTTCTGCAGTACTGGCCATTTCAAATCAAAATAATTTTTCTTTGACTAAGAATTCTAATTTCAAATTACTTTTATTTTAAAAACATGGAATCGTTTTTTTCAAAATTAGTCATTTGTTTATTGATAACCTTTATGTTTTATCTTTTACGTCATCATGGATACGTTAAAAATTCGAGTAATTATGGAAAATGAGTACTGTCGTGGCAGCAACGCGTCACAAGCGACGTTTCGTAAATAACGACGTTTACGGAGCGAATACTACAAACTAACGCACCGCCTGTTATTGCTTTGCCCACTTCCGTTCTGGAAATTTCGACCTGAAAAATGAACTCTGTGATCGTCCGAAGACTTTGGTCGAATTAAAGGACAATGATGAATTAAAGGTGATTCTGGAAGCTGATGATACTCAAAGTACGGTTGAATTAGCAGCAGCTTTGCACGTTAGCATCAAAACAATACTGGTTCATTTGCGTCAAATTGGCAAGGTAAAAAAGCTTAACATATGGACGCCCCACGAACTTAATGATCGCTAGCGCGAAGTACTCATCGAGACGTTCTTTGCACTGCTTAACACGCACACAAACGAAGGAATTTTGAACCGCATTGTTATATGCAACGAAAAATGGTTCTGTTTGACAATCGTAAGTACTCAGCAAGTTGGTTGGATCTTGATTCAGCACCTAAATAATGCCCTAAGCGAAAACTTACCTCTAGAAAAGTGATGGTACTGTTTGTTGGTGTAGTGCCGGTATGATTCATCACAGCTTCTTACCAAACAGGATGAGCATTACTGCAGATGTGTACTGTGAATAACTGAACACAATGATGGAAAGCTCACACGTCTCCAACCAGCTTTGGTCAATCGCTCCTCCCCGCTGCTCCTGTACGGCAACGTGCGACTTCATACTGCACAACAGACGGTCTCCAAGTTACAAGAGCTGGGTTGAAAGCTCCCGTCATTCGCCGTACTCACCAGACCTTGCGCCTACAGACTTCTACTTTTACCAGAATTTGGATAACTTTTTAGCGGGAATAAATTTCAATACCCGAGAGGCAGTACAAAATACATTTGAAGAATTTGTTGCCTCCCCCGTCCAGCTGATTTTTTCAAGAAGGGCATCAATAAACTGCTACTGCATTAGCAAAGATGCATCGATTGCATTAGTGATTACTTTGATTAATAGAAATACAAAATATAAAAAAATACTTACGTTAACTTATTTCATAAAAAACGGCATTTTCATAGGTGAAGACCTAATATTAGGTAACGTATGTTGCCAATCTAACCATAACAGAGATTGACAGCTGAGTAGCTGAGATGCGACTTTTGGACTTTGGACTTTTTGCTTATTATTTTATATCAATCTAAAGGTCTTTGACCAGTGATTTTAAAGATAACATGTCCTGAGTGGGCTTAGCCCACGTAACTGGCCTTTTACTTGTTATTTAATACTAAAAGCTCAAGGACTGCTTTCGGGTGACCTTTATCGTTATGTAAAAACTTTTTTAAACATATCATTTCTCTTGAAAGCTCCAATCCCGAAATATCGCGATTAAGATCATGCGTTCATTTTTCCTCCAACTTTGAGCATACTTTCTTAAAATTTTCATCGGTCTTATTCAAATCATAGAGGAAACTATTCTATTCTATAAACGCCTAGTCTCATTAATTGTAAAAAAGTCGTGTAAAGCTGTCTCTATTTAACTTTATGGCGGTGTTCTGAATAACATTTCTAGATCCGGAATATATCTATATATTTTTTCTTCATATATTTAGAGCCAAAACTATCCGATTTTGTGATCTTTCAAACCTTTAAAAATTCATAACTCCGAAAACGTTAACTTTATCGTAAAAAGTCAGTGGAATTATTTTATTTGTATTTTATCAAAGAATACAAAATAAATTTTTATAGGATAAGAGTGACAAACGAGCACACAGTGCACCTGATGGTAAGTAGTTGCTGCGGCCCATAGACATCTACATCTATCTTTTATTACAAATCAAAATGTAGATGCGTTGTAACCCGTGAGGACTAAGATGGAATGCCTCATTGCTAGTAAAAAGGGCCTCCGGCCACCTGCACTCACCAAGCGAAACGCAGAGGTAAACCTCTACTTCACGCTGGTTTTCTGTGAGGTCGTGGTACCACCCCGGTTCGAGCCGGCCCATCCGTGCGACAACAAAAGCTGCCGCGTGGCTCTACCACTGTTAATATCCAGTTTAAAAATAACAATTCATTGCAATTGCAAAAAATCGGTTTAAACAATATGGCACCGAGTTGCCTCATGGCAACATGCATTTATATCATCAGCAGGACAACTTGAAAAGAATCGCATGAAAAAATTGAGGTGGGAAGTTTTGCTACTCATGCGCCGATCCCTCCTGGGCTATAAGAACATTTTCTTCTTTTTTCGTTCGCGGTTTCTTTCAAACTCAGAGTTTATTACAGCTTTTTCAGCTGTATCTTTAGCTGCAATGAGATCCTTTGTTAATTCTTTGTCTCTAAGTATATTCTTTTATGTGCATCAGTTTTGTACCATCTGATAAATCTATGCGCTCTGCTTGCATGCATGTGCTGACAAGATTAACGTGGAATAGAACGTTGTACCAAATGACTAAAGACAACACGAACTCGAACTTCTTAAAATTCCGAACTTGCCACGGGATCAGTTGTTTCGATATTCTTCTTCCAAGACACTTTTTACTTCGGCGTACTGATACCGCACCGCTTGCAAGCTGTTGACTCTACTTTCGCATCTTGTTGGACACCCCTTCTTTAAAGTTAAGCTCTTCACATGTTTTGAAATAACTTCCCATCTTTTTGTTTAGTTTGTAAAAAATACAAATAAGCGCTGAAGAATGCCTCACTCGTCTCAACAAATAAGGCCATACGCACATATACCAACTAGCCATGTTCGAAACCAAAATATTGAATGCGAAATTTCTATCAATAAACTCAAGCACATGAGCAAAGAAACGGAACAGAGACTAAGCTTTTTTTATAGAATAGGGTGACAAATGAGTACACAGTCCACCTGATGGTAAGTGTTTGCTGTGACCTATAGACATCTACATTTCTCCTCAATAAAGAATCAAAATGCAGATGCATCGTCACCCCTGAGGACTAAGATGGAATGCCTCTTTTCTAGTAAAATGGGTCTCCGGTTCTCTACACTCACCATACTAAACACAGCAGTGTCAAGCTGCCATTTTACGCTGGTATTATGTGAGAACGTGGTCCTTTCCCGGTCGAGCCGACCCATTCGTGCTACAACTATACTACTAATATAGCTCCAGCATGGCTCTACCACGTAAGCTTTTAAAGAGCGTGCAAAATTGTTACCTAAATAGCTAAAAGATTGTAATTTTTCTATTATGTAGGTAGCTATGCTAATATAAAAAAAAATTACTAAGGCGCCTCGTGCGACTTGGCGCCTGGAGCGGCCGCTCCGTTCGCCCTATGGTAGGGCCGGCCCTGGATGCATGTGGCTCGTGACCGTGCTTTGTGGCATTCCTTGGGGGAGGCCTATGTTCAGCAGTAGACTTGTGAAGGGCTGTAATGATGATGATGATGATACGTCTTGGACTTTATGGAGTAATCTGAAGGTGTACTTCGGTGAATGCTACTGGAATTCGTCGAAGAGTAGAATTAGGTGTGCCAAGTTTGGCCTCGTTTTGTTAGTTATGATGAGACCTTATCTCCGGACTTAATAGAATGACCTGATGGTGTACTTCGGTGAATGCTACTGGACCTCCTAAGTTGTAAATAAATTTCTGGAAAACAAGTCTCCTGTTAAAAGAAAACTATGCGTTTATCTTATTGTTTAATATTGCTTAAAATGGTTGAACTGCCGTCTTATTACTATCATATTGTCGAATAGACCTACGAAGTACCTTGTGCTCTATATGTGCTATATATGATACAAGGTTTATTTTAAGGTTTGTTTGAAGTAGTTCGAAACCGTTCATGCATAAAAAAAAAGTTCGCTAATAAATAATCTATTGTCAATCCGGCGGTTTTTTCGTTTTTATAAACACTTATTTTGCTATTTTTACTTATTAGACGTTTTCAGATCGACTTTACTTTTACATTTGTATGAAATTAAATAATATTTAACATTTGTAAATATCAATGAATCATAAACCTTATTTTTCTCCAAATTAAGGTTCTTCATTGTTTGATACTAAGAAATGTTATTATTAGATGAAAATTTAATTTAATAAAAACCAAGGTTTCCAGGGTGATTTAGCTGTACCTACTTATATAAATACAAAAAATAATTCAAAAGATTTGTAATCTCTTCATAAAAAAAGTAACTTACTTACTTACTTAATTTCAAAGAAAACACGTAAAAAAAAATACGTAGTTACCCTCTAAAAACAAGTATCCTTCCATTTGTAACTTATGTTTGATGTCAAATAAACTTAATTAGGTCTAAACAAGTAAAAAAGCATAAAAAAGAACATTACTTTTACACATGTCTGATGGCACAATAGGCGTGTCATCAATTTTGTATACATTCTGTGGTATGTGACACGCCAGGAGTGTCATGAAATTTTTGTTCAGCTAAAAGTTGTCGAAAATCGGTGCCGCATCGAATCGGTTAAGTGTCTGCGCATGTGAACTATTAGTGGAAACTGTGAAACAAGTGCTCTGATGGTGATGTGATTCTCAAAATAAGTAGTCTGTCTGCGTAGGCGCCGTGAGATATCATCACCAACCGTCAGCTGTCTACTGGTTCAAGTTGCCGTCAAAATCTCCCAAGGGCTGCACAATGTGACGCATCAACATATTGTGAAGCAGTATACTATGAAGGATAATTATTATAATATATTGTAACTTCAGGCTCAGAAGGGCTAGATCCCATAGCTGTAAAGCCAGTTACTAAGGTAACCCTGTAAGTTCATATTAGCCCTTTGAATGAGTTTTTTCAGAAAAATATGAACTTATGGCTAATATGTATTGGTGATTTTAATAACAATAATTCTGTAAACACATAATCGCTACGGTCGCGAATCATATTTTGTTAAATATACAACCTAACCCTGACCTGCAAATTCCAAAAAACGCAAGAAAATTTGAATTTCGCGGGCCACCCTGGAGCTTTCACCTTAAGAAGAAAGAATTGTCAAGTGTCAATTTCGAATAGGATGTAAGGAGGAGTTTTGGCGGAAACTTGACCGGGGGCGGTTTGCTGCTCCTGTATTATAGTTGAGAAAGCTGTTTGTCTACATAGGCGCCTTTAGATACCATCGCCAACTGTCAGCTGTCTGCTGGCTCAAGTTGCCATTAAAATCTCCTAAGGGCTGCATAATGTGACGCATCAACATATTGTGAAGCAGTGAATTATGTAGGATAATTTAATTCAAAATAAAAAAAGACAAGGCTGTATGACTTAGTTCCTTTGCGAAAGAGCAGTCTCGAGCGAATAATAAAAACAAAAACAACGGATAAGATGAGAGCAGTTGCGAGTTTTGGCGGGAACTTGACCGGCGACGGTTTGCAGCTCCTGTATTATCTGTATTATAGTTTAAATAATAGTTTGAAGTGGATTTTGATATGTAAAAGTGGTGCTATTTTATGTATTAACTGTCTACGCATGTGAACTATTAGTGGAAACGGTGAAACAAGTGCTCTGATGGTGATGGATTCTCAAGATAAGCTGTTTGTTTGCATAGGCGCCTTTAGATATCATCGCCAACTGTCAGCTGTCTGCTGGCTCAAGTTGCCGTCAAAATCTCCCAAGGGCTGCACAATGTGACGCATCAACATACTGTGAAGCAGTGAACTACGAATTTCTATATATCTATATCTATACAAATAAATAAAATTGAAGTGTCTGTTTGTAATGTCAAAATTACAGCTTTTTACTAAATGTGTATGAAAGTGTATACGGCACTAATAACAAAAATATAATTTTTAAAGTTTTTGTCTGCCTGTCTGTCTGTCTGTCTGTTTGTTCCGGCTAATCTCCGAAACGGCTGGACCGATTTTAACGGGATATTCACTGGCAGATAGCTGATGTCACAAGGAGTAACTTAGGCTACTTTTATTTTAGAAAAATAATTAGGGTTCCGTGCAAAAAAATTAAAACCCAAAATAACATGCGGGCGAAGTGGCGGGGAACAGCTAGTTCAAAATAAAAAAGGCTGTGTGGCTTAGTTCCTTTGCCTGCTCTCTCGAGCGAGTAATAAAAACAACAACAACAACGAAACGAATAGGATGAAAATGAATTTGTTTTTATAAATATTTCTAATCTTAAATATTATCGCTATTAATTGCATTTCGATCAGCAATGGCTCATATTCAATTTATAGATGAATTAGTGCGTGAATATTTACTTTTTCGTGGTTTTACGTCGACTGTGAAAGCTTTTGACAATGATTTGAAGGTTGATAAAGACAAGGGATTTAGAGTAGATAAAATTGTAGAGCAAATAGTACATTACGTTAATGTTTCGGACCTAACTGGTTTAAAGGAATACTGGTCGCATCTAGACAGCATAGTATTTTCAAAATTAGAGATACATGTGCAACCAGGTCTGTGGTCAAGTTATGTTTATATAATTTAACTTTTGTACTTGTAAAAAATTACATCAATTCACCTTCTAAATATATTAACATAATCTTGCAGCTGTCCGTAAAATAGAATATAGTCTTTACAAATTATACTTAGTTACTGCAGCTCAGAGTGCTGGAGGAGTGAGAAATGAAAAAGTATCGGAATTTCTGTCTAAGATGCTACCTGAGCTGCAGGGTCAAAATGAGTGGAGAGACTGGTTTAGTAAGTACATATATATTTAATATAATGAAAGTAGGCATTTTTAGCAAACTAAAAAGGGAGGAGGTTCGTAATACATGTTTTTGTTTTTCTATCTTTTTTTTTTAAGAATCTTATATCATATAGTCCTCAACTGTGAATTGATTTCCATGATTTTTTTTTTTAATTTGACTCCTGTGAATGGAAAAATATAAAGTTTTTAAAATAACTATATATATATATATATATATATACAATGTGTCCCAAAATTCAACAATAAGCCAATACCGGAGGATAGACCTGCCCCGGACTAATCGGGGAAAAAAAGAAAAAAATATATATCCCAATTATATTTTAAGTTATATAAAAAAAATGAAATTCTTCAGAAATTGAGACCGTTTATGATATTTTTCACTACCATGACCACAATTTTTTAAATATTTTTTTCCTTTTTTTTTATAGGCAACCTGAATAGTACTGCTATCTACCACAATTCTTAAAAACTCCAGAATAACTCTTGTTTTATCACGAAAATTAATGAAACTTATTTTATTCCCTAAATTTTTTGAAGACTTACTTTTAACCAAATTTAACTTATCGTGGTGTAAAAAAAAAGTATGAACACTAGTATGGCAAGTTTTTTTAAAAATTGACGCAACTAACCAACATTCCAAAATGGTATAATACTCTAGGAAAACAAGTTATAAAAAAATATGGGCCTATTATTTCTAAACAGGGGCCAAATTCCTTAAATTGTAATTGTCAGTAATCACTTTTACTACATGCCCAAAATGGGTTCCTGTTACAATTTCTAGGAATTCGAATGGGGCATTAAATCCTTAGATGTTAGAGAGAGATAGATAGATAGAGATATTTAGGTTAAAAAGAGACAACAACAGGGCAGGTAGAGAAGCTGTTATTATTCTCAGCAAGTCGGTTCAGTACGCTCTGCTCCTTTGTTTACTGCGCACCATTCCCAATTCAACTTACGTGGCCCTCATACATACTATCGACTTTTGGCTTGGCTTTTTGGACTGGAATTGACCTGCAAACTCAACTGACCTGGCATTATTTGGACTGGAAGTGATCTGCAAACTGAACTGACCTGGCATTATCTTGGACTACGATTGTGTGTTTTGTGATTTAGAGTTCTGGCGCATTTTGGACTGTTTGGCGTTTAACATGCCGCAACCGTACACACCACAGGAATACGCTAATATGCATTTAATCTATGGAGAATGCCGATGTAATGCTAACGCTGCTAGCAGACTGTATCGAGAAAGATACCCAAATGCTCAAAAATATCCTGATTATCGAGTGTTTATTAATGTGCATCATGCGTTTTCGGAGGGTCGTATGCCATCCAATAGGAGAAGCGCTGGAAGACCTAGATTGGATCGTGATGAAGAAGTTCTCAATGAGATAGAAAATGACTCGACTACTTCGGTATGTGCCATAGAAGAACCTACAGGAATCCCAAAAAGTTCTACACATCGAATATTAAAACGTCACAAGCTTCACCCATATCACTACAGGCGTGTGCAGACGTAATTACCGCGGGACTATCTGCTACGGGCCACATTTTGCCGTGTAATGCTGCAAAGGTACAGTGAAGATCCCCACTTCCTAGACAAAATTCTATGGTCGGATGAAACAACGTGCAAGAAAGATGGGTATTTAAGTCTTCACAACCTACATAGTTGGAGTAATGAAAATCCACACTTGATGAGACAAGACAAATCCCAATATCAATTCAAGGTTAACCTATGGACCGGCATATTAAATGGAATAGTAATTGGGCCCTTTGAGTTACAAGGAAACTTAGATGGCAATAGTTATTTAAACTTTTTATAAAATGACTTGCAAGAATTGTTAAACGACGTGCCCTTAAGTGATCTTCAAAACATGTGGTTCCAAAATGATGGTTGCCCAGCACATTATGCCCGTCCTGTGCGAGAATATTTAAATCAAGAGTATCCAGGGCGTTGGATCGGGCGACTTGGTCCTATCTTATGGCCACCCCGTTCACCCGATTTGAACCCCCTGGACTTCCTCGATTGGGGTTGTCTTAAAAACAGGGTCTACTCAAAACCCATTGTGACATTGGACGAGCTTCGTCGAAATATCACTCAGGCTGCTGATTACATTAATAGCAGAAGATATGCAAGACAAATAAAACAATCATTTTTAAGGCGATGTCGTGCATGTATCAATGCTGGTGGCAAACAGTTCGAACATTTGCTATAATGTTAATAACTTAATAAATTACATGTGAAACTGTTTGTACCATTTGTTTTGAAATATTAAACATTTTTCAAGAACTAATACTTTTATTACACCCGACCGTCATTTGGCCCCTGTTTAGAAATAATAGGCCCATATTTTTTTATAACTTGTTTTCCTAGAGTATTAGACCATTTTGGAATGTTGGTTACTTGCGTCAATTTTTTAAAAAACTTTTGTTCATACTTTTTTTTTACACCACAATAAGTTAAATTTGGTTAAAAGTAAAAGTCTTCAAAAAATTTAGGGAATAAAATAAGTTTCATTAATTTTCGTGATAAAACAAGAGTTATTCTGGAGTTTTTAAGAATTGTGGTAGATAGCAGTACTATTCAGGTTGTCTATAAAAAAAAAGGAAAAAAATATTTAAAAAATTGTGGTCATGGTAGTGAAAAATATCATAAACGGTCTCAATTACTGAAGAATTTAATTTTTTTTATATAACTTAAAATATAATTGGGATATATTTTTTTTCTTTTTTTGCCCGAGTAGTCCGGGGCAGGTCTATCCTCCGGTGTTGGCTTATCGTTGAATTTTGGGACACGTTGTATATACAACATTCCAGTTGTTACCTTGAGCTTGTGATTCACTCAAATGAGTGAAAACTTAAAACTTTAAGTAAAATGTTGAAGTTTACTTAACACTAGTAAGGCGGCAGGGGCCTTTTGACCCGTATTTGAACTTGCAGCGCTGATTATTTTGTCACTGTTTGTTTATACAGTTTGTACTTTGTGAATTTTAATGAATTACCATTGTTTTATAAACAAAAGTATCTCTCTTACAAAGCAATAAGGACCGTGGCCGAGCTCACTTGACTACTCTAGCGCCATCTATTATCTATCTACGGAAGCGGTTGCGATGTATATCGATATGAAAATTTGACGCGCTAAATACATCGTTCTTTATTTAATACATTTCCATAGATGTCGCTACATGGTACCGCTAAGTAAGATTGACGAAGTCATTGGGCTCTAGTTTACCTACATTGTAATAAGTTTATACAAATATGAATAAAAATAACATTCACATACAATGACAGGTAGAGTCATTTGACCTATTCAATATATTGCATTGCTGTTGTGAATAGGATATACTTATTTACTTTATACTTACTTTAATACTTATATATACTTTATACTACTTATATATTACTTATATATACTTACTTTAATTTTATTGCCTGATCTTGTTTTACATACCTAAATATTTTAGTTTATAAGTTCATTACTCTATGCATTCTCATTGAGTCAATTTCATTATTTTGGTTGATATTTCGTGAAAATGTCTCAGCATATCAGTGATGCAGAAATATTGACATTATTGCAATTGTTGCCAGAAGATCAATCGGATAGTAAAAGTGAAGGTGTCTCATTACCACCAGAAATTGAAGATAGCGATTTGTATATTCCTGCATTTTTCTAGTGATGATTCAGTCAGCAACATACAGTTAACTACTATTCAATAACAAACTAGGGGAAGATCGTCTCGGCGATGAAGAGTATGGGGTGTTCGGACATTGTTTTATAGAAATACCTCTCATAATAATATGATGTCACCAGGTAGAATATTGTGGAAATCCATATTTGAAAATGGCTCAGAGGTGGCAGGTCGCCAAGGAAGTCATAATGTTGTGACTGAATAGTCAGGACTGACGCTATGAACGGAGGCAAGTTGGAGAGAAATTCATGACAGCTTGAAAACTTTTGATAGATGATACGATTTTACGACACATAAAAAATTGTACTGAGGCCAAAGCAAATTGTCGGCTTGATCATTGGTGGTATATTTCACTGGAAGAACTTGAAAAATTAATTTTCATTCTGTATGGAGGTTGTTTTGAAGCGAGAAATATATCTGTAAATGGTTTATGGAATAAAATATGCGGCATTCCATATTTTTCTTTAAAGCTATGACTACGGATAGATCAAAAGAAATTATGAAATATTTACGATTCGATGTGAGATCAGAACTATCTACGAGAATTATAACAGATCCATTTGCATTGATTACACAAGTATGGATTAGCTTTATTGACAACTGCATTTCTTGCTACAAACCGGGAGAAAATGTAACAATAGATGAACAGTTGTTTGCTACAAGAGTTCGGTGGCCTTTTATCCAGTATATGGCAAATAAACCTGATAAATTTGGAATAAAATTTTGGCTCTGTGTTGATGTCAAATCGAAATACTTGTTGAATGCTTACCCATATCTTAGGAAAGATGAAAGTCGACCGCAAAGTTTTATTCAACATGTAATCATGCATCTTATGGAACTTGAAATTTTTGAATAAAGGTTGAAATGTAGAACTACAAAGAAAGGTAGAACTACAGATAACTTTTCCACATCTGTGTCTCTCACACAGAATTTGCTTTCAAAATGTACAACTTTCGTTGGTACTATACATAAAGGGAGATGTGACATTTCATCATATTATGTAAAAAATCTAACATTGGATTTATATGACACTAAAGCATTAAAAACAGAAAATGACCAACGCTTATTGACTGTTTATCTACCAAACAAAGAGAAGCAAAAATGTTTCGTTATTGAGTACATTACATGATAGTGTTCATATACACAGTGGTGATGTCAAGAAACAACCTGAAACTCTTGTGTTTAACAATTCAACTAAATATGGTGTCTTTTTTTGTATTTATTTATTTGATAATAATTTGACAATATTTAAATTGATATTTTACGGCATAAACATAAGCTATACAGCTTTACCGTATACCGATGCCATCAACAAACATATAATAATTGTTATTCGTAATAATTATGTCATACATCATAATGTTGTGATGCACGCATTGTACTGCGCTCGCCGTACGTACGTACGTGTTGATGTGGTTGATCAAATGGTGAGAAGATACAGCACAAAAGCATCTATTAGAAGATGACCGGTACAAGTATTTTATAAAATTTTAGATTTATCTGCAATTGGTAGTTGAACTGAGTAACATTTTAAAAGAACCCACTTGTGAAACCTCACTGCAACATTCTATCGCCTCAGAAATGCCAGTAGCTGAGTTGAGGAAGAGGTGTAATTGCTATCAAACTCATTGTAAAAACTAATAAAGTGTGTGACTTATGCAAAAAGCTTTCAATAGTTATGTAAAATGTAGACTTCATAATATATTTTTACATTCATCATTCAAGCGTGTTGAGGCTGGAGCATACACAAACTTAAAAATAATTGTACCATAGCTTTAGTAACAGATACTCATGTTGTAACTTCACATGCATCCATTAAAGATTACCAAGGCATTTTATAGCAAGATATCTTTAGTGGGGGATCTTATATAACTTAAGCCATATCTTTGACACAGCAAGCGTTTCAAATAATAAATCTTATTGATTGTTAAATTAGCTTTGATAGTGTCAGTTATCTGTCAGCTACACTAGGCACATTACTCCAAAAGTTAATCTTATTTCTTAAATCTTCTTCTTCTTCTTTTAAATTATGGCTTCTCTTGATAGAATTCTACCAGTGTTAAGTCAGTTATTTCTTAAATCTGTTCTACGTATTTTGTGAAATCTAAAAAGTGGGTAGCATAATTCTAAGGTTGCCAACACTCACCCATATAGCAGTGAGCTATTGATTATAAAATTACTACTAAAAATTCTAATATATGATTTTCTTTTCAGTGTTACCATACATTCAAAAACCTGAAGAAAACCCATCATTCAGTTTGTACTTCACACGAGCTTGGCAAGACAGTGTGCTTGTGTCCCTCCATAACCTCTTGGCAACTGTGTTCCAATGTATGCCGCAACCTACCTTAACAAGCTATGAGAGTGATGCAGCACTAGTGAAGAGATTGCAGGATGAAATTAACGCCTTGAGAGGCAAGGTGATATGGTTAATTAATTTTTGTCATTTTGACAGCTCCATGGTGCAGTGGCCTAGCAATGAGTTGCAGTTAAGGGCCACGGGTTCGAATCCCGCATGGAACAAGTATTTGTAAGGCCTACAAATAAGTGTTCTGAGTCAGGATATTTGTCCTTATGAAATTTATGTATGTAAACTGATCCCACAATACAGGAGAAAATCCTAGTGTGGAAGTAATGTTTTTTTAAAGAAAATAAAAAAAACTAAAATCATGTTAAATTTATTTTGTCTTAGTGTGCAGTGTGTAAAGTTGAAAGCATTTCGTTAATTACATATGAAAAGTTCCTTGAAATACATAATACTTTCACTATTATGTATTTTTATAGGGTCGGCTCGGCCGGGGAAGGACCACGCTCTCACAGAATACCAGTGCAAAATAGCAGCTTAACACTAATGTGTTTCGTATGGTGAGTGTAGGGAACCGGAGACCCTTTTTACTGGAAATGAGGCATTCCATCTTAGTCCTCACGGGTGACCAATGCATCTGCATTTTAATTTGTAATAGGGGATAGATGTAGATGTCTATGGGCCGCAGCAACCACTTACCATCTGGTGGACTGTGTGCTCGTTTGTCACTCTTATCCTATAAAAAAAAACCAGTTGTCACTCCAAGTTTTAGTTAAAACTAGCACTAGAGAAACTAATTTGGGATTGGAAACCAGATATACTTACTAAATATTTATTAAAAAGATCTAGGGCACAGAGTCATGTTCCTAGTAAAAATAACCTTACATTAGAGGAACATTTTAAGGAACATCGACATAATGTAGTTGCCAAGCTGACAATGTTAATTAAAAGTAAATAAAATAATAAAACAATTCAACAGAACACAACCATAAAATTTAAAAGAGAACATTGATTGTTAAGGATTTTTTTAACATACAATAAATGAACAGAAATAAAAATAATCAAACAAACTTATAATTAAAAAAGGATAAGGATTTACTTGTTATTGCAAGACAAACTCTCGTGGCATTTTGACTTTTTCATGCAGAGACACCTTTTTGTCATACATCTTTTCTTGCATACGCAGCG
Source organism: Parnassius glacialis (assembly GCA_033319125.1). Classification (NCBI taxonomy): domain Eukaryota; kingdom Metazoa; phylum Arthropoda; class Insecta; order Lepidoptera; family Papilionidae; genus Parnassius; species Parnassius glacialis. The sequence continues at coordinate 36,776,583 of JAVANC010000020.1, forward strand.
CATAAATCCTTGGCCTGTTCCTATGGTTGCTTCCTTAGCAACAGCTCTCAAAGGTAAATTTATATTCGGAACATCTTCTTCATGCAATAATTTTTCTTTGCACAATTCTGACCTGAAAAGCACATTGAAAAAAAAAACCTTTTACCTAATAGCAATATTGTTATATGATAAAACAATTAAGCAGTATATAGGTACCTGAAATATAATTTGTCGAGCATTCCATATTTCGTTCCAATCTTGTGAAAACCCTAATCATCCTTTTGAAGAACCACTCCGACTATATTACATAGATCTGATTTTGCTCTGTAGACATCGGGGATTTTGTATAATTACATTATCCCCGATTTCCACTGGAACATGTATTGCATCTGAAGCCAATGTCATTCTCTAGGCCTGTTTTTAAAGTTTGGATGTGCTGTTTCTCTGGATGCCATTATTTGTCGATTCACATTTGTTACAACTGCGAGATCTTTGTCATTTGGTGGTATTACAAGAGGCTCTACAGTTGTCGACGTTTCAGCTTCAATGTCATATTCACTGGCTTCTGCTGCGATTGGCGATTCTCCACTTGTTTTGAATGAACTTTCTGCGTCGTTTTGTTTGGCTCCGGTTATAATCTGATGCCGTCCACTGCAACTAGCTACAGGTTCAGTTTCTGCATTATCTGTACTATCCGTCATATTTATTTTATTTAACGCATTTTCGAGATCATCTTCATCTCGTATATCCTCAATAACATTTCGAGGCAAAGTCGAAGTCATAAGCCCTTCTGGCGGTTCTATACCAAACATTGCTTTGTATGGTGACTGTTTAATACCGGAATAAAGTGCCCGATTTTTTATAAACTGTACAAACCGAATATCATTTGATCAATTTGTAGTACCGTTATCTTGCATGCATGAAGCCAACATTTTCTCTATATCTTGGTTAGCCCTTTCAATAGATCCCTGACTTTGACTGATCCATGGAAAGCCAATTCCATGGACCAGTTTACATTCGGACCAAAATGAATTTATGACAGAAAAACCATTTATGGCAGAATTTACAAATTCTCTGCCGTTATCGGAGTGTAAGATGCAAGGAGCACCAAATATCAAAAATATATCAGTCAACTGATACGCCACCTCCACGGTTCTCTTACTTTTTTTCAGTGCACGCAACAAAACAAATTTTGTCAAATGGTCCTGATACACCATTATATTATACTTAAATCCTCGATCTTCTTGACTTTGCATGTCGATAAGATCGACTCGGCAACGGATGTTCATTTCAGAATGTAATATGGGTTTTGAAACAAGTATTTTTTTCTTTATACTCTTTTTTTTACTCTGACAAGTTTCGCACATGGAGAGAAAAATATTTATCATTTCTAAAGTTATGTTCGCATATTTTCGTGAAAAGTTTTAAGCCTACCTCGACCACCATTACCAACGGCCACATGAGCTGCTTCAATTATATCAAAAATTTCATCCACATACAAGTAGTATTTCATAGGTTCCTTTCTAGTCACTAATTTTCGTATTCCATAAATATTAATTACCTTAAATCGCTTCGGTCTCCTGTACTGTTTTTGAGATTTCTGAGCAGCTAGTTGTGCTTCTTCATTTTCGTCCACTAAATTGTCATAGATTTCTTGTCATAATATAAAAGTGATCCTCTTTTTTTTCGTGATCGCGAATCGCTAATAACCGGTTTAAAAACTCCTCTTTCCATCGCGTTCCCTCATTTTGCCATGACAATTGCGCTCGATTCAATCTATAGGTGCCTATCAAAATAAAAACAAGGCGGGACTAAAGTGACTGAACGGTAAAGCGGACGGCGCTCGGAAAGGGATTCCCCCGCACCGCCCCGTAACCTCGGTACAGTTTTAACTGATTCGCTTCGGAGAAACGCGTTTTGTCTAGTAAGAACTAGTTTTACCTGATATTTAATTTTGACCATTAGTTATAGTTTGGCCGTTCAGAGAATGCGTTCCTGACACGTCGCGATTGAACTGACGACGTAACTTCGTAATGGCGTTGCAGTTACTATAAAAATATTTTTGCTGGTTGTTTACCGTTTTAACAATTGATGAGCATTAAAACAACATTATTATATCAATAATCAATGAATGTTATAATTTTGTGCCAAACTGAGTGTCAAATAACTTGGTAAACAATATTTTTCTAAATCTATACTGCGCTATTACAAGGTTATGTCAGTGCTTTATATTTGTAGTGCTGTGCTAACAATAACAGGCAATAACAGTATCGTAATCTGTTCTTATACAGTTATACTTTATAAAATAATACGGTTTGGTTTTCTTTTTAAGAATTTGAAAATAATGGACTATAAGATAACATTTATTAAATATAAAAATAAAACTACGACCAAACCGAACGCGCGAAAGAAAGTAGAATTTTTATATTTAGGTTGAAAATGGTAACCCCAAAAGGCGTTATGGGCCGCCATTTTGTGACGCTAAAACAGTCGTCTGTTGTCGTTTCGTGCGCATAGACCACGTTCTTCAAGTGTTTTCGATCTGTTTTTATTTGATTACCCGGCTTTCGTTTAATAGACTGTTTCTGCTTTTCAAACTGACATCGGCGCTAAATCGGACTTCGATTGTGTTTTGTATTGCGTTCTTTTTACTTTTGGTGCATAATAATGCCTAAAAGTGGACAAACATTGAAAAGTGGAGCCCGTGAGTTAATCATCAAGCTACAAGATTACTTTAAGCGGGAGCGGCAAAATGGCGGACCCCTGTTACCTGTCGAACAAGTACAAGAACGCGTCTCTCAGGCGCTTGGAGTTAGCAAATGAACGATAACAAATATTAATAAAGAAAAGTTCGGCTCTACTGGCACGGAAGATAATATTTTACGTACTCCGAAGAAGAAACGTAGAACTAAACCCGTGACGGATATTGACACCTCCATGCTCCACCGCCGATGCAATCAGAAATCATATACAGGGTATTTGTGGAACGCTCCCGAAAACTAAGACAGGCGACAGCACCAAGTATACCTTTGATCATGGGTCACAAATAAATTCGATCCTGATGAAAAAAAAATCATCTTTTTACAACGTAAAACGTCTATTTAAAAAAAAGTCAGCTAATTTTTTCAGTTGCAGTTGCAGTTAGCTTTTTTCACGCGCCATCATGTTAGTACAGTTAAATGAAACGATAATTTCATAAAAAATATCATGAAAATACTGAAACATTAAACCAGCAGTGGAATGACTGAATTTATATCAGCTGATTAAAGGTCAATGTACGCGCGAACGCAAATTCGCGCGGCCCGCAACTAGCGGGCCATACCACAATACCTAATAATTTACAACACTTGTCTAAATACCTAACTTATCTACTTAACCTACTATTTTGCCACTGCGCTTGTCTCCACGTAGCTACTTTAACCCAAATTTACAGGTTAAATAAACCCAAATAACTGGTTCGATTCCCCGCTAATGAAAAAATACTTAAATGAAATGTAACCAAGGTTGGAGTCATGCGTTTTTATTCATCGTGTAGGTATGTTTATTATTCTCATGTATTCAGTTGTGTACCTATTCAGATTAGCCCAGTGCCAAGTTATTTAAAAAATAATAGTTATGAAACAGCTTACCGCTCTAAATCCTCCGTGGTCTTATGAGATGCGGCTCAAATTGTGCTCCATTCATTTCAAGGTAGATTTGGGTGCAGGCGGGGCATTATCGTGTGGTCTTCGACACAGTCCGTACGTAGTTTCTCGAAAGCATCCACGATCCTTTGGTGTATTTCAAGATCTGGTGAGCGAGGTGGCCAAGCGTGTGGTCCTAGTCTGCCGATCCAGCGATCATCAAATAGCTCATTGAGGTGCTCACGGACGAACCTCACGACATGTGGAGGGGCACCATCATGCTGGAAACATGTGCGGCGATATTCAGCCAATGATAGGTCGTCTAAAATGTCAACCAACTGTTCATTTATAAAGTTTAGGTATCGCTGTCCGTTCAGTCGCTGTGGCAGAAACACTGGTCCCAGTATGCGATCCTTAAATAAACCTGCCCATACGTTAACCGATAATCGGGTTTGGTGCCCGGTTTGTCGAACAGCGTGCGGGTTAACCTCTGAATACATGTGTGTATTTCTTCGGTTCCACAGGCTGTTTCTGGTAAATGTCGACTCATCCGTCCAGATAATGTGCTCAATGGAACCAGGCACACGTTGCTGCTGGTATAATAACCAACGGCAGAAAACTCGTCGGTGGTCGTGATTGCCGGAACTAAAGCTTACACTTTGTGCAATTTGTATGGGCGCATTCGATTACGCTTCAACACTTTGTGCACTGCACAGTATGACACACTTGTTCCATCCCGACGTCTTAACAATTTATTTAGCGATACTTCGTGTACCTAGGTTCGGATACCTAACATGTTTGCCGTATTTACAATCACTAAACGTACACGTTAAGCATTATTAAAACAAAAAACGTAACAACAAGAATAATACCAACACGTAATCACAAGTAATAACAATTTAATAAATAAAACGACGACGAAACGCGATGCGCACGCGTGTACTAAATCAACACGGAACTGTTTCAAAAACTACGATTAATAACGAACCCCGACAAAATTGAAACCTACTGCATCACAGCGTGAGGCATCACGAGCCGGCCGGGTTACAATTGTTTCGCACCGAGCTAGATACAGGTCGAGTGGAGGGAGTATGGTTACAGTCGCGTTCTAAAGTACTACATGGTATTGGGATATTGTTTTATAATATTATAGTAAGTAATTAATTCTTTAATTGTAGAATCATAATAGGTGCTTTACTAGCTACTTAGAACTTTGGAAAAGGTTGGAATTAAGAATGGATAATGTTTACTTGAGCATTATTTGTTATTTCTATCGTAAAATATAAAGTAGTTAGGTAACAAGAAAACTTAAGCTAAGGGTGGCACGCCGTCCATTATGTCGTCTTGGGTCACATGGAAGCCAGATGTTGATGGTGTGTTGGTGTTACTGGATGCTACTTCATCATCACTTTCATCTTCGCTTGAGCTTCCGTCATCAGGTCGATCACATGATAAGTTTTTCGGTATTCTTCCTCAACACTTTTAACTTTACTGCACAATTTTCCCCATTCACCTTCCCCTATCATATTTACCTTTTCGTTCACTAGTTCAGTCATAAAACAATAGATATAAATAATTTTTCTTTCCTTCCTTTTTAAAACATCGTAGCGAATCGCAAAGTAAGCTGTGTATGCGACTGTATTTTTGGAGCGAACAAAGCGCGGGAACCAATAGCATGCAGGCACAGTAATACTGGCGGATTATTCCCCCGTCGCGCCCCCTTCGTACCAATATGTGATAAATCGCTCAGTGCCCAAGTTCAAGGCCAGCGTTCTTTTTTCACCGTTCGCGCGTACATTAACCTCCATTAGTCAGGTGATATCCATTCAGTTTCCACTGCTGGTTTTATGTTTCAGTATTTTCATGATATTTTTTATGAAATTATCGTTTCATTTAGCTGTACTAACATGATGGCGCGTGAATAAAAAAAAAAAAAAAAATGACAGCTAATAAAACGTTGTAAAAATATGTTTTTTTTTTCATCAGGATCGAATTTATTTGTGACCCATGATCAAAGGTATACTTGGTGCTGTCGCCTGTCTTAGTTTTCGGGAGCGTTCCAAAAATACCCTGTATATGGTTACTATTCCAGAAATGAATATCTCAACAGGAAGAAGCTTTTGGCATCGTTAAGAGAAGCTGGACTGTTTAGCGGGGGTAAAACTGCTTTAACCAAAATCTTAAAAGATATTGGTTTTTCGTATAAAAAAACAGACAGAAAAATTTTATTAGAACGATACGACATAATTTTAAAACCGATAAGTTTTTTGAGAGAAGCAAAAATATTACATACATATAATCACGCCTCTTTCCCGTAGGGGTAGGCAGAGACCACTTCTTTCCACTTGCTACGATCCTTACATACTTGTTTCGCTTCGTCCACTTAAAAAATATTGATAACTGGGATAATGTCGTGTTCATTGACGAGACATGGCTAAACGCCAATCACACGGTTTCCCGTTCTTAGACGGATGATACACAAGCGTCGACGTCGAAAGTACCAATGGGTAAGGGGGCCCGTCTGATAATATGCCACGCAGGTTCTGCAAAATACGGCTTTGTGGAGAACGCGTTACTGGCATTTCAATCAAAAACCACAAATGACTACCACGAGGAAATGAATGCCACTACATTTAAAGAGTGGTTCCAGAATGTGCTTTTGCCCAGCCTACCAGAGCCTTCTGTAATATTCATGGATAATGCCTCCTATCACTCGGTTCAAATACAGAAACCACCTATCCAATCTAATAAAAAAGAACAAATGGTGGCTTGGTTACAAGCAAAAGGCATTGACGCAAATATGCAGATGCTAAAACCAGAGCTAATTAAATTAGTTAAAGAAAATAAACGGCAAATGTGCGATACGAAATCGATGAACTGGCTCTGGAGTACGGTCATCGCGTTCTAAGAATTCCACCGTATCATTGGCAATATAACGCGATTGAGCTAATCTGGGCTCAAATAAAAGGTTACGCCACCCGCCACATTACTTCCCCGCCATTCAGCACGAAAAAGATGATGACCGTATTAAAAGAATCTTAGTTTTCGGGAGCGTTCCAAAAATACCCTGTATATGGTTACTATTCCAGAAATGAATATCTCAACAGGAAGAAGCTTTTGGCATCGTTAAGAGAAGCTGGACTGTTTAGCGGGGGTAAAACTGCTTTAACCAAAATCTTAAAAGATATTGGTTTTTCGTATAAAAAAACAGACAGAAATATTTTATTAGAACGATACGACATAATTTTAAAACGGATAAGTTTTTTGAGAGAAGCAAAAATATTGATAACTGGGATAATATCGTGTTCATTGACGAGACATGGCTAAACGCCAATCACACGGTTTCCCGTTCTTGGACGGATGATACACAAGCGTCGACGTCGAAAGTACCAATGGGTAAGGGGGCCCGTCTGATAATATGCCACGCAGGTTCTGCAAAATACGGCTTTGTGGAGAACGCGTTACTGGCATTTCAATCAAAAACCACAAATGACTACCACGAGGAAATGAATGCCACTACATTTAAAGAGTGGTTCCAGAATGTGCTTTTGCCCAGCCTACCAGAGCCTTCTGTAATATTCATGGATAATGCATCCTATCACTCGGTTCAAATACAGAAACCACCTATCCAATCTAATAAAAAAGAACAAATGGTGGCTTGGTTACAAGCAAAAGGCATTGACGCAAATATGCAGATGCTAAAACCAGAGCTAATTAAATTAGTTAAAGAAAATAAACGGCAAATGTGCGATACGAAATCGATGAACTGGCTCTGGAGTACGGTCATCGCGTTCTAAGAATTCCACCGTATCATTGGCAATATAACGCGATTGAGCTAATCTGGGCTCAAATAAAAGGTTACGCCACCCGCCACATTACTTCCCCGCCATTCAGCACGAAAAAGATGATGACCGTATTAAAAGAAGCCTGCGGGGAAGTCACAAGAGATGACTGGGCAAAGGTTGTTGAGAAGACTAAAAACCTGATTGTGGAACATTTTGACCGAGATATCAGGATTGATTCTGTTATTGATAATAATATAATTATACATGTAGGCGAAGATGATGATGAAGACACCACCTCCACCCCAAGCGAATCGGAGTCTGATTAATATTCTGTACGCACATTCAATTCAATGTACTTTATTGCATAGAAATACAGATTGTAACTTTGTAACAAAGAATAAATAAAACAATTTTATTATATTAATATTACCTTTTTTTGGTTTCCACTTAAATTACTAAAATATAAATTTTAAATGATTCCGCCAATTTAAAACGAAAATAATCTTAAAAATAACGCGGCGGTTCATTTTGGAGGAACGGTAACGAACTCAGTGTTATGTTGTGCCCATCACTAGTCGTGACTAACTGATAGGTGTCAGGAACGCATTCTCGGAACGGCCGAACTATAATTCTAGTTATAACAAAGGCATTAAGTAAAAACTAGTTTTAACTAGGGTAAACGCGTTCTATATAAAAACTGGTTTTAACTGAAAATGTTTAATATATCGACGCTGGAAAGGAAAAAATTACTAAGCGACACTTTGGTCGATATTGAGTTATATATATCATTGGAATCAGCTTTTTTTTCTGCGTCGATTGGTCCTACTTTCGTGCTTCTACGATGAATTTAATGTCGTTTAGTTATTTCAAAATTTGAGAATTTTTTGAAGTTTTCGGCGACCAACCGACGATAATTTTCGTCATTTAAAAAATATTGCGTTTAGGACAATTTTCAGTTTACCGTATTTCTACTTAGTAAATTTATCCTGTTTCTGATATAAATTATTTTGGTTTTAAGTTACTTTTTCCTGAACTTATGAAAAATTAAAAATTTATTTGGATGTCTTTTCCTACGTAAAAATTTTATTTTTTTGCAACCTCTTACCCTTTTACCTGTCCTTAATATTAGCTATTTGTCATTTAGATATTTTTTACTAGGTCTGATTAACAAAAAAGATGTCGTTTAGTGATATTTTTCCTTCCTGTAATTTTGTCGCTTAGATGAATGTGACCTGCTGTTTTCTAAAATATTTTGGCGTTAAGATATCTCTTCCAGAAATATTTATTTAATAAAACGTCAGTTGAGCCTTCCGCGTTGATCTTGAATTGTCGTGTAACTAGGTTGTGATTTAGTATTGAAGTGGTCGTTAGGAACAAAAAATTGAATCACCGTGTTACAAGCTGGCGCTTGGTGCATAAGTGTGTGACTGCGCGTCCCAATGACTTGCCGGTTGGTCTAGAAAAGCGGTAATTATTTTCATTTAAGTATTAGATAATATTCTTTAGTTGGGTGCTAATGTTTGACTTACTCACATTTTACAACTGCGAAAAGACCTGCGTTTTTCGAAATTAATAGACCAAGCTTTAATTAATGCAGGTATGAGTCCCAATTACCTCGTTAGAAGATAATATACCAAGGATTAGTTAATGTAATTAACTTTTATTTTGATGAAAACATAATTTTGTTTTTCTTTGCAAGACTGCTTACCCATAGAAAATGTTTCTGAAGATTATAATGTCGTCTCATTCTAAGAAAAATATTTGATTATTTTGAAGTATTTCAAAGTTGTTTCTCGTCGGATGATTCCAACGTTGTTGCTGATTTTATCGCTAATATGGAACTTCAGGGAATGGACCTTTTTATTCCATCATCTTTAGTGCCCCCTCGGAGGTAGATCCCAGCTATGAATTGATAGCTCATTTAAAATTGCATCTTGCCATAAGCAGGAGTGCTACCGGGCCTGGACTAACGCGTCGGTGTCACACCAAACATCAAGAAGAAAAGAAATATAATAAAATTAAGAAAGTTCCGCTTATAGCTCCTACAAAAGAGTCATTGCTAACGCAAAGCAGTGCACTGATTTATGCGTAAATCTGCAGAATTGGCGAGATATTAGTCTCGTCTCGTAGAGAATTCTAATCTCTCGCCAAGGCTGTCCAACGGAACTTCTGTCAGCCATGTCTTTCATTTCTGCACAGTGAAAACAACTCACTGGTCCATGCCGCAAAGGAGAAAGCCGATCTGTTAGGCTCTCTTTTTGCATCCAACTCAACTCTCGGTGACGGGAGGAACACACTGCTGACCATTCTGCAGTGAGAGTACTCAGTGCGCAAAGCACTCCTTTTTTTTTTTTTTATAGGAGAAGGGGCAAACGAGCATGCGGCTCACCTGATGGTAAGTGACTACCGCCGCCCATGAACAACTGCAACACCAGGGAGGGAATTGCAGATGCGTTGCCGGCCTTAAAATCCTCTCCCTGAATGTTAACAAGTCGGGTAAACCTGATGAAGTTCTTCATATTGTGCTGAAAATATGTCCTACTAGGCGTAGGAGTAGTCCTCAACTCTTGGAGATAGCTTTAGTGCACCCGATACCTAAAATAGCGACGGTTCAGCTGCAGGCCTATTACCTCCTTGTACTCCAAAATCATGGAAACCATTATAAACTGCCAGCTGATTACGTTCCTTGAGGTCCATCAGCTCATTAGTAATCATCATTACTGATTTCGCCGCGGTCACTCAGCTGGTGATCGTCTAGTGTACCTGACCCCCAAGATGATGGATGCAGTAGAGACCAAGAAAAATACCTTGGCCGTTAGTTTGACATATCAAAGGCCTTCGATCAAGTTTGGCACAAAGTGCTTCTTGCAAAGCTTTCTTCCTATTTGGTTCCCAAGAAAGTGTGCAATGGGATCACCAGTTTTCTTGCATGCTCCGACTGCAAGCCCATTTATGGTAGAGTTCCACAAGGTTGCGTGCTAACACCTCCACTGTTTATGTTGAATATCAATTATATTTTGCAAACCAGTAACATTCATTGGTATACGGATGACAGCACAGGTGATGTATTTTACATCGGCCGTACCAATGTTTCTCGAGAACACGTTGTCGAGTACCGGAACAAACTTGTGCCTGAAGTCAAATCTTTGTTAAATAAAGTCTCGGATTGGTCTCTGAAGGCATAGGTGAACACCCAATGTTCACCGCTAAAAAGAACCCCTTTGTTGTATCCCTTCAATTTCAGGACTTTTTCATTCTCGGCGTCCATTTATCGAATGATATACAGTTCCGCGGTCACTTGGAAGGGAAGGCAGAATTGGCTTCTAAAAAGCCTTGGCGTGCTCAGCATAGCGGAACAGTATTTCATGTCGGCACACCGCTTGTAACTTTACAAGACGCAGGTTTGGCCTCACATGGAATACTGTTCTCATCTCCAGGCTGTGACACCTCATTGCCAGCTCATTCCATTTGATCACATCCAGCAAAGTGCGTCTCGAATAGTTGATTATCAAGTTCTTTCTGATCAGCTCGATTCATTGGCGCTGCGAGGAGACTTTTTAGAATTATTTGGATTAATTCCAGCCACCAAGTTTCACCAACGCACATCGTGACAAAACTCACAATACCATCCTTACCATCTGAATGCTTGAGGTCCATCACTATGCGATTTTCTTGGAGTTTCTTTTCTTGCCACAACTTTTTTTGTGCAATTGTTTACAACCGGTGGTTTTCCCGAACCAATATGACTTAGGGACTTACAAGAAACGAGCTTACTCCTCTTTAAAATGCCGGCCTTCAATTCCGCTGGTGTTATGAATGCTCGTGCGTGGCGGTTGACACTAACCATTAGGCGAGCCGCATGCACGTTTGTCCTCTCTTCTATGTAAAAAAAAGTATATAGTTCGTTAAATAATTCTAAGTAATTAGCGTTACAATGTACTTGTGAATTCTTTTTATTTTTATAAAGTCGAAGGTCTCTGACGATATTTGTATCTTGTGGAGGTAGTTTTAATTTTAGTTTAGAAGGGTGTTTTCTTTCGGGAACCTGATTTTGATTCACGTAATTGAATATATATTTATTAAAAAAAATCATGTTTAATTAACAAATACTGGTGTTTTTTCCTTTTTAAACCTAAAATCCGCATTGAATTATTAGGGGCCAAACCTTACTTTAATTTGTTCTCTGGTAAAAATATCACAGACAGAAATTGATTAATCATGAAGTAGTAAGTAACTTTTACCAGATCAAAGAAATGTTATTTTTATTATATAGATTTTTTTTCCATGCTCAAATTCTTCGAAACTGTCTGATTATGAATTTTTTTCGGGTTTTACTTCTAAAGTCAGATGTCGCTAGGTCGATTTTTCCCGTTCGTGAATTTTGATTTTTTTTACTAAGCGACACTAACTTCGGAAATGGTAAGCAAATCGGGAACTTACTTAAAGTAGGTAATAAAGTGTCCAAACAGCTTTTTAATCATGTAAGAATCATTACAATAGGGTAAATAGTACAATGAATATGAATTTTTTTCCGAAATATCAAACTTTAATCAGCTCTCCTGTAAAGTTGCCTATATGTCGCTTGGTAATTTTTTCCTTTCCACCGTCGATATATATATATATATATATGGCTGATATTGACTTATAAAGGTCAGGGTGTCGCTTAAACCATTTTGTCTTTCACTCGTCGATATGTTATATATATATATATATATATATATATATATATATATATATATATATATATATATATATATATATATATATATATATATATATATATATATATATATGGCTGATATTGACTTATAAAGGTCAGGGTGTCGCTTAAACCATTTTGTCTTTCACTCGTCGATATGTGTAACAAATAATATTGTAGGCAGGCAAAGGAAACTTAGAATGATTTTTATTAAAATTAACTTTAATTTCTTTCAGACGCAACAGTCCACTGAAAAAACTTCACCAATCGGTCACCAGTCCCGTTTAGCTCAGTACTCCGAACGCCTCAGTGGGCCTTTGCCCCTGGTCGACGACTTCTGTGCTGTCCCATCGGAACAACTCGATAGTGGGCTTCGGGAAGCCCGAGGCTTACGAGGCCTCCTAAGACAGATGGGAGGAAGCCCTGTTATGGGCAGGAAAGCTGCAAGGTCGCAAAGTCAAAACTGATGATGGGAGAATTCTTATGTAAAGAACGTAGTGAAATTTTGCGGATTGAGAAGAATATACAAAACTTACGAAAGTGTACCGTCAGCAAACAAGGTTTGCGATGATTTGAAGGAGAATTTGTAATACTTATAACTTGTACAATACACTTGTAAATTGTAACTTAAATTAAAACAAATTTAAAAACCGAGAAGCAAAAAAGCTGGAGATCTTCAAACGGCTGAACAGATTTTCTTGAAATATAGCTAGGAACATTCTCAATTACACCGTACGACACCTTTCAAATGAAAAATAAAGCTATCAAAATCGGTTCATCTGTTCAGGAGCTATAATGCCGCTAACAAACACACAGAAACACTGATAAACTACAGACGTATAACACCCCCTAGGTTTTCGTGGGGGTTAAAAATATAAAGAACGTGCGATTACTGGGAATTTGTAATCTGGTAATACAAATATTCAATGTTTCTGACCCTTCAACAACTAAAACTGCCTTCATCAGCCCGACTGTATTTCACACCTGGCATAAACCAGATAGAATTGGCTATACCGCAATCTATTGGAAGCTAAAAGAACGAGGATATCCCATAGTCGGCTCTTACCACACTCACAGAAAAAAAATGGGGGGGGGGGGGTGATGGATTCTCTTATTCCAGCATATCAGTCTTTATTAACCCGAACTCGAACCCTGCCGAGCCGTCAATTTTTGTTTTGCGTCATTAACTAATGATTATAACGTTAGTTAGCAGGGTGCCATGTCTAAAGAGGTTCCCCACCCTCCTTACAAATGACGAATAGAATTACTATAGGTATTTTCTTAAATAACAGATTAAAATACATACGTTCTATAGCATTTTAGACTATTTTGTCGACATAAATAATTCCAAGTAGATTCCTTTCCTATAACCCGCAAAATGTAGTACGAGGGCGGCACTGAAATTTTTTTTTATAGGATAAGGGTGACAAACGAGCACACAGTCCACCTGATGGTAAGTGGTTGCTGCGGCCCATAGACATCTACATCTATCCTCTATTACAAATCAAAATGTAGATGCGCTGTCACCCGTGAGGACTAAGATAGAATGCCTCATTTCCAGCAAAAAGAGCCTCCGGCCACCTGCACTCACCAAGCGAATCGCAGAGGTAAACCTCTACTTCACGCTGGTTTTCTGTGAGGTCGTGGTACCACCCCGGTTCGAGAGAAATTTCGGGAATCAAGGAAGTGACACAACATTACTATTTAAAAATGTATTTATTGCTTTTCGAAGTATTCTCCGCGAAATTTGACACATTTTCCATACGATGGAATCAATCTTTGAAGTAACCATTCCATCCGGAAGTTGGGGTCTCCAAAATGGCCATTTTGTAGGCGTCCACAGCTTCGTCAGGTGATGAAAATCTGTGTCCACGCAATTTATTCTTTATTTTAGGGAAAGTATAAATATATTTTAGGGAAAGTATAAGTATAAGTAGAAATCATTAGGGTTTAGGTGGGGGCGGCGGATGGTCTAATAATTCTATGTTTTCTAGCTCTAAAATCTCTTTTGTTCTGTGTGCGGTGTGAGAACTCGCATTGTCGTGATGGAGGATGATGCGGCGGTTGCAGTTCTCTTTACGGAGTTCAGAAACGACCTGTGGCTAACAAATACTAGCATACCATTCTGCATTAACCGTTCTTTGTCCCTCAAGAGGAATAGTCGTAACATGGCCGGTTTTGGAGACAAACGTGGCCACCATTTTTTTTGCAACACTCCGTGAACGAACAATTTTTGTTGGCTTTAACTCATTTTCGAACACCCAAACTCGTGACTGGTTTTTTGTTTCGGGTTCGTACGCGTATATCCAGGATTCGTCACCTGATACGATGTTGAATACAGCATTTGAGGATCCTGCGTGGAATCTTTCGAGAGTTCTGACGCACCAAGTAATGCGAGCCGCTTTTTGCTCTTCACAGAGCGAATGCGGTATACATCGGGAACACAACTTTTTAACACCTAATTGTTCATGCAAGATTATTTGTATTTGACTCATGCCAATGTCTAAAGATGCCTGAATTTCGCGGTATGTCACATGTCGATCTTCCTCAATCAGCTTACGCACAGCATCAACGTTTTCTTGGGTGACTGCAGTTTTTGGACGACCTTGACGGGAATCATCACTGAGCTTGACACGTCCACGTTGAAATTCAGCAAACCAGCGATAAATTGTGGTTTTGGATGGGGCTTCATCACCAAATGCAGATATCATCCGGTCAACACACTGTTTTTGTGTTAAACCACTTCGAAAGTCATAATAAGCCATCGCTCTTGAATTTTCTCGAGTCAATTCCATTTTCTCAACGACTAAACAAGTTTGACAAAACCTTGTGACAAGACCGAGAATCTTTTTTTAAATAAATAAATGGTATTCGATTTTTAAAACCGAGGACTTTTCAATTAAAAAGATTTTAATATGACAGGAACAGTAGAAATATTCCATTCCCGATACTTTTAGTGCAGCCCTCGTACTTAGTTATTTTTAAATTAAAATGTTAATGCAAATAAATAATGTGAATACTATTATGTCCTTTTCCAAATTATACGCGATAGTCATTCAGTAAAAAGAACGCGAAGTAAGTCATGTTCTTAGAAAACTAACCGTCCGTACAAAACATTTGCCGCCATTAATATATGTCTCTTTTCAATACACAAGGGAAAAAATTATAGTAACATGTCCAAAAGTAAATCAGTATAATATATAACCTGGCCGCTGTAGTCCTAGTGACAATAAATTTGTAAATAATATTTGTGAAGTTGTAGCAGTGTGAGTAATCTTCTTAAAAAAAAACATTCCGTAATGAACGCGGGTTTCTATTAAAATATCTATTGATCTATTAAATTATATTATAATACAGACGTTATGAGTAAATAACCTTGTTTTGTTTTAAAAAAATAAAATGATTTTTTGTACAATATGGGCTTTTATTGTAATAATAATTTCAGTAGTTCTATTTAGTAGCATAAAAGAGTTCACAACCCTATATCATTCCGAGGGCGTAATTAGAAGCGACAGAGAGAAATAAATAAGGAGATGGGCAGAAGCATCGTCCTCATAACTCGCAATACTAAAAAAAAAACTGTGCATTACAACCCACCTGCCGAGTGTAGCAACTATGGCAAATATGGGGGATATTATACTATGAGGCTATATATGGTAGAAGACTGCTGAACATAGGCTTCTCTCGACGTTTCGATTTCGTTAGACTTAACCTATTGCTTTGGAAGAGGCAATTGTGTATAGTTGGTACTCCTACCTTCATCACATGGTTTCCTGGTCGGTGATGCTTTAGTATGTTCTGTCATTGCTTATTAGCTAGGAATTGTGGAGGCGTTGTCGTCGCACCACAAGCGAAACACGTCGATGTCTAAATCGCGCTAACAATGTTCCGAAGTTAAAGCAGCATAATAAAATAGCTCCGAACTACCAATTGGAGCGTTGGCCGCTCCCCGGGCAGAACACCTTGCCCGGCGGGAGATCTCCCCTTTTCCTTCCACCCGCCATAGTGGTGACCCCGACGTGATATGAACACGCAACCAACAACTTTCGGGAACTACAACTTAAACCTTCGTCATCGTCCTGAAGTACCCCATTCATTCGCTCCCGAGCAGATATTGTCTGCAGTCTTCACATTCTGCAAGCCATTTAGCTTTACAAAGGTTCATCGCAGCACTGGAATAATAATGCTTCCTGTTCTTTCAAGCTACTCTCTGCGCTACAGTGTTCGGCACGGCTCTGAGACTTACTGCTCGCCTCTGCTTTACGGCACTCTCGCAGATTATTTGCCTTCTTCTCGACTCACCGCAGACTACAAGGCAATCCCTGGCACTTGCAATCGGACTGCACTATCGACCTCCGGTCTGAGCAGGGGGGTGATGTGGCGGCGCTGTCGTCGCGCCACAAGCGAAACACGTCGAAGTCTAAATCGTGCTAACAAAGTTCCGAAGTTAAAAGCAGCATATATAGAATAGCTCCGAACTACCAATTGGAGCGTTGGTCGCTCGCCGGGCAAAACACCTTGCCCGGCGGGAGATCTCCCCTTTTCCTTCCACCCGCCAAAGAATAGAAGGGTATATGTATCCTACATCATACACACAACACATCAATGTATAATGATATCCGATCACGTCAAGAAATAATTACACTTCGCGATTGTACAATTTGAGTGATCCCCAACATATTTGGTTCGTCCAGACAACCTATAGATAGATATATACATACATAATACATGTATGTAATAATATTTTTTTTTTACATCTCACTCCGCGCTTTAGACATGAAAATATACCTACGCTGCGCGGCCGCCTATGAGATTAGAATTCAGTGACGTTATCACTCGCGCGCTCAAGCTGACGCACGCCTTACGTTGACAAAAAGTATTTTTCTCTTATAAGTATTTAGGCACTTTAGACATTATTTTTCAGTTTTTATTCAAGTATGGCCACTCAAAAATCCAAAAGGTACTGCATAGCATACGAATGCTTAAATAACAATAGGAATGTCGACTTTTCATATTTTACTGTTCCAAAGGATATCGAAAGGTAAGATATTATTATTTATAGGTAGATCGAGATAATTAGGTACCTTTTTTAAATGGGGAAATGCATACCTGCCACGTGGGGTCAAGGATGGGTTATGTCGGACTCGCACCGACTAAACCCGTAGCCCCACCAGCGCCGGTCGCCCCATGACAGCCTCTTCTCGGGAGAGGACCTCTCTTCCCCATTCTCCTTCTCAGGCAAGGCGCACCAGGAACACAAGACACGCCCCCCTCCACGGCCTCCAACTCCACTTGCGTAACGGGCACCCATACGAGTCTGATACGCGGAGGCCATAGGGCCAGGAAAATCGTGCGCTCAGTAGCACCCACTTTCCCGACCACCGTCGGATCTGTCCATAGTTACAGATTTATTATTTGATTAACGACGCGACCACAGCTTTGCAGCTGGTTTTAGTTTTTTGTCGATAAAAGAAAGAGATTGAAAATAACAGCACGTAATAGTAATAAGGTATAAGTAGGTAATATTAGTATAACCTACCAATACTATATACCTTAATAGATATAGATAATACCTTTAAGCTACCTTACATTGAACAATAATATTCTTATAACAGCAAATTACTAATACATTGCATAACACCTCGGTGTATTCTACAACCAACTTATATCAAAGGATTCAATTTGTTTTCTCACAATTCATAACCTTATAGTAGAAGCGGTTTTAACAAAGGCGCGTAACGGGCTAAGTTATACAGACGAGTGTCTGCACGGGGACGTAAGGTGCATTTTCATTTAATACGCGCGCCATATAATTTCTTTTTCGATGATAAAACGGTAGGCTAATTTCACAAAGGTCACTTCCGAGGCGTGCAAAGTATTATGAACATTAGCGACGTTGTAACTAAGTGTAAACTCGCAAGTTTGCTATCAGAGAGTGATCCTTCTGTTCTTGTACTATTATTTATTCTGTGGTAGTATTTTTGTATAATATATGTATTATTTTATTTTGCATGACTTATACACCTTTATTTAATTTACTAACATAGCTTTTAAGAAATTTACTAACAAATATGTATGAATTTTTAATCTGAAATAAACGTTTTATTTATTTATATAGAATATGAATTTATTTTAAGATTGTGTAGTTGGTGTTTTGGAATGCGTTCTGTTAGCGAAATGGATTGGTTCAAATCAGGTCAAATAAATGTAAATCTTCTAAAAATCAAACTTCAACAACGTAAGTACGTCAAAACTGAAGGATTAGATTTCAAAATTTTACAATGACCTAAAATTTTTAAGCAGTTAATTAAAATGGTTGAGGCATTTTATTTGGACGCCTTTGAAATGACGAAGCGTCGTAACAGAAAGTGGTATAAGGAAAATATGCTCAAAATACTTGAAGCAGCTAGAGAGAATCGAGCTCGGGAAGTTGACGCATCTATAGCTCTCGCCAAGGATCTTTTACAGGTAATCTATATCTATATACCTAAATAAAATTATCGAGGTTTGCAGTTGTGCGCGCATCACGGGAAAACTACTGGATAGATTTCAATTAAGTTTTCTAAGTTTTATTTTTTAGACACTTATCTAAATATGTATCTAATATATATATATATAACGAGCACACAATCCACCTGATGGTAAGTGGATGCTGTAGCCCACAGACATCTACATTTATCCTCAATTAAGAATCAAAATACAGATGCGTTGTCACCCCTGAGGAGTGAGATGGAATGCCTCGTTTCCAATAAAAAGGGTCTCCGGTTCTGTACACTCACCATACGAAACACAGCAGCATTAAACTGCTATTTTACGTTGGTATTCTGTGAGAGCGTGGTCCTACCCCGGTCGAGCCGACCCATTCCTGCTGCAACCACAATATAGCAGCAGCATGGCTCTACCACGTTTAAATTGATAGCTTCATTGAATATAAAGTTATTAAAGTTTTTATTCAATTCGGTCAATCAACTTACATCGAGGGCGTTCATCCGCTCACTTATGTAGCATAACTGCTGTTCAGCTGTCACTCTTTCCTTAAATATAAAAAGAAAAAATAAATAAGAAAAGACAAAGCAAATTCCAAATTATGGAAGCATTCCTTTCTTAATCCTGATCATAACGTCTCGCAAACAACAGTTTCATCACACAATTTTTCACTATATTATTCAGTCCGTGATCGTTAAAGTCTACTGCTGAACATAGGCCTCCTAGGATATTTTTCATAGTTGTCACCCTTAGCAACCATAGTTTATTTTTATCTATAGTCAATATTTAAAAGACGCTGCTGCCCATCTCCTGATTTGTTTCCCTCTGTCGCCTCTTACGACACCCACGGAATAATAGGGGGTGGTGGATATTCTTACACCTCCACTACAGTCACCCCTACTATACTTCTTTATGACCGCATTTTAAAGTTTTCATGCCTTTTCTGACACACAACTTTCAGTACTATACATTAAGGCTAACTAAGTACTAACAGATATCCGATATCTATCTATATATATATCAGATAAGTACTAACACTTAGGTCCCGATTTATTCTGTCCTGGATTAACTCATCGTTTCATATCCATGTCATTACTACCATCCCAGCTAAACACACATCCCTAACATACATAATCTCATCCACTTGCTCACCCAAATTCTCTTCTTTTCTTATTTTATTTTTTAGAAAGTAAAACGATAATATATCGTTTTACTTTCTTCTCTTTCAAAAACGATCACTCGATCACAAAATTCCGTTGGAGACTAAACCTGCTCGGGGCAAACGGAGCAATAAGTCAAAGACGCTCCTGCCACGCTATCCGTGAATGTCTGCAACATCAGGGGACTTCATTCAAACCTTAACGCCGTTCACTACCATCTGGAAACGGCGAAGCCGGCCTTGCTCTTTAGACACAGGTGTCTCTCCGGCTAATACTTCGTTTCTCTCCTAACCGGGGTACAAATTAGAACACTTCTTTGTGCCTCGGGCTGGAGTTGGCGTGTACGTCAGAGAGGACATCTGTTTTCGACGCCTCGGCAGCCTTGAAGGTACGGACCCGTCCATTTTATGGCTGCACGTAGATAGCGACGACCGTTCCTGTGTCTACGGGTGCCTCTATAGGTCCCATATCGGCAATGCCGACACAGACTGACTCATCGACCACGTCCAATTGGCTGCAGACTCCGTGCTACAACAGGTTCCATCCGCATAGATGATTGGCTTGGTTCTCATTTAACTGATCATACGTGTAGCTCCGTTTATGACTTTGCTTTGGCATATATATCCGCATACGCGGATCCCAGATGCGGAAGATCATGTACCTTCCCTGTTGGACCTTATGCTGACCACTCATCCGGATGGATATCAGGTCTCCGTCGATGCCCCACTTGGCTCCTTGGACCATTGTCTGATCCGGAGTACGGTGCCACTCAAGCTCTCATCGCGGTTGCGTTCTGCAGGTTGCCGCTGTTTTTGACATTATAGGTGATCCCAGCGTTGTTGCTCATTCTGTCGCTGATGTGGTGATACAGGGAATGGAAGTTTTTATTCCATCATGTGATGTGGTATATCGGAAGCCTCTGCCATGGTTTGGTCGCTCCTGCAAAATTGCATTACGCCATAAGCAAGAGTGCTACCAGGCCTGGGCTCACGCATCGATGTCTCGGGATGCAAATATCAGCGCTCTTAAAAAGAAGTATAATTCCGCCTCCATGTCCTTCAAAAGTGTCATTGTCAAGGCAAAGTCAGAGCACATCGGCAGAACTGGCGAGAAACTAGTTCGTCTTCCTTCGGGAACACGTACATTCTAGTTTCTCGCCAAGGCTGTTCAAGAGAACTTCTGTCAGTCATCTCTCCCATCTCTGCTCATAGAGGACGACTCACTGGCCCATGCCACAAAGGACAAAGCTGACCCGCTGGGCTCTCTCTTTACGTTCAACTCGACTCTTGATGACGAGGGGAACACACCGCCGACCACCCCGCGTTGTGAGTGCTGCATGCAGGATGTGCTGTTTACCCAACGCTCGGTACGCAGAGCAATCCTCTCCATGGACGTCAACAAGTCGAGTGGGCATGATGACATCCCTCATGTTGTGCTAAAGACGTGTGCTCAAGAGTTAGCACCGGTTTTAACGGGTCTTTTCCGGTACTCCTAACCCCTAGGCCTAGTCCCGGAATCATGGAAGACAGCTTTCGAGCACCCGATCCCTAAAAACGGTAACCGCTCTGATCCGTCCAACTATAGGCCTATCACCATGACCTCGTCTCTAAAATAATGGAGTTTTTTTTATAGGATAAGGGTGAAAAACGAGCACACAGTCCACCTGATGGTAAGTAGTTGCTGCGGCCCATAGACATCTACATCTATCCTCTATTACAAATCAAAATGCAGATGCGTTTTCACCCGTGAGGACTAGAATGGAATGCCTCATTTCCAGTAAAAAGGGCCTCCGGCTACCTGCACTCACCAAGCGAAACGCAGAGGTAAACCTCTACTTCACGCTGGTATTCTGTGAGGTCGTGGTACCACCGCGGTTCGAGCCGGCCCATCCGTGCGACAGCAAGAGCTGCCGCCTGGCTCTACCACTGTTAAAATTCATTATTAAGTCCATTATTAACAGCCAGCTCATGCGGTACCTTGAGGATCACCAGCTGATTAGTGACAGTCAGTACGGTTTCCGTCGCGGTCGCTCGGCTGGTGATCTTCTGGGTTACCTAACTCATAAATGGGCGGAGGCAGTAGAGTCCAAGGGGGAGGCGTTGGCCGTTAGTTTGGACATAGCGAAGGCCTTCGATCGGATTAGGTACAAAGCGCTTCTTACGAAGCTTCCTTCCTATGGACTTCCCGAGAAATAGTGCAATTAGATCACCAGTTTTCTAGCAGATCGGAGCATCAAGATCGTAGTTGACGGTACATTCTCCGATTACAAGCCCAAGCTGCGTGCTATCGCCAACGCTGTTTCTTCTGCATATCAATGACATGTTGCAAACCGATAACATTCATTGCTATGTGGATGACAGCACTGATGATACTTTATATACCAACCGTGCCAATATTTCTCGGGAAAACGTCGCCGATTACCGAAACAAACTTGTGTCTGAAGTCGAGACTTTGTTGAACACAGTCTCGGACTGGAGGCGACTAAGTCTAGTCCAGTTCAATCCCCAAAAGACAAAAGTTTGCGCGTTTACCACTAAGAAGAACCCCGCCGTCGTATTGCTCAGTTTCAAGGCATTCCCCTTGTTGCCTCAGCTATTATCGAAATCCTCGACGTCGACATATCGAGTGACGTGCAGTTTCCTGGTGACTTGGATTAGAAGGCCAAATTGGCCTCTCAAAACCTTGGCGTGCTCAGTAGAGCGGGACAGTATTTAATGCCGGCACACCGCAACTTTACAAGGCGCAGGTTCAGCCGCACATAGAATACTGTTCCCATCTCTGGGCTGAGGCTCCCCAGTGCCAGCTTCTTCCATTTGATTGCATCCAGCACAGAGCTATTCGAATCGTCGGCGACTGTACTCTTTCCGATCGGCACTGCGAAGAGATGTTGCATTTTTGCGTATTTTATCCGATTTACCACGGGGAGTGTTCTGAGGAATTGTTTGGACTAACTCCAGCCGCACAATTTCACCATCGCACATCGCGACAAAACTCGCGATACCATCCATACCATCTGGATGACAGGCGGTCCACCACCGTGCGATTTAAAAGAAGTTTTCTTCCTCGCACAACTTCCTTGTGGAATCGATTACCAGATTTTTCCGTACCGATACGACTTAGGGGCCTTTAAGAAAAGAGCGTACTCTTTTTTAAAAAGGCCGGCAACGCACCTGCACGCTGGCGTTGCAGTTGTTCATGGGCGGCCGTAATCACTTACCTTCGGGTGAAACGTACGCTCGTTTGCCCCCGCCCCCCTTTCCTATAAAAGAAGGTGCGTTGAAAAACGGACACCAAGCAAATAAAAAAGTTCCCTTTCGTTGCTCTTTATATATCTACACGTAACAAATCTATTCCTTTATCATTCACCATTTCGTATTCTTATCGTTCGTTACTGCACAAAATGCAGTGTAGCGAAACGGACTTCCGGAAGGCCCGCCACATGCATATGGAATTCCGTTTCAGCATTCCGTTTCGGAATTCCGATTCGGGATTCCGAACGCAGCAAGTTCATATAAAATCTATGACATGTCACACAAGTACGGTAGTTTTCCGTTCGAAATTTTGCGGGCAAAACAGGATTCCGTATGTGTGTGTTCGGCCTTAGGGTTGATTTGCCTTAATCTTCACACTTGGCAGGCGGTACCAGATGTATTAAATATATCGTTCACTCCACTGTCCGTAGCCGGTATGGTTATTTTACGTCTGACGCGCACGAGATGATTTTACCGCCATCTATCGGAAAGCAGCAGCTCAGCAGCAATTCAGAGTATTCTGACATTTCCCGTAATCGTCTCATAAAATACCCACGGAACGATATTGGGTGATCAATTCGCTTACGTCGTACAAACCACAAAAAGCCTCGCCTCCGATGATAACAAAAGACAGAAACTTTCAATATACCGATAATCTTATACCGAAGGAAACCGTGGAAAACAACCTTATATATCAGTTAGGTACTAAGTATAAGGCCGGGTCCAGACGAGTGTAACGTGTAATGTAATCCACCGTGTAATGTAACACGAATTCTACGTGTGGACGGCACTACGAACATTACATGTAACGCTCGCGCGGCGCTCGGGGTTGATCCATCGGCTGTCGGTTTTTCGCGCGAACACAAAGGCGCTCGCAGTGCTCGTTTGGACAGCGTTCGTGACGGTTGTGTCGTGTGTACGTTCATGATGTGGAGTGACGAACAATAGCTTGAACTTATTAGTTTGTATCAAGAAAACCCTGTTATTTGGGATCCAAAAAACCCGCATTACTTTAAAAAAAAACTCTGAAAAACGATGCTTGGAGTGATATTGCTCATTCATTGAGAAGAGATGTGGAAGAATGCAAAAACAAAATGATTAGTTTGCTTGCTTCACATCGAAGAGAAAAAGGAAAAGTAAAGAAGGGTCATAGTTCCGGAAAAGGTATGTTTTATTATAAATTTCTGTTGCTTTACATATTACATACTTTTATTTATTAATTTAGTTGTTACTTAGGTATTATCACTTACTTGCTATTAGTATAATTATTACTTCTATTGTATATTCTTCCGTCCTTGTCTTTTTTAAAACTGTTGTTTTATTTCTTGTAATTTATTTTACAGGTGGGGATGAAACGTACAAAAGTACATGGTTTGCTTTCGAGGCGTTGGCATTTTTAGGAGATCGAAATAATCCAAGGAAACGACACAACACAGAGGTAACTACATTGAACTAGTTTCCTTCGACTTGATAAAAAACTTAACAATATGTATTCTGCCAAGAAACTGTGCCCTCGTTCATAAAATAGTCATTAAACTCATCTCTAATTTGTTTTGCTGTTAAGGCAGCCCTTCTAGGTACATTATTCAATGGAAGTAAAGATGACATTTCAGTATCTCTCCGCCAACTACCTTCACATAATCTTCCGTTTTGGTCACTGTCAAGTGATCCAGGGGGTGCATACAAGTTTTTAGATGAATGAATGAATGAATGAATATACTTTTATTGTACACCACTAACAAAAATACAAATGTCATAACAAAAATCAGATTATAATATGTACAATTTGGCGACCTTATCCCTACATAGCGATCTCTTCCAGGCAACCAAAGGTGTAAAGTAATACAAACAATGAATAGGTAGGTGGTAGGTGGTGCAATATAAATATACAAATAAAAAAATGCAAAAAAAGATATAAATAACTACGTAATACATGAAATAAAATAAATTACTAACACATAATAAAAGATAAAGTAAAACATTTAATATATACATACACATATACATATATATTATATATACATATACACATACATATAAATATATACATAAATATACACACACACACATATATATCAATATACATATATATCCAAATTTCTCAAACAATAATATAAAGCTGATAGATATAGTAAATACATAATCACACAATCTATCCTAACGGTGTTCGAACGATTGAGACAAGTAATGCTCTTTAAGTAATCGCTTAAATATAACAATAGTTTGTGCCTCACGTATACGCAAAGGTAGGGCATTCCAGAGCTTAATAGACTGGACAGTAAAAGATTTATTGAAAAATGATGTATTGTGAGTTGGTACACTTAAAATGAATTTTCTAGAAGAGCGTAAAGGTTCCCCCGGAAGCCCCACAAAATTAAACTTCTCCTTTAGATAGGGAGGAGTAGTAGGATGAAATAAAACACAGTACAGAATAGAAAGTATATGACTGTTCCGGCGAAGTCGGATAGGATAACCACTTGAGACGTGAGCGAAATTGGGAAATATGGTCAAATTTGCGCAATCCAAATATGAACCGAATACTAGTATTTTGAAGTCTCTCAAGCTTATTTAGCTGGTCCTCAGTTATGTCTACATAGCTTGCGTCAGCATAGTCGAGAATCGGAAGGAGAAGAGGCTGTGCGAGCATAATTTTTGTAGGAATGGGAAGAAATGATCGAAGGCGACGCAGTGAACAGAGAGCGACAAAAGTTTTCTTACTTACCTCATTCAGTTGGCGTTTCCAATTTAAGGAATTATCAATATAAATACCAAGATTTTTGACATTGTCAAAGTAAGGGATAACAACTCCATCAAATACGATAGGTGGTACAGAGAACCAGTCAATTCTTGAGATAAAGCTCTGGCTACTAATAATGATAGCCTGAGACTTTTTGTACCGTGTAGTGGCGGTCAAGAATATCCACTACCCCATATCCTCCCGTGGGTGTCGTAAAAGGCGACAAAGGGAAACAGGCGGGAGATGGGCAGCAGCATCTTCCTGATAATAGCCAAAGTTACAATAAAAAAACTGCGGTTGCCAACCCGCTCGCCAAGCGTGGCAACTATGGCAAATACCCCCCAATGACGAGAGTAACAAAAAGACGGCCCCCAGTCCCCGGCGGCCCCGCTATTCCTGGCTTCGGTGGTGACCATGGTAACGGCGGGGCAGGGGGTGCTAAGAATCTCCGGTGGAGGTTCGGTTGCCACCTACGACGACTCGACCTGGTAACGTACAACGCACGCACCCTGAGGACTGACGAGAAGATCGTGGAGCTGGAAGAAGAGATAGACAAGTTGCGCTGGCATATTATAGGATTATCCGAAGTCCGAAGAGAGGGGGAGGACACGGTAATCCTCGAATCCGGCAACTTGCTCTATCACCGGGAGGGCGACCATCTGTCCCAAGGAGGTGTCGGATTTATCGTCCACAAGTCTCTCGTTAACAACGTTGTAAAGATCGGGAGTGTGTCGACGAGGGTTGCGTACCTTATACTCAGAATCACCAAACGGTATTCGCTGAAGGTCATACAGGTTTACGCACCAACTTCGGCACACCCCGATGAGGAGGTGGAGGAAATGTATGAGGATATCTCTAGAGCCATGCATTCCTCCAAAACCCAATATACGGTGTTAATGGGAGACTTCAATGCAAAACTAGGCACAAGAGAGAACGGTGAGCTGAAAGTAGGGAAATTTGGAATAGGGCAACGGAACCCAAGGGGCCAGCAGCTAGCCGACTTCATGGAGAAAGAGGGACTCTTTATGATGAACTCTTTCTTCAAGAAGCGGCCCCACAGGAAGTGGACCTGGTCGAGCCCCGACGGTTCGACAAAAAATGAGATTGACGACCAGACGACAACTGTTCAGTGATGTCTCAGTGATCGCGAGGGTGAAAACCGGCAGCGATCACCGAATGGTTAGAGGCACACTGAACCTAAATGTTAAGTTGGAGAGGTCTCGTCTGATGAAGTCAACGCTCCGTCCCCCTCGTGCTCTAATCCAAAGTCCCGAAACCTTTCAGCTCGAGTTACAAAACCGTTTTCAGTGCCTAGAAGACTGCAATGAAGTGAACGATATGAATGACAAGCTCGTGGAAACTGTCCATGCGGTCGGAGCTAAGTTCTGCAAGACCCGCCGCAGAAGAACACAAAAACTCTCCGATCACACTCTTAATCTCATGGCTGTTAGACGGGAGATGAGGCTACATTCTTCAACAGATTTGACAGCATACAGGCAACTGAACAGACAGATCTCCAAATGCATGCGGCGAGACTTACGCAACTTCAATACAGCTCGTATTGAAGAAGCGATCGAGCGGAACCAAGGCTCCAAAGTCTTTGCCAGAGATCTGTCTGCCAGAAAGATCCAACTGTCAAAGCTGAAGACCGAGTGTGGCAGCATCGTTTCCGGGGCACCTGAGATTTTGAGTGAGATTGAGAGGTTCTATGGGCAGCTGTACACGTCATCGTTGGAGCCACACGCAAGTGTGAGTAACGATCCAAGAGCGAGTCTTATCCGACACTATTCCGAAGATATCCCGGACGTCAGTCTGAGCGAGATTAGAATGGCTCTCCAGCACCTTAAAAACGGCAAGGCCCCAGGCGAGGATGGAATTACAGCGGAGCTTCTGAAAGCGGGTGGAAGACCGGTACTTGAAGTCCTTCAGAAGCTCTTTAATTCCGTCCTCTATGGTGGCATTACACCGGAGGCGTGGAGCAGAAGTGCGGTGGTCTTGTTCTTCAAGAAAGGTGACAACGCTCTCTTGAAGAACTACAGACCGATTTCCCTTCTGAGCCGCGTCTACGTGCTGTTTTCGAGAGTCATTACGAATCGTCTCGCGCGCAGACTTGACGACTTCCAGCCTCCCGAACAAGCCGGTTTCCGAAAGGGCTTTAGCACCATAGACCACATACATACCCTACGGCAAATTGTACAGAAGTCCGAAGAGTACAATTTGCCACTATGTCTGGCGTATGTGGACTATGAGAAAGCCTTTGATTCCGTCGAAATTTGGGCGGTGCTGCAGTCCCTTCAGCGGTGCCAAGTTGACTGTCGGTATATCGAAGTGCTGAAGTGTTTGTACAATAGAGCTACGATGGCTATCCGAGTACAGAACCAGAGTACGAAACCTATCCAATTGCAGAGAGGTGTAAGACAGGGTGACGTTATATCCCCGAAACTCTTCACCGCTGCATTGGAAGACGTTTTCAAGCTTCTGGACTGGAAAGGATACGGAATTAACATCAATGGCGAGTACATCACTCACCTTCGATTTGCCGACGATATAGTCCTCATGGCAGAATCGCTGGAGGAACTAAACACTATGCTCAATGACCTCAATAGTGTCTCCCAACGGATAGGTCTTAAGATGAACATGGACAAAACAAAGATTATGTTTAATGTCCATGTCACACCTATGCCGGTAGTTGTTGGGAGCACTAAGCTCGAAGTTGTTGTCGAGTATGTTTACCTGGGACAAATAGTCCGACTAGGTAAGTCCAACTTCGACCGAGAGGTCAATCGACGGATTCAACTCGGCTGGGTAGCGTTCGGGAAGCTACGACACATCTTCTCGTCAGAAATACCTCAAAACCTTAAAACAAAATTGTACAACCAGTGCGTGTTGCCAGTGATGACTTACGGAACTGAGACGTGGTCCTTCACTGCTGGCCGTATGAGGAAGCTCAAGGTTGCTCAGCGAGCTATGGAGAGGGCTATGCTCGGAGTTTCTCTGCGTGATAAACTTAGGAATGAGGATATCCGCAGTAGAACCAGAGTAACCGACATAGCCCAACGGATTAGTAAGCTGAAGTGGCAGTGGGCCGGCCATATAGCTCGAAGAACCGACAACTGATGGGGAAGAAAGGTTCTCGAGTGGCAGCCTCGTACCGGTAGGCGAAGTGTAGGGCGTCCCCCCACAAGATGGAGTGACGACCTGGTAAGACATGCAGGAAGTCGATGGATGCAGGTGGCTCGGGACCGTGCTTTGTGGCATTCCTTGGGGGAGGCCTATGTTCAGCAGTGGACTTGTGAAGGGCTGTAATGATGATGATGATGATGATGAGACTTTTTAGGATTGACATTTAGGCCATTTTTTTTTTTATAGGATAAGGGTGACAAACGAGCGCACAGTCCACCTGATGGTAAGTGGTTGCTGCGGCCCATAGACATCTACATCTATCCTCGTTTGCGAATCAAAATGCAGATGCGTTGTCACCCGTGAGGACTAAGATGGAATGCCTCATTTCCAGTAAAAAGGGCCTCCGGCCACCTTCACTCACCAAGCGAAACGCAGAGGTAAACCTCTACTTCACGCTGGTATTCTGTGAGGTCGTGGTACCACCCCGGTTCGAGCCGGCCCATCCGTGCGACAGCAAAGCTGCCGCGTGGCTCTACCACTGTTAAATGATTTACTCCACTCGTGAATAAAATTTAGATCCTTATTTAATGTAACGATTGCATTCGGCAAATTCTCAAGAGTTGACTGGGTGTAAATCTGGACATCATCCGCATACATATGGTAGAGAGAAGATATTTTATGAGTGATTGAATTAATGAAAATGGAAAAGAGTAAAGGTGACAACACGCCGCCCTGCGGCACGCCTGCAGTAATATCACACCAAGATGAGTGAGTTTCATCGACACGAATACACTGCCGACGGCCACAGAGATAACTTTGAAACCAGTCAATTACTGATGGAGATATGTTAAGGGAACACAACAGACTCAACAGTATATCGAAGTCAACAGTATTGAACGCATTACTGAAATCCAGCAAGGTCATGACTGTGAGTTGTTTATTATCCATACCCCACCGTATGTCATCAGTAACTTTGATTAAGGCAGTAGCCGTACTATGACCAGGACGGAAACCGGATTGTAAGGAATTCAATAAATTGTGCTTATTAAGGAAAAGGGTCAGCTGTTGGCAAATAAGTTTTTCAAGGACTTTAGAAAGGAAAGGTAAGATCGAGATGGGACGGAAATCAGAGAGGTTGACGGGATTAGATCTCTTTGGAAGGGGTATAATATGAGCACTCTTCCAGACTTGAGGGAATTTAGAGGAAGAGACACAAGCATTGAGTAAATAAGTGATAATGGGAGTAATAACATCAAGGAGAAGAACAATCATATTACGGCTGATGTTTTCGCTACCGGCAGCATTTGAGGAGATGGATAATATGGTCTTCTTAACATCACATTCAGTAAACTGACTAAAAACGAACGGAGGATAATTATGTGGTTTAAGACATTTATTTTCTCAAAAGATTTACAAATCACTTACAGAGAAAATACTTATTAATTAAAAACATTAAGCCGATTGGCGTAGTGAGTTAGTATTATAATAGGTCGCTGAAACTTAATTACTGATTGAGTGCTTAATAATAATTACCAGGAACAGTGTAGTATGATATGAATGAATGTGGCGAGTTGTTTGTTAAGGCCCATGACACATTAACTGTTTCATTGCGTTCATCTTTTAAAATTATTACTATATTATGTGTTATGTTAACATAATTAGTTAGTGTTTATTTATTTAGTATAATATATTATATTTAGGCGTTAATTTGTTTGTAATATTTTCTAGGCATTAATTTATTGTGATAATATGTACACACACACACAGACACACACACACACACACACACACACACACACACACACACACACACACACACACACACACACACACACACACACACACACACACACACACACACACACACACACACACACACACACACACACACGGAGACACACACACACACATACACACACACATACACACACACACACACACACACATTATTACATACATACATACATACATACATATGTGTATATATAATATATTGTCGCACATGTATAATCATATTGTATAACAGTAAATATAATGTATTATTTCTATACAATTGTTTTGTGGAAAATATTATTATTTACGTTGTATGTGTACTTCATATATTTAGATTTGTGGTTTGTGAATATTAAGTTATTATGAAAAATCCTTTAAAATGTGGCTTTTTAGTAATTTCTTAAAAGTGGGCAGGGATTTTGCTTCTTTAATGTTTTTAGGTAATTTGTTATAGTGTTGAGCTCCCTCGTAGAGGATACTCCTTCTTCCATAGTTTGTTCTATGTATTCTCAAACATAGGTTATTAGCCTGCCTTGTTATACGTTTATGGTAATCGATCGTTTTTGTAAATGTTATTTGAGAGTGAGTATCTTTAGTAAGTATTTTTCTAATAAAAATGCATATTTTATATTTGTACGTTTGGGCTAGGTTAAATAACTTTGTTTCTTTATATATTTGAATGGTTGGTGTTAAGTAGTTATATTGGAATAATATTTTTATGATTTTATTTTGTGTTACTTGTAGTTTTTGCAGGGTTGATTTAGTGGCTGAGCCCCACACCTCAATCAAATAATCTAAATGAGGCTTGACCAAAGAGTTATATATGGTATATTTGACATGTCTCGGGAGACATCGAACTATTGTTTTTAAAGCTCCTGTTAATGAGTAGATTTTACTATGGATCTTTTCAATATGCTGTTTCCAGGTAAGCTGACTGTCAAGAACAAGGCCTAAATATTTCTCGTTATGAACTTTAGTTAGTATTTCACCATCAATGGTGAGAGGCTTGTGACTTTTAATTTTTTTATTTTTTGCAGAGAAAATTATGTATTTTGTTTTTGAGGCATTGATTGTTAGTAAGTTTGACTGTAACCAGATGTGTAATATGTTTAGGTCATGCTGAGCTTCACTTAGTACTGATTCTAATAATTAGGAGTCGGAGTTACAGAAAGCGAACGAAGTGTTTGCAGTTTATGTTCGCTATCAAAAGAGTTAGAAGGATTAGAAAAATGTTGATTTAATAGTTCAAAATCAACACTAGGAGGTGAAGCATTTAGGGATGTTCTACCAACTCCAACAGTTTTGAGAAACTTCCACACCCTAGATGAGTCGCCGTTCTCGACTGATGTATGAATATGGCGTCGTTGCGCATCTCTACATAATGTGTTGCATCGATTCCTGATTTTGGCGTATTTCCTAACGTTTTCCTCTGTTTTATTCCTCTTAAGATTTGACAATGCCGCATTCTTCTGCAAAATAAGCTTTTTTAGATCATCAGAAAGCCATGGAGCAGGTAGGTGTTTAAGTCTCACATAATGCATTGGCGCGTGAACGTCATAAAGCTGAGTGAGAAGAGAACAGAACAGTTCCACTTTATCGTCAATGCATGGAGCTCTCTCGATCACTGACCAGTCAATATTATAAGCATCTTCATAAAGTTGTTCAATATCCATTCCTCCAAAATTACGTCGCAGAACTAATTTAGGTTTGATTTTAGCAGGGCGTAGTTTATACGACAGAAAAATTAAATAGTGATAAGAGAATGCATCAGCAGGGCACTGTCCGTGCTTGAAAACTAAATTGGAAGATGACACCATTATTAAGTCAAGAAGGGAAGGAGAACTGTTAGGAAAGTTATGAGTAGCAGAAAGGGGTAGGATTTGCATATTACACGCTTCAATTATAGCTTCAAGTTTTATAGATCGATAGTCGCCTTTAAGCAAACAGGTGTTAAAATCACCCATCAAAATAGTGTGATTATACGTAGGGACTAGTGATTCTAAAAGAGATTCGAAAGAAGTAAAATAATTTATAGAAAGGGAGGGACTGTAGAAAACTCCAAGTAGGATTTTATTCTGAGAGAGGGAGACCTCAACCAGCAAATGCTCAGCAGAATCAACAGGAGGTGGTTGACTTGACGAACTAACAATTTTAAATGGAAGGTAGGATCTAAGATAGATCGCCACGCCCCCACCACCCCTATTAGTGCGATCATTTCTAATTAGATGAAACCCAGGCAAAGAATACATTAATATATACATTTATACATTTTCTACAATCCTGCGAGCTACATATATATATATACACATACATTTACATTTTCTACAATCCTGCGAGCTCTGCTTAACCGGTAATTAAAAATTCTTCGCGGCGATCCCTTGGGGTATTCTCCTGGATAGGGTTTCATTATATTGTTTTGTAAAGGGAAGGCAGAATCTCCTACAAAAACATATGGTACTACTTTGTTTCTACCTTACAGTGCTTCAGATGCAGGCAATCTTAACGAATTATTTTCTAGTTTTCTATATAATTCAGTTTCCTTAAAAATTCCACCATCTGAAATTCGGCCTTGACATCCGACATCCAGAAATTTATAATTATATTCAGCGTCTACTAAAGCAAACATCACTATACTGAAATTCGATTTGTAGTTACGATATTCTGTGCCACTTTGTACCGGAGCCTCAAGAATGACATGTTTACCGTCCATGGCTCCGGCACAATGGGTAAAATTCCACAATTCATCAAATCTGATGATCCATTCTGACTCTGTTGTTGGCATCTGAAACAATGAATTTCTTTTTTATTACAGATTACAAATGAACCGGAACAGAGAGCATCTACAATGATAACATGAAAGAAAATGATAACAGTTCAGAATTTATATCACCAACTGGTCAGGCCCCCAAAAAAGAAATCAGACGAAAATAAAAAATGGGTATGCTTTCGGAGGCTCTTGGCCTGCTTAAGAGTGCTGCTTCTAGTCCTACTCCTGAACCCCGAAACAACAATCCAAATAATTTTGAAAATGAAACCCTTTTCTTTTCAAATTTTATATGCAGCAAGATGCAACAATATAACAGAAGTACTAAAAATGCCGTGCAGCGAGCAATAATGGACATAATATTGAAAGCCGATGAAGGATGCACTAACTTTTCTCAACATTATAATCCATCGGCATTCAATTACAGTGGGTATACAACAGGCTCGGTTCCTTCATCAAGATACTACAATGAACCACCTTCTTTATCTAATCGCTCAGAACCATATACTTCAGGGTATTCAACAGGTCAGAATCAGACAAGTTACCCTACAGCTCCATATGCTTCACCTGTTCCCTCAGACTCATCCCAAACTTCATATGAAGATGTAGATTTTGTGAATGACCTGATTTGAAAAAAAAAATTGTACTACATAATTGGAAGACTATGTCGACAATTTGATTTAACTTTCTAACTGTAATTTTGGAATAATTTTAATTTTGCTTACCCTATTTAATAAAATACCTTAATTTGTTATTTTAATAAATAAATAAAAATTTGAAAAACTCACCTTAATGTTTTCTTTCAATGCTTCTATAATCGCTTCACAAACTTCTGGTACAATACAAGACATTGACTGTTTTGAAATTCTGAAGGTGTATTGAAGGCTTGTATATGAATCTCCTGTTGCCAAAAATCTTAGTGTTAGAGCCAGTCTATCTTGCGGCGAAATTGCAGATCTCATTATAGTGTCTTGTCTTGATATTTTAGGCGCAAAGATTGTTAACAAATATTCGAAGTCAGTAGGCGACATCCGGGTAAAGTTTTTATATTGACCACTTATATGCTGAGATTTTAGTTCCACAAGTAAAGAAGATCTTCTTTTATACAATTTAGTTTTCCACCATCGACGCTTTCGACGTTTCCGGTCTTCAGTTAGTAAATACGTGAAAATAATAGCCGCACCAGCTATCACGACCTTCCTATTCGGCATGTTCGTAGGAACTGAGTGGAAACAGCTTTTGAAATAGTTTCGCGTACACAATTCGCTTTGAGTTCGTGTGCCGTCCACACTGTTGACGCTAAATTACACGTAATCTTACATTACACGTTACACTCGTCTGGACCCGGCCTAAGACATGCAGTAGCAAGCCAAAATTAACAAAATTATGTTTTAATGCGTAGATATTAAACGAACCGCGGAAGAAACCTGAGCCAATTCCGCCGCACGATTTCATTCCATCTGAAGCAGATTCCTTTATGAAGCCTGTCGAACCTGAAATCCTAAATTTACTGCACGGAAGTACTGAAAAAGGCGCTACCGAGAAGTACCTTAAAGAGAGAAACAAGAAAGCTCCGGAAGATAAGTTAGTTACTTATAAAAGTATTACCCAGTTAATACATTTTGTTTAAGTGGATACCAAAAGTAGAATATGTAAAGATCTGCAAAATGGGGCGGATGACATCTGTGTAAAAAGTTGCATAGGCCAAACAAATTTTCTTAAAATTTACTTAATTCAGTTTTAAACCGATTTAGTCTTTATATTTTTAGTTTCAGTTTAGTATTTATAACACTTAAAATCCTTATAATTAATTCTACATCCTACCTATTGCCATTTGTTTCATAACTTTGTCATTTAGCATAGTTTTATCTGGCTACGGTACCGTATATATATCTTCTTTATATATAAAAAGTACGTGTCACGTTGTTTGTCCGCGATGGACTCCTAAATTCCCTATATATAATGTACTCTGTGCTCCTAAACTACTGAACTGATTTCAATGAAATTTTTGGTCAATGTGCAGTTTGGTCCAACTTAAAAGATAGGATAGCTTACATCTCAATTTATAGTCGCAATACAATATTATTTTATTGATAATTATTTCTCTATTATTTGACAGTCACAATTATCTGTTAGCTCCAAACGATTCTGTCAGATGACGATATCTGTTAACTGGATTGAGTAAATATTTAATAGATGGCGCTATGTTAAAAATACAAACGTTTAATATAAGCTACAATTTATTAGTATAACCACCACGTGTTGCTGTAAGTATTCAACAGATGGAACCGATTTCAAAAAAAATTTGCAGACTGTGTGCAGTTTGGTCCAACTTGAGAGATATGATAGTTTTTATCCCGATAAGTGACCCTCAATTTTTTTATTGCTAATTTCAGGAGTTTTTTGGGAAAGCAAATGGTCGTTCGGAAAGGGCAGAACAACGTCTGCCTGGTCAGCTAGTATATATATATATATATATATATATATATATATATATATATATATATATATATATATATATATATATATATATATGTATGAACATAGAATTAGTCTAATTATTCCATGTGTATTAACTATAAATTGCGTAAGTCTCACTGCTTATTTTTAAAGATCTGTCTGGTCTAAAATTTCTGGTCTAACAGCTATAAAATTAAAGAGCCTGTGATATGAGAGTCTTTGTATTCTGTATATATATACATATGCTGTAATATTGACGTAAATTGGCTGTGACCGATTGGACGGATTCAACGAGCTTATCATATTAGTTTTGTCGAACATACTACATACTTGACACAGGCAGTCTTTAGGGATTTCGATAAGGGCACGAGTACCGGACGTTATTTTCACTAGACCTCTATAATTCGATGGTGACATCGCCGCCGGTTTCATTACTCAGCAAGGCGTCATGGCTAAGTTAAACTGAGGAATAACTGAACATGTATATTTAATATTATCACTTTTGGCATTTGCACTTGACCTAGACATTTAGGTATTTTCTAAAATGCACGAGAAAAAATGAATTTATAAGTTCGCTCGTACTTATTACGTTGGTAACCGCAGATTTTTTTCTCTTAACCTCGCCGCTAGCCATTTACCTAGCTTGTCAATCGGTAGGGTGTTCTGCTGAACACCCTACCGATTGACAAGCAAGGTAAATGGCCTGACTGTGGTCAGGTAAAGTTGGATTGGAATTTAAAAAAAGATTTCTCATATACTCCCATCTTCGAATTTACGATTTTACACTTTACTAAGCTTCTTTGAGAGCCGTAGGAGCTCAGAGGCAAACAATCGCTGAAATTTTCGGAGTACACAAGCAACTCGGGTTCGATAATCGACCACTTGCTATTCGACGACGGTGAAGGAAAACATCGTGAGTGAACCTGCATATCTGAGAATTAAGAAAAAAGAATTCGAAGACATGTGAAGTACGCCAACACACATTGGAACAACGCGCCGAACATTTACTTGCCCTAAAACCCTCTCAGTAATGAGAGGCGACCTGTGCCCAGCTGTGGGACGTATATAGGCTGTAACTTTAGCTTTTTTTTAACAGATTCTACTATCGCGCCACCACCAATTGGGAGTACGGTTGGCAACAGAAGCAGTCCCGAGTGCCGGCAAGAGATACGAACCTAGGACGCTGCGCTGTGCTTCGAGACACGCTCTACCGCAAAAACAACCTTGCGCCCGACCCTCCGCACTACGCGGAGCCAGCGGGTGGAGAGTTCTCCATATGTAGCGTATATTCTTGCAACTTCAACTGAAAACGGAAACATAACTACCGTCGTCCGTTCATAACAACATTAAACTGTTTTCTAGCTCGTACCAACTATAAAACATATTGTTATTTAATACAATAAATAGAAGTTTTTAAAACTTTAAGCCACACCATCGCTTGTGCAACCATAACGAAATACAAATGTTTCATTTAACAAAAAAAGACTAAACAATCTTGATATAACCGTGAATCGTAACTACCGTCCTTTCTTATTAACAAATTTTTAACTCATGTCAATGCTTTCAATCCCGTACCAACTATTAAATAATATATTATAATTAATATAATCGATCGATAAAAGTTAGCCAAGTTGATAACGAAGTTCCAATTTATTTCGGGGTCGAGCCACGCTACAGCTATATTAGTTGTAGCCAAAGAGTATAGTAACTGTACTAGTTGTAGCATGAATGGGTGGCTCTCACAGAATATCATTATAAAATAGCAGCAGTACGGAGACACTGGAATAGAGACATTCCATCTTAGTCCTCGGGGATGACAACGTATATGTATAGTAACGTCGTAATCCGACACGACCGGAGAGAGATCAGCGACTTTACGTATTACTCAGTGCTGCTACTGAGGAGAATTCTTGTCGGAAAAATTATAATTCATTTTGACCCGACCCGGGATCTCATGACCATTAGCCGCGTATACGACCATTAGACCAACGAATCTATAATGCATCTTTATAAAAAAGATGTACCCTCAGAGTAATCACTAGCGTAGAGTTCTAAAATAAGAACAAAATTCTTATAGCTGAACTCTTTATACATATGACGTTTAACATGGTACAAAATAAGATAGCTATATTGTTCTCACCTTCTTTCTTTTACAAGAATGTTTTTTCCATTCCATAGACACCTCTATTGATATGCCGTTACCGAAACAAAAACGTTGTCGATAAATTAATTTAGTCTACGACTTGTACAATTAGGGGTTTTTATTAGTCCAATTCGTAATACTTATTTATATAATATATATCTATTGATATTATCAATAAAAGTTTATGCAAACTTCGTCTGAAATCTTACAACAAAAACGTAATCAAAACGTAGTCCACCTGATGTTAAGTAGTTGCTGTGGCCCATAGACATCTACATCTATCCTTTTACAACCTCATTGATCTATCCTCAACTACGAATCTAAATGCAGATACTAAGATGTAGTGCCTCATTTCCAGTAAAAGGGTTCTTCGGTTCTCTACACTCACCATACGAAACACAGCAGCCTTAAGCTACTATTTTACGCTGGCATTCTGTGAGAGCGTGGTCCTTCCCCGGTCGAGCCGACCCATTCGTGCTACAACTATACTACTACGGTATTAACATAGCTGCAGCATGGTTCTACCACGTACAAACCTACTTAAATACAGCTGGTATATTTCCGCCAAATTATCCTTAGAATTATTATGAGTTTCACAGGGAATAACAACTGTGTTTGTTTAATCGACACTGGGTTTGCTTCACGAAAGCTACACAGAGGGCACTGCTACAATAGTACAATAACAGCGGTACGACCGCAGCCTGCCTTTTCTTTTGTCGCTAGATCACAACTATCAATAAGTCGATTACAAACTTATTATCGTTTCCCTCTCTGCTCCCTCAATATATTATCCATCATTTATTCATTAATTACAGACTAGCAAAAGTCCACTGCTGCCCATACAGGGAATATTTGCCATAGTTCCCTCTGTTCACTTGCTAACAGTTGGCAACCGCAATTTATTGGAACGAATTTCCTTATCGGACGGTACGGGTTTGGTGAGTGGGAGCTAGGCGACAAAAAGTGTAAGATTTTTTCGTCACTACCCCTTGTGTCATAGTGTAGACGGCCTTGGCGGCGAAATAAGAAATTGAGATGGAATAACACCCATCTCCTTTCTTATCTTGCTATGAAAGAAATATTATTTTATTTCAAATGACACTTCATTTTAATAGACGCTAGTATTTCATTTATTTCTATTTGTTAACCAATAATATAATACTTACGTTTATTAATAATAATATACTACGTAAGGAACTTCGTTCCAACCGAGTGTTCAACGACGACACACGCATTTTGTTTTTGGTTGTTATCAGGAAAATACTGTTGCCTATCTCCTATTTTATTTTCCTCTGTTGTCTTTTATGATGATCACGGGATGGTATGGAATCTTAGAACTTCTAAATAATAATATATAGTATTTGGTAGGAGGTAATAATTTATTTTAGGCCGCCGCTATGCGGCATTATTCAGATGCCTTAATTTCATTATTTCGAAAACTATTTTTATTCAAGCAGAAAAAGCTATGTTGAATATAATCGATGGTTTTACGCTAAACAAGTGGGAAATCTATATAAATTAAAATTAATTGCCGCCTGTATGAAAGATCATTGTTTGAGAACGGCTGGACCGATTTTGATGAACACACACTCACAATTGGACCAGGTAAGTAGCGCTGTTGTCGAGATCTAGAAAACAATAGTGCAAAGGGATTAGAAATGGTATTCAACCCGCTTATGTACCGTGTGTCTGTCAAGACTTAGTGTTCATACCTCCCTAACTATTAGTTTTTAAAATTTGCGAAACGAATATTTGCAATGTAATATAATAATCATCACTTGATATATAAAACAATTTACTTGATCGTTCGAATAATAATAAGTCTAGCCCTATTTTCTTTATATTTTAGACATAAAATAATAAAAATAAATAACTAAAAAGAAACGAGTAGGTATATCAATGTCGATAACATTGTGAACGAAATCACTATAGATTAAAGACGTCATTTCTTGTAAAGTAACGTCAGATATAATACTACTACAATACTACCAAATACTACTCTCATCTTTGGCAAAGTACAAAGAGACCCATAGCACATAAGTTAAGAAACCGTACAGAGGCAAAGCTTCTAAGGAGCTGTCAAAAGTTTTAAACATTTTTCTGGGGTTAACACAGAAGGATAAAATTAAATAAACAAAAATCAGTTTTTATTATAAACCTACTTAAGATAGAATATTTTTTATAAACTACTTATTCTAAATATTTTATTTTATAATTTTTGTTCTTCAACAATTTTTTGTGCCTTTTAATTAAATTGTGAATTATGAATCTAATGGAGTTTTTTTTTATTAACTATTGGAAAGCACTCGAATGGCATAACACATATGAGTATAATCTTGTACACGTTTTAATATTTCCTTACATATATTTACAATGTTTCTTTCGACATCAAAATATTCGCAAAATTTTTGTTCAATCAATTAATACATTTATTTCAGTTACATTCTCACATTGGCTGAAACTCAAACCAGCAACATGATTTGTCAGTAAGTCGAGCGTTGGAAAAAAATTCCAAATAAATATTTCACAGGTCTGTTGTTAGAAAACTTAATACAGGATTTTTCAAAGTGGTCCTCACAGAGTCTATATTGTTGCCTTTTTTTATAATTAAAAAGTTTTGAAAGGAGATCTTCTCGTCCGACAGCTTTTAACCACTCTTGCCGCCTGAAATAATAATAATAAAAAACATGAACCTACGTATTTAATTTATAATTATAAACGTTATAAATATAATTATTCAATCGCTTATAGGTAGGTCACTTAAAGGTGAGTTATTTATCTTCCACATTAAAAATAATAAATCATAGTCAAGTTACTACCTAGTGGAAACTTTGGGATAATTAAAAAAGTTATATATTTTTATTTATTCTATTATTGTTCATACAAACAGTACAGTGAATCATATTTACACATTTTATATTTCATTTGATACGAATAATTATTTAAAAAATAAAATTTTATACTTATTACTCATTACATCACCCTGAGTTTGAGCGCTGGCTGGCCGAGCCGGTTTAAAGCAGTTTCTCTCTGTACCAAGGAGTATAATAAGTTAATAAGTATATACAGGAATATTCTGTACGTTACGAGCCGCCAGTGCTGCGGTCTATTGGCGCTTCAAGAGCATTACTAAATATATTATATCTAACTAGGGTGGGTGTACCAGTCCCAAACCAGTTAAGGACACATTTTCACTTCGAAATACTCTGAACTGGTATTATTTAATTTTAACATAGAAATGTATATACAAAGTTGTTTATTGATCACTAATGTTGTAATATAGATAAATATTATTTGATTCCAAATATTTAAGTTTTTTATAGATTTCATTAATTATACGAAAAACTCTAAAAAAATTCTAGATTTGGCTAGGGGAAACGAAAGAATTGTTGTGTGTGGTGATTTGAATGGATGGGTTGGTACCGCTCGACCAGGGTACGAGTCGGTGCTTGGAAAGTTTGGCGATAAAAGGGTTAATGATGCTGGCAAGCTTATACTGGCGGTATGCAAGGAAAAGGGTCTTCTTGTGACAAACACTATGTTTAATCACAAGGAAATCCATATGTATACTAGAGAAAGAATGAATGAGAGAAGTATGATCGATTTGTTTCTGGTGGATGACCGACTGCGAAAACAGGTGATGGATACGCGAGTGTTCAGGGGTGCTGACCTGGGAACGGATCACTATCTAGTGATTACTAGATTTAGGGGTCTGTTCGCGGGTTGGCGCTACCGGACGGCGGTAACAGAACCACAGTCGGTCTGTCGCATCCGAAGCTGGAAGCTTCAGGAAGCGGATACTAGGGACAAATATCATGCGAGGGTAGCCGAAAAGCTTGACACCATCGATGGCA
Source organism: Parnassius glacialis (assembly GCA_033319125.1). Lineage (NCBI taxonomy): Eukaryota > Metazoa > Arthropoda > Insecta > Lepidoptera > Papilionidae > Parnassius > Parnassius glacialis. Next base: position 36,818,420 of record JAVANC010000020.1, read on the forward strand.
GAAATGAATGTGTGGAAAGAACATGGCAGAACCTTAGGGATGGAATGGTAAGTGCAGCGGAAGAAGTGTGTGGAACAATAAAAAGAGGCAGTAGTAAAAGAAGAGATGCATGGTGGAATGATGAAGTGAAAGAAGCTGTAGAGAAGAAGAAGGAAGCATGGTTAGACTACTTGGCCTCTAGTAATGATAAGGATATGAGAGAGAAGATGAAAGAAAGATATAAGCTGCAGAAAGTTGATACGAAAGCATTGATTGAGGAAATGCGTGAAAGGTGTAGAATGGAAGCGGACGAAAGGTTGTCGCACAACTTTAAGGAGAACTCCAAACTCTTCTGGAAAGAGGTTGGAAGGACCCAAAGTGGTGCGACGGCCTTAAGAATGAACAAAGTGCTTTCGAGAACTAATGACGTCCTCACAGAAAAATCGGACGTCATGCAGCGATGGAGCGAATTTTATAGAGAAATGTATGCGTGTGATGATCTTAGTGAGGGATCCGGGGATGACGCCGAGACTGGTACGCCAGACCCGGACCTCGATGACACTGAGGTCATCAGTATGAAAGAGATTGAACGTGCGATTCGAAGTTTGAAATGTGGTAAGGCTGCGGGACTAGACAGAGTTACTGCTGAAATGGTCAAGTATGGTGGGCCTCGCGTCTGGGACAGCTTTTATCTGCTGTGCAATTTGTGCTTGCGGACGGGGGATGTCCCGGATGATTGGCGATCCGCAGTCATTGTGCCTTTATATAAAGGTAAAGGTTCACATTTTGACTGCGGGTGCTATCGGGCGATCAGCTTGACCAGTTTAGCAAGTAAAGTTTACTCGAAGGTTTTGACACGTAGGATGCAAGAGAAATCGGAAAGATTTCTATGGGAGGCACAATGCGGATTTAGACCTGGAAGAGGATGCACGGATCAAATGTTTTCTCTACGCATGATCACGGAAAAGCTTCTGGCTGCTAACCAGAAGATTTTCTGTGCTTTTGTGGATCTTGAGAAAGCATTTGATAAGGTTGTAAGGAAGAAAATGTGGGAACTGTTGCCGGGGTACGGTGTGGATGGTCGATTGCTAAGGGCTGTGCAGTCACTTTACTGTAACTGTAAAGCCTGTGTGCGGGTAGGGCATGACCTGTCACCCATGTTTAGCGTCCAAACGGGCGTGAAACAGGGTTGTGTCATGTCTTCCTGGCTGTTCATACTGTATCTCGACAGCTGTTTACGGAAGCTGAAAGATAGCTGTTTGGGTGTGAAATTGGGTGACATAAAAGTAAATTGTCTGCTTTATGCTGATGACGCAGTGCTTATTGCACCATCAGAGGCAGAACTGCAGGCATTAGTCACGTGTATGAAAGAGGAATGTGAAATTAAAGGTCTCCGTTTGAATGCTAATAAAACTAAGGTTCTGGTATTTGAAAGGGACGAAGAGAGAACGAAGTGTGAAATATGGGTAAATCAGGAATGTCTAGAACAGGTAAATGAAATTGTATACTTGGGGAGTGCTTTTAGCCGGGATGGAAGATGTGATTTAAATGTGGACAGGCGTGTCGCTGCCGAGGACAAAGTCAATGGTGCCCTGACTGCGTTAGTCAAAAGGCAAGGCGTAGTGAAGAGTGCACGCCTTGCAATACATAACGCAGTGTTGGTACCGACTTTGTCATATGGCAGCGAAACCTGGGTGTGCCAGAAGAAGCATAAAAGCAAGTTGAATGCAGTGGAGATGCGATCTCTTCGTAAAATGTGCGGCGTTACCATGGCCGACCGAAAGCGAAACGAAGAGATTCGCAATATGGCAGGTTTGAAAGATGACCTTATCACAAAACTTGATAAGGGCTTGCTTCGATGGTTTGGGCACGTTGAGCGAATGAGTGAAGACCGAATGGTGAAGAAAATATATAGCGCGAAAGTTAATATTAAAAGGTGTCGAGGTAGACCGAGACTAACTTTCGAAGACCATGTGAGCAAACTGCTCGAAGAGGGGAGGGTCAAGAGTACTCGGATACCTAGACGTGCATGTATGAAGAACATAATGAATCTGAAAGAAGCGAAAGAGGTATGTAAAGATCGTGACACTTGGCGATCTGTTCTCTCTGGCTACCCCGTCAGGGATTGTGCGTGAAGATAAGTTAAAGTTAAGTTAAGTTATACGAAAAACGGGAATGTGCCTAAATTTGACCAGTACACTCTAATAAATGACCACTTTTGCGCCAATAGTTGACCACTGAAAAACCCTTCAAGAAAAGATAGCTAATTGAAAATAAAACACTATTTTGTTACACAAATTGACTTTCATATGATGACTGAAAGTTTATCTAGACTTACAACCAATTTTAATGGCACAGTCGAAGGTAACTAATTAGAAGACAAACATGAAAATGAGAAGATTAACGTTAACAACGCTTATTAGGCAAACTACAATAGAAAAATAGCTTTGCACATAAATTATCAGTATCACCTATCACAGATTTTGAATTAAATAAATCAGTCTCATCATATAGAGGTAGGCGATTTTGACAAAACTTATCTAAAAACAGTAAAATTATCAAAAGAACTAGAAAGCTTTATCTTATACTAGCTGTTCCCCGTGATATCGCCCGCGTGGAATTTTTTGCGCGGAACCCTCAAATAAAAGTAGCCTAAGTTACTCCTTATAATATCAGCTATCTGCCAGTGAAAGTCCCATCCAAATTGGTTCACAGGTTTTGGCGTGATGCGTGTTCATGCCAAAATAGCTCGCAAACGACAGATTTTTTTCAGACTTACACATTTATTGTTATATTATGGTCAATTTACAAAATATTTTTATGAATTATAGCTTATGTGTTACTCTAATGTATGAGCTATATTATTGTAATGTTTCATTAAAATGTATTCAGTAGTTTTTGTGTGAAAGAGTAACAAACATCCATACATCCTCCTGAACTTTCACATTTATAATATTAGTAGGATTCATTGCAAAAATTTGGCCATGTCTTCAACCTTGTAGGAACCTATTGTATTTATAGAAACAGGTGCTTTTATAACTCCAATGATGCTGTCACGGTTATACACATTTTATACGTGGTTGCTGCAGCTATATTAGTAGTATATTTGTAGCACGAATGGGTCGGCTCGACCGGGGAAGGACCACGCTCTCACAGAATACCAGCGTAAAATAGCAGCTTAACACTCCTGTGTTTCGTATGGTGAGTGTAGAGAACCGGAGTTCCTTTTTACTGGAAAAGAGGCATTCCATCTTAGTCCTCACGGGTGACAACGCATCTGCATTTCGATTCTTTAATGAGGATAGATGTAGATGTCTATGGGTCACAGCAACCACTTACCATCAGGTGGGCTGTGTGCTCGTTTGTCACACACTAGTGAACGAAAAGTAAATATGATAGGAAAAGGTGAATGGGGAAAATTGTGCAGTAAAGTTAAATGTGTTGAGGAAGAATACCGAAAAAATTACCATGTGATCGACCTGATGACGGAAGCTCAAGCGAAGATGAAAGTGATGATGAAGTAGCATCCAGTAACACCAACACACTATCAACATCTGGCTTTCATGTGACCCAAGACGACATAACGGACGGCGTGTCACTCTTAGCTTAAGTTTTCTTGTTACAAACTACTTTATATTTTACGATAGAAATAACAAATAATGCTCAAGTAAACATTATCCATTTTTAATTCCAACCTCTTCCAAAGTTCTAAGTAGCTAGTAAAACACCTATTATGATAAAATAAATAATAAAATGAAAAAAAAAATAAAATAAATTAAAACGATTTTAATAATTGGCTTTAAGCTCTAAATTGTCAAACAAAAGCATCACTAGGAAAAAAAGAACAAAAAAGAAACACCATAAGCAAGCAGTTGCAAACCAGTTGGTCAACAATAGGAACTCAGTACAAGGTGTGTTCCAGTAGTTAACCACCTTTAAAAATACTTGAAAATGTCATGATTTAATAAAAATAACACCGTATAGCACTTAAATAAACACAAAACTTTTACAATAATACAACTTGATGACAGTAATTAGGAAATAATCATCATCATCATCATCATTACAGCCTTTCATAAGTCCACTGCTGAACATAGGCCTCCCCCAAGGAATGCCACAAAGCACGGTCCTGAGCCACCTGCATCCATCGACTTCCTGCATGTCTTACCAGGTCGTCACTCCATCTAGTAGGAGGTTGCCCTACACTTCGCCTACCGGTACGAGGCTGCCACTCGAGAACCTTTCTTCCCCATCGGTTGTCGGTTCTTCGAGCTATATGGCCGGCCCACTGCCACTTCAGCTTACTAATCCGTTGGGCTATGTCAGTTACTCTGGTTCTACTGCGGATGTCCTCATTTTTAAGTTTATCACGCAGAGAAACCCCGAGGATAGCCCTCTCCATAGCTCGCTGAGCGACCTTGAGCTTCCTCAAGCGGCCAGTAGTGAAGGACCACGTCTCAGATCCGTAAGTCATCACTGGCAACACGCACTGGTTGTACAGTCTTGTTTTCAAGTTTTGAGGTATACCTGACGAGAAGATGTGCCGTAATTTCCCGAACGCTGTCCAGTCGAGTTGAATCCGTCGATTGACCTCTCGGTCGAAGTTGGACTTACCTAGTCGGGCTATTTGTCCCAGGTAAACATACTCGTCAACAACTTCGAGCTTAGTGCTCCCAACAAGTACCGGCATAAATTTGACATGGACGTTAAGCATGATTTTTATTTTGTCCATGTTCATCTTAAGACCTATCCGTTGGGAGCAACTATTGAGGTCATTGAACATAGTGCTTAGGTCCTCCAGCGATTCTGCCATGAGGAATATATCGTCGGCAAATCGAAGGTGAGTGATGTACTCGCCATTGATGTTAATACCGCATCCTTTCCAGTCCAGTAGCTTGACAACGTCTTCCAATGCAGCGGTGAAGAGTTTCGGGGATATAACGTCACCCTGTCTTACACCTCTCTGCAATTGGACAGGTTTCGTACTCTGATTCTGTACTCAGATAGCCATCGTAGCTCTACTGTACAAACACTTCAGCATTTCGATATATCGACAGTCAATTTGGCACCGCTGAAGGGACTGCATCACCGCCCAAACTTCGACGGAAGCAAAGGCTTTCTGATAGTCCACATACGCAAGGCAAATTGGCAGATTGGACTTCTCTGTCTTCTGTACAATTTGCCGAAGGGTGTGTATATGGTCCATGGTACTAAAGCCTTTTCGGAAACCGGCTTGTTCGGGAGGCTGGAAGTCGTCAAGTCTGCGTGCGAGACGATTCGTAATGACTCTCGAAAACAGCACGTAGACGCGGCTCAGAAGGGAAATCGGTCTGTAGTTCTTCAAAAGAGCGTTGTCGCCTTTCTTGAAGAACAAGACCACCGCACTTCTGCTCCACGCCTCCGGAGTAGTGCCACCATGGAGGACGGAATTAAAGAGCTTCTGAAGGACTTAAAGTACCGGTTTTCCACCCGCTTTCAGAAGCTCCGCTGTAATTCCATCCTCGCCCGGGAGCTTGCCGTTTTTAAGGTGCTGGAGAGCCATTCTAATCTCGCTCAGACTTACGTCCGGGATATCTTCGGAATAGTGTCGGATAAGACTCGCTCTTGGATCGTTACTCACACTTGCGTGTGGTTCTAACGATAACGTGTACAGCTGCCCATAGAACCTCTCAATCTCACTCAAAATCTCAGGTGTCCCGGAAACGATGCTGCCACATTCGGTCTTCAGCTTTGACAGTTGGCTCTTTCTGGCAGGCAGATCTCTGGCAAAGACTTTGGAGCCTTGGTTCCGCTCGATCGCTTCTTCAATACAAGCTGTATTGAAGTTGCGCAAGTCCCGCCGCATGCATTTGGAGATCTGTCTGTTCAGTTGCCTGTATGCTGTCAAATCTGTTGAAGAATGTAGCTTCATATCCCGTCTAACAGCCATGAGATTAAGAGTGTGATCGGAGAGTTTTTGTGTTCTTCTGCGGCGGGTCTTGCAGAACTTAGCTCCGACCGCATGGACAGTTTCCACGAGCTTATCATTCAAATCGTCCACTTCATTGCAGTCTTCTAGGCACTGAAAACGGTTTTGTAACTCGATCTGAAAGGTTTCGGGACTTTGGAACAGATCACGAGGGGGACGGAGCGTTGACTTCATTAGACGAGACCTCTCCAACTTAACGTTTAGGTTCAGTGTGCCTCTAACCATTCGGTGATCGCTACCAGTTTTCATCCTCGCAATCACGGAGACATCACTGAACAGTTGTCGTCTGGTCGTCATAATGAAGTCAATCTCATTTTTTGTCGAACCGTCGGGTCTCGTCCAGGTCCACTTTCTGTGGGGCCGCTTCTTGAAGAAAGAGTTCATCATAAAGAGTCCCTCTTTCTCTATGAAGTTGGCCAGTTGCTGACCCCTTAGGTTCCGATGCCCTATTCCAAATTTCCTTACTTTCAGCTCACCGTTCTCTCTTGTGCCTAGTTTTGCATTGAAGTCTCCCATTAACACCGTATAGTGGGTTTTGGAGGAATGCATGGCTCTAGACATGTCCTCATACATTTCCTCCACCTCCTCATCGGGATGTTCCGAGGTTGGTGCGTAAACTTGTATGAACTTCAGTGAATACCGTTTGGTGATTCTGAGTATAAGGTACGCAACCCTCGTCGACACACTCAATCTTTACAACGTTGTTAACGAGAGACTTGTGGACGATAAATCCGACACCTCCTTGGGACAGATGGTTGCCCTCCCGGTGATAGAGCAAGTTGTCGGATTCGAAGATTACCGTGTCCTCCCCCTCGCTTCGGACCTCCGATAATCCTATAATATGCCAGCGCAACTTGTCTATCTCTTCTTCCAGCTCCACGATCTTCTCGTCAGTCCTCAGGGTGCGTGCGTTGTATGTTGCCAGGTCGAGTCGTCTTAGGTGGCAACCGAACCTCCACCGTAGATTCTTAGCACCCCCTGCCCCGCCGTTACCATGGTCGCCACCGTAGCCAGGAATAGCAGGGCCGCCGGGGACTGGGGGCCGTCTCTTTCTTGCTCTCATCATTGGGGGGTATTTGCCATAGTTGCCACGCTTGGTGAGCGGGTTAGCAACCGCAGTTTTTATTGTAATTTTGCTGTTATCAGGAAGATGCTGCTGCCCATCTCCTGCCTGTTTCCCTTTGTCGCCTTTTACGACACCCACGGGAAGATATGGGGTATTGGATATTCTTAACCGCCACTACACGGCACTACACTAGGAAATAATAGGTAATATTTAAAATATTGACCTTATCATGTCGACGTGCAAGTCTAACTGTAATGGTGGCAAAAAGGCAGTAAACGAGACACTGGTTTGAGAAAAAGAGCTAGGTATCGATATTTTTCGTTTACTCTCGCAAAAAATGATGTTCGGAAGATTGGTTATAGTCTAGGCCACCGTTTCCCATTTGCCGGGTCGCGACCCGGTACCGGGCCATCAAAATAAAATACCGGGTCACAACATTCCCGCTTGTTTTAAAAATATAAATACCTATTATGTACTATCGATCGACGCTAATAGGGAGAAAACCTACAATGTCATCTAGGATATTTACTTCAACTAGAATGTGAAGGTATTCGCTGGCAGGACCAAACACCAACTCCGCTTGTAGGAGCAGGAGGCTCGGCACCTCCGATAGCTAGCATTGGACGTGATTCAGAGCTCCAGGGGAGCCCTAGTCTTCCCACCAACCAAGTGGAGGCCACACAGCGTTGTGAACCCGAATCCAATAGAGCGCGAACCGTTAATCAGTCGCCACTCGGGTTATACACCTTTACTGAGGCCGTCAGCAATAGAACAGTTTGACAAGTGAACTGTTGACGGCTCAGAGGATCAGTGAAGGCGGCCGTGGTGGTAGCTAGGGTGACAGCTAGACAGCTACATAGCTGGAGCTGCCTCCATTGGACCGGCACTCGAACCGGGGGTCCCGAAAGCGGCATTCCGGTGGCATCTCAATGACCCGTGGTTGGAAATCACCGAATGGCCCGATCTGGGGAGCTTCGGGGAACCTCAGCCTTGAGGCCCGGGACAGATTCGAGGTCGCAGGAACCCCGTAGTACCGGTACCGACCAAAGGGGGGAGGGTGGTACTCCAGTCACGGCGGGGGCGACGACCCCCCCCCCCCTTGGGGGAACAACCCCCGACTGGTCGGGGGAGGGACCCCCTTCAAACCCAAGGGCACGGTGGCCGGCAGGCGAGCGCCGAGCGTCTCCCGGCCGAGGGCATGGCTGAGCGCCCCCGCCCGTGGGAGTTGAGGGCCCGGCAGAGCCCCGAGAGAAAGCGCCATTCGCACCCAGGCACAAAACGGCATGGTGGTTGCCCTGGCAGTGCGGACAGGGCCGCTGGTGCGGGCAGTCCTGTTGGAGGTGCCTATCCAAGCACGAGTAGCACCAGCGGCGCTCCTTGGCGATGGTTCGCCTCACCGGGACCGGCTTACCCAAAAACTTCGGGCACGACGTCACCCGCTGATCGGATGCTCGACAATAGGAGCAGGGGGGTGCCTCCCTGGCCGCTATAAGATGGTAGGGGGCGGCGCCCTCCCGCAGGAGCTCCACTCGGCCTTAGGGGGGTTGGCGACGACTTGCCCGGCGGATTCCGCCCCTCCCTGGGCACGGCTCGGTTGGCAACCCGTAGGTCGTCGACGGTACCCGCTGCGTTCTCGGTTTGCCGGCACTGCTCCTCCAAGAACCATAGCAAGTCCCTGAAGGGCGGAATATAGGAGGCGCCGTCCCCGCCGTACCTCTCCTCAAAATGGATTCGAAGGTCGAGAGGCAGGTGCGACAGCACGATGTGGAGCAACAAGAAGGACCATTTGTCCACCAGTAAATCCAGCCGCCTCAACGAATTACAGGCCACCACGACTGGATTTACGATGTCCGGACGTAGTCTGGCCCGGTCCCTAAGAAGCGGGAGGTTTAGAAGCTGCCTAACGTATTCGTCCGCAATTCGCCGAACGTTGGCGTACCTTCCGGCGAGGAGGTCCCGGGCAGTCTGGTAGGCGTCGTCCGACAATTTCAAAAGGCCGACGACGCCCAGGGCCTCCCCCTCCAGTGAAGCCAGGATATACGCCATCTTCTGGCTTGGTGTCAAGTCCCTCCGGGCGTCCACTACGCTATCAAAAAGACCAACAAAGGTCAGCCAGTCGGAGAGGAACCCGGAGAACCTTGGCAGGTCCAGAGTTGGGAGTCGTCCCAACAGCTCCGGCTGAGTAGGCTGCTTCCGAGGGGACTCGGGCAGGCTACTCAGCCGAGCTTCACGCGCTTCATTAGCATACTTGGCGCCCGCCTCGATCAAGTCGTCCGTGAGCAAAAAGAATTGCTCGTAGTCCGCGAGGCAAGAGTCTAGGGCTCCCTTTTCCGCATCCGAGGCCTAGAGCTCAGTGTAAGCCTCTTCCACTACGGCCCTTCAGGCCGCGACCTGCTCGAGCCGCTTCTCTAAGCTATGGATCCGATCGGGTCGCCCTATCAAATTATGGGCATCGAGGCCCAGCGCAGCTCCACTTTCTGGCGAAGCGCCGGTGGCTTGTGCGATGGCATCACTACTAAATACAATTACTATTAAATTAAATTAAATACAAATTATACTTACACTGCAAGTACACACTACAGTCAGTCAGCAAAGATGCCCCGCCCAGGCGACCGACCCTTCGGCAATTTAATCTACTTACACGAAATACCTGACGCGTAGGTATCTAACCCTAAACTACACTCTTGCTTACACCACCTAACGGGCGTGGTTCTAACCACCGATCCGCTAACAAACAAAAGAAACAAAAAAATTATTACGTACGTACGTATTTATTACGTACTATTTTTATTTATATTACGGCTGGGCGTGATTGGAGAAACAATCAATCATGCTCTGCTACCAGAAAGTGGTTGATTGCTTCAAATCAATCAAAATGAGCCACGCTCTGCTACCAGAAATTGTTACGGCCCTCAGTTGCTCCGGCAGAAGTCGACTGAGCTAGGGCCCATAGTAGCACACTCGACGAGCAACAGAGGGTTCGGGCCCAATAGGCCTATGGATAATAATTATATAATGGCTGGATAAGCACACACAATTTACCGAGTTCCGGAGGTAGGGTCGACCACAAGGTACCGTCAAGGGCAAGTAGGTGGTATGTAAGTGTAAATGTAGTAGTGCGTAACTGTTATATGTAACATGACGTCATCGATGTAATCGGATAGCAGATCCACGTGCGCTGCATAGCTCCACAAGGTGATATCACTCCAGTGGGCGTTCACTTTATGTAACCTCAAGTCTAACGTCACTTAGCAAAATATTTATAACGCGACATTCTCTCGGGTCACAAAGTTTTAGCGTTCCACCCGACAAGCAAAAATTCCTTCCTACGATATTAAAATACCACACAAGCAACTCGTCGACGCAAATTAATGGCAATCGAAGTTAAATTAATTACACAAAACTCAAGGTAGCCTCGTTGTCACGTAAAACGCACGAAATAAAACAACACTATTCGAGGCGGTCTTAACGCGACCTTCTGATTCAATCTAGTAACTTGACGACACATCTAACCGACACGGCCTTCGCGGACAATTAATTGTTCCAGACTGGGGAGGGCGCGGCCGACAGTGCTGCCACCTTGCAGAAAATTTTATCACTAGTTATGGTCTGAAATTCCACCAGATTTAGGGATATTTTTACTTAAAAAAATCCCTAGAATTCACCAAATTATTTAAAATCAAATCACGTGGTATGTAATAAAAATACTATTTTAATTGTGGAAATAATTACAATAAACACAACATATAAAATCGAGACGGCTTCCTGGTCACAGTTTCTTCAACGGACAGCCAACGAGTATCACAAGAGCGCAATATTTTTAAAGCATTCTCAGCACAGTTTACTGTCTCATATATATCTTTGTACTCATCACAACGTTTGGGTGAATGTGAGAATAATTCTAAGTTTCTGTAATGTGAAACTATATTTCGCGGTAACGTTTGCTCTGACACATGTGAAACAGTGTGAATGAGTGCATGAGTGGCAAACACATCTGACTAGAATTTAATTAGGCAATCACTCATTAGACACATACACATACACATACACACACACACACTCAGACTCACACACATACACACACACACACACACACACACACGCACACACAAATTCCAGTCATGACAGAGGCATCTACCCCGATTCCAATTAGGTTTTTTTATTAGGAGACCTTCTTACATTTCAATATTCATATATCAACCTTTCAGTGTTCAGCGCTCATTGAAACCAACTTTACATACGTATTAGGTCTTCATTATTAGTCGGGAAAAGTCCAAGGTAGACTTAGCATAACCAAACAAAGATGTCTAATTACGTTTTTGTAATGTGAGAAAAGGATAGTGCTATTTTGACAAAAACTGGGGAATCTACCGACAGATAAAGAGGGTTATTAATAGGTATTTTCTAAATTCCTCAAGATTTGATAAATATCACTAAAAGTCATCAAATAATTTTTTTTGTGATTTTATTTTTCAAAATATCACTATGTATCTCAAAAAATTCACTAAATCTAGTGACAAAATCACTAAAGTGGCAACGCTGGCGGCCGACGCGTGCAAAGCGAGTTGCCGGCCGGCCCAAGCCGTCAAACCGGTTTTGAATGCAAGTTTTGATGTGTTAAGATTAGACCTAAACACATGTAGTATTAATAAAATATTTTACTATAAAAATATATGTATTATTTTACCTAATGGAACCAGCTTGAATTTAAAAGTATTAAGTGGGTCACGAAGGGACAGTGAAAATTACCGGGCCATGGCAGAACAATGTTTGGGAAACACTGGTCTAGGCTACATAACAAAACTATTGAATTTTTTAAAAATGCCCGCCATTTCTTAATGTATTCAATTGAACATATGAGTGGTCAACCATTGGTACCTGGTTTGGGACTGGTACACCCACCCTACGCTAAAAGTTTTGTCTTTGTGACTTGGGAATATAATCCGAAGTTCTGCGCAACCCCGTGGGGTAAATAGCGTGATGCTATGAATATTGTACTATAGTCCGTTCGCGTTAAGAAAATAGTGAGTCATCAGTGCAACTACAGGGTAAAGGTGTATTCACAGTGGAGTAAAAATTCTTTTTTTTTCCAACATTTAATTAAGTTTAATGGAAAGAAATTTTCTTAAAATTACTTAAATCACTAATCAGTATCGCTAGATTCTCCAGTTACATTAATTATGAAAGAATTTTGTTCTGCAAGTTCCATGATGTCATCCAAATTCCACATGGTATTTTCTTCGCGTATCACGTGGTCGCAGCACTTCTTCCAACGATTAGCGTCTATTAATGCTATTGCGTCATCTAATAATTTGTTTATGTCACTCATTTTAAACTTGGAGTTATTGGCACCAACATAATTTTTTATTTATATTTATATTTATTATCACTGTGAACTCGACTTTCTAATTTTGTTGCATTTTAATTGTCTGCGGGGTGTGGCCAGGCCGGCGTACAACGATGACTCACTATTTTCTTAACGCGAACGGACTACAGTGTTGGATGAATAACGGCTTAAATAAGCTAATCTCAACATTTTTTTATCTTTAATGTACCAGTTTTATAATGTATAAAAATGTCTCTATTTTTATCTAGTTTTGAAAGTTAAATTTTTCGAAGTCTTATTATAATAATATTATACTTACTGGTACAAATAATGTAGCAATGGCTTCTTTTAATAATATTGTTTTCCTTCTACTTTTTCTATTATTCTTCTACTTTCTTCTACGTTCTTCTTTGGATTCCAACCAACCCATCCAATGAGGGCATCCACGACTTTTTCTGCCACCAGGGCAGCGCCACTAGAAAGTGAGTTATAATATTTGACAGATTGACAATCACCATCATCAAAGGGAAATAAAGACTGCGTAAGAACCTCCAAAAGAGGCGGAGTTATAGCCGAAATAAGAATTTTTAATTGTTTGGTTTTTGGCCATTTTGACCCTCCAGGAGTGTAATGAAAACTTTTTGCCCCTATTCAACCATGACCCCCATGACATCCTCTATCAAACTGAATATGCCTAAAGTTCGAGCCACTCCCCAATTTTTTGGTTTATGGCAATTTTGACCCCCTAGGAGCGTAATGCGAACTTTTTGCCCCCATTCAACCATGACCCCCAAGACATCCTCTACATGATAGACTGACAAACTGACTAGGCCTAAAGTTCGAATCACCCATCAACTCATCTCTAGTTTTTACTTCCAATTATTAACACTACAGTCACCCACAGAAGAAGTAACCATGTTGGAAAAGTTACTAACTAAAAATAATCACTATTAAACTCATTGAAGTATAATGTACTTACGTACTAGAACAGCTATTTCAAACAAAACATGTGCGCTACTCTATGTCGTTGCGCATCAGTCTTACCGCGCATGCGCGGTTTTTTATTATAATAGATTATGCGTAGGTAGAATGATAAGTAGGTATTTAATTATTGTTTATTTAGAGTACATAATATATTGTTAATTAATTTATTAAAACGAGTTCAATTTTTAATAATTTGTCTATTATTTTGCATGATATGGAGTAAATTAATCATTAATATGATAATATATAATATTATCACAATAGCATTTTAATTACAATTTTATATAAATATTTTATAAGGTAACTATATAAATTAGAAGAAATCGAATCTAATGAAATATATTTATTTAAATCTAGAACTGGGTCCCCAAAAGCCCTAACCTAAGTTTGGATGGACACAGAGCTGATACTATTTATATTATTCCTCATGAATTACTGTTAGAAAACATAGTAAAACTTTAAAAACTTCTACCATTTCTGTTTACACATGAATTATATGTTTTTTTTTTATAGGATAAGGGTGACAAACGAGCACACAAACCACCTGATGGTAAGTGGTTGCTGCGGCCCATAGACATCTACATCTATCCTCTATTACAATTCAAAATGTAGATGCGTTGTCACCCGTGAGGACTAAGATGGAATGCCTCATTTCCAGTAAAAAGGGCCTCCGGCCACCTGCACTCACCAAGCGAAATGCAGAGGTGAACCTCTACTTCACGCTGGTATTCTGTGAGGTCGTGGTACCACCCCGGTTCGAGCCGGCCCATCCGTGCGACAGCAAAAGCTGCCGCGTGGCTCTACCACTGTTTATATGTATATACACTTATTTGTTGTTTTTTTGCTGAAAACTAATTTCAATTAATAAGATGTATAAATGTTACTAGGTATATTTTTTATTTTTGAATTCTTCGTACTATATTTATCCTCTTCTTTAAAATGCAAGGAACAACTGTACGTATGATTTGTTGGTAACCACATCTCTACTATTATTTTGGACGAATTTAATCCACTTTTCTCGGTTTTCGTGGCTTGGACGTAGAAACCTAAAAATAAAATAAAAGAATAATCAGCAAATATAAACGTAAGAAATTTAGCCTAATTATACTTAGGTATATTTATTTCTACAAAAAAAAATTGTACATAATATGATCGTCCTACACTTGCTCACAGAAATGTCGTATCTGAACAAATTAATTTCATAATCTATATTCCATGACACAAGTTGGCGCCAAAGAAATAACTTTTTAATTATTAATCTATAATGTTTTTTTATTATTTAAGTATCTTACTTACCCATGAAAAGTGATTCCTTGGTTTTTACTAACATTTCGTGAATTTTTTGTGCAATATCTAAGAACACACCGTGGCATATTTTATCAAGAGATTTTTTTTTAAATCAACACAACACGTGACAACTCTACAAGTGCCTAGCGAGCGACTGATTAAAGTGCGGTGACATTGCCGCAGTTGAATGGAACAGCGTAACATAGTGCATTGTCGCCTCTAGTACGTAGTACATAATATGTCAATGATTAAACTCAAAAAAAATACAAAATATCTAGGAGTTTATTTCTAGCGTGCCGACTGCCGACCTGTCATTGAACATTCAAAATCGGTTACAGTCATGAGATTTAGCATCCATTTTTGCCATAAGGAATTTTCTTCTCCCTTGCACACTACGTCGGTCTATCGCCAGTATATTCTAAGTCTATAAAGAGACCAAAGATGACCACTTGACAATTCAATTCCACGCATGTTATACGCAACATCTTTCAATACATTTGTCTTTTTTTGCCTTATTTGAACATTAAATTAGAAAAAGCGAGACAAGTATATTGACTCGATAGGTTCTCTCTAGCATACGTATGTATGTAATAACCATTGTGTGATAAATCTCTGCCCGCCACGTCTGCGATAGTACCAGTCGGCTTCTCTTACGTACCGGTATGCCCGATTAGGAGTGCGAGTACACGGAATCAGTTGCACGCTTTTGGTGTTCACCCAGAAACATGATAACTCGATATTATATTGAAATATTGTATGACGCTTTAAGTAAAATTGAATTCTAATGACAACTTCATTCTAAAGACTACACGCCTCATTCCCATCATCATCTGGCCAGCAGAAAATTAACAGCTCTCATTGCTTTACATAAGCGTCAATACCCTCTTAATGTGCAAT
Organism: Parnassius glacialis; assembly: GCA_033319125.1. NCBI lineage: Eukaryota > Metazoa > Arthropoda > Insecta > Lepidoptera > Papilionidae > Parnassius > Parnassius glacialis. The sequence goes on from JAVANC010000020.1 coordinate 36,833,927, forward strand.
AATAATATAATTTATCATACAACATAGGGATATAAAGTAATGAGAAATAAGGCATTTATATACCAAAAACATATATTTTATAATTTTATTATTTACAATAATTCAACTTTTATTTACATATTAACAACAGCAAATGTACCCCTTTCCATAAGGCCGCATCTCACTGTCTGGTAGGGAATTATTAAAAATAAAAATTGTGTAGTGTTGAAATATCTCGTTTACAATGTGTATTTCACTTTTCCGGGTGACAATATGCGAAGTTCTGATTCCACGCGAACTTTCTAATGGACGGAACCAAAATACAATAGAAGGAAGTCAGTCCTAACTTTACATACAAAAATAATTAACATGGAAAATTTTTAAGATTACAATAATTTGCATATTATTAATGTATATAGCTCCGTCCATAGAAACTGCGCAGGAAAACAATAAATAAGTTAAAATTATTCAAGCATACATGTCATCAACAACATCCGTTCATACTTTCCAAGCTACTATGAAACTAATAATAATAATAAATATGAGAAGTCTTTGTTCTTTCTCGATTTCGCATTAGACATGTTTATGTACAATTATATCAGTCCACAAGTATACAGCGAACCCTTTTTTATGCAATTCATTTTTGGGAATATAATTCCGTTACGTATAATATGTACATATTAAGTTTTACATAAAACATATGAATGAAACTAATTTGTTAATGGGAGATACCCTCACAACCACGGGTAGTGCAAAGTATTCGAAACGGGTATCTAAACATAAGTTAATTAAGCGCTATAAAATCCATAAATAACTAGTTTCATTCAATGTGATGTGTTCGGGTAAATATAAGAAATCAATGAAACATATTATGACATTAAAGTATAACGTGCAAAGAATTGACGGTTTGATATTACTACTATTGCTGGTTTTAACTGTATGAAAACCGCAAATATTTACAATTTCACATTAAATTTTAAAGGATAACATCTGCCTTGAATAAATGCAATTAAATGCATTTTACATTGACATGGGTCTCGATTTTTATTAGGAAAGTTCCCAACAAAACGCAGCATATGGATGGTTATAGTTTTAGCCCTAGATAATGTTTATCAAACTGTCCATAAGTTGGAAAAGGTCAAATTACTGATCTAACTTCCTTGGCAATAATTAACAAATTATCATTATTCATATAATTATTGTACAGTTACAAGTGTTGATAATTATGAATTATTTTATGTTACAAATTGTACTGAATGGATCGATAATTATAAAACAATCGTAAACATTTTCTAATCATTCAAACTTCTACTTTCATTTTTATTTTCTACATGAAATCACTTTATAAAATAGATTTACGGAAGTAAATTGATGTAGTAACAAAATATTTAAGTTATTTATTTTGAAGCCTTTTCATATTGTTATAGACATTGACGTAAAACCAACCGCTAACATAGGTGCAACTAAACGTAGTGATTATATTCTCTTTGGGTGCAACGCCAGTTTTATAGCAGCGACACACGTATAATGTCGCGAATGGCGCAGTGTACTTGACGTTTGAAATATTGACAGATTTCGTTGAAATGCGCGTTATCTACAGAACTGCATCCACTTAGTATTATATTTCCCTTTTAGAACTGACTATGGCCGGAGTACACTAAGTGTGCCATGTAATGCACACGGCATCGTACATGGAAAGCTTTCCGGTGGCGTATAAATAAATGTGTGCACAGAAAAAAAATGAAAAAACCTGGTTCAACTGCGATTAGATATTCAGATTTATTTATGTTTATGAAACAAATTAAATAATTTTGTAATTTATTATATATCTTGTGCGTTGTGACGTTTTTCAAATTTTTATTAATGTATAATATACAGGGTTATTTTGCAATATCCGGCCAAACTTGCAGAGATGGTTTAAAATAAGTAAGTAATATAGGCAAATGGTGAACAAAAATTAATTAAAAAAAAAACTGAAACATTGTCCTTTTTATCTTTTAAATTCAAAATGCGTGGTAAATATCTAACGCCTACTGTTTTACTACGCACGCACACATTCGTAAGGGTCGCTCGGTCAGCAAAAACGTTGTGAATTGAATCGCACAGAGGAGCGCGCGTACGCGTACTTGTTGCCATAAATCACATTCAATTTGGAATGATTTCAAATAAAAGTAGAAGCCTTATTTACTCGATTTTCAAAAAGTACAATAACGGTATATCATTATTTATATATTTGAACTTAAGTTTAAAATTTGGCTACTTGAAAAATAACCCTGTAGATGTGGCCGTATGAGGATGTTTAGTCACTAAGCTTAGCTATATATTTCTCTGCGTGTAATTATTAATCCACAGTAGAACCATAGTAACCGATATCGCCCAAGGGACCAGTAAGCTGAAATGGCAATGGGCGGGCCATATAGCTTGATGTATCGACAACCGATGGGCAAGAAAGGTTTTGAAACGGAGTGACGGGTGGCCCCCCACTAAATATAGCGACGACCTAGTAAGTAAGACATGCGGGAAGTCCATGCATACAAGGTGGCCCAGGACCGCGTTTTGTAGCATCCCTTGAGGGAGGCCTATATTTGACAGTGAATTTGTGAACGGTTTAAAATGAATGTGTGTGCCGTTGAAAGCTTCGCAAATATTTCAGAAGGCTTGTACATTCATTAATGTAAAGTTACGAGTATTATAAATTATACATCCCTAATATTATCATTTGCGGGAACAAACTTAGTCAATGATCTCATTTTGAACAATCGTTTTGGAAGACACAATCTGCAATAAAAATGTCACACATACATTCTCAAAACTTTATCAACACCGTTCAGATAGCTATATAGTTGAAATATTATATTTGGAAGCCATATTAAACATAAAACGAAAAATATGCCTTTTTTATTTTAAATCACCACTATGATCTCGAAAATTGAAATTGTTCAAAAAACTATTGAAAAAGTTTCATTATTTCTTCAATTTTATAATTTTTTAATAAATTATCATATTTCGTCCAATTTGAACATAGATGAGAGTTCTTTATTATATATTAGTAATAAGTAGCTCACACATAAGAACAATTTATTTTCTTAGCAAGCTTGGGACTAATAATAAATGCATCGATCACACAACATTTATGCACACCATTTTAACAAACAGTTAAATCCCCGAATACAGTCAAATTATGATATGATCTTTATTGTCAATTCTTTTATAGTATCATTCAATTATATCATGAAAACATTATCTTAACAAGCATGAAAGTTACAATTAATAAATATCAAGCATCACTCTTACGCACCCCTATCATGTATGCCATGTACAAAAATAGATATAGTTTCTGGAGATAAACATAAAAGGTAATAGCTATAGGAATGTAGTTTCCATTTGTGAAGAGTACATATATTATTACAGGATAAAATAACATTTGATACAAACCAGGCGAGATAAACTATAATTTTGGATCAGGCTGCCCCAGGGGAGTAGTTAAGTTTTTTGGTGTGTGTGTGTGTGTGTGTGTGTGTGTGTGTGTGTGTGTGTGTGTGAGAGAGAGAGAGAGAGAGAGAGAGAGAGAGAGTGAGTGAGTGTGTGTGTGTGAGTGAGTGAGTGAGTGAGTGTGTGTGTGTGTGTATGTGTGATTGTTTGTGTGTGTGTGTGTGTGTGTGTGTGTGTGTGTTTGTGTGAGTGTGTGTGTGAGTGTGTGTGTGAGTGTGTGTGTGAGTGTGTGTGTGAGTGTGTGTGTGAGTGCGTCTGTGCGTGCGTGCGTGCGTGCGTGTGTATTATGTATGTATGTATCTCTGTAGTGCCAAAGGTCATAATTTATGAAGATAAAACCAATATGAGGCTTGCGAAAAACAATGATGCCTGTATACATTGACATATATTTCATTTCATTAGTCATTAATAGATATATGCAATCTAGTTCTGTTTTAGTAAAGCAAACCAATGTGGTGACTAACCTACCAATCATTACATTTTGTATATTAACTTTAACTTGATTAACAAAACATCAGCTAATTAACAGAAATGTTTGATATTGAATATTGGAATTTTCTAAGCACTAAACTTTTACCATTAAATTCGGGTAAATAGCAAAATAAATGTGAAAACGAAAATCGAACTTATATCCATGGCATTGGGATTATAAGTGTTGTGCTTGACATGTTGGATTATATCTTTTACATTATACATTATTCATCATTTGGTTATAGAGAATACTGTTTTGGTTTTTGCACCAAAATGTTTATTTACACATTTTTTATAAACCTGTTTACAATTTCATTTATTTAATTTTTTATTAAATTACAGCAGCCAATATACAACAGCAACTGTCTACAATAAGTAGTTGCTGAGTGGATAGGAGTTGTGTACTTTAATAATATAATAAATAATCATTTATGATAAAAAGCAAAGGTCATATACATTATTAATAAACAATTTAAGATCACATACTCAAAATCAACTGTATACAATCATGTCAGTGTTTCTTCATTGATATAATAATTTACAATCACTCAGTATTAAGGAATGCCCATGTTTTTACCACAATTGCTTTCTTCTATGTTTGCTGTTCATTACAAAAAAATTGCAATAGCTTTTAAACTGACTTTTCTATTAAATAAGCTTTAAAACTTCAAATATTGCTCAGAACTGGGTGACAATGCAATATAAGCTCACTTTCATGTCTGTATCTTTGTTTGTTTATCTATCTACTTGCCAATGAGCTAGAGACATGAAATTGACATGGTAAAATGGTTACCATTTTGTATTATGATTAATATTAGAGTTGCATAAGAGCAAATCAAGAGTAATGCTTAACAATGCTTAATCAGCTCTAAATATTAATTTAATTATAGTCTGTTCCCAAAGATAGTGTTGGTACACCCAGAGGCACACTTATTATTTTGCTTATATTTTATATTTTTTTATTGTTTGATAAGTAAATGTTTTTCTATTCTAAGAATAAAATAGTATTCTATTCTATTCTTATGGCTATTGTAATAAAATACGAATATAAATAATTAAAACAGGTTGGGTAGTAAAGAACCTTTCATTATGGCGTTTCGTTTTAAAATGCCAAATTCTATTGCGGGTATAAGCCGCACGCGGCGACATTTGAAGTCGCGGCGGCGCCTTTGCAACAATGCGGCACGTCCTGAGGCGGCGCGACACAAAGAGGACCATATCTAAGCGAACAGACTTTACATGACACATACTGAGTAAGACAAAATTATTACATGTCCATGTAAGTTTGGCTCTCTTTGGATGAAAGTTACAGCACATTTCTCAGATGGCTTTTTAGTAAAATTTTACCTGTAATACCTGCACAGTTTGAAGAAGCAAATTCGTCTTATGATTTTAACACAATGTATTAAGAGTGCGGTTAACAACAAACAATTTAGTCTTAGTTTGTGTTCATTTAGTCTTAATTTGTGGCGTCACAGGCACTACACACTAACTTCACGGGTACACTTAATAATCCATTTTGAGTGCTTTTTTATTAATTCTCACTATCACTAGGCACATTTTCTGTCCCAGGACTGTTCTGCAGTCACTATGTGGTGTTAGTGACGTTTGAAGGTGGGGGGAATACAGGGGGAGGTCCGCTCGTCCACTGGATTAGCGCGTGTTGGGGCAGCTGGGTCGCCTGGAAATGATCCTTTAGAAGAGCTTGTGAGAAGTTGCAGTGCATTTGGTAAGCTTCATTTTCGCGCTCAGTGTCGCCAGCAAGCCGATATAAATCTATAACATATACATATTATTAAAAATTAGCATTTTACAAAATTATCGTTAAGATGAGGATACATCTCATAATTAGATTACACACTGTACTTTTCAATTAAGATACTGAACCCTTTGCTCTGCTACAATCATTGTACTCACAAATGTTATGCTCGTTTCCGAACTTTTACATTGCAAAGGAATGTCCCCAAACAGTTACTCATCTTAATATAAATTAGCAATGTAAAACTTCAAGATATCAAAAACAAAAATAAAACATTACCAAAGAAATTTTATGGAAATACCAAGATATGATTTCATAGTTTTTTTAGTCAAATAGAAATTATTTTAATATTCTTGAAGAATAAAATCTAATTTAACTTAATATAAGAAGCCAATTCGCATTACAGGTTGTAGCAATTTACTAATGAAGGTTAAAAAAAGAGCTCCTTATCAGTTAAATCTGGCTAGTAGACAGCCAGATTTAACTGATAAGGAGCTCTTTTTTTTTACAGAACTTTATTTTTTATTTTCATTTATACTTGAATTTGAGCTTCTGTATTAAGTGATTGCTATTGGTCAATAAACCGCCTAAAATGAAGTAAAAGAACTGGAAATACCCACCTTTCAATATCGCGGAGGCCCACAATTGGACATGAACGTCTGGTATTTTGCTGGCGAGTTGCATCGCTGGTGTCACCATGTTCATACTTTCCCGAGAATTGTTGATTGATAAAAATATATGACCGAGCAACACCAGTGAACAGGAAGTCAGTCTGTTGAGATCTTCCGCATTGGCCATCTTCAGGGTTTCCCGAAGGTATCGTCTGATGAAAATCCAAATAACTTATTTATTTTAATAACTATAAATTATACTTTTAAGCATAAAATTATAATATAGGTATATTATAGTAGGATACATAGGACATACATAGCCAAAAGCCTATTGTAACTCTCACATGGAAACTTTTGTAATATTTTGAAGTAAAACCCCAAATTATTAAAAAATAACATTAATTGTAGCAATGGATGGGTGAGCGCATTACCCCGCCCTTTAATAAATCCAGCGCCTATCAAAATATATCTAATAAGAAAAAGTTGTAACAAGTGACAAAGTCACTCAAAGCTCCTCGATATAAAAGCCATCATATAGCAAAATTCTTTTACTGAATATGGCCGTAAAATTTGAAATGGAAACTAAAAATCTCGAAAATATACAGAAGGTTTGGAAAATGGGTGCAAAGCCTGAAGGGAATGATACATTGAGTCATTTAGAACATACTCAAAAGAAAGGGCAATAACTAAGCATGTTTTTAAAAACGTTTGAACAACAAAAGAGTTTTTTTTTTATGATGGCATAAACACAACACTTACTTAAATTTTTTTTGGTTTCTTAAACATAGATATGCGTAGTATATTTTTCTGACGATGAAGATGCTTGGTAATTATTTTGTTTGAGTAATCACATATTACATAAATAAAAAATACTACAACAACTTTTACTGGACATTATTATTTATTAATTTAAAAACTGGGTTTTATTGTTAAAAACCTTAGAAATTCTATTAAAAAAAAGGAGCAGACTTCGTCTAAGACTACTTTATAAACTTACTTCGTTCTAAACGGTTTAAGGTATCATCCCCTTTAAGATTTGCATCCATCTTCCAAACAGCCTGTATAATAACCATATTGCTTACTTGGCTTCATTATACCGCGCCTGGAAAAAAGCCTGTAGTCCCAGTACGTAATACGACGCCGCTCGTAATCCATGCGCGTATGCAGGCAGTGCTTCTGGTCTCACCTAATTCAAACAAAATAAATTAATCAATGTAAGATCAAAAGTACATTTAGAGTACATTATGAGGCAATTGCTGGGCGAGGAGTCTCAATGTTCAACCGTGGACTTTTGGTATGTTGTAGCTGGACTTTTATAAGCTTTTGATTTGGATGAAAGAATGAATTAATGTTACAAACACCATTATTCATTTACAAATTCAATAATTTATCAGGATTAAGAAGGTATGCTACAGTGGTTTGGACACAGAAAGAATGCAATGTGACAAAGCAAATTTTTGCCGTAGAAGTGGCAGTTGTGGCAAGGGACAGCCTAAACAGTTTTTATCACCCAAATTTGCAGGGTTGATTGGGAGAGAATGCCTAAAGGTATTAGATCCGCGGTAAGAAATCCTTTTCAACTGACTTATAAAAAAAGAGGAGGTTCTCGATTCGACTGTATTTTTTTATGTGCCGCACCCCGCCTCTATCCCTGCGCATCCGCTAGTGACCAATCACCGTTCCGGTATTCCCTCCCTAGTAAACTTCTAATGACGTCTTAGCCGTCATGCGCCTAATTGTTTTGGTCACGTAGCACTTATAAGTAATAAGTATAATTCTGCTGGATTTCAAACGGCGACTGGCGTGATTCCAGACTCATTTTCAACTCACTCCAAAAAAAGGAGAAGGTTCTCAATTCGACTGCCTTTTTATGTGTTATCTCAGAACTTTTTTCTAGGTGAATCGATTTTGATAAATCTTTTTTTATTTGAAAGCTGGTGCTTTTCATGTGGTCCCATATAAATTTGATCAGAATCTGATCTATCCTTAATAATGCGTATTTAGATGACTTCGACTACATTGATGATGAGGGTATAATTTTTTTATTTATATTGAAGTTGGTTGTACAAAATTTTTAACTTTACTACTTTTGTTAAAGAGTGTAAACAATAAAGTGTAAATAAATTAATTGAAGATGCGTAAAATTAATGTTACCCTTAACTCATGAACATGTATGCGTAGATAAATATATGGATGTAAAAGAAGCAAGAGATTGTGCCACATGAATGTCCGTAGTCTCTGCCTGCCCCTATGGGCGACGGGCATGGGAGTTTATGCATGTATGTTATTTTAATAATATTACTGATAATATAAGTAACCAAATGTAACCATTAATACCTGTTCCATGAGTTGTGCTAAGTCATTATCTCTCCGACCTCGTAGATACACAATGGCTAGATTGAGTTTAGCAAACATCCATAAATCTCTCTCTTGTGACATCTGTAACATTATTATTGAATTCATTACAAAACAGAAATAAAAGATTCATTAGGCAGGCTAAAATACATCTGATACACTAAGGCATAGATCACGACACAAGCATGACTTAGGTTTAACCCACCCAACCCAGCAGTCGTCCTGGCACAATCATGAAACATTATAGGATATTCAACATAATGCCTCCTTGAACCCAGCATGTGATATATTCTAAAAAAAAAGGATTTAATTTAAATTCCTACCAGTTTCAACAACAGAGTCGTTGGCACTCACTTTCAATGGAAATACTTTTAGTAGCTGTATAAAAAGAACTTAACTGTAATTAAAAAAAACTTACTTAAGAAATCATATAGGAAGGTCAGTAATAAACATAGTTTCTTGAATAGATAGATCAAATGAACATCTTATCTGTATATTTAAAACATTTAATTTAGCTAAAAATCGAAAAGAAAACCATCAAGTTTTGACATACTACTAAAAATAACAAATCTAAATGTTAACTATGTATATTAATTTATTTATGACAGTATTAGCTACGCAATTAAATGACATACTCCAAATACGATCATTTGATGGATGATATTTTTGATTGCAAATTAAATTATTGCGCTAATTTCGAAATATTATCCTATACACGATTTTCAGGCTTGGTAAAACCTAATCTATATGCATATTAAATATTTATTAAAACTTACTTCAATAGCAGTGAGGAACTGCGATTCAGCGGCCTCCATGCAGTTCATGGACATTGCGTAGAGCCCGAGCAGACAGTGCAGTTGAGGAGTATGAGCCGCTGCACTGCTCGCTACAACACAAATGTTACATATTAATTGATACTTAATAAAAAAATGGTAGTATTTATTCTTTGACTGTGTTTTTGTGTTGTGATTTATATATGTAAAAATGTAGCGCAATCTATAAAGACAACCTTTATTTCGGAATGCCCCCTATAGATTCGCGCACAGTGAGAAGCAAAATGATCGAGCAGTTTTTTTAATTGATTAATTGACAATGAACTTAATTAAAACTACAATGGAGTTAAATATGGCGATGTAGCGCGCAAGACATGTTGTGTGGCGTGTGTTCGTGTATGCCCTCGAAGTCACGTGGCCCATCGCGAACACGCTGTAACATGTTTGAACATATTGTTATGCTGGGGCCATAGTAACGGGAAACGTCAATGCCCATAAACGCAACAATTATTGCTTTAAATTTAACGCGATAAAGCGAGTGGCTACACTTGAACGGTCAACGTCATTTCAATTTCAATGCCATTGAACGGCGTTCAAGTTGGCATTAATGTTCCTTGAATTTCAAGCAAGATGGACGTTGACGCTGCTCCTCTATGTTTGATGATCTGAGCCCATGACTTAAGTTTTCGGAAAGCTGTCCCTTACATCCTGTATATATATATTTAAATAAATTGGACGGACGGACAGACACACAAATGGACTAATAGCAGATTGATATAAATAATAAAACAGTACAAGAACCCACTTGCTAGGGTCTAGTCAGGCCTCTGTCACTCTTGCTACCTGCGTGAAATAATTACCTACAATCGCTAGCCGCCCCCAAATTAAAACGCATTTGGGGCTAGTGTGTTCTAGGCATGAATGTTAAAGTTTTTTAACGCTGCGCTGTTTACATAATTAGTTTTTTGTAAATACTTGTTGAAATACTCGTCAAATATTATTTGTTTAGTGTTTACTATATTTAATTATAAGATAAAATAGTTGAAAAAGTTTTAATGTAATTTAAGAATGATACATCGGGTGTTTGTAAAACGCTCCCGAAAACGAAGACAGATGATAGTACAAATACTAAGGATACCTTTGATCATGGGTCACAAATAATTCGATCCCGAGGAAAAAAATCATTATTTACGTGGTAGAGTCATGCTGCAGCTATATTAATTATATAGTTGTAGCACGAATGGGTCGGCTCGACCGGGGAAGGACTACGCTCTCACAGAATATCAGCGTAAAATAGCAGCTTAACACTGCTGTGTTTTGTATGGTGAGTGTAGAAAACCGGAGACCTTTTTACTGGAAAAGAGACATTCCATCTGAGTCCTCACGGGTGGCAAAGCATCTGCATTTTGATTCTTTATTGAGAATAGATGTAGATGTCTATGGGTAACAGCAACCACTTACCAACAGGTGGACTGTGTGTTCGTTTGTCACCCAGTCCTATAAAAAAAAAACTTTATTCACGCTCCATCAAGTTAGTACAACTAAATGAAACGATAAATTTCATAAAAGAATCATAAAAATACTTAAACATAAAGCCAGCAGTGAAACATAAAATAATCAGTTGACAATAGGGTCAATATTCTCGGGGACGCCGAACTCTTATGTATCAAGCTCGGTGCGAAACAATGCCTACTCACTCTACCCTTCCCTTTCACACACGCGTTACCGCCGCCCGGCCAGCTCGTGTCACCTCGCGTTGTGGAATTTACACATGTCAGCTTTCCCAACATGTGGGAAATTCCCAAAATTGCGGGGAATTTAAAGTTGGTTGGGGATTTTATGGAGATTGATAATATGCGGAGAAAACACGGGGATTTTAAAAATCGATGCCAGGGCCAAGTCAGAACCTTTTTTAAGAAATCTAAATACTCATCTTAACATTTTGTTAAATATGAATATCGAATGACTCCCATTATCTTCATTGCACCACATTTAATGTTCGGATTTATTTCGGCAACTTTTGTGTATCATTTAATGCTTTTCATTTCTTTAGTTTTTAATTTTAAAGAAAAAAATGTTAGTTAAACAGTAAATCTTATAAAATTAGTTGAAAATTGATTAATTTCTTAAATTAAAATTGAGGGGAATTTGTGGGGAATGTGTTGAAGTTTTGTCCTTAAATTGGGGAATTTGACATGAATTTTCGGGGAATTTGACAAATTGGTGTTGGCAACGCTGCCATGTTGCACCGAAATTTAGTTTGCCGGCGACATTAAGAATTAGAGGCGGCGATCACTATAAAACTTGCACGTAATTTTTAATAATTTTGACGTACCTCTTTTTAAATTCAAAGTATTGGTCGGATTAAATATGGAAAGTCGTACTCAGCAGTTGTTTTGTTGCCGCCCGCCACCAGCCGGCACAGCGCCGCGTGCTCCACCTTGTTGTTGTTGTTGTTGATACGTACCGGTGGGTGCGACGGTGAGCAGGTGCGCGGCTCGTGCGATCTCGTGCAGCGCGTGCGCCTTGCCGCCCGCCACCAGCCGGCACAGCGCCGCGTGCTCCACCTTGTTGTTGTTGTTGTTGTTGATACGTACCGGTGGGTGCGACGGTGAGCAGGTGCGCGGCTCGTGCGATCTCGTGCGCCTTGCCGCCCGCCTCCAGCCGGCACAGCGCCGCGTGCTCCACCTTGTTGTTGTTGTTGTTGTTGATACGTACCGGTGGGTGCGACGGTGAGCAGGTGCGCGGCTCGTGCGATCTCGTGCAGCGCGTGCGCCTTGCCGCCCGCCACCAGCCGGCACAGCGCCGCGTGCTCCACCTTGTTGTTGTTGTTGTTGTTGATACGTACCGGTGGGTGCGACGGTGAGCAGGTGCGCGGCTCGTGCGATCTCGTGCAGCGCGTGCGCCTTGCCGCCCGCCACCAGCCGGCACAGCGCCGCGTGCTCCACCTTGTTGTTGTTGTTGTTGTCGATACGTACCGGTGGGTGCGACGGTGAGCAGGTGCGCGGCTCGTGCGATCTCGTGCAGCGCGTGCGCCTTGCCGCCCGCCACCAGCCGGCACAGCGCCGCGTGCTCCACCTTGTTGTTGTTGTTGTTGTTGATACGTACCGGTGGGTGCGACGGTGAGCAGGTGCGCGGCTCGTGCGATCTCGTGCAGCGCGTGCGCCTTGCCGCCCGCCACCAGCCGGCACAGCGCCGCGTGCTCCACCTTGTTGTTGTTGTTGTTGTTGATACGTACCGGTGGGTGCGACGGTGAGCAGGTGCGCGGCTCGTGCGATCTCGTGCAGCGCGTGCGCCTTGCCGCCCGCCACCAGCCGGCACAGCGCCGCGTGCTCCACCTTGTTGTTGTTGTTGTTGTTGATACGTACCGGTGGGTGCGACGGTGAGCAGGTGCGCGGCTCGTGCGATCTCGTGCAGCGCGTGCGCCTTGCCGCCCGCCACCAGCCGGCACAGCGCCGCGTGCTCCACCTTGTTGTTGTTGTTGTTGATACGTACCGGTGGGTGCGACGGTGAGCAGGTGCGCGGCTCGTGCGATCTCGTGCAGCGCGTGCGCCTTGCCGCCCGCCACCAGCCGGCACAGCGCCGCGTGCTCCACCTTGTTGTTGTTGTTGTTGTTGATACGTACCGGTGGGTGCGACGGTGAGCAGGTGCGCGGCTCGTGCGATCTCGTGCAGCGCGTGCGCCTTGCCGCCCGCCACCAGTCGGCACAGCGCCGCGTGCTCCACCTTGTTGTTGTTGTTGATACGTACCGGTGGGTGCGACGGTGAGCAGGTGCGCGGCTCGTGCGATCTCGTGCAGCGCGTGCGCCTTGCCGCCCGCCACCAGCCGGCACAGCGCCGCGTGCTCCACCTTGTTGTTGTTGTTGTTGATACGTACCGGTGGGTGCGACGGTGAGCAGGTGCGCGGCTCGTGCGATCTCGTGCAGCGCGTGCGCCTTGCCGCCCGCCACCAGCCGGCACAGCGCCGCGTGCTCCACCAGCGCCATGCGCAGCCGCCACGCCAGCACCGCGCCGCTCCTCGCTCCGCCCTTGTTACTGCTCTCTTCACACCCACTCGCTGTCACAACGATACAAAGAATAAAATACAATAATTCCTACTAAATATACATTACAAGAATATAATTGAAAATCACTTAAGAAAACTTAGCCAGTATACTGATCGACCAGCTTACTTGACATGAGCCTACTGACAACTTAGCTGATTAATGTCCAGAAAAACATAAAAGTGTTAGGTCCGTCTGTTGACTATGCTTGTCAGGGAAGCAAATGACCCCGACAGAAAAAAAAAACCGACCGCGCGTAATGGAAAGAGGCGAGAACAAAGAAAAAGGAAAGAATTTCTAGATTTTTTTTTATAGGATAGGATGACAAGCAAGCACACAGTTCACCTGATGGTAAGTGGTTGCTGTGCTGGTTTGCGAATTAAAATGCAGATGCGTTGTCACCCCTGGGGACTAAGATGGAATGTCTTGTTTCCAGTAAAAAGATTCTCCAGATCTCTACACTGACCACACGAAACACAGCAGTATTAAGCTGCTATTTTACACTGGTATTCTGTGAGAGCGTAGTCCTTCCCCGGTCGAGTCGACCCATTCGTGCTACAACTACACTACTAATATAGCTGCAGCATGGCTCTACCACATATATACCAAAATAGATTTGAATTGGTGAATATGCCTGTGCATTTTAATACTTAGTCAAAGATATATTTATAGTCATATTATATATAGTCTGTTGCCAGAACTTACCATCGGATTATGGAGTGTAGATGTAAGGAGGACTATTTAATATTAGGGACAAGATAAAAAGTGTCCAGCGGTAAGTTGTAAATATAACAATTCAAAAACTTTCCAGAGAGGCAATAGCGTAGATACCTCCGAACGAATCTTTAAACTAAATTAATAATGTACGACTTAAGGTCCAAAAGGAAAGAAGGAGAGGTGTCAGAGTTGACTACCAGAGGCAACAACACTCAAGGAGTAACTGCCAGTAAAATGACGACTCCTCAGAGCACGTTATCCAGCGTAGGTGGCCCTTTCAAGGGAACTTCCACGCTGGAGGCTCCTGAAACTAGTTCCTCGGAGCTGGAAATGGATAGGGCGAGTAGAAATACTCCCAAGGAACCCCTTAGAACGGAAGACCTCTTCTCAACCGCCTGGCAATTGGTGAGCCGTAAAGGGAAAGGCATGGCCACACAAAAAGGTGACCCGACGGACTATCAAATGGATCTATCCAGCCAGGGAGCGGAAGTAGGGTAAAGAAGAAAAACAAGAAGCAGAGAGAGAAACCTGTAAAGAAAGTGCAGAACTGGCTGCTCCCAAAACCAATACTAAGAAGGCTGGGCAAGCTGCTTCTCCTGAGGTGCTTGGACCTGGACCCAGTAGTCGTACTGAAATTGGAAAGGATAAAAACCCTGCCTAAATGGAAGTTGCAGCTGCTGGAACCGGTTCCAAGCAATCCGCCAGGAAGCAGAGAGCAGCTAAGTGTCCTGGTAAGAAAGAAAGAGCCGCCAAAAGAAGGCCGGACGAGACCACCTCGTCGAGAGGCGAGCATAAAAATGTGAGACTCGAACAGCAATTCAAGGCTGCAAAGACCAGCTATGGTTCTGCAGTTAAAGCTGAATTGTGTGTGGTCCTAACGTGTGCGCGCACAGGACACATGACAAAAGAAATAGCTGACGACATCTCGTATCCATGCAGAGGAATATGATCAGTGAGGTTTGGAGTGTGATGTCGGCAGGTGTTAATGAAAGAGAAGACGTGTTGCTGAGACTAACTCTTTAATTATACTGTCCTATACTTAACTTAACTCTAATATATATATAGTCGTGGGGGCTATACCACACTACACCTCCCACCGACAAAAAAAAAATAAAAAGTAAATGAATACATTTGTTTTTTTTAACTTATAAAAATAAATATAAAATATGTTTATTATTAATATAAATTACAAAAATACAATGTAATTATATATTAAATTACCTAAATATAAAATACAAAAACAAAATATAGGTATATTCTATGGGTAGTTCGGGTGGCTACATCCGTCTACCCCATAGTAATTTCAAGGTCACAATAGAATTGGTATGATGTATCATGCATACATACAACATACTTATTTGACATAATTAGGTAATTCGCGAAGTTCTAGAATAGTTGTACATTCATTTATATTTTAAAATACTCTTGTCTTATTTATTTATTCATACTTTTTCATCTCCTTCCTTATTTTCTAGTTAGGCCTTTTTAATATCTGTTTTTTTCATAATTCTTGTACACGTACTTTTTTTTCTTGATATTTTTGATCTTTAGCTAGCTTTATTTCTCTCCATTCACTTATATATTTATTTATTTATTATTCAGATACCGGGAATCGGAGTATTAATTCACTTCCTTTATATTTTATTTCGTGATATTTATCACGCGGGTACTTTATAAATATGGGCCCCCCCATTTACTTGGGTATTATATTACTTTTTATAACATTCATTTCAATTTATTGGTACATAAACTTTTTTTGTATCATACTATATCAAGGTAAAACTGTACCTTGGATTGTGCGCACAACCTTGAGTTCAACGTTTAAGTCATTTTAAAAGACTCCAACAATTGTCACGGAGGAAAACTAAGTTCACACTATGATCCAATGAAGGATGTGACCTCTATGTACCATTATTAAGGGTAACAAATTTAAGACTTCTCTGGTCCCCAACAGTACTAATATGAGTAAACTCGTTCACATCTCACTTGTACTGAAGGTATTGTTCCCTAGTACCCGTTACTCCCGATTTTATCATCCAATAAAAATAAATAAAAAGTGGATACAAGTAAAATTATAGTTTTGAATTCCTTATTTACACAGAATTTTAGACACATTACTTTTGCTTAGATCGAAAAAGACTTCTAGAAGTATGGTATTTACTATATCGTTTACAGAAAATAATTTAATAATCACTGTAACACATCGCACCTTTATTCATAAACTGCACTAACACAAAATTTCAGTTTTGTGGGAAATCGCATTTAAAGTTTGACATGTTGAGATCGACGACTTCAAAAAATTATATAAAAAATAATAGATGGCTTTGGTCAGTTACAAAAATAGATATGTATAACTTAATTAACAAAGTATTAGAATGACGTAGAAAATTATTATATTTTTGTCAAGAATACAACTCTATAGTAGTATTTAAAAAAAAGTTCCTACTTATTTCACTTTTTACTAAAATACGTAATCGAATAATTTAGATGCAAGTGGAGTAACTGAAAATATTACAGTTTTATATTAAAATTATCTTGTTAGTATGTGAAATATTTAGATTATTTGCAGTATTGAGATATTATAGACATGAATTGTCGACGAAATATTCCTAATTATTACTTTCTTGATTTTAATTCATATAAATTTCACGGGTAGGTATTATTTTTAATAGATTAAGGAAATATTTTTTGTTTACATGTTTTAATTATTTAAAAAGATAACATTATTTTAGTAATACTACGAGGTAATATATGATATGTTATATATTTATTTTTATTCTGTCCGCAGCAATTGTTGAAGTAGAAAATCACTTCTTTTTTATCACCATCTTTGTCGCTTATAGCTTTCAGATATACACAAGATCAGATCTCAACCGCACCACGATTAGCATCACTCTCTGTTTCTACTTTAGAATCCTTCGGCGTTAATTCAGTTAGGGTTAAATTATAGCAATTGAGTTAAGACTTATAATAAAACTTGTGTCTGAAGTCGAGTCTTTGCTGGACAAAGTCTCGGATTGGGGGCGACTACATCTAGTCCAGTTTAATCCTCAGAAGACACAAGTTTGCGCGTTTACCGCTAAAAAGAACCCTTTTGTCGTATCTCCTCAGTTTCAAGGCACTCCCCTTGTTGCCTCAGCCAGTATCGGAATCCTCGGCGTCGAATATCGAGTGACGTGCAGTTTTGTGGTCACTTGGAAGAGAAAGCCAAATTGGCCTCTAAAAAGCTTGGCGTGCTCAGCGGAGCGCGACAGTATTTCATGCCGGCACTCTCAACTTTACAAGGCGTAGGTTCGGCCTCACATGTTCCCATCTCTGGGCTGGGGCTCCCCAGTGCCAGCTCCTTCCACTTGACAGAGCGGCTCGAATCGTCGACGACCGAGTCCTTTCCGATCGGCTCGACTCATTGGCACTGCGAAGAGATGTTGCATCCCTTTGCATTTTCTTTCGCATTTACCACGGGGAGTTCTCTGAGGAATTATTCGGATTAATCCCAGCCACCAAATTTCACGAACGTACATCGCGGCAGAACTCCCGATACCACCCACACCATCTGGATGATTGGCGGTCCACTACTGTGCGATTTAGAAGATGTTTACTTCCTCGCACAACTTCCTTGTGGAATAGTTTACCACCTGCGATTTTTCCGGACCGATACGACTTAGGGACCTTCAAGAAAAGAGCCTACTCCTTTTTAAAAGGCCGTCAACGCATCTGCAATTCCCCTGGTGTTGCGGTTGTTCATGGGCGGCGGTAGTCACTTACCATCAGGTGAGCCGCATGCTCGTTTGCCCCCTCTCCTATAAAAAAAGGAGGAACTGTTACCTTTTGGGCAACACTGCCTCTAAATTAGACACCGCTACTCTCATATTCTTATTACTTTTTTGAGATGATTAACCTTCTCGACCCTACTATAATTTTTCTCTTCTATATGTTTTAAGTATTTCTCTTCCATCTTTTTTTTCATTAAAATTAGAATAAGAATTACATAGATCACATTGATCCTTTTTCGATTGAACAAATGACAGATTAAATTAATTTCTAAATATTTTATAGTAAGTTATATCTGTACATGCTGTATTATGCTGTTTTTCTTGGTCTACTTTAAAATCAATGTATAAATCTTTAATAGTGTTGTCACCTTCTATAAATTATTTCATTGTAGAAGCTCGTAAGTAATGACATTCAACCTTCGGGATAGAATTAATATTTTTATGATCGCAGCTCATATTTCGGAATCAATTTTCTTATGGTGTTGATGTGTTCCTCTCAAACCATTAAATGAAAAAACCATTTTCATTAATTTTATTTCGTACAGTAAATATCATGCGATCTGAGATATCCAAAATTGCTTTTTAAAAAGATTTACAAACTGATCATTTTACTGTCCATTTTAAAATGAAATGCTTTGTTGTTGTACTTGGGTCTTTCAGCATTCATATATTTGTAACGAGGCTGAACATCAATCATACTCACATTTATATACGCTCTTTGTTTTACTAAATCACCTTAATCCCAAAAAGTCTCGAATAGTTTGTATCTTTCTTCTATATTTATCTTTTTAGTACATTTAAGCCTGCATTTATCCGTGCTAGTTTCTTTGAGACATCGAGCAAAAACACGATTCTGAGGTTTTGACTACGATACATATGCTTTTCCCTTATTACGCATCCATTTAATTTTATTTTGTTTTCACTGAGAAGGATTATTATAATTAAAATTACTCACCTCGTGATTGAAATTCTTATTGCTATTGTTGTAGTTAATATCTATTAAATTATAATCTACTATAGTATTTTTATTATCTTGCATGGTCATTTCTACAATCAATCCTAAAATCTTTCGAGCTCTCGAAGACATTATAATATAACCAAAACACAATATTTTAGTAGCCGATATTACATTCGTCATTTAGTTCAATAGTGAAATAACTACAAAGAGAACGAAAGTCGTATCTAATAAATTTCATAGTAAACTGTAATAAATATAAAAATAACTACGTTTCTGGTAATTTATAAAACAAAACTGAAATAAAACTTACTTACTCAAGTTTTGTTTCCACATTTTATTATTAAACTGCATTAATTCGAAATGATATCGTATTTGATACGATATAATTTATACAAAACTGAATTAAGTCATATTGTTGCCAATAAAAATTACATTCACTTTTCTAATAAAATGAAATAAGTCTGAATAGATGCAGTTTTTGAATAAAATAAAGCATATAAAATAATAACCTGATACTAAAATAGCGAATTATTCTGGTTTATTTCACTTTCTTTAAACTATTTAAGGTCTTAACTGGAACAACTCCGGCGCATTACTGAACACGCTCACTTTACTGGTATCGACTTGTTCGCGAGGGTTAATCAAAAAGAGAACGACGATCATCTCACTCTGTCATTTTTGGCGTATCGAGTCGGCTGTTGGACTGTACCTATTCTCCTGACGAAGTTAATTCGTTTTATGTTGAAAACTCAAAAAACGTAAATTTTGAGTTATTTCAGTTTATGAATAAAGGTGCGACATATCAACTTTACACAACAAAACATTAATTTATTTAAGCATTCAAAAGACCAATTTTAATTTTTAAGTAAGTTTATGTGTATAAGTATAACTTTAAGGTTCACTGCCTTTATAAAGGAAAAGAAAAAACTAATACTTATTAACAATACTGAATTGTTTTTAAATAAAATTTACTACAGAAAAAAAACTACGAAATATATCATATTTAACAATATATCAGTATTATTTTAATTATACGAAAAATTAATTTATGGTAAATTTAAGTACGTAAAAATGTACTATATTATTTCATTCGTTTTTGTATTGTGTCCTGCACAGTAATAAAAATAATATAAAAGAATAAACAATAACTAAATAAAATTGTCTTGTGCCTTAATGCAAATGCCATAAGTGCCTAAAATGTAATGTGCTTAATTTATGATATTGTATTATGATTGCATTTTTTTTTAATATATAAATAGTGATAAAATATTGAAAAATCAATTGTATCGTGAATTATCTGATAAATAATTTCAATTTAAACATACGTGTATTAAATATAGAATATTTAATACTTAACTTCAACAAATATTATAGCAAAAAAATATAAAAACAATCTCAAATTGATAAATAAAGTTTTAAATGGAATTAAAATCACACAGGTGCGAAGTTACCTCTTAAGTTCTTCTTTGTTCTTTTCGGTTCAATTTTCACATTCTTCTGGACGAAGCTTGCAAAAGAATAACTGTTTCTTTCCTTTTCAAATAACCTGCCGTTTCTTGAATTTTATTCTTTGGTAATTATATTTAAAAAAAAAAACACTTTTTATTTTCCTCATTATTTCTTAGTTGCTTTCATAGTAGGTACTATTATACATTTAAATTATATTACTTCATGTTCATTATACTTTTTATATTTCAGTCAGCTTCTGTAAAATTATTGTTGTGGCCTCTTCTTGTATTCATATTCATTTATTTTTCGTCACATCCGGTATTGCGTCCATTCTGTATAATTTACTTTTTAAATGGTCAATCCATGATGATTTCCATTTTTTTATTTTGTAAATTTTTTTTTCTCTTTATGTAGGCCCGGCGGTGCGCGTGCAATGTAGCAGCGCACCGCCTGGCAGGGTCGCCATGTGATGTCGGCAGGTGTTAATGAAAGAGAAGACGTGTTGCTGAGACTAACTCTTTAATTATACTGTCCTATACTTAACTTAACTCTAATATATATATATATATATATATATATATATATATATATATATATAGTCGTGGGGGCTATACCACACTACAGGAGTAGTCAAGACTCTGAGACGTCGGTCCCAGTCTTTAGAGGTAAACCAGTTTGCACGGAGGGTGTCCTAAAGCAGTGGTGCGACGACCAAAAGGCTTTAGACCAGTTGAAGGGGAAAATCGCTACCCTTGACCTCAAATCTAGTAACTCGCTAGTCATAAAGAAGCAGTCGGAGATACTACAAAGGGTCAAATGTTATATCCTTATCCCAGACACCCAGAGGGAATGGAAAAACTCACGCGACATTAGTCGTGTGCTGGCATACCAGAACCGCTGGGTAAATATGAAAGATGCTGCTCAAGGCCGACAAACAGACGGAAGGATGGTTCCTCGTTGTTTCGGAGCCGGGGGATCATATTTCGACCCTGTTAAAAGCCGGAAATTTTAAGATACTCCACCGAGCAAAGAGGCGGTAAACCACCCAAAAGCCGCAGATACCGGTGCCATGGACACCGAGGCAGCAGGAACATCACGGGACCCCAAGACCAGTGACAAAACGGCCTGCACAACCGAGTCGAAGCCAACAGCGGAGATCGGGCTAAGCGACGGTTTACTGAGTGACGAGGAGGGCTGCAATTTGTCGTCCAACTCCGATTCGGTGGCTGACGATGAAAGACCCGAGTCCTGGTGGCAGGCTTATTTATGGGCGAGGACGGGGAGGACGCGGTCAATGATGGCGTGCCCTTCGTCCAAAACTAGCCTTGTGCAGGCCAACCTCCATCGCAGCGAACTACGTCGGCTCAATTACGCAAGTGGTTGGAGGCTCAACGGACGGCTATAGCCCTAATCCAAGAGACGTGGGTTGAGGTCGATAAAATCAAGGGTCTAAATAACCTAAAAGGTTATTCTACAATTCCGAGCACGACAAGCTTAGAGCGTGTATTTATACTACTAAAGATATCTGTGCACAACCATTAACAGATTTCTGTTCCAGAGACATGTATGCCACAGCATTACAAAACACACAGGAGAAAATAATAGTCGTCGCCTCAGTCTACATGCCGGAGGAAGACACTTCTCCTCCTCATGACCTCATCATGCTAGTCCACTTATGTGAGAGGACCGGACTAGAGGTTATGATCGGGACGGACTCCAACGCGCATCACCCCCTCTGGGGAATGGAAAAACCTAATGAACGAGGTAAGGTTTTAGTTTAATATCTATTTAGCACTAACTTAACCATTTTAAACACAGGTTTTGAAACAACTTCCATAAACCAAAGTTGTCGCACAATAATCGATCCCACACTTTCAACAGAAGGAGCAACTTAACTAATTACGGGGTGACATGTGTCAAAGAGGCCTCATGCTCAGACTATAGGTGGATCTGCTTCGTACTACAGGTCGATATCCCCGATACACCACCATGGAGAAACCCCCGTAAGACGAATAAAACAAAATACCTTAATAGGCTGACGTCTTCGCTTGCGGGTTTTGAGGGGACAAATACTATAGCAGATCTGTCGCTCCTAGAAGAACAGGTAGCAGCTGTTACTAAGGCCATGATAGATAGTTACCATGAATAATGTCCAAAAATCACTCTACCAAGATATGCTGAGGTAAAACAGCCGTGGTGGGGTAAAGAACTAGATAGAAAAGGGCCATGAATACCTCAATGGATGAAGACTGGCTACTATACCAGAAAACCAAATCTAGAATAGATAGATAGATAGAGTCAAGAATACAAAGAATGTATCAGGCATCGACGCCCGAAAGGGTGGCGTAAATTCTGTGATAACATAGAATTTATCTGTGAACAAGCAAATTGGATAAAGAAAATCCTAGCTAAACAGAACACGCCGGGAGCCATCTCTTTAACCCGACAGAAGCTACCCAACATCGCCGGACGAAACCCAACGCATCCTAATTGAAACTCACTTCCCAGGTTGCTGCGTAACTCAATCCTACACAGACCCATTAGTCTCACATCCTTTCTCCTAAAGACGATGGAGAAGATGTGTGAAAGGGAATTAAGGGGTTCGGCGCTAATGAACTTACCGCTACACGACAAACAAAACGCCTACAGCTTAGGTAAATCGACAGAATCAGCACTTCACCAGGTAATTACAAAGATTGAAGAGGCCATCCACAACAAAGTAATATGTCTAGGTTCCCTCATAAATATAGAAGGTGCTTGACAGAAGGAACTTCTCCAGCATAAAGTGCAATCTGTAGACATAAAGTTGTTTCAACTTTATGTCACTGGTCACTTTAGGCACTGATTGACTGGATAGTAAACATGCTCAGTACACGAACGAAGATTGCTGGTGAATCTCAAACAATCCAGATTAAGAAAGGCTGCCCACAAGGTGGGGTTCTTTCACCTCTCCTGTGGAATATGGTGACAAATGAACTCATCAACAAATTAAGTGCCTATCATTTCTTCACAGTAGGTTATGCTGATAACCTGACAATACTGGTCTCTGGAAAGACAGCAAGCATGGTGTGCGACCTGACCCAAGCGGCTCTCCATATAGTGCAGAGATGGTGCATGGATTACGACTTAACTGTAAATCCAAATAAAATGGTTCTAGTAATGTTCACACAAACGAATGCTGAATAACAATCATCTCCCAAGTCCTTTCAGCACAAAACTCCAGCTATTCTCCGAGGTAAAATATTTAGGTCTCAGCTTGGACAGTAAACTCAACTGGAATAAAGACATAGAAAACGAAATCAACAAAGCTATTATAACTTTCTGGCAATGCAGAAACATGATTGGCAAAGGATGGGGTCTGACGCCAAAAATCATACTGTGGCTATACAAAACTGTAATTCGGCCCATCACATACGGCGCTCTGGTATGGTGGATCAAAACAAATGAAGCCACCACCATAAAGAAGCTTCAGCTTTACCAGAGACTGGCATGTAAGGCTGCCACATTCTGCATAAGATCTACGCCAACAACAGCCTTAGTGTGCGTCCACAGTGAATGCGCGGCGACTTGAGCCTGTTGCGGGCGCGACGGCGGGCGCGTGCCGTGGCCACAGTGACGAGCGAGCTGTTGGTGTGCTTAAATGTATTACAGGTGTTGTAAACCATGGACGAGGATTTAGTATTTCTACTAGACATTCCCATCCTGAGATGGGAGATTTTGAACATTAGAGAGGGTGTGCACGAAATAAATAAAAACCGACAAATAAATGATGAATTTTTTAATTTGTATGAAGAATTGACATTGTACCCTAGAAAATTCTTTGAGTATACTCGAATGTCCGTGTCAACAATTGATTACGTCCTGAGTAAAATATCACCTAAAATCACTAGAGAAAATACAATTTTTTTAACAAAAAAGAAATGAAGACGCGCTTACGCCGAGCGATAAGACCGAACTGGTTTGATACCCCCGCACCCACGCATTGGATCGCTTGCTGACTAGGCCCGTAGTGTGGCCAAAAAGCGCGGATATGAATGTTTGAAAACTACGCGCGCTAACTCGCTCATGCCCGTCGCGCTAGGCGTCCGCCTTAGTCGCTACACTATGAACGCAAACGGCGGTTTCATATGTTTGATAATTCGCGCCCGTCGTCGCAACCGCGCTAGGCTCGCACTGTGGACGAGGGCTTAGAGGCTATGCTGGGGCTAACACCGCTTCATCTACACATACAACAAGAAGCGACTTTAGCTGCCATTAGACTCAAGCCCCTAAATCTTTGGAGTAACAATAGTCTCTCATACAGGCATAATTGATAGAATTCACTCAAAAATTCCTATCTTACAAGCCAAGTACGATAAGATCCATAAACAATTTGTATTTGATAAGAAGTATAAGATACAATTAAATGAAACCAGTCAGCCGAAGGGATTAAGCCCAAAAGAGCTGAGTCATCATCGATGGTTTTAAAAACAAATGAAGGTGTAGGATCTGGAACTTTTTCTGAAGACCTCAACATCCACATATGTACACCGCTGGGTACCTAGAAGCCTACAACATAGTCTTTCAGGCGGAATGTATGGGTATCATTCAAGCGGCCATAGCAATAGATGCTAGAAAGGTTAATGACATCTCCATCAGAATACTGACCGACAGTAGGGCGGTACTACAAGTCCTAAGCTGAAATGTGGTGAGCTCAGGACTAATATATGAATGCCACCAACAATTAAATGAGGTATGTAAACACAATAATGTGACTCTGAAATGGATAAAGGGACACAGCGGATCTAGAGGCAACGATGCAGCAGACGAACTGGCCAGAAGAGGATCGGCTCTGGCCACTATAGGGCCGGAACTAATCATACCAATCCCCTTTGGTAATGTTCGTTCACTGGTACATAGACACTACACTAATCAACACACTCAGCTTTGGAAAAATCTAGTAGACTGTAGACAAGCTAGGGAGGTCTCGCCTGAAATATACAGTCGTTTAACCAAGATTCTAATGAGACTGAACAAGCCGCAGATCAGGATAGTAACAAGTGATATCACAGGACATTGTAACTTTAACAAACATTTATTTACCATAGGTGTTACGGACAGTCCCCTATGCAGGGCATGTATGGGGGAGAAGGAATGGCTGCTCAAGTGTTGCTGACGTGTGCGGAAGTCGCTGTATACAGAGCTAAACATCTCGGCACGCCAGGATCACTCCCCGAAGATGCTTGCAACATCAAAGGACTGTTGAACTTCTTCGGGGAGATTTCATGGCTCGAATAAATACATTATTCCTGCCCACGCGCAAAATACGCGCTTAGACGTGGAGTTGCGGAAAACAGCTCGTTTATTCAATTCAATTCAACTAACTTATGCTTATTCCTAGTATTTACATAATGTACATCACCTTTTTTATTTTCGTTTTTGTGTACATACATTAAATTCTTGTAAATATATTGTAATATACTCCCCGTGTAGTGGCGGGTAAGAATACACACTACCCCATATTTTCCCGTGGGTGTCGTAAAAGGCATATTTCTAATAACAGCAAAATAACAATAAAAAAACTGCGGTTGCCAACCCGCTCGCCAAGCGTGGCAACTATGGCAATATACCCCCCATGAGCAATGACATTAATAAACGGCCCCCAGTTACCGGCGGCCCCGCTATTCCTGGCTACGGTGGCGACCATGGTAACGGCGGGGCAGGGGTGCTAAGAATCTCCGGTAGAGGTTCCACCTACGAAGACTCGACCTGGCAACTTATAACGCACGCACCCTGAGGCCTGACGAGAAGTTCCTGGAGCTAATAGAAGAGATGCTGGAATGTCATAGAATTATCCGAAGTCCGAAGATAGGGGAAGGACACGGTAATCTTCGAATCCGGCAATTTGTTCTATCACCGGGAGGGAGACCATCTGTCCCAAGGAGGTGTCGGATTTATTGTCCACAAGTCTCTCCTTAACAACGTTGTAAAGAGTGAAAGTGTGTCGACGAGAGTTATACCTTAGAGTTATACGACCTTATACTCAGAATCACCAAACGGTTTGCACTGAAGGTCATACAGGTTTACGCACCAACCTCGGCACACCCCGATGAGGAGGTGTAGGAAATGTATGAGGATATCACTAGATCCATTCATTCCTCCAAAACCCACTATACGGTGTTAATGGGAGACTTCAATGCAAAACTAGTCACAAGAGAGAACGGTGAGCTGAAAGTAGGGAAATTCGGAATAGGGCAACGGAACCGAATGGGCCTGCAGCTGGCCGACTTCATGGAGAAAGAGGGACTCTTTATGATGAACTATTTCTTCCAGAAGCGGTCACACAGGAAGTCCTGGTCGATCCTCAACGATTCGACAAAAATGAGATTAACTTCATTGTGACGACCAGACGACAACTGTTCAGTGATGTCTCAGTGATCGCGAGGGTGAAAACCGGCAGCGATCACCGAATGGTGAGAGGTACACTAAACCTAAACATTAAGTTGGAGAGGTCATTTCTAATAAGGTCAACGTTCTATCCCCGTCTAATCCAAAGTCCCGAAACCTTTCAGCTCGAGCTACGAAACCGTTTTCAATAGAAGATTGCAATGCAGTGGACGATATGAGCTAAGTTCTGCAAGACCCGCCACAGAAGAACACAAAAACTCTCCGATCACACTCTTAATCTCATGACTGTTAGACGGGATATGAAGCTGCAGTCTTCAGTAGATTTGATAGCATACAGGCAACTGAACAGACATATCTCCAAATGCATGTGGCGGGACTTACGCAACTTTCGTATTGAAGAAGCGATCGAACGGAACCAGGGCTCCAGTTTTTGGTAGAGATCTGTCTGCCAGAAAGAGCCAACTGTCGAAGCTGAAGACCGAGTGTGGCAGCGTCGTTTCCGGAACACCTGAGATTTTGAGTGAGATTGAGAGGTTCTATGGGCAGCTGTACACATCATCGTTGGAGCCACACGTAAGTGTGAGTAACGATTCAGGAGAGAGTCTTATCCGACACTATTCCGATTATATCCCGGACGTCAGTCTGAGCGAGATTAGAATGGCTCTCCAGCACCTTAAAAAAGCGGGTGGAAAACCGGTACTTGAAGTCCTTCAGAAGCTCTTTAATTCCGTTCTCCATGGTGGCATTACACCGGAGGCGTGGAGCAGAAGTGCGGTGGTCTTGTTCTTAAAAAAGGTGATAACGCTCTCTTGAAGAACTACAGACCGATTTCCCTTCCGAGCCGCGTCTACGTGCTATTTTCGAGAGTCATTATGAATCGTCTCGAGCGCAGACTTGACGACTTCGTGCCTCCCGAACAAGCCAGTTTCCGATAAAGCTTTAGCACCATAGACCACATACGTACCCTTCGGCAAATTGTACAGACGTCCGAGGAGAACAATTTGCCACTATGTCTGGCGTATTCGGACTATGAGAAAGCCTTTGATTACGTCGAAATTTGGGCGGTGCTAAAGTCCCTTCAGCGGTGCCAAGTTGACTGTCGATATATCGAAGTGCTGAAGTGCTTGTACAGTAGGGCTACGATGGCTATCCGAGTACAGAACCAGAGTACGAAACCTATCCAATTGCAGAGAGTACACCTCTCTGCAATTGGATAGATTTCGTACTCTGGTTCTGTACTCGGCAGACTAGACTACTTACAGTACTAGACGGGGCGACTTTATATCCCCGAAACTCTTCACCGCTGTATTGGAAGACGTTTTCAAGCTTCTGGACTGGAAAGGATACGGAATTAACATCAATGGCGAGTACATCACTCACCTTCGATTTACCGACGATATAGTCCTTATGGCAGAATCCCTGGAGGACCTAAACACTATGCTCAATGACCTCAATAGTGTTTCCCAACAGATAGGTCTTAAGATGAATATGGACAAAACAAAGATCATGTTTAATGTCCATGTCACACCTATGCCGGTAGTTGTTGGGAGCACTAAGCTCGAAGTTGTTGACGAGTATGTTTACCTGGGACAAATAGTCAGACTAGTAAGTCCAACTTCGACCGAGAAGTCAATTGACGGATTCAACTCAGTTGGGCAGCGTTCGGGAAATTAAGGCACATCTTCACGTCAAGTATACCTCAAAACTTGAAAACGAGACTGTACAACCAGTGCGTGTTGCCAGTGATGGTCTATGGACATGAGACGTGGTCCTTCACTGCTGGCTAGATGAGGAAGCTCAAGGTCGCTCAGCGAGCTATGGAGAGGGCTATGCTCGGAGTTTCTCTGCGTGATAAACTTAGAAATGAGGATATCCGCAGTAGAACCAGAGTAACCGACATAGCCCAACGGATCAGTAAGCTGAAGTGGCAATGGGCTGGCCATATAGCTCGAAGAACCGACAACCGATGGGGAAAAAAGGTTTTCGAGTGGCGGCCTCGTATCGGCGGACGAAGTCTAGGGCGTCCCCCTCTAGAGTGACGACCTGGTAAGATATGCAGGAAGTCGATGGATGAAGGTGGCTCAGGACCGTGCTTCGTGGCATTCCTTAAGGGAGGCCTATGTTCAGCAGCGAAATTGTGAAGGGCTGTAATGATGATGATGATGATGATGATGATGATGAAATATATTGAGAGGCCAAAGTTAATATAAATATATAAATTAATTAATTTCTTTAAATTTTTCTCTTAGGGATTCCTTCGGACCTAGGTTGTAAATTGCTCTTATGGCTCTCTTTTGCAAAAGAGAGTTTCAATATCAGTCGCATTACCCCATAACAAGATTCCAGATGACATTATGCTATGGAAATAACTAAAATAAACTAATCTAGCTGTTTCAACACATGTAAGACATCAAAACTAAGTTTGCTAGATAGTTTAGATATATGACGGGCGCATTGAAGCTTCGCCTCAACTGTAATACCGAGAAAAACAGTGGATTCAATAAGGCCCAGCTCCTCACCATTTAAAATCACACTGGTATTCACCTTTTTAACATAAGGTGTAGTGAATTTAATACATTTCATTTTATTACCGTTCAAAAGCAAATTATTGACGTTAAACCAGTGTACTACTACTTACTGTACAGCTACTTTTGATATAGCATTATTCAATTCGTAATATTTCAATAAATGCCTTTTTAGTCGGAAAATCAACGTAAGTACGGTACGGTAAGTCATTAAGATAAACTAAGAACAGAAAGGGACCAAGAACTGAGCTCTGAGGAACACCCATAGATACTACCGATCCGGAAGAACTGCAATCATTAATAACAACTGTTTGCGTTCTGTTATTTAGATATGACATAATAAGTTTAAGGAACATGTTTTTTACATCATAATGATGTAGCTTCCTGATGAATGTCTCATGGCGAACACAGACAAAAGCCTTGGAAAGATCACAAAATATACCCAAAGCATCTTCTGAATTTTCCCATGCATAGAAAATATGTTTGATTAGCTCAACACCGGCTTCAGTTGTTGAGCGAACCCTTGTAAATCTGATTATACAGGGTATTTTTGAAACGCTCCCGAAAACTAAGACAGGCGACAGCACCAAGTATACCTTTGATCATGGGTCACAAATAAATTTGATCCTGATGAAAAAAAAATCATATTTTTACAACGTTTTATTAGTTTTATTCACGCGCCATCATGTTAGTACAGCTAAATGAAACGATAATTTCATAAAAAAAATCATGAAAATACTGAAACATAAAACCAGCAGTGAAAACTGAATTGATATCACCTGACTAATGGAGGTTAATGTACGCGCGAACGGTGAAAAAAGAACGCTGGCCTTGAACTTGGCCACTGAGCGATTTATCACATATTGGTACGAAGGGGGCGCGACGGGGGAACAATCCGCCAGTATAACTGTGCCTGCATGCTATTGGTTCCCGCGCTTTGTTCGCTCCAAAAATACAGTCGCATACACAGCTTACTTTGCGACTCGCGCGATGTTTTAAAAAGGAAGGAAAGAAAAATTATTTATATCTATTGTTTTATGACTAAACTAGTGAACGAAAAGGTAAATATGATAGGAGAAGGTGAATGGGGAAAATTGTGCAGTAAATTTAAAAGTGTTGAGGAAGAATACCGAAAAAATTACCATGTGATCGACCTGAGGACGGAAGCTCAAGCGAAGATGAAAGTGATGATGAAGTAGCATCCAGTAACACCAACACACCATCAACATCTGGCTTCCATGTAACCCAAGACGACATAATGGACGGCGTGTCACACTTAGCTTAAGTTTTCTTCTTACAAACTTAAAAATATTTTACGATAGAAATAACAAATAATGCTCAAGTAAACATTATCCATTTTTAATTCCAACCTCTTCCAAAGTACTAAGTAGCTAGTAAAACGCCTAGTATGACTCTACAATAAAACAATTAAATACTATAATATTATAAAACAATAGCCCAATACCATGTAGTACTTTAGAACGCGACTGTACCCACACTCCCTTCGCTACCGACCTATATCTAGCTCGGTCAATGTTACGGTCATAAGAAAAAAGGGCGCATCTGACAATTTTTGAATAAATGAGTTAAATATACCATTCGTCTCATGATAAGAAGGCGCATCTACTATTTTTTTTAATATTCACAAATATCAATATTTTAGAAATTATCGTAAGAATTTTAGACGTAACTGTTGATCACAGATGACATTTTTTTAGTAGAAAAGACTTATACAAATTCAACATAAAAGAAAAGACTTATTTAACCAGTTGCTACGTCATCTTTAACAATATTTGCATCGATTACTTAAATTTCAATTATTCTTGTCTTATTATTCTATATCTTATTATTAAGAGCTGGTGTTTCACATGTGGTCCCATATAAATTTGATCGAGGTCAGACCAATAGTTTTTGAGTTATCCTTAATTATTTATATTAAGTCGGTTGTACAAAATTTTTAATTTTTAATTATTATCGTAGTAAGTCTCGTATGATATCCCCTTTAAAATCATTACTCAAGAGTTGAGGGTTGTTATTTTTTGTGTCTCACTACCAATGGTTCTCTAATATTTACTAAGAAAAAAGTAATAAATTACTATTAGCGTCCTTTCAAATTCAAATGACCTTTCCAAAATATGTAAAAATGTTAAATGAATGGCAGTTTTTTTTTATTTATTAGGTTGGAAAGACGCAAATAGTTATATGCGTCTTTCCTTCGATGTTTTTGTGTTGCTAGATGTATTTTTTAAGCTAAGATGAAAAGGAAAATTCTTTTTATTTAAATAAATAAACAAATTATCAAAAAAATAAGTTCGTCCTTAAAATCTTCATGTCTCTACGTATATATTTCAATTTTCATATAGAAACCTTTAAATATACTATAGACACAGAGTCTGAAAGAAAAATTCATCAATTTATTTTTTATTTCCATTTTACGTTTTTGTTAGTTGCGTCCTTCTTTATTATGACGCATGAGAATGTAACCCGGCCGGCTCGTATCGCCTCACGCTGTGACGCAGTAGGTTTCCGTTTTGTCGTGTTAATTAATTGAAGTTTTTGAAACAGTTCCGTGTTGATTTTGTACACGCGTGCACGAGCGTTTTGTTTATTAAATTGTTATAACGTGTTGGTATTATTCTTGTTACGTTTTTTGTTTTAATAATGCTTAAAGCGTACAATTATAGTGATTGTGAATACGACAACATGTTATGTATCCGAACCTAGGTACACGAAGTATCGCTAAATAAATTGTTAAGACGTCGGGATGGAACAAGTGTGTCATACTGTGCAGTGCACAAAGTGTTGAAGCGTAACCGAATGCTTGGCCACCTCGCTCACCAGATCTGACCCCGTTAGACTTCCTTCTTTCTGTGGGGTATGTGAAAGAAAGGGTTTTTAATCGTGAGTGTGATAGTGCTGACGAAACTACAAAAGGATCGTGGATGTTTTCGACAAACTACGTACGGACTGTGTCGAAGACCACACGATGATGCCCCGCCTCCATGAGTCTGCCTTGAAATGAATGAAGCACAATTTGAGCCGCATCTCATAAGACCACGGAGGATTTAGAGCGGTAAGCTGTTTCATAACAATTTTTTTTAAATAACTTAGTACTGAATAAATCTGAATACATACATAACTGAATACATGAGAATAATAAACATACCTACACGATGAATAAAAACGCATGACTCTAACCTTGGTTACATTTCATTTAAATGTTTTTTCATTAGCGGGAAATCGAACCAGTTATTTGGGTTATTTAACCTGTAAATTCGGATTAAAATGGCTACGTGGAGACAAGTACAGTGGCAAAATAGTAGGTTAAGTAGATAAGTTAGGTATTTAGACAAGTGTTGTAAATTATTAGGTATTGTGGTATGGCCCGCTAGTTGCGGACCGCGCGAATTTGCGTTCGCGCGTACATTGACCTTTAATCAGCTGATATGAATTGAGTTATTCCACTGCTGGTTTTATGTTTCAGTATTTTCATGATTTTTTTTATGAAATTATCGTTTCATTTAGCTGTACTAACATGATGGCGCGTGAATAAAATTTATAAAACGTTGTAAAAAGATGTTTTTTTTTTCATCAGGATCGGATTTATTTGTGACCCATGATCAAAGGTATACTTGGTGCTATCGCCTGTCTTAGTTTTCGGGAGCGTTCCAAAAATACCCTGAAGTTATTTTATTTAAAATAAATTACTTCATAACAATCAGTATATAAATAGTCTTCCTTACCTCTACCCTCCATACATCGGATGAAATAATATATAAAAATATAAAAAAATAAATATAAAAAATTATGACAATCTGAAATTACTACGTAATTAATAATTGAAACTTTTACAGGGAAAAAAAATTAAACCTACAATGATTATGGAAATTGGTAAAGCGTTTTGATTTCTAGTTTAGTTCTTTAATGTATTTTATCTTATTAATCAAATACTTCTTTTAGGTGACTCACACGTAAGCTTGTCGATTTGCGCTAATGCCTTTTCCGTGTACTTGTGCGCCTTATCCATATAGCCGGCCTGCGCCGAGTGCATGACGGTAACGAGGTACACCAGCACGTAGAGCTGCTGTCGCGACAACCACACGAACGACTCGCCCGCCGCACTGCCGCATACCGCTGCACATACCAATACCTTGTTTATTTATTTAAAAAAAGTCACTAACATTTACATATTCATTGTTACAATTATAGTTTACATACGTAAATTAATTATTACTTGAAATACTACGAACTAACAAAAGGTGAATAATGACACTGGAAAATATCGAAGGTATTTATACATAATAAAGAAACTTAAACAATATTAAATAACTAATTAATAATCTTAATTTATTAAATTTGCTTTATGTCTGAGTAGTTATTTTTGAAATCTCCTAGGGGAGTCGGAATTGATGTAGAAAGCAAAGAAAAGTTATTTGACCAATTTAAACATCTTGGAGATCGGAGAATTTACGCCAAAAAACGTTCTGCGAAGAGGTAATCTTAGTCGAGTTACCATGCTACATGGGCATCTTTGAGGTAAGAGAAATTTTATTTTATTAAACAATTGAGGACAGTTGATTTTGTGATTTAGTAATTTACCTAAAAAGAACAAGGTGTTTATCTGTAAGTGTGTATTAATTATAGCAAGGTAAGTATCTCACATGTTACAGTATCACATTAATATATTAATCCCAGTTACCATCGTCATCAGGCCAGGTTGGAGCCATGATGGTTTGTATGCTCTGCTGTAGCTGCTTCAAGCATGGTTTCACACTCTTTACCTGGCCGGCCATTAAATAGTGACAAACCTACAATATAATGAAATTCCATATATCAAACACAAACTAAATTTAAAATTACTTTAAAAAAAATTACAAGTTAATTTACTGCCTAAGTGGATATCTGGGTGGCGTTCAGTGCATTAAAAATAATAATTTTAAAACTAAAAACTTTAAAATTATCAAAACTGCAAAGTTAAATTTTTAAATTCCCTTCAAATTTAAGAAACAAATAAAATGAACAGAACTACACAACCTTAATATATTATTATTCTTGAAAAAAAGATTATAACCAATTCAGTTTTGGAAAAGGAAAGAGAATTATATGTTACAACAACAGTAGAATGTTGAAAACCTATTCTTCAAATTTCATGCAGCTCAGATGTCCTCTTAAGGTTACATTTAAAATAAATTATCAGCTGTCAAGAATTTTGAAAAATGAACACAAGATAGTAAGCACCTGTAAAACTAGGAAAAAAACTTTGAGGTACTCTTTTTGATGTGGACTGCCCGACCATGACTCCACAAGGTGGCCCGCTTGATTTAGCAATGGTAACACTTCTTGGATCTTCTTGTCTATTAACAACAACTGAAATAAAATAGTGATTTAATTTATTCACTTCATGTTCTTTCTTTTACAATGTAACAATTTTCTTAAATAATCTATGAATGTAAACCAATAATTTATTGGATTAAAATTATTTACAGATAACAATTATTAAGTGGCGAAGCTTGCGAAGTCACTTATTGATTTCACGATGTCTGTCCGTCTGTCCCACGATTATCTCGAGAACGATTTCGAATTTTCAAATTCTGTTTTCAGCAATCGATTACTGATCACCCAGGCATCTGAACCTCCTATTTTGAATTTTTTTTTCCGTTAGAAACCGCTACAAAGCTGATTGATTCGCCACTTTGCTATGCTGTTAGCTTGCTAGGTTTATTTCTAGTGTTATGTCAGGTTCACCGAATTTTGGCCAGTACTATTCGAAATTTGAATATTGCTTTAGCTACTGAAAACAGGCTAAACAACAGACAGCCTCATTTTTTTTATCACATGCTACTTCCATGTTCCTTATATCTTTGGATATAAAATACTACAATTAGATATAAATAATAATAGAATTGGCCTAATTGCTTTTTACAAAAAGCAAGTATAAGTTGGGACTCACCATTACTCTACTCAGTAAAAATAGAACTCTTGTGTATGCAGCATTTGAGATCTGTGCGTAATCCACTCCAACACCCAAAAGGCTACTAGCCACTTCATATTCACGTTCTGTTGCATGAATTTGCTGTAAAATAAAATATTAATAAATAAGAACTCAAAATCACATTATTGTTTTATATTACACCATCAAATCTTGATTGATCTTGGGGCATGCCTGTGCCCCATATGTGTGATAACGTAACATTTTGCCGTGTGAGAGAATTAAAAAAGTTTAGCAATTTTCTTAAATAATATAAATATTATTTAAGAAAATTAATTATATTTAAGATATAAGAGAATAATAATTTCGTAAATTTAATAAATTGTCCGATAACGTAAAAAATATTAAGAATGTTTTAATAATATTCATAAAAATCCAATTTAAGTGACCGCATACTCCAGTATTTATTCAGTTCGTAACTTTTTTAATTACTATTTTAATAAAATAAAACTATTATTATTCATATAAATTTTATTGTTTGAATGAAATCAAAGAAAAATCTTTTTAAAAACTAAGCTTATTACAAAATTCTTCGTAGAAATTTAGATAATCTACTGTGTAAAGCTCCATTACGTAACTTTTCAGATATTTTGGGGAAAAAAAATATAATTTTCCACAATATTTGAAACACGTTCAATATCAAACTCTATTAACGAAATAAAAAAATTAAAAAATAAACACTACGAAACTCTCAAAAGCACTCAAATGAACAATATTTGTAAGATAAACGTAAAAATCAAAACTAATAACTGTGGGACAGTTACGTTAATGGAATAATGTGTTACGAAAAGGAACTGCTTAGGGTTTTTCCATAAGTACACCATTTTTACTTAAGTACTAAATAATACTAAATTACTATACTTTTAAAAGTTTTTGTCTACAATTCAGTCTTCATTAAAATACTTATGGTTATTTAAAAAATGTTCTTAAGATTAGTGACTCATAAAATTAAAAAAATATTCAAGTATGTAAAATAATTCACATCCTGAATTTTTTTAGCTATTTGAGTCATAAATGCTAAAAATATTTCAGCGTATGTAATATATATAAAAAAAAATCAATAAAAAAACAATACTTAAAGTTCTTTTAATATTAATAATATTTTAACAGTTACGTTTTAATATAAAATTAAAAATTCAAAAGATTTAATCTTTACTTAGTGTAATACTAAAGTAATAGTTTTATAAAATATAAGAACTTAAAATATCGTCCTACTATAAAGTAAAATCTTTCTTCATTTTTTTTCGATTGCATCGCATCGATCGATCGCGAAAAAATGTTATCTTCTTCAAACGATTACAAATTTTAATGTTTCTTGGTTCAGAAGTCTTACTTTCTTATTTTCTTTCTTCAGAAGATACTTTCTTTTTTTTTTAGCTGTTTTGATTTCAATTTTGATTTCTCCACTGTCTTCTTTTTTCTGTTTTTCTTCTTCGCTGAGCTCATTTATTCTTTGTTGACGTTTCTTTTATTCGTTCTAATTCTTTTTTCTTGTAAACTTCATACTTTTTCTTATCTTCTTTTTTATATTTTCTCGGAATCGTTTTGCCCGTTCGGCCCCAGTGAGAGGCATTCTGTTTTGTAGGTAGGTTTTGAAAAGATAACTTTTAAAAGTATCTGAAAGATGAAAAAAATATTTTGTAGCTGCAGACATATTCAGACAAACTACCTAAACTAATTCAAAGCTAGACATGCCCTTATAATTCCGTTACGTAACAAAATTAGTTCCGCTAATATGTAACGTTACGTAATTGATGTTACGAAAAATGGGCTTGAAATTGAAATCAAACATTTTTAAGTAAACAGTAATGAATATAAGACATTTATGTTACAAATTATCAACATTATACTGTTTTGAGAGAAAATTAAGGAAAAAAACAAAACGTAGCAACTTTCTTACCTGAGAAAACACGAATTTGTAATGGAACAAAATTTTATCCCACACAATCACCACCGCGTTTCGTATCGAATTACGTCAAATTGGCAGATAGGCGTTCAAACTTTGTTTGACGTTTACTTTGAAAATGTTACCAGAAATGCGAAAAATCTAAAAAATTAATATATATATTCACTTTGTAGTACGTGTTACATGCGTTACGTAAAGGAAAATTCCGCCAACCTTGTTTTTGAGGACAACAATTAAAATGAATTATCTATTTTATTTCTTTTAGAAAACTCTAAAACATGCATTAATTTTGTGCTCTTGAATAAAGTTTTCAATATAACTGTCAAATATATGCACTGTTTTAACAAAAATTTGTCTAAATCAGATCTTTTTGTTGGCGAGGCATAGGGTGGACATGTTGAAATTGATGGTTTCGTCAACATAAATGTTTACTTTATGGCAATATTTTACAGGTTTATTTAGTTTTTTTTTTTATTTCAAAATAATCTTTATATGTTTCCTATCTATATTGTTACCGACAAAAACAAAAAACTTGATTCCCATATGAATAAACTATTGAAAAAGTACGTGGACAACGCAGTTTTCCTATGGTCATTTTATTTGAAATCCGCTCAAATATGTAATGAATAGCTAAAATGCTATCAAGTAAAATGAAAAATAAATAAAGGTTAGCCAAATGTAAAAATAAAAAACAAATGAAGTTGAAAGAATAAAGAATGAAATGCAAATTATAATGAGGAATAAGGGAAAAGTACTATGTATTATAGATTCCATATTAGATGTGTGATGTTTTGATGAATACGAATACCTAAATAATATTATAAATGTTCACGAAAATCAAAGTCTTGTTATACATAATTATGCTTTATTGTCATATACTTGTATTGTGACCAAATGCCCTAATAAATCTCGGTATACATTAGATTATAGTTTTATAACACACGACTTAATTTCCACTAAGTTTTTATTAAAATTATTCATTAATTACGTTTAGCATAGTTTTAAGGTTTGATAACAAATAAATAACATTTTTTTATCAATGGGAGGTGTAATGTTGTAAATATAATGTGTAATGTAAAGGCAATGATATCTCAGGAGATAAAATTAGCTCTTAATGAGTTCAAAAATGAGCTCACGCAAGCTACTGACTTTTTAGCTGCTGAACAGGCGGATTTGAAAGTAAAAGTAGAACAAAAAGATAAAGAAATTAAAGAATTACAGATTCAGACTTTAAAACTTCAAAAAGAAGTTTATACCCTCTATGGTCGATTGTCTACCATTGAAAAAATCTCTCGTGATAATAACTTGGAAATCAATGGAACACAGGAAAAGGCAAGCGAGGATCTGTTTGTATTATTTCACAGCCTTTGCAACACAATTAATTCGCCAGTTGAGGACAGCGACATTCGTGCCTGCCGCCGTGATACTAAGATGGACCAATCTTCGAGCAGGCCCCGCTCCGTATTAGTGACACTGACGTCGCCGCGCATTCGTGATCGTATCCTCGAAGCCGTTAATAAGTTTAATAAAACCAAAAGTGTTAAACTTAACTCTTAACATCTAAATATTGTTGGTCCCACTAACAAAATATATGTCTCTGCACATATCTCTCCTGATTGTAAAGCATTATTCAGAGAGGCTAGTCGAATTGGCAAAGAAAAAGTTTATTTGGGTCAGAAAAGGAAATGTATACGCGCGCAAAATTGAAGGTGCTCCACCCGTGCTCATCAAAAATACTGATTGCTTAGCTAATTTAGTTTAGTTATATCTTCTATTTATTTGTTTATTTTCTTTTAATGTTCACTTGGCTTATGTTTACTTTGCAAAAACCTTATGTTATTTTATGGGTAAAAGAAAACAAAGGAAGTATTTTACATTAGGCCTTTTGAATGTACGTTCCCTAAATACCGGTTTGGAGGAACTTAATGAAAGTATCCAAATACAAGATCTTGATATCTTATGTCTTACCGAGACTTGGCTTCACCGTCATTCTAATATTGACTTATTTTCAATTTCTGGCTATAGACTGTTACACAACCCTCGTTTTGGTCGTGGTGGTGGTGTTGGTGCTTACGTAAAATCTAACTTACGTGTAAAGCGCTTAGATCACCCCCCTGGGGAACTTGACCAAATATGGTTTAATGTTAAAATAGGTAATGAGACTGCTGTAGTTGGTTCGGCGTATCGTCCTGAATCAGTGAGTATTGGTTCAGCTATAGACTGTTTGCACGAGTCCCTCTCTTTTTTTATAGCACAATATGATCAATTATTTTTAGTTAGCGACCTAAACATTAATTGTCTAAACAAGACGGCCTTCCATATACGCCTAATTGTCTTAAGACCCTTGCTAACACATTTAATCTCCATCAAATCGTGAAACAGCCCACACGGATTACTTCTACTACAAGTACCCTGATTGATATTATCTTTACAAGGACACATTTTAAACCCATTTCTGTGGAAGTTACACATAAAGACGATCTCAGCGATCATGGACTGATTTCATCAAAATTTCCGCTCGCGATTCTAAAATCTAAGTGCCGTGTAATTTCATACAGACCTTTAGCTGAAAACACTATTGCTATAAACAATGCAGCTAAATACACGCCCTGGGAGCTGGTAATAGCACAAGATAATATTGATGATATGGTAAATACCTTTAACAATCTTATCATTGATTTGATGGATACATTTGCCCCTGTTCGTAAACGCACTTTTCAATTACCCCCTGCTCCATGGATGACTGATAATCTTAGAGAAATTAAGTCAACTTGTGATAAGGTTGCTTGTCACCGTGCCAAAACTATTAAATCGGAAGGTAGTATGCAATTTTACCGCGATATGCGCAACTATTATAATCGAGCAGTTACTCTAGAAAAGCAAGCATATTTTACTAGACTTGTCAACGATAATAAGACAAATCCTTCCCAGATGTGGCGTCATATAAAACGAATAATTTCACCTGGCGTTAAAGCCGTTCTATACCGGATCATTTTCTTGATCTTAATTCACTTAATAGTCATTTTATAAACAGCGTTTCAAGTGCACCTCCCGCCAAAAGTGTAATTCAAGAAATTGAATCACTTGACCATTCTGAAATGAAATTTCGATTCGTAGCCGTAAATGAAATTTTAGTGGAAAATATAATTGCTTCTACAGCTACTAATGCGACCGGAACTGATGGTATCTCCATGTTAATGTTAAAACTTACGCTTCCATATTCCTTATCAACGATAGTGGCGATAGTTAATAAATCTATATTGGAAGGAGTATTTCCAGAATCTTGGAAATGTGCTATCGTCACTCCCATTCCTAAAAAAATAACGGTGAATAATCTTTCTGATATAAGACCAATAAGCATTCTCCCTGCACTATCTAAAATAGTTGAAAGATGCGTTAATTCTCAAATTTCACCATATCTAGAACGTAATCAAGTACTACCGGTGATTCAATCTCGTTTCCGAAAAAATCACAGTACAGTATCAGCTCTCTTAAATATTACTGATGATATAGGTATAGGTAAAGGGACAATTATGGTCTTGCTAGATTTCAGCCGCGCCTTCGATTGCGTTGATATATCTGTTCTATTGGCAAAATTAAAATACTATGGTTTCACAGATTTGGCCTGCACCTGGTTTCAATCTTACTTCCGTAATCGTTGCCAAAAAGTGCAATGTTTGGATAGTCAAGGACTGCTAAGGGTCTCCAACGCGCTCCCACTTAATAAAGGTGTTATCCAGGGTTCGATACTTGGTCCCACATTATTCGCAATATACACAGCCAATGTTACAAATGCAATAACCCACTCGAACATTCATTTATATGCAGATGACAGCCAAGTATATGTTCACACAATGCCAATCGATGAGGAGGTTGCTGTTGCTATTTCCAAGCTAAACAAAGATCTAGATCTAGATTCTATTTCGGAGTGGTCTTTGAGACATGGTCTGGTACTCAACCCCTCAAAGAGTGTTACCATTACACTTGGAACAAAGCACCAGGTAAAAATGATTAATGCACGGAAGCCTTATGTTAAAATCTTTGACACCGTCATACCTTACGAGGGTTGTGTTCGCAAGTTAGGTCTCCTCATGGATGAGAATTTAAAATTTGAGCAACATGTTCAGACAAAAATCGGCAAATGCTATGGTTCTTTAAAAATTTGTATAACATTCACAAATTTCTAAAACGTGAGATTAGACTGCTGCTTTGTAACAGTTTAGTACTATGCCACCTTCATTATTGTGATATTGTTTATAGTCCTTGCTTATTTAAAAAAACTGTGAAGAATGTACAGGGAGTGCAGACGCATGCATGCGTTTTTGTTTTAATATACCGAAAAGGCATAGGATTTCACCTTATTTAGTCAGTAATTGCATTTTAAATATGTCCAATTATACCAAGTTAAAATATGCTTGCTTTCTGCATAAACTGTATCACACAGCGTCTCCAAGATATTTATACGATAAGATAGCTGTTGAACAAAAAAGTTTGCTCTCGGTCAGAGAAAAATGTCATCGGCTTCCAGTAC
This sequence comes from Parnassius glacialis, assembly GCA_033319125.1. Taxonomy (NCBI): domain Eukaryota; kingdom Metazoa; phylum Arthropoda; class Insecta; order Lepidoptera; family Papilionidae; genus Parnassius; species Parnassius glacialis. Next base: position 36,875,644 of record JAVANC010000020.1, read on the forward strand.
CCAGAATTAGACTCGCTGGAGCCAGGGGGTGTTTTAAATTCGCCGCTGCTAAAATCTGGAACGATTTGCCGGTCTACCCTATCTCCATATACCTTCCGGCAAAGATGCCGCAAGTGGCTGATTCAACAACAGTCCCTGGCTCTGAGTGGTTCTGCTATCCCATCAAATTGGTGAACATTCTTGTATTTTTGTATTTCATATTTTAGTAACTATTGTTTATTGTTTGAATTTTTATTTATTTAGTTTTTGCTGATACGTGTGTTTCATCACTTGCCTAAGACCCTGTATGTATACTGCGCAAGGGCTGTGGCAGAATAGCAGGAGTAATGGGTTTCCCGTTACAACTGAGTCACAGACCGTTTTGTCACAATTTATTATTAAGTTAAAAAAAGTGTAGAGAGCGAAATTGTAGCTTTTAAAAAAACAAAAACAATGTTTTTTTTTATAATTTTTCTACGATAAATACGAACTGAGATACAGCAAATTAATGCTTAGCTTTTTTCGTCAAATGCATAAATTGGAAGATTTAAGCATAATAACGAGAAATATTTGCATTATTCGAAGAAAGTTCATAGAATCTTTTATAAAGTATTTAATTCCCTAGAGCTTTCAAACAAAAAAATGTCTAACATGAAAATTAACCGACTATTGATCAAAATAAGATCGGTACCCACTTTTTTCTACGAAAAAAATCAGTGGAAACAACCCCCAAAGTACCCCCTAATTAAAATTGATCGCCACCCTTCTGTGATTCTCTTTATATATGTACTATTAATACACCCACGAAGTTTGACCAATTTAAAATGCCTAATTTTAGAAAAATTGGAGTTTAAAGAGAACAGGATTTTTTTCAGTTTCGTCTTTTTAACCATTTTCTTAAAAATATCTCCCAAAATACTAAAGATAGGAACAAAGCGATGTAGTACTAAATTGTAGCTTTTTTAATGACAAATATTTCCCTGTGTGCAGATTTTTTGTACAGTGAATATTCGGCGAGATATAGCCGTTTAACACCTACATTCACGATCGAACATCACCTTATTCAAGCGCTTTAAACTTAAAAATTAAGGGATCTTAAGTAATTTAATTCACATATAGTCTTATAGCTCCTGAAAAGCCCTACAAAATCTTTCTGGAAAAATATTTCTATCACCTAAAATGAAGGAGCTATGCTTAAAAAACCGATCAATTTTTTTTTCGAAAAATTCGAATTACCCGCTTCAGAGCGTAGTAATCTACATAACCGGTATATTCGGCCGTTATACGTTATATGTTCCACTTTTTCGATTCTTATTGGAAGACAGAGAAGAAGAAACATTTGCTCATGTGTATGCATGTGTGAGTGTATATTTCGTTGATTTCTCACCAGTGTATTCTAAAGTTTGAAGACAGTAGCATGTGCTCTGACAATTTCAATGTTTTCAAGGGTAGTTTTTAACAAGGGTAGGTTGAAATTGTATGCTAATGAAATTGTATGTATGTAAGCATGAAACAATCATTATTTAACTATTTTTACCTATATTTAGGTTTTTAATGTTATTTTATAATTTTTGACAATAAGGGGTAGTTTTCACTCCTAAAAAACAAAAAGCGTACAACGACTCAATATAGAAAATGAACTAGAGGGTGAAATAAGCCTAATTCCAAATTTTTATAAAAATCGGTGCTGGACGAAAAAATTGCAAGGTTTTACCATTTTTTAGCTTCATTTCCTGGAAATGATATAAAAACACAATTCACAACTTTGTTGAAAACGTTCATTATGAGAATTATAAAGAGCACACTACTCACATCCCTCGTAACCCAGATGAAAAAAGGAAACGTTAACTTCTTTTACAATCTTGCAATGTCTTGGGAGATATCTGCATATTAGTATATTTTTCTATAAATTATATTAATTATATATTATATTACTCAAATATTACGATGATGCACCAATATGTCATCGTAATATTTATGTTACTGGGTAAATAAAACTTATTGGTGGCATGTTCACGGCGATAATTGTATGGATATTGTTGGATTTAAACTCTGAATATGTTCTTTAATTATGTTTTTGTCTAATGAATTTTTACATTCATAGCTTCCCCTTATATCTCTTTGGTCATCATCTTCCTTACTGAGTGCCAGATGAATGTGTGTCTATTATTTGTTGGCTTATATCAGTGTTGTCAGAAAGAAAACCTGACAAACTTTAATTTTTTTAGTGTTAACACAAAAATGATGGCAATAAGAAATATTAATTTTCTTTTGTGGTTATATTGTCCGTTTTTGTTCAGATTTTTACGATATATGGTTCAACCAAGGCTTTTATAAATACCCCTCTTGACTCTTACGTTTGACTTGACTTAAATTTATGTACCGATCGTGGATATCTGTTGAAATTTCTTCTGTAAACTTTGTCATACACTTTTTTCTATGTTTACCATCACATGGTGGTTTTAATGCTAACTTTGTGTCAGCGCTATCTTTCTTATGTTCTCATGTTTGGTAAGTATTTTGACGCTATCATTGGAGTCCTTAAACATATTAACTTTACTATTGTCACAATCATCTTTGTCGGACAATGGAAGGATTATCATGGAAAGATGAAAAGAAGGAGTAACAGGCTGTTCTCTTTCTTGAGTTTTAGAAACAAGAGTATTAAGATCAATATCTCGAACCACATTAAAAAATTACTATATTTATTTCGGAAATCAAAAACTGTTTTAAAATCATTGTAATCTGGAGGATGTGATCAAAATTGATTTCAATCTATAGAAATTGGTTCTTTTTGAATAGCAGACAAGGTCACTGTATCAGCTTCAGAATCTTGAATTGATATTGAAGATTTAACTGGTAGTGAATAAGATGCAATCATTCAATGGGATATCGATCGCTTAGTGCACCGCGACGAACCTCCTACGCACACACGGTGCAAAGCAATGTCACTTCACCTCAAGTCAAACCCCTCTCTCCCTCTTTACTACTCATAACCGCAATAACTCAAATTTTGATGATTTTGTAAGCTTAAAATTTTAAATAATAAGATTCCTTAACATACCTGCAATAACTGTTATTTGTTGCACTAAAGATTAGTTAATGTTCCTCTTAATTGAAAAAATACACTAATCGTAAGAGCAATAACTGGACTTATTGTGGTAATCTAAAGTAATATCAAAAAATATTATAGCTAATCATGCCCTAACTCAAGATATTTCGTTCATGATATGTAACATACAAATTGTAATATTAGATATTGCAGTTATGCTTATCAAAAGAACCGACTCTACTGTCAATACAGAAAAGAAGTCTAAGGAGAAAATATAGAGCTCCTTTTTCTGATTACAAATATGTACTTAAGCCCAAAAACCCGAATTATTACACTTATCATAAGGACGGCAGTACATTAAGTATAATTAACTGCCATTAAAACATAGAATAGGGGTGTTGACTGACACTCATGATAATTGCAATAATTTTTAATAATGATTGATCATGTGATTGTGATGAATTCGTTTTATTTAAGGTTTTGTGTCATCTCTAGGTTCATAGGTCTTTCAAAAATTCTGTTAGCTGAGATTGTCAGATATTTTAGTAAATATTTCCAGCTTTCTTACTTTAATGCAAAATATTTTGTAAATAATAATTAGGTATACATACAGCAAGCTGAAAAATTAGTCTGCAATGCCAATAAACACTATGCTGAGACAACTCAATGGCTTTCCTTAGAATGGGTTTAGAGTGTGTTGGTTGGCCTTGCTGCTCAAATAACTCAGCAAGCACACTCGCTGCCTCAAACTTCACGTCGTCAAATGCATTGATGCTCTGAGACAAAAACCACTGCAATGAAAACACAAAATGACCCATTTCAACAACATTTGTTTACATTCTATGAGAAAGTTATAACTATAAGCCACTAAGAAACAAACTCGAAAGGATAATCGGAAGTTCATAATGAATAACACCACTTTGTTAATTCTTAAATTACCTAAAATCTATATTCAATAACAAAAAAACTTACACTCTGCTCTAAATGCGTTCTCGCCAAGTCAATGTTTTTAGTGTGTGTCAAAAGAATATTTCCAAGTTGTAAGTGAGTTCTCGCCTCGACCCTTTGTGGTGGTTTGAAATTAAATACGGCTTGAAGACACTGTATACAACTTTTTATGTCAGGAGGATTTGATGTGCGGAAATGTTCCGCTAAACCAAGTAAAGAAATATACCAAGCGTCCTGCGTTGACGCCATTTTGACATTTCTGCTTGGAGGGAATAGTGTTGTTGTTGTTGTTACGATTCGCCAAATATGGCAAATAAAGGTATAAGACCATACAGTCTTATCTGACATGCATAATATTTTATAAATTCGAGATACATACAAGAACCATTATATGGAGGGTAGAGGTAAGGAGGACTATCTCATATGTGGGATAAGACGAAATAGTAAAGATATAACCGATATATTCGTATTCGTTCAGATATTAGTAATATTGGGTGGATTCATAGATCAGTAATTCAACTGATTCCGATATGCTAATATTATATATTCACTTTATTTATACACTAACTGTTCAACATCGGTTGGATAATATCACTCGGCTCGACTCGACTGCTGATATTCATGACATATTTATATCATTCGTATCGTATGTATAGCGGTGCAAGCGGCCGAGCCGAATGACCAAATGAGTTAACCGATATGAACGTTTGACGGGTATTAATTCTCTATTGTATAGTACTTAGGGACTATTTTCAATTGGATATTTTATATCACGGCGACCAGCGGGACTTAACAAATAAAACTCTTTATAGATGTTTAAAATTTATTGACTCTGTTTAATAGTGTATATTTACATTTATTTATTTTAATAAATTATTGGGCATATATTAGTTTTATTGTCATGGTATTTTCCCAATATTCTTGTTAAACTCATATCGACATTCATTGAAATGAGTTATCATATTGTTAGATATTGTAAATCATTCTTAAACTGTAAACATACAAAACAAGGGCCCTTGTTTTGTGCAGTGGATTTATTTTAATCTAACCACTTAAAATCACTTTTAACGAAAGGGTGTATTTTGATTCAATGCAATTCATTCCTGACTTTCTGGGTACAGTGTGGTGTAACACATTTGGTAATTTGTGAATTCGTGAACATTAAATTAAAATTATCTTAAACAGTGTATTAAAATTTTAGTTCAGTTGCTGAGTATTAAAGCGGTTAAAAGCAAAGGCATATATCTACCATATATATATGGTACCGTTGCGGCGCCGTATTATGCGGAGCGGCGACCTAGCCAGTCCCAGTGCAAAATGGAAAATGGATCGGAATAGACGTGTTTGTTGCTTCTACTACTACGCCACCGCGGAAAACGTAGAATCAGACGATATTGGGTCAGTCCAATAATCGCGTTAAGAAACAGTAACGGAGATTTTTTTCTTAAAGAGTACAATGATCTATTGTTGAATCCAAAAAAAAACTTATAACTTCTTTCGAATGAGTGTGTCCTCTTTCAACAGTTTATTAAATACCTTGGAACCACATTTACGGAAGCAATATACTAATATGAGAAAGCGGTGTGTCTGCGGTGCGGCGCCGGAACGCAACGTCTGGCATATCATTGATTTTTATATGCAGGACGCCGCAACGACATCGCTCCGGCGCCACACAGCGACCGCACCGCGACCGCACCGCACCGTGTGGCTTTTCTCTTAGGTGACAACTGAGCCTCCACCGGAGATTTTAGGCACCCTCTGCCCCGCCGTTACCATGGTCGCCACCGTAGTCAGAAACAGCAGAGCCTTCGGGGACTGTGGGAAGTCTTTTAGTAACTGTCACCATGGGGGTATATTGCCACAGTTGCCACGCATGATGGATGGATTGGCAACCGCAGTTTTTTTATTGTTTTGCTGTTATCGTAAAGATGCTGCTGCCCATCTTCTGCCTTAGTTTCCCTCTGTCGCCTCTTTCTACACCCACAGGAACATATGGGATAGTGTGTATTCTTGCCCGTCACTACACGGAAAAGCTATTTAACTTATCAGCAGTCGTTTCTTGCTTTGTCTTATTATACCATACAATGAAGGCGTAACTATCTACCTTAAATATTCTGTGCTCACTAATAATTTGCGTAAGTGTGAATTCCACGTAAGTTTTTAGTTTATTGCTACGTTCAAGGATTTCTTTGTTTTAAAGCAACAGTTTCATCAGCATTGACTGATAAACTGTTATCCCATCAATTGTTTACTTAGAGTATTCAACTAACAGGAGACGCCATGCGCATAAAGTTCCAAACAAAAAAGTCTGTCACTTCTAGCGGAAGGCGAGGTAACGCACACTAAGTAAATCGTAAACATTGGGCCACGTCGTTACGCACGCACACAGCATAATATGAGCACACGATTAAGCAAAACGCACACAACCTTGAAAATCTCTTATAAATGTCTCATCGTTACAGCGCATAAGCCATAAACAACTAGTGCGAGGGCCTTGTCGATATGGATATGTCGATGAAATTTTATGCAAGTTACATTAGCAAATTAAATAAAATAAAAATGAACAAATGTTTATTGTGTAATATTACATTCAAAGTAAATTTAAAAAAATACATAAGGTACAAAATAATAATACAAAATTACCAAAATTAAAACAAATTGAAAAAGTATTATATTATATTTTAACTGGTTTTTAAAGTGAATAAGTTTGGTATATATATATATATAATTAATGTATTGTTATGCGACTCTGATACTTTAAAGAAGTTTTCAGAGAGTTTTTTAAGAAATTGCTGGATTGTTGGGATTTCTAAGTCCCGGTGAAGGTCGGCATTACGGACGTACCAAGGTGCGTTCGTAGCTCGACGACAGAATAGATTTTGAACTACTTGGAGTTCGTTAATAATTTTATCGTTAGCGTGTGCAAAAATAGGAGCCGCGTAAGACATTACCGGTCGTATACAAACCTTATAAAGGGTTCGCTTATTTCTTAATGACATTTTACTATGTATGCCTAACATACTGTTAAGCCTACCTAGATAGAAACGAGCTAGACGTGTTACTCTTTTGACATGAGGCTCAAAAGTAAGCCTATAGTCAAGGGTGACACCTAAATATTTTACTGACATTTGCCATGGGACAGGAGTCCCTAGCATTCGTATGGGTGGAGTATTTTTCTTGTTTTTATTACGGCGTCTTTTGATATCGAATTGAACTGCGGAGCTCTTCTCCGGGTTCACATAGATACGCCATTTTTGGAACCAATCTCCTAGGGCATCGACTGACTTTTGGATCTTGTTCCTTGCGGAAGATATCCTAGGACTTTTGAAGTAAAGAGCAGTGTCATCTGCGAAGAGTGAGAGCTGTACACCATTCGACGGGATAGGAATGTCGTTGGTGTACAAGATGTACAGGAGGGGAGCTAGTAGTGATCCCTGAGGAACACCAGCTTTAATGGGGCGCTGAGAGGATAACGTGCCTTCGTGTCTAAAACGAAAGGTACGATGTTGTAAGTAAGAGGCTACGAGACGTACTAGACGATCGGAGAGTCCTATCCTATATAATTTGTAAATAAGGCCTACATGCCAGACTCGGTCGAAGGCTTTGGCAATGTCGAAAAAGACCGCGATTGTCTTTAGTCGACGTGGATAAAAACCGCTGAGGATATATCCCACAATGCGGTGTACTTGCTGTGGACATGAGTGTTTCGCGCGGAAACCAAATTGGTGTGGGATGACAAGGGGGTCACCGTCTGTGGGAAACAGATGGCGCCTCATTCGATTGAGAATGACTCTTTCAAAGAGTTTGCCCATGGCCTTTAGGAGGCTAATGGGATGATGATTGGAGGGGAGGTTAAGAGGCTTGCCTGGTTTGGGAATACCAATGACAGTTGCCTCTTTCCAAGTAGTGGGAAAATAACTTAGATTGAAGCAGGCGTTAAAGATAATAGATAAGAGGGTTAACACCTGCTCTGGAAAGTGTTTAAGGGCTTGGTTGGATATGCCATACGCGCCCGGAGACTTTTTGGGCTTAAGTCCTTTGATGAGGGATGAGATCTCATCATTGGACACAGCGATAGGGTCACAGGTTGTGGGGGGTGAGTTCCGGCGGCGGACCTCATCCTCCACTTCCTGAATGTGTGAGGGGTCGACAGGTTGAGAGCTAGGAGAGCATTGTGAGGCAATGCTTTCTGCAAAGCACTCAGCCTTCTCGTCGTCCTCGAAGGCAACCGTACCGTCGGGGCGGGAGAGAGGGGGTGTGTGAGTTGTAGCGTCTATACGGAGGGCTCTAGCCATCTGATAGTACGCTGTATGGGAGGGAGATATATTCTCCATGAGTTCACTCCTTTGGAGGTCTCGAAATTCAGTAAGGTGTAAACGGAGTTTTCGTTGAAGACGATTAGCCGTATGCCTATATTCGGGGGTGGGATATTTAGCTGCTCTCCGGAAAGCAGCTTTTTAGCTTTTAATATGTTGCTAATATATAGGGGAAGCCCATTAGTATTAGCAACCGGGACGACCCTTTCATTCTCCTTAAGGGAGGATTTAATTAGGGTTGAAAGTGATTCGACCGCAGTGTCAAAAAAAAAAAGGGTTATTATAGTATTAAAGAATTTATAGATGATAATAACCCCTGGAAATGAGGTGATCGCTACCAAGCTATTTCTAATTTGTTGTGTTGTTAATTTGTGTAACATACATGATTGTAAGCTGTTATTTTTAAAAAAAAAGTCCCGCTGGGTTTCTTGCTGGTTCTTCCCAGGACAGAGGTTTTTTTTTTTCGAACCAGTGGTAATTATACAAAGGAGTGACTTTCAATAAGCATTATTTATAATCTATATTGAATAAAAAAGTTTCTGTTTCTGTTTCTGTTTCTGTCGATTTTTACGGGATTGTCTAATTCTAAATCCGGCGATAGGTAATTAGGGGAGTCCTGCGAGTCCATAGCTTTTGCTAGGGAGTCCTTGAAACCCTTCCAGTTAGTGAAGGTTTTCGTAGTTATAATAGGGGGTGGCTGATGGCCAAGAATAAGAGATACCGGTCGGTGATCGGATCCTATATCGTCTAGTGTCTCAATAGACCTGAGGTTGAGTGAAACTCCTTTGAGTAACACAAAATCTAGTACATCTGGGTTAAAATCGGTAGCATCGGGATAGTGCGATCGGGATACTCCTTATGAAATCAGCTACTTGCCAGTGAAAGTCCCGTCAAAATCGGTCCAGCCGTTTCGTAGATTAGCCGGAACAAACAGACAAACAGTCAAAAATTTTATAAATTGTGTTTTTGTTATAAGTGCCGTATATACTTTCATATGCAATTAGTAAAAAGCTGTAATTTTGACATTACAAACAGACACTTCAATTTTATTTATTTGTATAGATTATCCCAGCAAAAATATAAATGAGAAAAGGGGCCAAGATTGGTGCAAACGACTTTCTAGGCTGTCTGTTTCGGTGTTGGGTGTGGTAAAGGAGTTGAGATCTTGAGTTGAGATTGTGGATAGCAGTGGATCATCATAGGATAAAAAGATTTTTCTTTTTATTAGGCTAATTAAATACATGACCTTCAAGATTCTTTCTTGCTTTTAGGCTTCACTGTTTCCTATTCAAATAATAAATTAAATGTCAAAGTTATTTGTGAACCTAGTTTCAAGTAGTGTTGTAGGTATTTAAAAGTAACAGCTACAATGATTTTATCAACGTGTCGACTCTGAATATCGATAGTTTGTTGTTATCGATTTTATTTTGTGTAGCTACGTGTACGTGTGATGTATCTACCTTGGTGCCAAATTTCAAGTTCTAAGTACCTAACCTACAAGTGGCCAGGTTTTTGATAAGTGAGTTTTTTTTATGTAATAGTAGACAAACGAGCATGCGGCTTAACTGGTTGTAAGTGACTAGAGCCACCCATGAACAAAATGCAACACCTGGGGAATTGCAAATGCGTTGCTAGCGTTGCTTTTTAAAGAGTAGATTTTTTGAAGCTCCCTAAGTCTATCGCTCTAGAAAAATCGTTGGTATGCCTAGATATATAGATAATACAAATTGCAACGTTTAAAGATTGTAGGTAGGCACTCTATCTAAAACTAAACTATGAAATAATCTGGTGGTTGAAATTTCGTCTACTCGTAACAAATGTACAAAGTTTGAAGTCGAAATCAACTTATACGTAAGTTGGCAGAATAATTGATAAGATAAGAAGTGAGTACTTGTGTTAATTGTAGGTTTAGAGATTCTAACATTTGTACGTAATAAAATCGTCACCACAACCTTTCTAGAAGAAGGTTTACAATATTGTAAATATCACAAAAATTTAAATCATCATTAGCCTTAGCTATCTCAAATCGCTCGAACCGTTTTTATAAACAGTGAATCTAAACCATTCTCTAATCGACTTAATTACACACACAAAATTTCATCAAAATCGGTCCAGACGTTTAGGAGGAGATCAGTCACATGCACACGGACAGAAGAATTATATAATGTATAATATGCATGTTTTATACATATAAACCTTCCTCTAATATAAATAATATAAATCTAATAAGCAAATTAGTTTATAACAACCCCACTATAATGGATTTCCGCAAACTAACGCCTGATTCTATTAATTATTCTCTCTATTGATGAAAACCGCATTAAAATCCGTTGCGTTGATCGTTGGTCTTTTAGAACTAAGCGCACAGACGGTGGGTGACTTTGTTTTTATACTACGTAGAGAAGCATTCTACATTAGGGGCCGTCCATTAATCACGTGATGTTTTGATACATGGTTTGAGACTAAACCCCCCCCCCCCCCCTCTCCACCCAAATCACGTTTATTTTTAGTACCTACAAAAAAACCTTAAAATTTTTAGAATATTATCTTTAAATACAGCTATAAAGTATAATCTAATTTTGTTCTGATATTAAGGACCATGATAAAAATGTCTAGACAGAAAGGTTTGCAGGTTGTTTTTGACTGGCATAAAAATAATATTAAAGGAATGGTGTAATTATACGAAAAACATATATCGTAGAAGTACATGAACATATTTAATGTACATTATCAAGACTTTCTTCAACACTAACAACTGGATAAGCATCTTGCGGTTGGTTTAGAAATCGCGCGTTTGACGAAAAAATAAATACACATCATATCTTACTATACCTCCTCCTCCCATGTGATATTACGTGATTTTTGACAAATCCCCTCCCCCTCTTTCGAGACTCACGTGATTAATGGATGGCCCTTAACTGAGGTAAATGTGCAGTATTTGAATTTACGTGCTAGCTAGCCACTCGGCGATCGTACGCTGATATAAGTCGCAGTCACTCTGTTTTTTATATATAGAATAATGGTGAAAACTAGCACCTGATGGTAAGTAGACGCCGTGACCCATAGACCTCTACATCTATCTTCAATTAAGAATCAAAATGCAGCTGCGTTGTCACCCCTGCGAAATAAGATGGAATGCCTCATTTCGCTCGCCACATAAAACACAGCAGCATTAAGCTGCTATTTTATGCCAGTATTCTGTAAGACTATGGTCCTTACCTGGTCGAGCCGACCCATACGTGTTACAACCATAGGCTCTAGTTTTACGTAACGTGTTAGAAACTCACTCTGTGAGACACTCGTAACGAGATCAACCTTGGGAATATGTATCATCACTAGTTTCTAGTTAAAATATGCAATAACCAGGGAAAAGGAGCTAAATATACAAATGCAAATGCACTGTAATGAGAACTTTTTGCCCCTATTCAACCATGATCCCCATGACATCATATACATGATAGTCTATTCAAACTGACTAGGCCTAAAGTTCGAGTCACAAAAACTCATTTCTAGTCTTTACTTCCAATTACTTCCAATGAGATCAATTTTAATGAGTAAGGCCGCATGTTGTTGAATTATCAATTAATAACAATAATGTATGGGATATAAACGTCCCAAAATAGTTTTTTTTATAGAAGAGGGGGCAAATGAGCATGTTGCTCACCTAATATTAAGTGACTACCGCCCCTCATGAACAACTGGAACACCAGGGGACTTGCAGGTACGTTGCCGGCTTTAATAAAGGAGTCGACTCCTTTCGTGAAGGTCCCTAAGTCGTATCATATCGATCTAGAAAAAGCCGCTGGTAGTGGCCGCCTCCACAAGGAAGTCATGCGAGGAAGAATACATCTGGTAAATAGCATATCCCGAATTTTGCCGCGATGTGTGTTGGTGGAATTTGGTGGCTGGAATTAATCCGAGCGATTCCTCTGAGCACTTTTCGTGGTAAATACTTAGAGTATTCAACTAACAGGAGACGCCATGCGCATAAAGTTCCAAACAAAAAAGTCTGTCACTTCTAGCGGGAGGCGAAGTAACGCACACTAAGCAAATCGTAAACATTGGGCCACGTCGTTACGCACGCACACAGCATAATATGAGCACACGATTAAGCAAAACGCACACAACCTTGAAAATCTCTTATAAATGTCTCATCGTTACAGCGCATAAGCCATAAACAACTAGTGCGAGGGCCTTGTCGATATGGATATGTCGATGAAATTTTATGCAAGTTACATTAGCAAATTAAATAAAATAAAAATGAACAAATGTTTATTGTGTAATATTACATTCAAAGTAAATTTAAAAAAATACATAAGGTACAAAATAATAATACAAAATTACCAAAATTAAAACAAATTGAAAAAGTATTATATTATATTTTAACTGGTTTTTAAAGTGAATAATTTGGTATATATATATATATATATGACGAATACACTTTTTGGGATCACTCTTTTTTTGCGAGGTAGCTAATTCTAGTGCTTGCATATTTTTCCATCACCAAGTTTGCCAGTTCAATGTTATGTGGAACGTAATCATTATCGAAATAATGTTCCTGTATGCTTAAAAATATATAATATGCCTAGTCTATGAAATATTTTTACCATTTTTTAATGTCATGATCATGATCAACCGAAAAGGTTATCTGTATAGGGGTTTTAAACGGTCTAATTTTACAGATTTTACCCAACCTATAGAGTTAAACCGTTTTAAGACTTAGGGTTGAACTACATCTGGCAGCACGGAATCGCACTTTCCTGTGCTTCTATCCTTTTTGGTCACTCAGAAACGTTATTTACTAGAGCAAGAAAGAGAGCGGGAGTGTAAAGTTTCACCCTCAAAAAGTCGATTGTAAACCAGTTTCAAAAGTTTATCTATCATTCTTGACAATCCATACTAATATAATATTATAAATGTGAAAGTGTGATTTTTTGTTTATTTGTTTTTGTCCTCCCTTTACGCAGCAACGGAATGGAGCAATTAAAAAAATTAAACATTTGCTATCTCTTGGCCGAAGTTTACGCTTAAACAAACATACTTTTTTTCGTCATTTTACTTAGGATTGAAAAATAATTAATGTCGTCGTAAAAAGCGGTAATTTTTGTGTTCTACAGTACAAAATTGTAGTACTCTGTATATATTTAATAATAATAGATTATAAATATGACAATGAGATTATTAATTTGTCCTTATTTATTTATTTAAGCGCTAATAATTCGTGCCTCATCTGAAAACAACAATTTGGTTGACACCATCTAAGACGATATACTTGTAAATAACATTTTAAAATGAACAAATATCATTCACTAAACCTTCCATTTCGATTTGTTACATGTTTTAAATTTTATCCGTCATAATGTAAAATAAACCTGTAGCAAAATAATAAACTTACTTCCAATAATTTCAAAGTCGGTACAGCAGTTTCATTTAGTTTCCTTTTATTATTTGATTGGATTACGAAAACCGGTTGGTCAAAATGCTAGAAACAAATAGTGCTTGTTCGTTTAGGTACCCAGGTTATATGATTGCCACATGCTTTTATCCAAACTTGGCGCCTGTAAAGATCTTTTGGAAAACTGTAAAACCAAAGATCTTTTTTAAACATTGTACCAAAAAGAATTTTAAAGAACACCTTGGTATTATATATCAAGGTATTAATTATAGTCAAATGAAAACATCGACACTAAAGATTACAGTGAACATCATTATTATTGCCTTGATGATACCATTTTATATACTCGAAATTACCCTTCTTTTCGTTTCATAACGTAACACAATGAAATGAAAATATCTATTTAAAATGTTTTATATACAATAAAACAATTTAAATTGATGTTTTCATTTCATTAAAAACAATTAAAGATTATTAATGTTATTTGAAATAATATAGTTTTGCAAATAGATCACAACAATATTAATGAATTTAAGACTATTCAATAACACGATTTTGTATTGTGTAATAAGAACAAAGAGAAACGACATTTGTCTACAATTAAGCAAAATTTAATTATGTCCTAGTGGTGCAAAAGTCCTTACTATAGTATTAATACTTTAAGTTGGCAACACACCCTGCTCAGCTATATTAATCAGAATTTTCGTGATTTAATGCTTATATTAATTATTGAAATCAAAATAAATACTTAAAGATGAAAGGTAACGTCGTCTTTTTGTAAATTTTAGGTCTGTGATCTTTTTTTACAAGAAAACACACTGCAACTCGGCATTTTTCTGGAGGTCAACTCACGCTTACGACTACTTGTTAACTGATGCCGTACGCGGCGCAACTAGTTTTATATAACGGGAATGATCCGCGCTCTCGTACTTTCGACAGCGGGGAACGCTCTCCAATGTCGTCTCCTGTTAGTTTAATACTCTAAGGTTGTTTATGATGTATGTTTAAGGTATAGATAACTAACGATAAGGCGATTGACTTGAAAACATAAACCCCTTGCAATGATTAGGTCTGCCATCTTGTACAATAATCTGCCATCTTCTGCAATTTTTAGTTAACCGCGAGTCGTAAAGAATGGTAGGTACAACTTCTCGTTAAAACTGCATTAAAAGCAATGATAAGCTCAAAAATTTACTAAAACCAAATTTGTGTTTAGATGGTGCAATTATAATCAAGCAAGGTGCAGTTTTTATATTGCAAAAAGTTTCCAATTCTAATTATTTATAGTAATATCGAAATTATAAGGTGAGCGATTTTTAACTATTTTTTATTTCTGAACTACATGGGCGCAGTTGAAATAATTCATATTTTTGAGATACGCTTGTTGCAAACATTTATTCCCTCCGTGGAGACGCTTGTTGGAAACATTTGTCGGCAACATCGGAAACAAATGTTGGTAACTTTTGTTGAGTTGTAAACAGTTGGAAACATAAATGTTGTCAACATATTTGGTGAATAGCCTTAAGCTGCGTTAAGGTGAAAGCACCAGGGTGGCCCGCGAAATTCAAATTTTCTTATGTTTTTGGACTTTGCAGGTCAGGGTCAGGTTGAATGTTTAACAAAATATAATTCGCGACCGTAACGAGTATGTGTTTACAGAATTATTATCATTAAAATCACCAATACAAACCTCCAAGTTCATATAATTCCTTTGAATGAGTTTTTCTAGAAATAGCCATACAATAGAATTATACGAACATAGACGGTTGTATTAATGATTATAATTCTTTAAATACATACTCGTTACGCTCGCGAATCATATTTTGTTAAACATGCAACCTGACACTGACCTGCAAATTGCAAAAAACGTAAGAAAATTTGAATTTCGCGGGCCATCCTGGAGCTTCCACCTTAAGAAACAAATTTTACAGATTTTTTTGGGGTTTATGGCCTGGTATCTAGACCTTTAGGCCAAGTCTTGAATATTTTTATTCGGTTTATTATCATTTCTCCAAATGTATAATTATACTTCATAGTTCACTACTTCACAATATGTTGATGCGTCACATTGTGCAGCCCTTGTGAGATTTTGACGGCAACTTGAGCCAGCAGACAGCTTACAGCTGACAGTTGGTGATGGTATCTAAAGGCGCCTATGCAAACAGCTATCTTGAGAATCCATCACCATCAGAGCACTTGTTTCACCGTTTCCACTAATAGTTCACATGCGTAGACAGTTAATACATAAAATCGCACCACTTTTACATATCAAAATCTACTTCAAACTATTATTTAAACTATAAAACAGGAGCAGCACACCGCCGCCGATCAAGTTCCCGCCAAACTCCAAATTTTACAGATGAAGTTATGGAGTGTAAAGTAGAAGGACGACCATCTCTATATATGAAAAATGTCCCTAAAAACGTGTCCAATAAGGGTAGCGCTGCAGTAGCATATGATAAATTAAAAAAAGCGCCAAGAGTAATTAGAATAAGATGGAGAAATAAACAAGGACCGACCAATCCGCTTGGTTTTGTACTACGTAAATTGTTGACATTTTGTATACTGGCATTTTACTAACTACTCTAGTCATGAAATTTTTTAAATATTTGAATTCAGCTGACTTCAGTCCGTTCACAACAACTATCTTCATATCGTAGTTTTTCAGACGCCAGCGCTATTGTGGTAGGTTTTGGAACCTCTATTTTCAGTGAATAGTAGGATACTTTTTCAACTTTCGCCCCTTATAAGATGGTTCTCCTTGCACTCTACACTCCATTGACGAAGTGTACAATGTAAAATTATTATCCTTCTTAGTACACTGTCTCAGAATATATTGATTTGTTTGATTTCCCTTGGGAGATTTTGACGGCAACTTGAGTCAGCAGACAGTTGACGATGCTAGCTCAAGGCACCTAAGTAGAGCACTTGTTTAACCGTTTCCAGTAATAGTTTACATGCGCAGACACTTAATACACAAAATCACACCACTTTTATATATCAAAATCCACTTCAAACTATTATTTAAATAATAATACAAGAGCAGCAATCCTCCACCGTTCAAGTTCCCGCCAAAACTCTGTCACTATTTTGCGTATGTGGACTCTGAGAAAGCCTTTCCGACGAAATTTTTGTGGTGCTGCAGTTCCTTTAGCGGCGCCGAGTTAACTGTCGGTAAATCGAAGTACTGAAGTGTTGGTACAGTAGGGTTACGATGGCTATTTAAGTACATAACCAGAGTACGAAACCTATACTATTACAGAGGTGTGAGTCAGGGTGACGTTATATCCTCGAAACTTCACCACTACATTGAAAGACATTTTCAGGCTTAGCTTTCCATTACCTTCCATCGAGTTTGGTGTTGATACGTATTTTTACAGAAAGGTTACATTTTTATAAGCACACACACAAAGTTTCAATACGCGGAAACGCGTACTTTTTGAGAAAAAACATTATTTGTAAATTAATTATTTTTGCAATGTTTATGTTACATTCCTAGTTGACTTCCGTCGAGTTGGGGGTTGATACGTATTTTTACAGAAAAGTTACACTATTATAAGCACACACATAAAGTTTCAATATGCGGAAACGCGTACTTTTTGAGAAAAAACATTATTTGTAAATTAATTATTTTTGCAATGTTTATGTTACATTCCTAGCGTAAAACTGGCGCCATTTTGTAATGTCATTGTCGTCGTCAGGACGGATCAGGGTTACCAACTTTATTTTTTAGGAGATCGTACCATAAACTGGAAAAGATCGTATTTTGCTAAGAACTCAAAAAAAAAGATAGTACGCATCAATATTTCAATAAAACAACGGTAAAAAATACAAAAATAATATTATTATAACGTCAAAGCAAAATTTTACATTTAGAGTATAACCATATAATATTTAAGAATCTGACACTAAACGTTACTACGACTTTTTTATTTAAAAAAAAATGGGCTCGGACTGAGGTCACTCTACCGTATATTAAAAAATATGTAATATATGATTATCTGCGTGGTGTAATATTATTTGGATTAGAACAAATAGAATGACGTAAAACAAACTTGAAGAAAGGCGGTTAAACTGCGCGAGGAATAGAGTTTAAAAAATTATTGAATTGGATGCGTTCATAAAAAAATACAAAGAAGAAGTTTAGAGCTCGTTTAATTTTGAAATTATTGATTTTTATATCGATAAAATGAACTTAATCAATTATCATTTTTATTTTGTTATAAAGATTGTAAGATTTGAAAAGATCCTATATTTTGCGTATAATTTCGAATACATGATCGTACATCGTACTAGGGCCAAAAAGATCGTATGAATACGATTTAAATCGTACGGTTGGCAACACTGGTACGGATGTCGTTTCTTTCCGAAAAAGATAGATTTTTAAATCGATTCGTATCGTAAGCTGTCGTGATATCACAAAAAATGGGTTACATTTTTATAAGCACACACACAATGTTTAAATATGCGGAAACATGTAATTTTTGAGAAATAAATTAATAAAAATCACTTATTTCAATATTTTGTTGTTTTTTTTAATTGGCTTTACGGCTCTGGGTTTTAGCTCTTCTAAGCCTATTTTATTACGAATTTCCAGACATTCGTTGAATGGGGGGAGGGGGGAGGAGGTAGGGGACTAATTCAGAGGGATTTCTATGGAAAGCTAAGCTCTTATGTCAAAGAACCAAATTTATTGACCCCATACTGATTTTTGGAGATTGATTGACATATTGATTTTTGGAGAGCCTATGATTGCCTACCTCAATATGGATACATACATAAGAAAGTAAACCACAGCGATCCTATAAATAAATTTGTGGCACCAGACGGGACACACACACAAAGAATAGAAAGTCACTGGCGAAATTTATAAGTGATGTTCAGTAGGGACGGTTATAAAGGAAACTTCACAGAGTGGCTCATTGAATATTCTTGGCGAAGAAAAATAAAAATAGAACATAAAGATGTCTTTGAAGAATTAATTAAAGCGATACAATATGTGTATAAAATTGATTAATAAATTATTGATTATATTTGATTTGTTTTATTTTAACAGTACCTATTAGGGCAGATAATAAATAAAATAGGTTAGGTTCTCCTTATGTCAAAGAACCAAATTTATTGACCCCGACTCCACGTGGTACGAGTCTGTCCTACCCCTAGAGTGGTTATATAGAACCGGAGGCGTGTAGGGGGAGCAGCCTCCGCCTGCTGTAACAAATCGTAGGCATCGGACGAGCCGGAGCGGCTGAGGCTGCGTGTGTGGCCTTCGGCGACCAACAAGCCGAAGCTGCGGAGGCGAGGAGGGATGCCTGCGATTTGTTACGCAAAGGCGTAGAGGCTGCTCTTCCCGCAGCGCCGGAGACGTTGCAGTCTCAAAATAGATACAGAAATCCCTCTGAATTAGTCCTCCTACACCTCTTCTCCCCCCCCCCCCCCTCAATGCGACGAATGTCAATGGAAATTCGTAATAAAGTAGGCTCAAAAGGGCTAGAACCCAGAGCCGTAAAGCCAATTTAAAAAAACAAACAACAAAATATTGTTAAAATAAGTGATTTTTATTAATTTATTTCTCAAAAAGTACGTGTTTCCGCATATTGAAACTTTGTGTGTGTGCTTATAAAAATGTAACCTTTCTGTAAAAATATGTATCAACACCAAACTCGATGGAAGGTAATGGAAAGTCGTACCCATTTTCAAGCTACTGGACTGGAGAGCATACGGTATAAAGGGTAAGCATAGGATAGAACATCAATGACGAATACATACAACCAGCGCATGTTGCCATTGAGGACTTATGCTCAGGGTTTCTCTGATATCCATAGTTGAAGCAGAGTAACTGACATAGCCCAACGGAATAGTAAGCTGAAGTGGCAATGAGCCAGCCATATACGTCGAAGAACCGATAACCGATAGGGAAGCAATTTTTGTCGAGTAGCAGCCTCATACCAGTAGTAAAGTGTGGTGATATATGAGAAAACAATCTGGTAAGACATGCAGAAAGTCTATGGATGCAGGTGGCTCAGGATCGTGCTTTGTAACATTCTTTGGGGAAGGCCTATGTACAGGAGTGAACTTGTGTAAGGCTATAATGATGATGATGAATAGAATTTATTCTTCCATGAGAAGATGAACAAAATACTTTTTTATCTAATACATTTCTTTAATTTAATAAAAAAAATTAGGACTACTGGTCACACTTACAAGAGACATAATATGCATTTTATTATTGTGCAATACTATATAATATAAACAATAGCAGAATTGTTTCAAATCACACAAGTATTCATATTAGGTTTTTTCGTAAATGAGTAAAAGAAACCATATTTAAACTTGTAATATATTCATTTATTCGTCTATAGTAATAGCTCCACTGTTAATATCATCAATAATGTCATGTGGGGGCCTGCCATCAATGGTGCAGCCAACAGATTGTGCTGTGCCAAGAATCTCCTTTACTGTTCCAGACAACTCTCGTGCCATTGAACGTGGTCGCATGGTTTTAGCAATGCTAATTACATCCTCAAGTGTTATATTGCCATTGTGTTTGACTGAAAAACAATGAGTTATTAAACAAGATGTTAAATTACAAGATAATTTATTATAAAATAAGGACAATACAATTTTAAGTGACTAAAATCCTCCCACAACTTTATAGAATAAGGGTGACAAAAGAGCACACAGTGCACTCGATGGTAAGTGGATGCTGTGGCCCATAGACACCATCCACATTTATCCATGATTAAGGATCAAATGCAAAAGCATCACCCCTGAGAACTAAGATGAAATACCTCATTTCCAGTAAAAAAAGAGTCATCAGTTCTTTAACACTCACCATAAGAAACACAGCAGTATTAAACTGCTATTTTACACTGGTATTCTATGAGTGTGGTGCTATGCCGGTCGAGCCAACAAATTCATGATACAAACTGTATGGAGTTATTTGCAATCTGGTCTGTCTAAATGCAGCTCCAACTACACGGGTTGCACAGATGCTAAGTATGTTAAAGTGGATTTAGAAACGGAAGCACATAATATATTCTTTCCCCTTATTGCTATAACGCCAGTGGTGTTATCTGAATTGAAAACGAAAAGGAGCAGTGTGAAATACCTGTCATGCTAAATGTTGATTACTACTTTTAATTAATGAAACAATATTTTAAAAAAATCAGTGACTTATTAAGACACTATCCATGTCACTATATTCTAAACTTTTATGATTCCAAATGTAGACTTTGCTTATTAAATAATTAAAAATTTTGTACAACCAAATTCAATATAAATTATTAAGAATAACTCAAAAACTATTGATCAGACCTTCATCATTTATACAATTCATATGTGACCACCACATGTGAAGCACCAGCTTTCAAATAAAAAAATAATTATTGAAATCGGTTCACCCAATAAAAAGTTATGAGAATACACACATAAAAGAAAAACATACAGTCGAATTGAGTACAGACTCTTTAGTCTGTAGAAAAATGATATATTCAGTATCCAAATTCCTATTTGTCAAAATTGTGCTCCTTACTAGTGTTTAATAATTTGACATTAACAGGAATCACATGCATTTAATTTTTTGTCACATTTAACACAAACAACTGCAGCCAACCAGTAACTAACTGCACACATGCAGTCAGTCTGATATATGTCAGTTTGGCTAGCAAGAAACAACCTTTCAACAAAATTCAGGAATTGCTACTTGTGTTACTCATAAATTAATATTCTTTTTTATCTATCACTCAACACTTCACACTGATATCTATGTGATATCGAACACTAGTTAATTGATGAGATTTATTAACTTATATTCTTTCATTCCTATTCATGGATGGATCTTATAAAGGGTTTTAGAAGGCATAAAGTTCTTTGAGTTTGGATACTTTACTATCCACAGAGGTTTGGATGGTTATTTATTATACTTTCCTAAAATAATGGTTGATTGGATTTTTTATTGTTGAAACTGGAAATATTGACATAGGTTAACTGATCAGTTATTGCAACATAATGGCTAGGTTGCAGCAAAGTCCCTCCCTCATATACAGTTAAAACAGTTTACAACAACACTGTTTTGAATAACATACCAGTTATATTGACCAAAATCATAGATCCCGACTGAATGCTATATGATCACCTTTTATCGTTATAACAGATTATGACTGTAAACACAAATATATATATATTTTTTTAAAGGATAAGGGTGACAAATGAGCACACAGTCCACCTGATGGTAAGTGGTTGCTGTGGCCCATAGACATCTACATCTATCCTCTATTACAAATCAAAATGTAGATGTGTTGTCACCCGTAAGGACTAAGATGGAATGCCTCATTTCCAGTAAAAAGGCCCTCTGGCCACCTGCACTCACCAAGCGAAACGCAGAGGTAAACCTCTACTTCACGCTGGTTTTTTTGTGTAGGTTGTGGTACCACCCCGGTTCGAGCCGGTCCTTCCGTGCAACAGCAAAAGCTGCCACGTGGCTCTACCACTGTTAAAAAATAAATTATATAAAATTATTTATATTTTCAAATTAGTCCATGTGACATGAAACAAATTTAAATTGCAACAATATTTTTAACTTGTATGCAATTTCATATAACAAATCCTACTAATATCATAAATGTGAAAGTTTGTGAAGATGTATGTTACTCTTGTGCACAGAAACTACCAAATCATTTTAATGAAACTTTACAATTATATAGCGCATACATCAAGAATAACACATAAGCTATAATTCATAAAGATTTTGTGCAAATGGGCCAAAATATAAATGTTAGAAAAAATCTGTCATCTGCAAGCTATTTTGGTATTGCAGTGCAAAACTAAGAGTTACGTGAATTTAAGGTATGGTGGAATTGTTTCTCCTAATTTTAAAAGTAACAACAATCTAAAAAAGTCCCGGGGAAGGAAATAGGATAGCTTTGATCATGGAAATCATCCCTAAAGAGGGTGATGGAATTTACTAAGTGTGATTATTGACGGATTACCTGTGGCTTAAAGTAAAATCTCTAGTCATGGGCAAAAGCTACTATATGTAAAAAAAAAGCCTTTATGGTTAGAGCGTGGACTGGAAACTGTTGTGGGTTTGAATATACCATTTACTACCGTGAACTACTAACACAATCATTTTATGTTTACTTAGAATGATAGTAATTCACATAGCATAAATAATATTATTTAAAAAAAAATTATTAGAATGTAGCACCCTTAGTTGAATCCCTTTAATGCCAGTATAACCAATTTCAACTGTATATCTTTATATATAAAAATTACTTGTCACATTGTTTGTCCGCGATGGACTCACTAAACTACTGAACTGATTTCAATGAAATTTTGCACACTGCGTGCATTTTGGTCCAACTTGAGAGATAGGATAGTTTTTATCCCACTAAATGACCCTCAACATTTTTTATAGCACATTTAAAGATTTTTGTAGGAAGGGTTGTTGGAAAGGGCGGAACAACGTCTGTCAACTAGTAATATATATATATATATATATATATATATATATATATATATATATATATATATTCATAACCATGACTTAGGCCATCATTGACTGATAAAATATAAGATGCATGGTGCAGAGATTGAACAAAATTGTTCCGATGTCATAGTAGACAATAATTCTAAATAATATAATAATAATATACTAACTGTTCTTTTGCTTCTTTCTGTCACGGGGTGGCTCCTTCAGAGCTCTGATGATAAGAGCGGCAGCTGATGGAACAACAGATATTTGTGCCTGCCTATTTTGTACAATAAGTTGAACTGTAATTTTCAGACCCTTCCAGTCACCTGTAGCCTTGGCAATGTCATCACCAACCTTTTTGGGAGACTGAAGCACAAAAGATTAAACATTCACATATATGAGTGACCACTCTTCGATATATTATATTATTTCAACAAATAAAAATGTTAAAAATGCACAGAAACAAAATTCACTCTTAAGTACAGTGATAAGACTATAATATATAAATAATTATATTTTATGTTGCGCGGCAGTCTTGGCCTGGTCCGCGACTCCTTATTGGACATTCGGAGTAGCCGCGACAGGGAAAGGGCAAGACCGATCCTGAGTCGCGGGTTCCTTCCATCCGCCACCCGGAAGGACGCGCCTGGTAGGGTGGCCCCCCCAGGATCGTAAGTAACAAGACAGTTAACAAATTTATTAAAACAAATACCATGACATTTACTCATATTACATTTACAATGAATTCCTTTTGTCTTGTTACCAAACATATGTGATAAACACATCTTGACCGCCACGCAAAACTTTGTAAGGTTATGATATAGACAAGATAATAATAAACTCACGAGACCAAGAGGACCAATTTTAGGAGCCAACGACGAGGTAGCACCAACTTCTCCGCCAACACATCTCAAGTTAACTAAAGAAACAAATATAAATTTTTAAATCACTTCTAAATAATCACACATAATTTGTCAAAATTAACGCACGATACTCGTCTTACCGATTTTAATTTCGTTTGGATCGAACTTAGGCGGCATTGTCAAATGATATTACGAATTTATCGCTTATATTTAAAATAAATCCAAGTAGATTACTTCGGATTTAAAAAGCGAGTCTGAAAACGTTCCGTAAACGCTGACAGCCTCGCTAGAAAAGAACTAGGCTTGGGTAAAAAATATCGATATATCGAAATATCGATATTTTTTAATAAAAATATCGATATATATCGTCGATATTATAAATCGCGATATATCGATATAACGATATTTATTTTAGAGTATCGTATTCGTATCAATTTCGATATATTTTAAAATATTGTATCGTTTTTTTCGTCGTCCTATGAAATCGCGATATATCGATATGTATTTTAGAGTATCGAATTCGTATCAATTTCGATATATTTTAAAAAATTGTATTGGTTTTTTCGTCGTCCAACCGTCAGTAAATAAAATTTTGGACCTTACCTTTACATCATGCAAATGATGACGATATATCGATATTTATCACGCGATATATATCGATACTGTTTAAAAATATCGATTCGATATATAGCGATATATTTTTTTACCTTGCTCATCCCTAAAAAGAACAAAGATAAATAAATATGTGAAAAAAAAAACAAAAAAACACAGAGCACGAAGCAATAGTCACACAGACTAATATGATATATGGTGCTATCCATATGATGCAGCCAGATGCAGCTTACGCATAAAGTTCGCTTTTTACTATGGGATATAATATATATATATCCCGAGATATAAATTATGTCCCGCGATTGGCTTTCACACTGTGAAATATATCTTTTAACGTGTGTGCGTTCGTCATTGGATTACATTTATACCGCACTCGTCGCTTAGGAACAAAATTGTCTTTCAAACAAAATGCATATTGTTTTGCTTGATAGCATCGACAATTCATCAGAGGGAGATGATGCAGAATTCGGTTTATGTATGTTATTTTCATGTAAAAGCAGGGAGCGTCGATACGGGATATCAAATCATATAAAGTTTATAGAGGAATATTGTGAATTTATACCTTTTAATGAATTCTATTAAGAAAAGTTACGAATACAAATGATAGAGATGAAGCGTATATACTAGAACAGATCTAGGCGCTAGGTATTAAACGAGACTAAGTTGCACCTGTTCAAACTTTTAAAATATGTGATCCACCTAGTCTCACTGTGCTACGCGTTGCACTCCACTAGCGCGCCGGCCCGCTCGAATCGAAGAAGTAGAAGTACCGGCGCGGCAAAGCGAGATAGCATTTTTTTGCCTTAGCTACTGGTATGCTTTGTAACTCACTCGTTTTAGCCTAATACATTCGTGTTTCAGTCATTTGAATTAGAACTATATTTCAAATTTAACTTAACTTAACTTATCTTCACGCACAATCCCTGACGGGGTAGCCTGAGAGAACAGATTGCCAAGTGTCACGATCCTTACATACCTCTTTCGCTTCTTTCAGATTCATTATCTTCTTCATACATACACTACTAACTATATTTCAATGTGTATAAAAGTAACCGACACGCGCTCGTATTGTGCAATATGTTGAGTCCTTTTTTAACTACACTATGCCGCAGTCTTTCTATCTTTGTCTGTCAATACTAGAGACTAGTCGGGACTAGTCCCGGGGACTTCAATAAAATACTAGGCAGATTTTATACACAAGGTACTTGTAAATACTAGATGCGAATGGAGACCATAATATGATGCAGTTGAGTGTCTTGTACAGACTCATGCGAATGTGATCTCTGCACCGTATTGAAAGATACCTACTCGACTTATTATATAACGAAGTTTTATTATGTGGTTAAAGAACTTTCGACTTATTTTTTCTTCAGACATTAAAGTATTTATTGTTTAGAAAATTGCAGCAGTGGCACTTGTGATCATTTTATGGACAAAGGCCAATAAATGGCTGAGCGTAACATTTCTAAAATATAATTTAGTTTTAAAAACTCTTAAAACTGATTTTTGCGCGTATATAAAAACAATGAATATAGTTATGTAATAAAAAAACGAAACAAAAATAATAAAAAAATAAACGAAAAAAGACAAAAATCGGATTACTCTTACTTATAAAATGAACTGAAATATTTTAACCAATAATCTAGAATGTAGACAAATCTTAACGTTGACAGTCCTAAGCCTATGTAAAGTATGAATGGATGATTGATGACTATTCATTATCTTCACCTATCGGCTCTACGTAAAGACAAGGCATACTTTAAAGTGTAAGCTATTCCAACAATACCAAACTTTATGCATACTTCATGGACTAGGTGGAATAGGTATTTGGATCGAGTACTAGTACGGAATTGGACTAAGTACCCCTAGTATATAATTTACTTAGTACGACTCATCTCTAACAAATGTGTATATGCACTACGCAAAAGTTCATTCAAGTAATGACAGATA
Source organism: Parnassius glacialis (assembly GCA_033319125.1). NCBI lineage: Eukaryota > Metazoa > Arthropoda > Insecta > Lepidoptera > Papilionidae > Parnassius > Parnassius glacialis. The sequence goes on from JAVANC010000020.1 coordinate 36,902,234, forward strand.
CGAACTTGTGGACGTAGCGGTGGCGCGGAACGGTGTACGGAGTACAGGGGGCGAAATATAATATGAAAATATCGCTCAGTCGATCGAAAAAAATATTTATAGCATGAGATGTAATATATATTACTATATATTAATATATATTACATCTCAGTGTAAACGGTTCCATTAAAAAGTACGGTGAGCGATATTAATTTATATCTCGAGATATGATATAATATATTACATTATATCCCTTAGTGAATAGCGGGCTTAATAGTCACTAGCCAGGCAAAAAGGAAAAATATTTTTTGTGGCATTGAATTAAGTCTTCAGTATTATATTAGTCTCTGGATTTAAGCCGAAAATTTGTAAAAATGCTTGTATAACGTAGTACTATTAATTATTCTGTGATAATGATACAATAAGATAATAAAAAATTAGAACATGCAAAAAAATTATGCAATGGCGAGTCGAATGCTTAAGTAAGAAGTTTTTTTCAGCAAATCTTTGGGAAAAGAGAAATTTTGTTTACGTAAAGATAATATCCCAACGAATTGTAAACCTCCTTCCTTTTGAAGTCGGTTGATTACTTGTAAAAGATTGTACACATTTATTAAACGATTTAATAACCAATATGTCTAAGTTTAAATAATCATTTTACGAAATTACTTTCAATATAGAACCTGTATCTAGATTAAGTTGCACTTGTTTGCCATTCATTATATTGAAAGATAAAATTCTATTTTTTAGGTAGATAACTTACATATTTTATTCTTTATTTTACATGGGGAAATGCCTACGCATACCCGCGTCGCGGGGTTAGGACGGGTTGTGTTGGACTTGCACCGACTAAAACCTCATGGTGTTCCACCTTCGTCGTATTAGAGCCAGGCTGCAGCTATATTAGTAGTATAGTTGTAGCACGAATAGGTCGGCTCGACCGGGGAAGGACCACGCTCTCACAGAATACCAGCGTCAAATAGCAGCTTAACACTGCTGTGTTTCGTATGGTGAGTGTAGATAACCGGAGACCCTTTTTACTGGAAACCAGGCATTCCATCTTAGTCCTCACGGGTGATAACGCATCTGCATTTCGATTCGTATTCGAAGATAGATGTAGATGTCTATGGGCCACAGCAACCACTTACCATCAGGTGAACTGTGTGCTCGTTTGTCACCCTATCCTAAAAAAAAACATCCGTGGCCCTATCAGCGCTGGCCGCCTCATGGCAGCCCCTACTCCTCCCCCATCTCTTTTTCAGGTAAGGCAAATCAGAACACAAGGCGCGTCCTCCTCCGCAGCCTCCAACTTCACATGCGCAACGGACGCTCCCTTGTGCGATGCGCGAAGACTATGGAGCCAGAAAAACTAGCACTCAGAAGGACTAGCCTTCCTGACCCCACCGGCGGATCTAGTCTATGGCTCCGCCGCCAACCAAGATTCAGCTGCGGAGGGTAGGGAGAGCGGCGACTCGCAATATCAACCCTCCTCGCCTCCCGCAGCCCCACCACCACCGCATCAATTAACGGTCCGGCCCCGTCAGATTTGCGGAGGATAGGGCGAGTGGCACATCGCCATTCTAACACTCCTCTTCCCCCGCGACTCCACCTCGGCTGCAGCGGTAGGGGTAGAGGGCACCCCTCTCGCCACAACCCACCGACACACATTCGAATTAGGCTCGCCACTCGGAGTGGCCCCCTCGGGCCGGCCCTAGACCACGAGCCAGGCAAGGGGTTACTCTTTGTTCACCACGGGTGACCAAGCCACGGCTACTAAGCCCCCCCTCCACGACAAGGTGGGATCCCGTTCGGGGAGGGGGGGGGGGAACCTGGCTAACCTTGTCCACATAGAGATTTCGGCATCGGGCATGTCATTGGGCTCACACACATTCAAATTTAAAACCTTATCACGTAATGTATATTTTTGCACACACACACTTTATCGAAATGACCTTTTTATCACATACATAACACAAAACATTCCACGCTGGACACTGGTCTTCGGTGGAGCACTAACCGTTACCACATCGGCTACATGACCAGCAGAACGAACGAAGCGAACCTCGTTCCACGGCCTCGAGCGCCACCCCGCACTCCGCGCCACCTTGCTTTACTGCTGCGTCGTAAACTGCCGTACCGCGACCGCTTTCATCCCTTACGCAGCATGAATTAGCATTCACTATCGCCAGGACCATTCTCGGTGCATGTACTTTCCTCCTACGATATTTCTGCTACTTGACATATCTGGACCGCCTTTTCTAATGTTAAATCATCCGCACGAAGCCATAAAACAACATTGGTCCCGGCAGATCGGAGAGGAGTAGCGATAACGATTTTTCCCGATACAGACCTGCCTGTCGTTTCTTTATTTCAACTGAACCGCGTATATACTTATATTTTTTATATATTTAGTCATAATAAGATATTAGAGAAAAATATTACGGTAGAACAGCCGAGTGAATTATAATAATATTTCAGGGGTCAACTGAATAATCACGAGTATTTAAATACCGATACGAATAGACACAAATAGTCCTTTGATGCGCGCTAAAAAACCGACATTGAATGGAGAACTCGGATCGAGTAGCGAGCACATCCGAACGTTCGACAAAACGTTTACATGTTCGTACTCGTGCCTATTCGTCTTTACTCTCTATCTAAACGTTCCACTACAAGTTATCACAACAAGGAACAACACATTCAGGTAAAATACCTGTGGTGGTTGGCATTGTTGGCCCCATAGATTTAGTATAAACCGACGTGAGAATAGATTAGCAATTCGAAAGAGAAAAAGCATAGTTTATGCGTATGTTAGAGCGAGAAAGCTAAAGCGAGACAACTCATATACACGCTATCGATCTGTATCGGCCGAGCATGAAAAATTATCACATTTTATAATATTAAGAGACTATACTACCTCAGCTCAAATTTTAATTTCGTCCCCCACTTCCCCGCTCCACCTCACTCTTTATCTTTTTGAATAAAATTAGTTTTTAAATCGTTTATCATATGTTTTCCTGATTCTTTACGCCAACCCAGTCGCATCCTATTGTTATTACGGTTATTTCCCATTGCGCTAACACTATACACTTAAGTAATTCAATATTTTAATTTTACGTCGTCCTGTTGCATAACGTGTGTTCTGATTGCAAGTGACACAGCTCTCTCATTCGAAAGCCGAAGCGAGACGGACAGTTACTATACTCTTTGAGCGAGACTGAGTGGCGGTGTCGGGCGGTAGATACCAAACTTCAAGACGCCGATAGTTTAGGTGATTTCTTTCTACGGTGAAAATAATAGTAATAAACAAATATAGAAACATAAAATATGCATTATAACTAGTTCAGTTAGTATGCAAAGCTTAATGATCTAATTTGAAGTATTTTTTGAATACCATAGGCACCATATATATACCATATATACCATATTGTTCGGTTTGGAGGTAAATTTGTTATTTTATTCTATCTAGAAAATTTTATGGAATCGTGTCTTTGTCAAACATAATACTTAACATTAATTCCCAAATTTACCATATATTTACTTCAAAATGAATGCTGCAGTATTTTGACCATAACACAGGATTATGCTAAGCCATTTGAGGTAGTATAGACCTTTAATGTTATGAATAGTTAGGAGATGAATTAAAAATAATCACAAATATGTGAAATCCAACTTATTCTAACCTCACTTTTGTAGAGATTGACAGACAAACGAGCATACAGTTCACCTAATGTTAAGCGGATATTGTGGCTTATTTTCATAAAATATTAATATTGGACAAAAAAATGGTTGAAAATAATAAATAGCGAAGAATGCGTTCCCAAAAAAAAATCGACTATATGCACCAAGTACTTTGAAGAAAAAATACTTTCTCATAAAGGTGCACTAATAGAAAAAGTACATATCCAACCATAAATTACCTATTGAAACTTGTTTAATAATAAAACATATTTGTAGCAAAATTGCTAGCTATCTTGGAGAGTTCACAACATTTTTACAATAAATTAGTTATATAAGAAGGAAAATATAGATCTAACAACTTTTGCTTGTACTATTTCTTTTATTCCCTAAAACCTAATGAAAAGTTAAAAATTAAACCCCAACTACGTTAAGGGACATCTTAGTAATAACATGTGACTACGGCTATATACAAACTCGTTTTAATTTTAGTTATAAATTAAAAATAAAAGTTAAGGGTCTGAATGTTTTAAAAAAAAATTTACACGTTTCCAGTTTTGTTTTACATAATTATTAACTTTTAATTTATATACACATCACAACACGCATATAATTTTTTAAATAACAGAACAATGTTTCTCTCAATGACTTTTTATTAAAAAAAAAATAATTTATATGTGAAACTAAGTGGTAAGACTCTATTTCTGCCTAGGAGTTCGTTAGGGTACGTATCACCCTCTTACCTAGTACTGATATAGACACAGAATATGAGGTATTCTATCTCAGTCATAAGAGGACAACGATGTAGTCTTTGTTTGAAGTTAGCTGCAAGTATCCATTTGCTGCAGTAGCCACTTACCATCACTGTTACTTTGTTGGATACTTCAGTTTTATAAAAAAAACGTGAAGTAATGAATAATAACATAGTTTTTTTTTATAATATGTATATTCGGAATGTTATAGTTAAAGTTACAGCCTATTATACGTCCCACTGCTGTACACAGGCCTCCTCTCATTTCTGAGAATGTTTTAGGACAAGGAAATGTCCGCCGCGCTGGCCCGACGCGGGTTGGTGAACTTCACATCCCTTCGAAATATTTTTTCTACCTATTTCTCAGACATGTAGTTTTCTTCACGATGTTTTCCTTCACCGCCGAGCACGTGGTAAATCAGAACTTAAAATTGCAACTAAAAATTTCATTGGTGCCGGTGATTGGTGGTTGTATGGTTAGCGTTCGCTGTAAATTTACAGCGCACGCTAACCATCCACTGACTACTATGGCTTTATTTTTCAGAAATCATTCCACCTAGGCATGCTGAGGAAAGGCAACCATAGTGGGGTAAAGAACTAAATAGAAAACGTAAGAAGGTAAGAAATGCCCTAAATAGGGCCATGAATTCAGGCTTAAATGGATGAAGGCTACTATACAAGAAAGCTAAGTCTGAATACAAAAAATATATCAGAAATCGACGCTCGACAGGGTGGTGTAAATTCTGTGGTAACATAGAAACCTGTGAACAAGCGAATCGGATAAGGAAAATCCTAGCTAAACAACATAACACGTCGGGATCCATCTCTCTAAAGAAACCCGACAGCTACTCAACATCGCCGGATGAAACTCAACGCATCCTAATTGAAAAGCACTTTACAGGTTGCTGCGTAAATCAGGGGGTAAAGCGACATGAAGATACACTGACACCAACAGCAGAAGACTGGAATTTAGCACAAAGAGTGGTAAAGATGGATAAAATTCATGGGGCCATTCACAGTTTCCTCTCCTATAAGGCAGCAGGGCCTGACGGCATATTCCCGGCACTCCTAGAGGGGAGGGAGTGGGGAAAGCTCTAATAGTCAGACTTGATGCCAAAATAAGAGCATGTTTGGCTTTTAAATATGTTCCTAGAAGATGAGGTTCCTGAGGGGAAGTGAAAGTTAAATTCATACTCAAACCAAGTAAGAGCGACTATACATACCCTAAATCCTATAGAACCATTAGCCTCACCCCCTTTCTCCTAAAGACGATGGAGAGGATGTGTGAATAGAAATTAAGGCACTCGGCGCTAATGAATTTACCGCTACTCGAAAAGCAACATGCCTACAGCTTTGGTAAATCGACAGAATCGGCACTTCACCAGGTAATAACAAAGATTGAAGAGGCCATCCAAAACAAAGAATATGCCTAGGCCTAGGGGAATGAAGGAATTCATAGACATAGAAAATGCTTTTGACAAAACGTACTTCTCCAGCTAAAAGTTGCACAAGTAAAATTTGCATAAAGTTGAACCAGCACTGATTGACTGGTTATAGTAAATATTAGTGTCCGACCGAAACAGGATTTTCAACCGAAACCGAAACCGAAAACGAACCTTCGGTCTGGGTATCAGTTTCGGCCGAAACCGAAACCGAAACTTATTTAGACATGTTAATTTTTTATATACATAATAAAAAATTAACATGTCTATTTTTTATTATGTATACTGAGGACAGAGGTTTTTCATACATATGGGTGAATATACAAAAGCTGGGTAACTCGATGTCATCAGCCAATAGATACCAGATTTTATTACATTTCATTATTATTTCATTTTATTATAAAACAATTAAAAGCTGTTTGTTAGGTCACCCAATATCAGGTACTTATTTTAAGAACAAGTTTGTGAAACAACACGAGACAACCTCGAATCGTCAGTACTTTGGCATGTCACAAGTCTAAAAACGTGTAATCAAGTGACTGTATATTATACACTATCATTAATTTAGGAATACTTAACATTTCACTACAATCTATAATGTACTAAATAATATCTAACACAACTTTAACCACGTAATGCTGTAAGTGTTATTTTTTTGTAAATTAAGAATCTTTGTGTTCAGTTTTATTCGTCAATCCGTTGTGCGTTGTTCAAATTTAAAATTCTCGCAAAATAACGCCGACTCAAGATCAAATCCTTCTTAAATTATGAATGTTAGTAGTGAAATTACCAGTAGACCCCACCATTTGACGGCCGCCTTTGCTGTGCCAGATTTAAAGTGGTGGTCATCGCGTGTACACGTGCCGATCCAGTCAACATTTCAGTACTGTGGCAAGTCGTTATTTCCTTGTATACCTGTGTTTTATTTCGATTCATACATAGTTAACTATGATTTGTTAAAATGTTGTTTGTGAATATTCGAGAATACCAAAAGAAACATTAGTTCCTTTTGTAAACTCAAATTTATGTCCTTTTCATCAGTGCTTTGATGTCAGTCCCGTGTCTTTTATTGCATCAGAGGACTGACGTGTTTCCAGGGTACTGATTTTTATATTGTTTTAGATCACATTTATCTCAACTGTTACTGTGTATAAGCATTTCTTTTACTTATTTCAGTCTAATAACATCATGTTGCCCTCTAAAAACACAAAATTTGTCTAAATTAGAAAACAAAAGAGAAGTCAAAGTTAAGAAATTATACCACGGAAGCAACAAATAACCAAAAAGGGAAAGACTATTCATCAAAATCATCATCATCATCATTATTACAGCCCTTCACAAGTCCACTGCTGAACATAGTCCTCCCCTCAATTTCTTGGGGGGGAGGACTATGTTCTTATATTTGTTATTATGTTATTATTCTATGACTTGGTGCCACAAAGCACGATCCTAAAGCACCTGCATCCATGAACTTCCTGCATGTTGTCACTCCATCTAGTGGAGGGACGCCCTACCCTTACCGGTACGAGGTTGCCACTCGAGAACCTTTTTTTCTTATTATTTGTCAGTTTTTCAAGCTATATGGCCAGCCTGTTGCCACTTCAGCTTACTATTCCATTGGGCTATATCTGTTACTGTTGTTTCTACTGCGGATAGCCTCATTTCTAAGTCTATCACGCTTAGAAACTTGGAGCATAGCCCTCTACATAGCTCGCTGAGCGCCCTGATCTCCTCATACGGCCAGCAGTAAAGGAATACGACTTAGATCCATAAGTCATCACTGGTAACACGCTCTGGTTGTACAATCTCGTTTTGAAGTATTGAGGTATATCTGACGAGAAGATGTGTCGTAACTTCCCGAACGCTGCACAACCGAGTTAAATCCGTCGATTGACCTCTCGGTTGAAGTTGGACTTACCTAGTCGGACTATTTGTCCCAGGTAAACATACTCGTCAACAACTTCGAGCTTAGTGCTCCCAACAACTTTTCATCTTAAGACCTATCCGTTGGGAGGCACTATTGAGGTCTTTGAGCATAGTGCTTAGGTTCTCCAGCGATTCTGCCATAGGGACTATATCGTCGGCATATCGAAGGTGAATGATGTACTCGCGATTGACGTTAATACCATATCTTTTCCAGTCCAGCCAGTAGCTTGAAAAAGTCTTCTAATGCAGCAGTCAAAAGTTTCGAGGATGTAATGTCACCCTGTCTTACACTTCTCTGCAGTTGGATAGTCATAGTAGCCCTACTGTACAAACACTTCAGCACTCTTGGCTGTCGGTATATTTATATAATATAGTTCATCAAAATACATGCAAAAAATAATAACTGTTGAATCGAACCACGCAGAATTTTATACGTCAGAATACACGACGTTCAACTACTGATAATAAAATACAGCCATAATAGTTCCTGACAAAAACAGACATATTCGAAGACCCAAGGTACAGAAATATGCAATAAAAAGGTGAAAGCAGTAATTTCTAAATTTATAGCTAAACTAAATACTCAGTACCTAAAATATAAAAGAGCAAATGGGTGAAGATATAACAAAAAAGAAGGAATTACTAAAGAATGTCCTTTCGGCGAAATTATCAAAATACAATTAGATGAAAACTATACTAAAATAAAGACTCATGAAGGAAGCTCGACCGGGGAAGAACCACGCTCTCACAGAATACCAGGGTGAAATAGCAGCTTGACGCTACTATGTTTCGTATGGTGAGTGTACAGACCCGGAGACCCTTTCTACTGGAAATGAGGCATTCCATCTTAGTCCTCACGGGTGACAACGCATCTGCATTTTGATTTGTAATAGAGGATAGATGTAGATGTCTATGGGTCGCAGCAACCACTTGCCATCAGGTGGACTGTGTGCTTGTTTGTCACCCATTACTATAAAAAAATTCCGTTCCTGTTTCTGTATAGTTATGAACAATAGTCTGTAAAGTCACGAACTCATGCGAACGACGCGTGATAATTCACGAACACTGAGTTTCGGCGCCGCCGAAGGTTCGGCAGATTTTTTTCCGAAACAGAAGCTATTACCGAAACAAGATTTTTTTGCCGAAACTTGCCGAAACCGAAACCAAAACCGAATCTTCGGTCGGTCACTAGTAAATATGCTCAGTACACGAACAATAAAGCTTGCTGGTGAAACTCAAACAATCGAGATCAAGAAAGGTTGCCCGCAGGGTAGTGTTCTTTCACCTCACCTGTAGAATATGGTCATTAATGAACTCATCAACACATTAAATGCCAATCACTTCTACACAGTAGGTTATCCAGATGACCTGACAATAATGGTCTCTGGAAAGATAGCAAACATGGTGTGCGACCAGAACCAAGCGGCTTTCCGTATAGTAGGGAGATGGCGTAGGGAATATGACTCAATCATTAACCGAAATAAAATCGTCCTAGTAATTTTTACACAAAAACGAATGCTGAATAACTATCATCTTCCAAGTATTTTCAGCACAAAACTCTAGCCATCCTCTAAGGTAAAATATTTAAATCTCACCTTGGCCAATAACCTGAACTGGAATAAACAAACACATCAAAACAAAACAAAATCAACAAGGCTGGTATAACTTTCTGGCAATGAAAAAACATGATTGGTAAACGATGGGGTCTGACACCAAAAATTATACTGTGGCTATACAAAATCCTTATTCGGCCCATAATCACGTACGGTGCTCTGGTATGGTTGACCAATAGAAATGAAGCCACAACCATTAGAAGCTTCAGCGTTACCAAAGTCTGGCATATATGGGTGCCACGGGCTGCATAAGAACTACACCAACAGCAGCCTTAGAAGCTACGCTAGAGCTAACCCCGCTTCACCTACACATACAAAAAGAAGTGACTAGCTCCCATTAGACTCAAGACCCTAAATCTATGGAGTAAGAGTAGAGTCACCCATAAAGGTATAATTAATCGAAACTAATCCTAAATTTCTATCTTACAAGCCAAATACGATAAGATCCCTAAACAATTTGTCTTTGTTAAGAGATACAAGATACAATTAAATTTAACTAACCAGCCAGAGGGTTTAAAACCAAGAGAACTCAGAATTTTCACTGATTGTTCCAAAACAAATGAAGGTACAGGATCTGGAACTTTCTTGGAAGACCTAAATATCCACATATGGACACCGCTCGGTACCCATTACAGTATTTTAGGCAGAATGTATGGGTATCATCAGGAATCCATCCATGGAAAAATATTAATAACTGTTATTTGCAAAGTTTTATTAAATGAAATATAATTTAAAGGAATTCAAATTCCAATAAAATTAACTACTTAAGAAATTACTCACACTATTAAAGCGTCAGTCTTGGTATTAATGAACTTTGGCAAATAACAGTCTATAAAAATCACATAGGTAGGTAATCTAACACTTTTTGGTTATGATAATATAAGCAGTGTAATTTTATTAGTATACTACACACCAAAATAAAAAAGTAAGTAGAAACTTGTGTTTTCCGATATAACACATAATATAAAGTAATTGCAATTTCTTTGGATATTAAACAATACCTACAATTTAATATGAAAAACTTAAATGTAGCTATTTTCTTGTACATAGTCAAAACAATTAAAAAATATTATAATCCAAAGTATCTGAATCAATATCATCATTACGACACTGGCACTTTTCGGACTCAGAAACACTCACCTGATGTTTCCGAGTCTGAAAAGTGTCAGTCTCATAACGATCTTTTATTGTTTCCAACTCTGAAGATTCAATAAACTCCTGGTATATACCAGAAAAGTTAGCCTCACTACCTGATATATTAAATATATTTTCAATTTCATCAATTTTAATATTCGGGTCCAAATGCATCTTATTGTCAGGTTTTATGTCTGATAACATTGTAACATTGGTACTAATAGAATTGCCGAATGTCCTGTTTTTTCTGGAATTAAGCAGTACGTTACTTATTATTTTAACTTTCGGTTCGTTACTTGTATTTGTAGCTGCTCTCATTGGTTTAGTATCAGGATTGGTTTTCTATTATTATTTTCATTATTCTCTATATCTGCAACAATAGGGTGATTTGGGTCTTTGTACAGTAATTTACCAATAAATGTTGTATGTTTACAGGTGCTTACGCAGGAAAAACAGCTGGCCTCTCTAAATATTAAACTTTCAGTTTCTTTTTGCCACAATACCTGGTAGACTTTCATTGTACCTTTTAAATTTAACAAGTTTTCTGAAGGTATTAAAAGTTATTTTTCTATTATATGATATTCATCAATAGTAGCCATATTAATGTTCTGTGTATTTTCTTTGACTACTCTCAAAAAATCCTCTATTGTAGCAACATCTTTGCCTTGTGATACAGCAGGATCAGCAGTACGCTTAACTACTGCTCCTACCTCATCAACTGAACCTTTTCCATGAGCAGACTCAGTATAGTTCCAAGTAATGCGTTTTAATCCATCGAAATACCAATTTAATTTACTGATGACATAAAACATAGTTTTATTTCTATATTGGCTACTTGGGGATTCAGATAAAAAGTGAAGAGTAGTATATTATTATAAGCCAACTTAACAAATCCTAGTAGCCAGGGGCGTAGCTACCGCCGTATCAGCCGTATCAATGATACGGGGCCCCCAGGCTACAGGGGCCCCGAACGTGTGTGAGCGAAAATTGTAAGGACCTTTATGGGACAGGAAAGGCTATCCCTATTGTCTATAGAAGTAAAGCATTTAGTAAAACTGAAATCGTCTTCAGCTATGAATGAAGCCGAATCGTCTTCAGCTAAGTTCGCCGAACAAAAGGCACGAAAAGTGTATATTTGATTTGAATTGTTTGGCTAGCTTAGTTCGTAGGAGTATTAATTGTAAGTAATAACTCAAAAACCCGTGTAGTGGCGGGTAAGACTACTCACTACCCAATATCTTCCCGTGGGTGTCGTAAAAGGCGACAGAGGGAAACTGAGGTAGAGGATGGGCAGCAGTATCTTTCTTCCAACCCGTTCGCCAAGCGTGGCAACTATGGCAATATACCCCCCATGAAAGTAACGAAGAGACGGCCCCCAGTCCCCGGAAGCTCCACTATACTAAATATATATATATGTATGTAATATGTATAAATAATAATATATATATATATATATATGGCTAAGGTGGCGACCATGGTAACGGCGAGGCAGGGGGTGATAAGAATCTCCGGTGGAGGTTCTGTTGCCACCTATGACGACTCGACCTGGCGACTTATAATGCACGGACCCTGAGGACTGACGAGAAGCTGGAAGAAGAGATAGACAAGTTGCGCTGGAATGTCATAGGATTATCCGAAGTCTGAAGAGAGGGGGAGGACACGGTAATCCTTGAATCCGGCAATTTGTTCTATCACCAGGAGAGCGACCATCTGTCCCAAGGAGGTGTCGGATTTATCGTCTACAAGTCTCTCGTTAACAACGTTGTAAAGATTGGGAGTGTGTCGACGAGGGTTGCGTACCTTATACTTAGAATCACCAAACGGTATTTGCTGAAGGTCATACAGGTTTACGCATCAACCTCGGCACACGCCGATGAGGAGGTGGAAGAAATGTATGAGGATATCTCTAGAGGCATGCATTCCTCCAAAACCCACTACCTATACGGTGTTAATGGGAGACTTCGCAAAACTAGGCACAAGAGAGAACGGTGAGCAGAAAGTAGGGAAATTCGGAATAGGGCAATGGAACCCAAGGGGCCAGCAGCTGGCCGAATTCATGGAGAAAGAGGGACTCTTTATGATGAACTCTTTCTTCCAGAAGCGGCCCCACAGGAAGTGGACCTGGTCGAGCACCGACGGTTCGACAAAAAATGAGATTGACTTCATTATGACGACCAGACGACAACTGTTCAGTGATATCTCAGTGATCGCGAGGGTGAAAACCGGCAGCGATCACCGAATGATTAGAGGCACACTGAACCTAAACGTTAAGTTGGAGAGGTCACGTCTAATGAAGTCAATGCTCCGTCCCCATCGTGCTCTAATCCAAGGTCCCGAAACTTTTCAGCTCGAGCTACGAAACCGTTTTCAGTGCCTAGAAGATTGCAATGCAATGGACGATATGAAGGACAAGCTCGTTGAAACTGTCCATGCGGTCGGAGCTAAGTTTCGCAAGAACCGCCGCAGACGAACACAAAAACTCTCCGATCACACTCTTAATCTCATGGCTGTTAGACGGGATATATAGCTGCAGTCTTCAGTAGATTTGACAGCATACAGGCAACTGAACAGACAGATCTCCAAATGCATGCGGCGGGACTTACGCAACTTTAATACTCCTCGTATTAAAGAAACGATCGAGCGGAACCAAGGCTCCAAAGTCTTTGCAAGAGATCTGGCTGCCAGAAAGAGCCAACTGTCGAAGCTGAAGACCGAGTGTGGCAGCGTCGTTTCCGGGACACCTGAGGTTTTGAGTGAGTTTGAGAGGTTCTATCGGTAGCTGTACACATCATCATTAGAGCCATACGTAAGTGTGAGTAACGATCCAAGAGCGAGTCTCCGACACTATTCCGATGATATACCGGACCTCAATCTGAGCGAGATTAGAATGGCTCTCCAGCATCTTAAAAACGGCAAGGCCCCAGACGGGGATGGATTTACAGCGGAGCTTCTGAAAGCGGGTGGAAAACCGGTACTTGAAGTCCTTCATGGTGGCACTACTCCGTAGTGGTGGAGCAGAAGTGCGTTGGTCTTATTCTTCAAGAAAGGTGACAACGCTCTCTTGAAGAACTGCAGACCGAGTTCTCTTCTGAGCCACGTCTACGTGCTGGTTTCGAGAGTCATTACTCCCGAACAAGCCGGTTTCCGAAAAGGCTTTAGCACTATAGACCACATACATACCCTTCGGCAAATTGTACAGAAGTCCGAGGAGTACAATTTGCCACTATGTCTGGCGTATGTGGACTATGGAAAGCCTATGATTCCGTCGAAATCTGGGCGGTGCTGCAGTCCCTTCAGCGATGCCAAGTTGACTGTCGGTGTATCGAAGTGCTGAAGTGCTTATACAGTAGGGCTACGATGGCTATCCGAGTACAGAACCAGAGTACGAAACCTATCCAATTGCCGAGAGGTGTAAGACAGAGTGACGTTATATCCCCGAAACTCTTCTCATCGTTGCATTGGAAGACGTTTTCAAGCTTCTGGACTGGAAAGGATACAGTATTAACATCAATGGCGAGTACATCACTCACCTTCGATTTGCCGACGATATAGTCCTTAAGCCAGAATCGCTGGAGGACCTAAGCACTATGCTTTATTACCTCAATAGTGTTTCCCAACGGATAGGTCATAAGATGAACATGGACAAAACGTAGTTGTTTGGAGCACTAAGCTCGAAGTTGTTGACGATTATGTTTACCTGGGACAAATAGTCCGACTAGGTAAGTCCAACTTCGACCGAGATGTCAATCGAGAGATTCGACTCGGCTGGGCAGCGTTCTGGAAATTACGGCACGTCTTCTAGTCAGGTATACCTAACTTGAAACTTGAAAACGAGACCGTACAACCAGTGCGTGTTGCCAGTGATGACATACGGTACTGAGCAGTGGTCCTTCACTGCTGGCCGGATTAGGAAGCTCAAGGTCACTCAGCGAGCTATGGAGGGCTATGCTCGGAGTTTCTCTGCGTGATAAACTTAGAAATGAGGATATCCGCAGTAGAACCAGAGTCACCGACATAGCCCTACGGATTAGTAAGCTGAAGTGGCAATGGGCCGGACATATAGCTCGAAGAACCGGGAACCGGAAGAACCGATGGGGAAAAAAGGTTCTCGAGTCGAAAAAGGCTGCCTCGTACCGGCGGACGAAGTGTAGGGCGTCCCCTCACTAGATGGAGTGACGACCTGGTAAGATATGCAGGAAGTCGATGGATGCAGGTGGTTCAGGACCGTGCTTTGTGGCATTCCTTGGGGGAGGCCTATGTTCAGCAGTGGACTTATGAATGGCTGTAATGATGATGACGAATAACTTAAATGCAATATATAATAATTTGAATTCAATGCAAGCGTTTTTGTTCCTTTTATGAAATCTTTACTCTTCATTGGGGGCCCCCCATCAAATTTTGATATAGGGCCCATCGAAGGCACGCTACGCCACTGCTAGTAGCGGTATAAGATGACCCCATACCGCAGCAGTGTCATGATGTAGATTTTCACTTACTGTGCAAAATGTTTAATTAGTGAACTTACCTTCCTTATCTATGAAATAGACGACAGCAGTTTGTAGTGACAGCTCTTGCCTACTTCCCCCAAAATGAAAAGCCTGAACTTCAGACTCATATTTTAAAGCATAGTTTTCACTAAAATCTCTGTGAATGATACCTTCGCTATCCTTAAGATTTTCACTTAAACCCCTCATTGCACTAAATTGCCATATGCGCAGGCCTTCTTGTTTTAGAAACTTTGGAATCATCTGTTCTAAATGATCAACAGCTTCTTTAGGGTTAGTTGTTATTTTTGTTTTTGATATTATTCTTTTATTTTCTTAATGCCTTTGGATTCATAACTGGCTGTAGTTTGCCATTGTTTGAATGTTATTAGGTCCTTATTATCAAATTCTTCGTAGCAAATGGTTTTGTTTTCGCATAAGTTACAACGCTCAATAAGACATTTATTTTTTCCACAACGGAGAAAATTGATTACATCATTGATGCTGGCGTGTTTTATAATTCTTCTTTGTACAGAGCCTGAATCAATAGTTCCATATTTACATGCATCTTACAAACACATGTATCTCTTTGGTTTACACTTAGAATCAATACCCAGTATGGGCATTGTTTGCAAAAGTAAGAATAACTCACTGGTCGAAATTCGGATTCAAATACTTTATGCAGGTTCTTCATGTTATCTAACAAATACCTCTTCTGATTTCTCTCCTTTTGTCGTTTTATAAACTCTTCCTTGCCTGCCGTAGCTCTAGAAACGTTGTCCTGTTCAAAAAATTCTTGTATATCTTGTTTTAACTTTTCTTATTCTACATTTTTTTATTGGGGCTGATTCTTCTCTCTAAGCAAGAAATTTTGTGCTTCAGACAAAACTTTATGCTTCTTTAAAATGTGTTTTTCACGCATAATTGTATTGTGGAATGCTCTTTTCTCAGTATTTAATTTTAGAGCTTTATGAAAAAGACATTAGAAGGCAGCTAGCGTTCTAATGTCTTTTTCATAGCCTCCCCAAACAAAATCTTTTTTTCCGCTTCTTCTATTTTTGTTTTATCCTGCAGTTGAGCTTTAGCTTTTGTGTTAGGACTCTGTAAGCGTTTCCTAAGTCTCAAAATTATTTTTTTGTATTTGTTATTTTTTTTCTTCAATAACTCTATTTCTATTTTATCTTTTTGTGCCTTATTCGCACTATATTTCTTCAAAGTTCTAATTTTTTTCTTCAAGTTTTGGGTTACTGATTCTTTGTGGTCTATATCTAGACATTTTCCTGTCATTTTAGTGACGCCTCTATAGTTCATTCTCTCTCTACGGTAGAAACCAGCGTGAAGTAGAGGTTTACCTCTGCGTTTCGCTTGGCGAGTGCAGGTGGCCGGAGGCCCTTTTTACTGGAAATGAGGCATTCCATCTTAGTCCTCACGGGTGACGACGCATCTACATTTTGATTTCTAATAGAGGATAGATGTAGATGTCTATGGGCCGCAGCAACCACTTACCATCAGGTGGACTGTGTGCTCGTTTGTCACCCTTATCCTATAAAAAAAAGATAATTTTTCCGTTCCGAGCATAGATATAAGAAAAATAGTAAATATATATATATACTTTTCTTATATCAATGGTTCCGAGGCGTCACTAAAATGACAGAAAATGCGTGAGAGAAACACACTTATCTGTGTTACGTTAAGAGTGAGCGAGCCAAATATTTTTTTTTGTTTTTTTCACCGTATGCGATTTCCTTTGTTTGGAACAAAGGTACTATGTTCCAAACAAACGGCTGTCGTCAACTGTTTAGTGGTTTTATGTGATTATTTGCTAAATTATTGACGTTTGAGTTACGTGAAGTTTAAAGTTTTTTTGTTTTAGACAGAGTTTATGTGAAATTATGGTGCGTTGTTGTGTGTTAGATTGTAAAAGCCGACCAGAACGAAAAATACCAAACATAACCTTTCATCAGTAAGTAAGCTTATTTATAGTAAAATTGTCTATAGAAATCGATTAGCTGATTCTCTAGTGTATAATTATTAGAAAATATACAATAAATTACTAAAATAACCTACAACTTTTTTTCGTTTTATACGACTAAAGTAAGAAGCGTTATTTTATTTAAAGGTCGCCATTTATTTTTGTCGTTTCAAATTTGCTGTATAATCACTACAGGGATACCAGTGCTTGGCAAAAAAAATCCTTAATTTCTTCACGACTCTAAACAATTTTTTTAACCTTAATTTATTTACCAATATAATTTATTTATTTTAGATTTCCTAAAGAAGCAAACATTATAAATATGTGGATTGTAGCTACTGGGAGAAAGGAATGGCATCCTGGGAAGAATGACCCCATATGTTCGAAACATTTTGAGTCGCGTTATTTTCGTAAAACGCACAAGAGTACATATTTGTTGCCGAATGCGATTCCAACACTTTTTATTCCAGTGAGTAACCTATTTTGATTTGGAAGTTTTGTTGTTAACTGTTGTTGTAATTTTTAATTTTATAGGGATATTTTTTCTACATGCTCAATATTTATTTTTTCAGGATATTATTGATGAGTAACCTTGTACTACGAAACAACTGAAAATCGTCGAACGAGGACTTGAGGTAAAATAATAATACATACATTATGATACAAGTACGCTTAGTTGAAAATTATGTATGAGGCTGGCATTGGCATCATATATCTCTTTAAGTTTTATATCTTTTTGAGAAACATTCAATAGCAATGCTATAAACTTATGTAGTCTTATATCTTAACTAAAAGCTACAGCTATAAAAATGAATATAGTACATCGTAAATTGTAAAATCACCCTAATTTTTAGTTTAAATATGTACTACCCTCTCACCCCTTTCTGTCGCCAAGCTGTCATGCTTCCAGTGTTATTTTTCACTTTGAAGGAAGAAACAGTAGGTATAATTAAATGTGTACATAATCGTATTTCATCTTCATTCTTTCTCAGAGACGACAATGCACATGAATTTCCTTTTGTTTGTACTTGGTTGCATCAACTTTTTACCATGCGAACTCGTTTGTCACTTTCATCTCTCTATATATAAATCAATCAATTACTGTCCGTTAGTCTCGTTAAAACTCGGAAACGGCTCAAACGATTTTGATGATTTTTTTTTGTGTGCGTTTGAGTGAGTCCCTGGATGATTTAGAAGAGAAAAACAATTGGACCCGGTAGCCGGCGCTGTTGTCGAGATCCACAAACCACCCGTGCGAAGCCGGGGCGGATCGCTAGTATTATACAAAAATATTTTTTTTTTACGTTGAGTATTTAAAAATTGTTTCTTTATTCTCAGGTAAGAAGGAATAAATAATGTCGTCTCCGTCCAAACACCATTCCAAGGAACAGACGTGGTACAAACGTCTCATATATAAAAGACTCCCGGTGACAAAATGGCTGCCCGATTATAATTCTGAAAAGGCTGTTGCTGACTTCATCGCTTTTCGTTTGTTCGTAAAAATTATAAATGTTTGCAATAATAAACGTAATCGTATGTAACTTTAGCTGATTGTAAACAGTTCCCTAAAGTTTCTTGCCCGTTCTTTTTTAGGGTTACAGACTCTGAACAGGATGAAAAAATATTTACTTAGAATCCTTTAGTTTTCAAACATGCGTTACCAAACCGAAAACTGTAAAGATGTACAATTGATGCTGATGCTGTTTCAATTATTTGTTTTATTTAAATAATATTCACATAAATATTTTGTATTATTTCTGTTGTTTCATTCGAAATTGAATACATAACTGTGGATATATTATTATCTACCGATAAAAAATCGGTACATAATAATATATCGAAAGGTAAGTTTTTAAACTATTTAATTTCAAGTATATTATAGTTTTTTTTTGTGTGTTTTTGCGTAATCTCTTATACAAAGCAAAACATTATATAAAAAAAACTGATTATAATAACAAGAAAAGACAAAATGCAAAATAAAGTGATTTAGAATATAATTTAAAAAATTCGTTTTATTTTTTAATTTAGTACATTAACCTTTAAATATAGATCTTATGAAGTTAATGAACTAAACAAATGTTAACAAAACTGATTATAATAACAAGAAAAGACAAAACGCAAAATAAAGCGATTTAAAATATAATTAAAAAAATTGTTTTTTTTTAATTTAGTACATTAACCTTTAAATATAGATCTTATGAAGTTAATGAACTACTATTAACCTAATAAGATATATCTTAAGAGGTTAATGAATTACTTACATATTTTTGAAACACTGTGTATTGATTCTACCTATAATTAGTAAAAAGAATTTACTTTTCCCAAAAAT
The DNA here is from genome assembly GCA_033319125.1 of Parnassius glacialis. Lineage (NCBI taxonomy): Eukaryota > Metazoa > Arthropoda > Insecta > Lepidoptera > Papilionidae > Parnassius > Parnassius glacialis. The sequence continues at coordinate 36,921,542 of JAVANC010000020.1, forward strand.
CAAGAAAATAAAAATAGAGAATCATCGGCAGCACTAACCTTACACTATTGCTATCCCGCTTAGGTATACGGCAAGGTCTACTCTATTGTACATACTCCCTCTAAGGAATTTTTCTGTCTACGGGCCTGACCTGCTATACTCTTTTGCTTCACCATATCATAGATAATACAGAGTTTTGGCGGGAACTTGACCAGCGTCGGTTTATTGCTTCTGTATTATAGTTTAAATAATGGTTTGAAGTGGACTTTGATATGTAAAAGTGGTGCAATTTTGTGTATTAAGTGTCTGCGCATGTGAACTATTATTGGAAACTGTGAAACAAGTGCTCTGATGGTGATGTAATTCTCAAAATAAGGTGTCTGTCTGCTTAGGCGCCTTGAGATACCATCGCCAACCGTCAGCTGTCTGCTAGCTCAAGTTGCCGTCAAAATCTCTGAAGGGCAGCCCTTCAGAGATTATATATTGTAATATATTGTAACTTCAGGCTCAGAAGGGCTAGATCCCAGAGCCGTAAAGTCAGTATTAATAAGCAAAATAGACAATACACCATAGAAGTATTAGGCTAGCCACACACATACAATAATATTGACAATAATGTACGTATTGTCAATAATATTGTGTGTGTGCGGTCTGTATTGCGATATTGTTCAATATTATTGTGGATATCCAGAAATTCTGATTTTGTTACGCCAATATTGGGGGGAGGCAGGGGTATTGTCAATATTATTGTCGTTTGCGGGCGCGCGGCAATATTTTAGTTAAGGAAAATATTTCAAGGTAGGCGGACGTTCGTTTTTGTTCAAAATGGAGGACGAAAACAGTGAAAATAGTGTTGATACTGTTGATGATAGTACTCTCACGGAAAAGCAATATTTTTTAAAACATGGGAAACTTATCCAGAATTATGAAATACACCCTGCGAAGCATCTCGCGATAAAGTTAGCAAAAATAATGCGCTTGATAAGTTGCTCGATATTTATAAAAAAATTCAAACCAAATAGAAAACAATACAATCAATCAATCAATCAATACGAAAGAAGACATATAGAAAAAAATTGAATGAAAAAAAAGATTAACCCATGGTTTCTTTCTTAGTTAGTAAAATTAATGCAATAATCAATGTAACGCCTTTTTTCTTTCTATCCATTAAATTAAACGTGCACACATGAATCTAGCTGCAGAGCGACTAACTAAGAATGTACCATGAAAAATTTACAATAATATTGAGTAGTGTGCCTTTGGCTAGCCACACACACGCAATAATATTGTCAATGCAAGATTGTCAAAAATCTTCATCAATATATGGTCCCGCACACTACGCAATATTATTGGCAATTTTTCATGGTACAATCTGACTTAGTCGCTCTGCAGCTAGAACATGTGTGCACGTTTAATATAATGAATAGAAAGAAAAAGGCGTTGCATTGATTATTGCATTAATTTTACTAACTAAGATAGGGGCAATCAAGAAAGAAACCATGGATTAATCTTTTTTTTTCATTCAATTTTTTTCTATACGTCTTCTCTCGTGCTATTTGGTTTAATATTTTTTTATAAATATCGAGCAACTTATCAAGCGCATTATTTTTCCTAACTTTATCGCGAGATGCTTCGCAGGGTGTATTTCATAGTTCTGGATAAGTTTCCCATGTTTTAACAAATATTGCTTTTCCGTGAGAGTACTATCATCAACAGTATCAACACTATTTTCACTGTTTTCGTCCTCCATTTTGAAGAAAAACGAACGTCCGCCTGCCTTGAAATCTTTTCCTCAACTAAAATATTGCCGAGCGACCGCAAACGACAATATTATTGACAATACCCCTGCCTCCACCCAATATTGACGTGACAAAATCAGAATTTCTGGATATCAACAATAATATTGAACAATATCGCAATACAGGTCGCACACACACAATATTATTGACAATACGTACTTTATTGTCAATAATATTGTGTGTGTGTGGCTAGCCTTAGGCTTAGAACCGCAGTAGGCGCACGCAAAGTGAAGCCATTTCAAGTTAGCCTTTAAAGGCTAAGTACGACTTTTGGCGCGTTAGTACTTAGTACTGGTTAGGTGGTTAGCTGGTTAGTGCTCGAGTACACGTAGCCGTGTAAACAGCTCGCACAATTTTTCAAAAAAATGACGTACTGTACTGTGAAAGGCTGTCACAACTCATCACATAATCACTAAAAAAAAATTAAAAATCTCATTTCACGGCAAATTACTGCTTAGCATATTATATTTTTATAAAAAATATTCATCACAACAAAATAATAAATAATAAATTTGACAGACGCCAATATAATGAAAATGTTGCTAGGCATAGTAAAATATTTTACCCCATTTTTTCTTATTATTATAATTTAAAAAAATGCATATTGAAAAAAATACATACATACTGCCAATAGTATAATTCACATATAAATATGTATTTTTATTTGCCAAATATTATTAGGGTTCCCATTTGCCACGAAAAAAAATATGATCATTTTATTTTGTTTTGATAATGTGCAGTTGTTTTACCTTTTTATGGTATGTATTTTAGGATAAATAACATAGCCTATGATTGTTTTTTTTTTATTTTAATTTTTTTAATATTTAATATTTTTAGTTCGATTCTTTTATGAATCTAAAAAAGATAACATTTCGAGGATAGCGTCATCAAAGCGGCATTTGTTTAGAAAACAGTTGCAGTTACAGGGTCATTAAGAGATATTATTTTTAAGTACTAGAGTATATTTTATTTTTTATTATTTAATAAACATTTTTAATTTCATGTTTTGTTTGAATAGTTTATCTCTTTCCGAATCTTATTTTGTTTTAATGCAAAACATAATATCCAATAAAGTAATAACAATAATCACTTGAAGCTGACCACACTCTTAAGTCTCGTGATTCCTTCTAATATTATATCCATTCTGTAAAAGTTGTATGTTGTAAACTTTACGTTGAGACCGATTTAAATTAAATATATCACGTAGATTCTTAGAATGGCAAGAATCGAGATCAGTGTATGCTTTAATATGCGGGTGAAGGTGCGGGCCACAGCCACAGCTAGTAATGAATAGCTAATGAAAAAATATCTGACAGTTAAAATGATTATCTGACAACTATTAACAGTGGTAGAGCCATGCGGCAGCTTTTGCTGTCGCACGGATGGGATACAAATAATATAAGATTTTATGGAAGATCAATAACAGATATGTATATAAATATACCACTTCTAACAGAATAATATAATTAGATTTGTGAATATAACACAAGATATTACGTATATTAAAAATTTAAATATTACATAAGTTAACAAAAATAAATAATGTTACATTTTTCTCTTTGCAAAAAGTTAATAAATAATTATAAACGCAACCTAAATATTAATTCTATGACTATGTCTACTATTACATTTTCCCCATATTTTGGGGAAAATGTCATTAACTTGCATACATTACTCATTTGCTTGTTTGCGTGTAGACAAAAGTAATTACAGGCTGCTTATGCACACATTCATTGTGTTGTTGCTTCAACTTTGAACGGAATTTTGAATGACACTATCACTCTATGTGTAATTACTCTAAGACAATACACATTATATTAGTATAATAGGTTCTGACCATAGAGAAAAGGTTCTGACCATAGATATCTACAAGTCGGACTAAGTTTGTCCAATAAAATGTCAAGGTTTTTCTTAATTCTTAATTTTCTTATCTGTGGTTAGTTGACTCAGTTGAATTTGACGATTTTTGTCATAAAATTTTTGCCTTAGATTTATTTATTTGTGCTACATAACTAAATATTAAATATATTATAACTTTAAATTATCATTTGCCATGGCAAACGATGAAGTTGTGTTGAAACAATACTTGTCTAAATATAAACATCGTGACTACACTGCCCGAGAAGTAATTAATCTAATTCAAGTATATCGCGGTCTCGTCTATCGCTTAGAAGCTTTTGTGTTCAATAATGGTTCAAGGAAGGATTTACTAAATCTCGAGGGCACCATTCCTGTTAATTACAAAGGTGCCGTTTATAATATTCCAGTCAGTATTTGGCTAATGGATACTCATCCTCAAAATGCGCCGTTATGTTTTGTTAAACCGACGCCCGAAATGACTATCAAAACATCTAAATGGGTGGATAACAACGGGAAAATATATTTACCTTATTTACACACTTGGTCACCTACTGGTTCTACTCTCCAAAGATTAGTGCAAAGTATGATAGCTGCATTTGGGGAACTACCACCTGTATATGCTAGACCACGTAATCAACCTCGCCCTCCATATCCTGTTAACTCCTTTATGCCACAACCATCGGGCTATCCATATCCACAAGTGGGTCCACAGCCTGGATATCCAACTACAACACCATATCCTACTACTTCTAATTTGCCGTATCCTAACTATGGTTCACCATATCCAGGCTCAGATAGTACAAATGGGACCCAATTCCCAGCAGTTACACCTTATCCACCTACAATTAACTATGGATTGGCTAGTGAGGAAGTAGGCGGTACAATTACAGAAGAGCATATAAAAGCATCATTATTATCTGCAGTAACAGATAAATTGCGAAGAAAGTTAAAAGAGCAATCCCAACAATCACAGGCTGAGCTAGAGACCTTAAGACGAACGCAACAAGAACTCTGTGAGGGTAAAACTCGTCTTGAGGACATTTTTACTAGATTACAAAGAGAGAAAGCATCACTAGAAAAAAATTTGAGCATCCTCCAAGAAAAAGAAAAGGAATTACAAGCAGCTGTTGAACGCCTTGCAGAACAGGATGGAGTTGAAGCTGATGAGGCAGTTGTGACCACTGCTCCATTATATTCACAGCTGTTAAATGCATTTGCAGAAGAAGCAACTTTAGAAGACGCTATATATTACATGGGTGAGGCGTTGCGTAAGGAAGTAATAGACTTGGATACCTTTTTAAAGCAAGTACGTACACTGGCAAGGCGACAATTTACATTAAGAGCTTTAATGCATAAATGTAGGCAAAAAGCCCAACTTGCATGCTAGTGATAGCAATGTTAAGTTAATGATGCAATTATAAACCTATATAATATATGATAATAAATGTAATATTCATTAAATAACAGTTTGAATAAGACTGCTATGCTTTTTTTCATAGAATTACTGGGCCTAAATAATGTTTTATACATGATTCTGAACATTATTTTAGTAAATATCAATATAACAAATGTACTCATGTTAAATTTCATTCTTAATTTTTTTATGTTGGTAAAGATTTTTTATACAGTCATGGAATTATTAAACTTAGTGCTTTCTTCAATACTTTACAAATTCTCCAGTATTTAAATTTATTAAACAAAATTAAAACAATTTGTGTGAAATTAACTGTACATACCAATCATTTTAAAGTATATAAATCGTGTAAAATATATCCTTTAATATAATTCATTTTTAATAATACAATATGACCACATATTTACACCAAATCTTATATTAACTTGGAAGTGAAGGTGGTTTAATGAAACATTTGAGTGAAAATATTTTGCTCATGTTTTTTACAATATTAGAAGTTATATAAAACAACATGGTTAAAAGGCTTTAGATGTAGTGGTTTTATGAAACATAACTTCAATGAACCATATATGTATGTCACACATTAATCAACTAGTTAACTGGTTGGCTAGCCATTTCATTTAATGCCAGTATCTAACAATCTATAGATATAAAACTAAATAAACTGATCAAAGGAATGCCTAAAGAAAGCCAAGCTAAAATACTTTATATCATTGAATATAAGAAGTTAATTTAAATAACTTGGATTTGGCATCTCATGATACATAAGCAATATTTAAAGGGCTGGCCTGTGGTCAGCCAAAATGTTAAATGTTATATGCATCATTGTAATTTGACTAAATCGCTAAACATTTTATTGAATGTCATTGTTTAACCAATGGTCTAGCCCTTCAATTAACAAGCTGATTAAATCATTGAGATGCGACATGTGTATTGTTATATATTCATTTCCTATTATATAGTTTAAGGAATAACACTATGGACGTGGAAGGTAACATGTTATCTCTGTTTATAATATTAGTCAAAATATCTAGATTTTTTTGCCAATTTTTTCGAGTTCATGTTCATGTTCTTATTCTTAGACACTCAAACTGAAACAATAAATAAATATTAAATTGTGTTGAGGATAATATCACTCAGTTTCATTTTACCAACTTTATATTATCTTATGACTTTAAACTTGAACAAGCAATCCTTGTATATATAAATATATAATTAAAAATAATATCTCAGGTCTTTGAACATACTTTAATGATTAGATTTTGTATTTGGATAACATTTTACTTTCTAAGTTTAGATTGGTGTTATCTCAATGTTTTTAGCAGCCGAATGGACTTCGGTTGCCCATGTAAATAATATGATAAACAAGAGTGTGTGTGGAGAGAGGATATTATTGTCATACTTTCTATAAAGAGTTAAAAAATGTTAAATTCTTTGTGTATTTCTGTAACACAATTTATGTACTATTTTTTGCTAATTTTTCAAAATTTTAAGTATACAATTAAGCTGATTATTTATCATTATAAGGCTTCAGTCTCAGAGTAAGTACAATATACTTACTCTGCAGGTTGAATGATTGATTGATAGATTTATGTTTAAAAACAAATGTCATTGAAAGAATCCTGGCAGGTCACAGGAAAAAAGAAAAAAAATACTTTATTGGTTTCTAATGATAGCTTAATATACCTACTGCGGTGTACTACTGGATACACACAGCTATAATCAATATCAATGATTAATTATTTAATATGTTGGTCCATTTATTCTTGATTTATTTAGTATTTCCTTTGTTGTGTATCATGTATTATTCACTATAATAAGTAATATAATATAATTGTTAACCGTTTTTATATTGTCTGTATGAAACTGTAGATAAGTTTGCTTAGACCTTACACCCAAATGGGAAACATTCTCACAATAAATGTGTAAATGCATTAATGCGGTGTTTTTAATTTTCACCTATTAAATTAAAATGTAGCATATGGAATGGCGAATGCATGTTATTAATATAATCATTGTTCATTAATTTATCGCTTCCCTTCATTACTGGTTGAGGTCCATATTATAATGTAATCTAATAGAGGCCATTTATGTTGCGATGCCAAATGTTGCCTCCTCTTCCCTCCTCAACTCATCATCATTCTCTAAACCATTTCCCATTATCTGGGGTCGGCGCAGTAAATCTTTTTGTTCCATTCCTCTCTATCAGCCGTCATTTCCATACTTACTCCTTTCATTCTCATATCACTCTTCACACAATCGACCATCTTTTATTCGGCCTTCCTCTGCCCGTGTGTCCCTCCACATTCATATTCAACACTCGTTTTGTGACATGACTTTCATTCCTCCGCATCACATGCCCAAACCATGCCAATCTGCTTCCTCTCACCTTTTCTACCACTGGCGCTACTTTCAGGCTTCCTCTTATATACTCATTCCTTATCTTATCCATCCTTGTCACACCACACATCCATCGTAACATTCTCATTTCATTCGCATGCAGTCTATTTTCATCCTTCTTCTTGACGGCCCAGCATTCACTTCCATACATGACGACAGGTCGGATGATCGATTTGTAAATTTTCCCCTTCAGCCTTATTGGCATTCGGGGATCGCACGTTATGGCTGTGACCTGTCGCCATTTCATCCACCCTGCGTTAATCCTATGCTGCACAGCTCTATCTATTCCGCCGTCGCCTTGAATGAGGGAACCGAGGTACTTGACATCTGAGCAGATAGGCAGTATAGCGCCATCCAACGACATGGGTACAGGACTGGAAAGACCGCCGAAATCACAGCACAGATATTCGGTTTTGGATCTGCTGATCTTCAAGCCAACACTTTCCAGCCTCCGTTGCCACCCCGTCAGTCTGCTCTGTACCTCGATGCCTTCTTCCCCGACAAGCACGATGTCATCGGCAAAGAGCATGCACCAGGGTGCCTCATCCTGCAGGTCCGACGTCAAAGCGTCCATAATCAGTAGGAAGAGGTAAGGGCTCAATGCCGACCCTTGGTGCAGCCCTACCGCCACATCGATACTGCCCGTAGTTCCCGTGGCAGATCGTACACATGTACGGGATGCTCTGTACATAGCACGGACTAACCTCACATACTTCCCAGGCATACCTTTCATCTTTAACGCCCACCACAAAACCTCACGGGGAACCCGATCATACGCCTTTTCAAGGTCGACAAAAACCATGTGCAGATCTTTATGCACGCGCTTGTACTTTTCGCACAATTGGCGTAATGCGAAAATGGCATCTGTCGTACCTCGACCGGGCATGAATCCGAACTGGTTTTGTGTTATCTCACACTCTTCTCTCATTCTTCTCTCTATTATTCTTTCCCAGACTTTCATCGTATGTGACATGAGTTTTATTCCCCGGTAACTGCTGCAGTTTTGGACGTCTCCTTTGTTTTTAAAAATGGGGACCAGTATACTACTGCACCATTCCTCAGGTATTTGTTCTTCCTGCAACAATTTACCGAAAAATAAACTCAACCACTTCCATCCATCCGCCCTCAGCAACTTCCACACTTCTACTGGTATTCCATCTGGGCCGACCGCCTTCCCATTCTTCATATTCCTAACAGCCATTTTTACTTCTTCCACACTAATTTCTCTCACTAAGCCCATATTCACTGGTGGGTTTTCAAGCATACCATTCCATTCATTCTCCTCATTCATCAATTTCTCAAAATACTCCTTCCATCGCTTCTTTATACTTTCATCGTCAGTCAAAATCCTTCCAGAATCATCTTTTATACATTTTACATGTGAAACATCTCTTCCATTCCTTTCTCTCGCTCTTGCAATTTGAAAAAGTCGTTTTTGACCTTCGGGGCTTTCAAGGGACCGATATAATTTATCTTGCGCCTCTGCCCTACAAATAGCAACTTCCTTCTTCGCTCTCTTCTTACATTCTTTATACGCCCCTCTCTTACTTTCTTTTATGGATTCATTCTGGTCTTCTACGCTCTGCCATTCTTTAAAGGCATTTTTCTTTTCTCTCAAAACTTCTCTAATACTTTCACTCCACCACCACCCATCCTTATCTATCATACGCTTCCCTTTTGTTTCTCCTAACACCTTCCATGCCACACTTCGGATACAATCAGCCATTTCCTTCCAGCACTCATTCACACTCATTCCTTCCATATCACCCATCTCTATCATCTTGTTTACAACTAGCTCTCTAAATTCACTTGCATACCCCTCCTTATGCAACAAATGCCACTTTATTTTGGGTGGGGGACGATCCTTATGTTTGTTGAGGCGAACAGTTAAGCAGATGTCAGCCAGCAGAATTCGGTGCTGGGATACTAAGTCTTCACCTGGAAGCACTTTGCAGTTTTTTACACTCTTGATTTGGTTCCGTCTTATCAGAAGATAGTCGATCTGTGTCGCGTGGTGGCCACTTTTATAAGTAACAAGATGCTGATCTCGTTTTTGGAACCACGTGTTTACTACAGCCAGGTCGAAAGCAGATGCTGCTTGCAGAAGAACTTCCCCCTCACGGTTCCGCATTCCGTACCCCCATCCACCGTGTACTCTTTCATACCCGTCATTCACTCTCCCTACATGTCCATTAAAATCTCCTCCCATATAAACATCCTCACGCTCAGGTATTCCCATCATCATACAATCAAATTCCTCCCAAAACTTCTCTTTCACACTCTCTTCACAGCCTGTTTGCGGAGCATACACACTTACAACATTCACTACTTTGTTTTCAATCATTAATTTAACAACTATCATTCTGTCATTTACTCTTTTCACATCTGTCACTCGTTCTTTCATTCCACTATCTAACACAACTCCTACTCCATTTCGCTTCCCATCACTTCCACAATAATAAAACTTGTATCCCTCCCCAATCTCTCTTGCTTTATTGCCCTTCCATTTTGTTTCCTGCAAACAGGCAACATTCACTCTTCGTCGTTTCAAAACATCTGCTAACTCTCTTCCTCTTCCAGTCATCGTACCTATATTCCAGCTTGCAAACCTCACTCTGACATTCTTCTCTCTCCGGGCTCGCCTCTTACGTCGCACCCGCTCCGTAAGGTGCGACAACCCTTGCCCACTTCCCACAGGAGCCGGGTGCTGCCCCTGCGCGTCGCCTGCGGGGTACGCCCTAGCCCTGTCATATATCCCACAACTCGTACTTTTCATTTACTGCATGGGATTTGGCAGAAGTTTTACAGTCGGCCGCCTGCCTGACACCAACCCTCTTTGGGTATGCTATTGTTGGTAGAGGAAGCTACCATTTTGGGAAAAGGAAAAAGAAGTTTGGGGGTAGGAGCATAGGTGTAAGGATACTGTTATCTCGGCAGGAAAGGTATGAGAATAACAGTAGCTCGGGGAGCCGGGGTCGCGTACCCGTATTCCATAACAGGATCACCGGAAAGGTAGACCAGCATGGAAACCCCCTGACTCTTCTTCCCTCCTCAACTATTTTCGTTTAAAAAACATTCCAACTGGAATAGTTTAACAAATGTTAACAATATTAAGAATCTTGCCATAATAATTTTCCGTAGTGAACATGAAAAATGTTTCATTCATATTCATATGTTTCATTACTGTCCTTTACAAGTCCACTGCTGAACAAAGGAAGGTCACAAAGTCGTCTTGAGCCACCTGCATTCATCGAAATCCTGCATATCTCTTACCGGGTCGTAACTCTTATCTAGTGGAGGGCCGCCCTACACTTCGCTTGCCGGTACGAGGCTGCCACTCGAGAACCTTTCTTCCCCATCGGTTGTCGATTCTTCGAGCTATATGACCGGCTGATTGCCACTAGCTTACTCATCCGGTGGACTATGTCGGTTATTTTGGTTCTACTGCAGATATACTCATTTCTAAGTCTAGAAAAAAAACCTCATAGCTCGCGGAGCGACCTTGGGCGGAAGCCCAATGAGGAATCATACCGTTTACAGTAAAGGACCACGTCTCAGATCAGACCATATGTCATCAATGGCAAAACGCACTGGTTATACAATATTGTTTTCAAGTTTTGATTTATATATGTCCTGACGAGAAGATGTTGTGTCGTAATCTTCTGAACGCAAACCAACCGGGTTGAATCCGTCGATTGACCTCTCGGTCGAAGTTGGACTTACCTAGTCGAACTATTTGTCGTAAGTAAACGTACTCGTCGACAAGTTTGAGTTTAGTGCTCCCAACAACTACCGGCATAGATGTGACAAACGTTACACATGACCTTGGTTTTTATGGAAACCGGCTTGTTCGGGAGACTGCAAGTCGTTGAGTCTGCGTGCGAGAAGGTTTGTAATAACTCTCGAAAACAGCACACAAGCGTGGCGCGGTAGGGAAATCGGTCAGTAGTTCTTCAATAGGGTGTTGTTGCCTTTCTTGAAGAACAAGACCACAGCACTTCTATTCCGCGTCTCTGGACTAGTGCAACCACGGACTGATTTTCCACCCGCTTTTAGAAGCTCCGATGTAGTTCCGGCCAGGGCCTTGCCGTTTTAAAGTCTGAGCGATATTACAATGGCTATCCAGAGCTATTCATCCATGAGCCATATCGCTCAGACTGACGTCCAGGGTATCATCTAAATAGTGTTGGAATATACTTGCTCTAAAACGAAATTGTACAACCAGTGCGTGTTGCCAGTGATGACTTACGGATCTGAGACGTGGTCCTTCACTGCTGGCCGTATGAGGAAGCTAAAGGTCGCTCAGCGAGTTATGGAGAAGGTTATGCTCGGGGTTTCTCTGCCTGATAAACTTAGAAATGAGGATATTCGCAGTAGAACCAGAGTAATCGACATAGCCCAACGGATTAATAAGCTGAAGTGGCAGTGGGCCGGCCATATAGCTCGAAGAACCGACAACCGATGGGGAAGAATGGTTCTCGAGTGGCAGCCTCGTACCGGTAGGCGAAGTGTAGGGCGACCCCCCACTAGATGGAGTGACGACCTGGTAAGACATGCAGGAAGTCGAGGGATGCAGGTGGCTCAGGACCGTGCTTTGTTGAGTTTTGAATGAGTTTTTCTGGAAATAGCCATACAAAGGGCTAATATGAACTTACAGGGTTGTATTGGTGATTTTAATGATAATAATTCTGTAAACACAATTGCTACGGTCGCGAATCATATTTTGTTAATTATACAACTTAACCCTGACCTGTAAATTCCAAAAAACGCAAGAAAATTTGAATTTCGCGGGCCACCCTGGAGCTTCCACCTTAATATAATGAAGCGGAAAACTTTTTTGTTTACTACCAGTCCGATTTGAAAAATTATTTTGGTATATTATAGCCAGATACACGGGGAATAGTATTTAGGATTAAACTCTTACACCTCTCAGCTAGCCTTAAATGTTGATTTTTGTTCAGCGAGTCAAAAGAAAAAGCGCTCTCGAACTGCTTTTGCCATAATTTTGCCAATTTTTCCATACAATGCTTGAAGTAGGTGTCATGTCATGTCGCGCCGCTCAGACGCGTGATATACGCGGGTGAAACCGCGGGGTACAGCTAGTTATATAAATAAATGTATCATGCAGCATGAATTCAGTAATTTAAAAAATGTGTTCATTTACCCTCATTTACTAATCTATATATTTTATGATACGACGCGATGTCACCCTACAATACTACGCCAGCGAAGTCAGCGAACACCGAACAGTAATCAGTAATCACTGACCTGCCTGCTGCTGGGGCAATCTAGGTTGCACAACGATCTGAGCAATATCGAAGGTGTCTATACCACAGAACACTATTACTCCTAAGTCTCTACACACACGCCTGCCGTTCACCCGTTCACCGTTCAGTATGAGAGAGTACGTCACGCGTTGAAAATGGCGCCAGTTTTATCGAAATATCAATGAATCAGTATACTCGTATTATATAGCCTTGGCTCTTTTTTATATAGAATAAGGGTGACAAATGAGCACAGTCCACCTGATGGTAAGTGGACGCTGTGGCCTATAGACACCCACATTTATCAATAAAACAACCAATTAATTAATAATTACAACCATAATATAGTGCTTAGAAGCTGGAGCATAGCTCTGCCACGCTATTTTAGGCTATCAAAGACAATTAAATATGACTAACTTTACTCGTCATAATTTAATATAACCACTTTGTTCTGTGATATAACTTAACTATCTAGTGCTTAGTAACTATAATTTATAGTTCGGCCGTTCAGAGAATGCGTTCCTGACATCTATCAGTTAGTCACGACTAGTGATGGCTGATGGGCACAACATAACACTGAGTTCGTTACCGTTCCTCCAAAATGAACCGCCGCGTTATGTTTAAGATTATTTTCGTTTTAAATTGGCGGAATCATTTAAAATTTATATTTTAGTAATTTAAGTGGAAACCAAAAAAAAGTAATATTAATATAATAAAATTGTTTTATTTATTCTTTGTTACAAAGTTTTTATTTCTATGCAATAAAGTACATTGAATTGAATGTGCGTACAGAATATGAATTAGACCCCGATTCGCTTGAGGAGGTGGTGTCTTCATCATCATCTTCGCCTACATGTATAATTATATTATTATCAATAACAGAGTCAATCCTGATATCTCGGTCAAAATGTTCCATCAGGTTTTAGTCTTCTCAACAACCTTTGCCCAGTCATCTCTTGTGACTTCCCCGCAGGCTTCTTTTAACAGGGTCATCATCTTTTTCGTGTTGAATGGCGGGGAAGTATTGTGGCGGGCGGTGTAACCTTTTATTTAAGCCCAGATTAGCTCAATCGCGTTATATTGGCAATGATACGGTGGAATTCTTAGAACGCGATGACCGTACTCCAGAGCCAGTTCATCGATTTCGTATCGCACATTTGCCGCTTCATTTTCTTTAACTAATTTAATTAGCTCTTGTTTTAGCAGCTGCATATTTCCGTCAATGCCTTTTGCTTGTAACCAAGCCACCATTTCTTCTTTTTTATTAGCTTGGGTAGGTGGTTTCTGTATTTGAATCGAGTGATAGGAGGCATTATCCATGAATATTACAGAAGGCTCTAGTAGGCTGGGCAAAGGCACGTTCTAGAACCACTCTTTAAACGTAGTGGCATTCATTTCCTCGTGGTAGTCATTTGTGGTTTTTGATTGAAATGCCAGTAACGCGTTATCCACAAAGCCGTATTTTGAAGAACCTGCGTGGCATATTATCAGACGGGCCCCCTTACCCATTGGTACTTTCGACGTCGACGCTTGTGTATCATCCGTCCAAGAACGGGAAACCGTGTGATTAGCGTTTAGCCATGTCTCGTCAATGAACACGACATTATCCTAGTTATCAATATTTTTGCTTCTCTCAAAAAACTTATCCGTTTTAAAATTATGTCGTATCGTTCTAATAAAATTTTTCTTTTGTCTGTTTTGTTATACGAAAAACCAATATCTTTTAAGATTTTGGTTAAAGCAGTTTTACCCCCGCTAAACAGTCCAGCTTCTCTTAACGATGCCAAAAGCTTCTTCCTGTTGAGATATTCATTTCTGGAATAGTAACCATATATATGATCGGCGTCAAAGGTGTCAATATCTGTCACGGGTTTAGTTCTACGTTTCTTCTTCGGAGTACGTAAAATATTATCTTCCGTGCCAGTAGAGCCGAACTTTTCTTTATTAATATTTGTTATCGTTCGTTTGCTAACTCCAAGCGCCTGAGAGACGCGTTTTTGTACTTGTTGGACAGGTAACAGGGATCCGCCATTTTGCCGCTCCCGCTCAAAGTAATCTTGCAGCTTGATAATTAACTCACGGGCTCCACTTTTCAATGTTTGTCCACGTTTAGGCATTATTATGCACCAAAAGTAAAAAGAACGCAATACAAAACACAATCGAAGCTGCCGCCCTGCCGCAGGGCCGACTTAAAAAATGGCCCTGCTTGCCTACACAAATCACAATTAAGGAGGCAATTAAGGGTCATCCACACTCCTACACCCTAGATTGCCCCTGCGGCAGGCATGTCAGTAGGCACCTTAAGGTTGGCTTTTCACTATGGGATATAATATATATTATATCCCGAAATATAAATTATATCCCGCGATTGGCTTTCACACTGTGAGATATATCTTTTAACCAGTGTGCGTTCGTCATTGGTTATTGGATTACCTCCCTTTACCCCGTACACCGTCTGCAGGGGCACGGAACGGTGTGCGGGGTACAGGGGGCGAAATATAATATGAAAATATCGCTCGGTCGATCGAAAAAATATTTATAGCTTGAGATGTAATATATATTATAGCACAGTGTAAACGGTTCCATATGAAATGTATGGTGAGCGATATTAATTTATATCTCGAGATGTAATATATATTATATTATATCCCATAGTGAAAAGCGGGCTTTAGACAAGGTCAATACCGTTGACGCGAGGAATGGACTGACTTCAAAATATTCAAGCAGGAATATTGAAGTCAGCGCTGGCGCGATAATGCTGTACTGACTTCAAATCCTCTTTAGGGTTATAGATGTTCTGTGCTCCAAAAAAATTTACATTATGCCAGTAGGGAGTCAGCGCTGATTTGCCTCGAATTTGGAGCCAGTTATTGTCCCTGTGTAAATCAACCATTATTGAAAATACTCTGTAAATAAAAAATAAAACGTATTTTGCGATTTAAAAATAATGTTATCTATTATACCAATTTCGGTCATGGCGGCCAGTCGCAACGGAAACTTGCTATCTACGCAGGATACTGCCCGTATGTCTGCGCTAGCACAGATGTACTTTCCCTCACTCTCATAGTCCGATGGGACGGCAAAAATGTCTTTGCGGCAAACCCACACGACCGGAGAGACCAAGCACAGGATTAACGGGTTTACGTGCTTTTAGATGCATTACAATATTTACACTATGTAACTCACTAACTGCTACTGAGAATTATTATGTCTTGTCAGAAAATTCAATAACTGATATTTATTGGCCCGACTCGGGATTCGAACCCGGTACCTTGTCCTACTCTTTATCGTCTTAGTAAATTATGTGATCTTATATTATTGATTACAAAATGAAACACTTTATTTCAAATATTTTTATTTGGAAAATGTGGTTGTAAGACGCGACAAACGGAAACAAATCAGATGGGCAGTAGCGTCTTTCTAATAACGACTAAAAATAAAAAATCTGCGGTTGCTACCCCGCTTGTGAAGGGTGGCAACTATGGCAATCCATGGGAGAGGCCTATGTTCAGCAGTGGACTTAAATAAGATGTAACGGTATTACGGTAATGGTTTGTATACAATACACTAGTGATAGGCCGTATCTCTCGGTACAGAGTAGTTAATAATGGTTTTTTTTAATAGGTTATGGGTGACAAGCGAGCACACAGTCCACCTGATGGTAAGTGGTTGCTGTGCTGGTTTGCGAAACAAAATCAGATGCGTTGTCAGCCGTGAGGACTAAGATGGGATGCCTCTTTTTTTCAGTAAAAATGGTCTCCGGTTCTCTACACTCACCATACGAAATACAGCAGCATTAAGTCGCTATTTTACGCTGGAATTCTGAGAGCGTGGTCCTTCCCCGGTTCAACGGCCCCATTCGTACTACAACTATACAATCAATATAGTTCCATTATGGCTCTACTACATTTATTTATAGTGTTCTGTAAACTATACTTATAACATATATTTAAAATCTGTAATATACAATATAGCTAGTTCGCAAGAAATAAGGTGATGATGGAAATAGGGAAATTACTTATTGTCGCTGATGTGCGATATCGACCTCCTCCAGCTCACGCGGGTCGCTCCAGAGACTCAATTGAGGGTCGGGTTTCTAAAGAATATTCTCAGCATCAGGTTTATGTCAAAAAAAAAAATCACCATTAATATTTCACATAATATGTATTTTACTTTTATTTTTAAATATCAACATATTTCGTTTCAAAATAATAATTATGAACTAATAAAGAAAGGAAATGCGAGATGAAATAAACTGTAATTATTTTAGTTATAATTCATTTATTAACATATAAAAGTCTGAAGCATGAGAAAAGAAATAAATAACAAGCCACTAGCACAGGAATGCATGCTTTATTAAGACGTGAACTTCTTCTATTTCTTATCCTCTTTTTGCTTTTTTCCTTTCTTGGCTGCTGCGGCTGCTTCCAAGTCGATGGGAGCTGGTTTCACGAAAGGTATAAGATCTTGATACTGTTCCGGCATCCACGGCTTAAGAGCTTCTGGTACCTATCGCAGAATGAATATAAGTAAACAATAACATTAAATGTTAAATTATTTCATTTTTATTAAATAATGTTTAAGAAATCATTGAATTTTCATTAAGCTGTTAGACCAAATGACTGCTAAGTTAAATCCCAGTCGGAGTAAATTCATTTATTACACCCTATCAAAAGTCTACTGTGGATCAGATCAGATCAGATATTTGCAATAATTGCCGTGCTTTGGTTGACAACCGCAGTTTTTTTTAAATTATTTTTGAATTTTTTATTATCAGGAAGTTGCTGCTGCGCATCTCCTGTTTCACTTCCCCCTGTCGCCTCATACTATCCAACGGGACGAAATTGTTATGTAGTGGGTTCTCTTACGCTGCCATTAAACGGTTGTTAACTCTTTTCAGTATCGTTAGCAACAGTTCTTGAACTATTATTTATTCTGTGGGAACATAAAGAATTAAAAGACGACATTCCTATTGTTATGTAGTATTGTGTTGCCCCCCTATTATGGAGTGTAGAGTAGAAGG
Source organism: Parnassius glacialis (assembly GCA_033319125.1). Classification (NCBI taxonomy): domain Eukaryota; kingdom Metazoa; phylum Arthropoda; class Insecta; order Lepidoptera; family Papilionidae; genus Parnassius; species Parnassius glacialis. The sequence goes on from JAVANC010000020.1 coordinate 36,939,281, forward strand.
AGGACCATCTCTAAATATGAAAAGTGTCCCTAAAAACGTGTCCAATAAGGGTGGCGCTGCAGTAGCATAGGATAAATTAAAAAAAAAGCGCCAAAATTAATTAGAATAAGATGGAGAAATAAACAAGGACCAACCAATCCGCTTGGTTTTGTACTACGTAAATAGTTGAGATTTTGTTTACTGTTATTTTACTAACTACTCTAATTATGAAATGTTTTAAATATCTGAATTCAGCTGACTTCACTCCGTTCACAACAGCTATCTTCATATCGTAGTTTTTCAGACGCCAGCGCTATTGTGGTAGGTTTTGGAATCTCTATTTTCAGTAAATAGTAGGACACTTTTTCAACTTTCGCACCTTATAAGATGGTTCTCCTTCTACTCTACACTCCATACCCCCTATGCTATGTAGTACCTACCTTTTGGTTTTTAGAAAGGCCATACTTGAATAAAACTCTAAATAAGATAATAATCTAATAAATAAGAGAAAAATAGTTATTTGTTAACGTAAAGCGCGAAGGCATGAAAATATACCTACGCTGCCTAGGTATATTTTCATGCATGAAGCGCGGAGTGAGACAGGGTTGGTTTCAGTTAAGGAGCAATTATATTAATTGTGTATTGTTTTTTCCCCGCTAGAGTAGTTTCATAACAAGCATCAGATTCTTTATTTACTGTGCACCACTGCTGCATTACGGTTTGGAGAGTAAAAGGGCCAGTATAATAACAGGTTGTGACAACCATTGAGTTATATGTACTACGTACTAGAGAAGCCATTCCGAACATTGACATGTTCATCTGAACTGTAGTGCAATCCCTACAAACTAAATATTGCGTAAATTAAAGATTTGTGAATTCCATAAAATAATTATTATTACATTTTATTTAGAAATATAACATGTTTGTCTAGATGAAATTAAGATATTTTATATTAAATTCTTATATTTATTTTATATTAATATCTTATTTTATATCAAATTAAAGTCTTCGCGCATGCGCGACTACTACTCCCGCGCATGCGCGAAAACATGAGTAGGACACAGTTTTTGTTTGAAATGGCTTCTCTAGCACGTAGTACATATAACTCAATGGTGACAACACATCTGTGGTCTCCTTAGTTAAAAGTCAGTTGTCATCAGATGTTAGCTATACACTCACGTGTAAGCACACAACACACACGCACACACGCGCACGCACGCACGTACGCGTACTCGCACACGGACAAACACACGTTGTATGAAGTACCTTAATGCCCTCTTCCGTCTGATTGCATTCGAGCAAAGCGCAAATGACTCTGGTTGTAGCACACATTGTCGCGTTAAGCATATGCACGTATTCCGTTGCTGCGTTCATCTTCTTAGTTTGACCATACCTATAAATTAAATTGTAAGTATACAGTGAATTCAATAGTATTTTTCAATAATACCTCTGGTGTTAAAATATCCGCTGGTGGGCTTTTTGCATAATGAATTCGCAGTAAACATGGATCAAGTTTTTTATGCCTCTTTAAATATGTTCATAAAAGTATTTGTGAATTAAATTATTTTAAAAAAAGCTATGATTAGATATAAGAATAAGCAAGGTCAAATTCTTGTACTCTTTGCATAATAATAATCTAAGTAGTTTACCTAACAAGTAACCTTCTTGCTTGATATTCGAGACAGTTGCTGCAAGAAACCAGCTCTCGGAAAGCACCAGAACCAGGGAACCAGGCTTCTAAGTCTAGTTTCTTAGCTGCTGCATGATTCAAAGCACCAGAAACAATGTTCACAATACGGTAAGGTATGCCAAGAGTCTGGTAAAACTCCTCAGCATTAGCTATCATCTCATCCATCATCTTCCAAGATGCGTCGTCGTGGGGTGAAGTCAGGACGAATTGCTCGACCTAAAATAAAATATTCATATTATTTGATATCTATAATTTGATAATTATAATAAAATTGAAATTTACTTAAAATAAAATTTTAGATTAGAACCAACCCCTCCCGCCTTGTCGTGGATTGAGGAAAAGAATTATTGGTATAACGAGGAGCCACTTATCTTAGCCACAGCGACTCTGACAGATCACACTGCTCTCAATATCCTCCACGACCGAAACGTGGAGGCATAGACCAGAAACACCATTGGGGCTGGGAAGGCTAGTACTTTTGGGTACATGTTTATTCTGACTGTTTTTTTTTATAGGATAAGGGTGACAAACGAACACACAGTCCACCTAATGGTAAGTGGTTGCTGCGGCCTATAGACATCTACATCTATCCTCTATTACAAATCAAAATGCAGATGCGTTGTCACCCGTGAGGACTAAGATGGAATGCCTCATTTCCTGTAAAAAGGGCCTCCGGCCACCTGCACTCACCAAGCGAAACGCAGAGGTAAACCTCTACTTCACGCTGGTATTCTATGAGGTCGTGGTACCACCCCGGTTCGAGCCGGCCCATCCGTGCGACAGCAAAAGCTGCCGCGTGGCTCTACCACTGTTAAAATATTAGAAATGAAAGTTTAAAGAAATCAGAGGGGAGAGCAAGATTTTAGTCTTCTTTCCTCATAGCTATTCCGGTCTATTTTTGGGACAGAGGGTGTAATATATCAATTGTAGTTTAATTTTAAATATAATACATTAAGGTGAATCAACCTGCATTTTTGGTTATACACTTGTATACACTTCTATAATCACCATTGCTAAACATACCTTTTCAAATTGATGTACTCTGAAAATGCCACGAGTATCACGGCCGTGAGAGCCCACTTCTTGTCTAAAACAAGTGGACAAACCTGCATACCTGCAATTATGAAATTATGTAGTTACTAATTATTAAGTACAACCATGCTGCATTATTTTAGCAATCAAATATTAAGGTGACCTAAAAATGCAAGGAATTTTGAATTAATATAACATTTCTCAAAACTATAAAACATTTTATAAGCGTATCACACAAACCTTATAGGCAAAGAGGCCTCAGGAAGCCATTCATCTCTGTGATACGCGGCAATAGGCTGTTCTGAAGTAGCAATCAGGTACTTCTCTTCTATAACAGTGTCTCCCTTGTTTTCAGAACCTTTCCCCACTACCTTGTAGAGTTCCTCATCAAATTGTGCTAATTGAGCCACCTCTTGCATAACCTATGGGGATGAAAAATAATAATCAATCTCATAGGAGATTTTGAAAACCAATTTGTTCCAAAAACAGCTATAGACTTTTTTTATAGGATAAGTGTGACAAACTTGCACACAGTCCACCTGATGGTAAGTGGTTGCTGTGGCCCACAGACACGCTCTACCACATATGTATATTGTAAATAAAATCTACTTTTAATTTATATTGTCAGATATTTTTTTTCAGAATTGGTGTAAGAATCCTATAAAAAAAAAAGAAATAATAAAGGGCAATATGCTAACGTACCCATCACAGAAATGAAATCTTAAATTAAATTTACCTCTTTCCTCATAAAGAATGGAGTGTACAATGGTGTGTAACCTTTATTCAAGAGTATTCTAAGTGACAGCTGTATAAGAGCCTGTTCCAAGAACACAGCAGGACCCTTCAAGTAATACCCTCTTCCACCAGCCACTGCTGAACCTCTATCACCATCCATGCCTGTTAATTTAAACATTATATGAAATTTTACTATACATAGAAAAAAAAAGTTTCTTAAAAATCTTATAAAATTGTTTCTGTAGCATATTTATTAGTTATGGGATCATAACATCACAAGAGCAGAATCATTGATGCATACCATGGAATAGCCAAACTCACACATTCGCAAGAAAGAAATGTGTACTGACAATTGTGCTTCATTTCAATAATTTTCATGTGATTGGCTATTAGTAAATAAGAGAAAGCCTTACTATATATTTCAATATCTAGATATTCTGCGTACGCGTTTATATATTCTACTCTGATACGCTGTTGAAACTAACTTCAAAAAGGAAGGTCTTTATTTGACCCATATGTTTGTACGTACATATTATGTATATTTGCGTTTTTCTGAACTCTTAACCAATTTTGATTATATTTTGTTAACTGAAGATTATTATTCATAAAAGTCGGTTATTCTTTTTTGAAAATAGTTTTCGTATGATACTGATTAAATAGTTCAATTAAAATAGTAGATTTTTACAGTGTCTTTATTATTATTTACAACATAAAAGGTGTTTAAAATAATAAAAAGCGCAACTTTCTGTGTCTACTACATTTATTCGGGTAGATCTAAAAATAAATTGAAAATTCTAAATAAAATAATATAATATGCACTCAATTTTAGGCTTTAAAAAACAATAACATTTAAAATGTATCATTATTAGGCAACAGAAATTAAACTTTAATACCTATATAGGTCTGCGCTCAGTCATATAGGCATCGCGGCGATACGCAAATATCAGATTTTGTAATACATAATTTTCGAAAGAATCAATATAACACCTATATCGCTCGCGCTCTGTCGCATACGGCGAATCTAACCACCGACCGATGCGAAGCGATATAGGCATAACAGTAGTATGCAAATATCAGATTTTGTAATACATAGTTTTGGAACGAACCAGTATGCGGTTTTTAGATGTTGTACCAATATATAAATTTCGAATCAGTATACGGTTTGCATCACCCACCTCTAATGAGTAATACTTAAATATTTACTTACTTCCCTATATTACCCTACCCTATATTTCATATATTGTCATAGACATCCAGTATTTGCACATTTTCATTCATATGTTAGTGAATAAACAGGAATGAGATAAAATTTTATCAAACACTTTTTTATAAGTATAGTCACAACACTATTGCAGTAATTTTTATTCAAAATCTATTAATAGATGAATCTTAGAAAACAAAATAAGGTTGAATATTATATTTCATACATCTAACGTAATTAATGCACATCCTCAGACACCCCAATTAGTATATTATGTTATAATCATAATACATACACTGAATTCTTACTTAAACATGTTTATGCATTGATTATTTATTAAATTAGTTATACTAATTCCGGAAGGATATTGTGGTCACCGTACAAACCACAAACGCTAGATAATAGGGTCTTGCTAGCCTAGTATATTATTATTATTTTAATTGTAATTGTAAATAATAATGAACTGCTAAAACTAAGAGGCAATACGATAATATAATTCAAAGACTGCGTGTTTAAAAGATGTGAATCAAGATTACAATAATTTTAAGAATCAAATATTTAACTTACTGATAACCTAAACTCTCATGCAAAGATGTATTTGAATACATTTTTAAAATGTCCACCACGGCTTTGTGGCGCAGTGGCTTAGCAATTGAGTTGCAGCGCTAAGTACCGCGGGTTCGAATCCCGCACGGAACAATATTTGTATGGCCTACAAATAATTGTTCTGGGTCTGGATGTTTGTCCTTGTGCAATTTATGTTTGAACACTGCCCCCACAATACAAGAGAAAATCCTAGTGTGGACGTTACGTTTTAAAAAAGAAAGAAAAATAAAGAAAATAATTTAGAAAGCAATTCAGTGTCATTTTTCACTATTCTAAAATCATTCACTCATAGAATTAATATTTTTAGGTCCTCGGCACTTGTTGTCTCACTAAAATAAAGTAATGATTTAATATGTCCCCATAAAAAAAGTCAAGAGGCGTCAAATCAGCTGATGGCACTCCAAACTCTGTATTTGTAAAGACTTTAACATACTTGAAATAAGGTTCAATTTTCTTTATTTTGTATTGAATGATGGAATTTGTATTAATACAAATAAAACTGCACTTTTAAAAGTCTTATTGCCTTGAGTTACGGTCCATTTCAGTTTGTTTTTATAGTACAAGTTTAGTGTGACTGTAAATTACGTAGTTTCAATTATTTTTGGGATAAAAAAATTACCTATATTAAAAATAATAGAAATCGATTCAGTAAATTATTCTGAACAAACTACTTTCACAAAGTGCGTTAATTATGTTACGTGTTGTATATATATCCACACACTCAAATTACATGCTTAAACATGGGGTTGCAGAAAATAGACCATCGTAAACTAAAACTAAAACTAAAAAAAAGGTTGAATATTTCTTGTAATGAAGGCAATTTGGATTTATTTCCATGTTTATTCATGCTTCTATGCAAAGGGAAAAAAAATTGTATGTGCCTTTGGTACAAAACACCTCCATTTAAAATATTTTCCTTTTGCTTTCGTTTTTACACTCTAATATTGCACAAAATGAGCCTGCCACTGACAGTTCATAATAATGGCCTTCCTCTTGTTTGTATATTCTGTGATGCACTTTTAACCATTTTGTTTGACAGGCTTCCCTCGAAGCTACTAAACCCAGAATAATTTTTTATTCAATGTAGACGACATTTAATTTTTATTGAAAGTATTATTTTTTCTCTTCAAGTTGTACAATGTTTATAATAATATATATAAAGAACTAAGTTAGGTGAAAGATATTAAAAAATATTTTACTATAACACTAAAATAGAAAACTTAGTGTAATAAAATTAATTTTTATTATAAGATTGCTATAATAATGATATATGAGGGAGTAAAATTAATAAATACTTAATCTTACAACTCACCATCAATCATGCATATAAGATCTACATGAGAGTATTTCTGTTTCACAGTACAATCTCCATGAGTTCTTTCAACAAGGTTATGATCCTCATCATCATCAACAGGCACTGATGCATGAAGGTGATTGCCTACTTCTCTCAAGGCTGCAGAGCGTGCTTTCTCAGCAGTTAGTAAGCCTTGTTCATTTTTTGCAATGGCTTCATCTATGAGCACTCTTACCTAAAATATTACAAAATAACTATAACTTAATTAATCATTCCTCATTAACTTGATATATATTATTATTTATAATAATAGTAAATAAGAGTATATAAAATATTGTTTATACAACTTGTGGCAAAAAGTCATAATAGTAGAATGATTTAAAGCAAACTTCCCTATATGTATACTTTTGTATTTTCATTTATAAATTTAAGATGAAATATTAGATGCATTTTCAAAACTTTTAAGAATTTAAAATATAACATTGTCAATGTTTTAATTCTTCCCTAAAATTAAGAAGGCCCATATCCAGAAGTGGACTTTTACAGTACAATAAAGAAGATAAAACACTTCAATGCAAAATTTATTTAAATCTATACAAATAAATAAAATTGAAGTGTCTGTATGTAATGATAAAATAACAGCTTTTTACTAAATGCATATGAATGTATATAAGGTACTTATAACAAAAACACAATTTTTAAATTTTTTGTCTGTCTGTCTGTCTGTTTGTTCCGGCTAATCTCCAAAATGGCTGGACCGATTTTGATGGGACTTTCACTAGCAGATAGCTGATGTTCTAAGGAGTAACTTAGGCTCCTTTTATTTTAGAAAAATAATCAGGGTTACATACAAAAAAATAAGAACCCTAACACGTGAGTGAAACCTCAGGGAACAGCTAGTTTCAACTATGTGGCATTAATCTACAAAACAATTTTAACTATCAAATATACTTTCTAAAATCTTCTAAGCTTATATTTGTGAAAAATTGCATACAAACATATTTTTAAATATCACACTATAAATACCACAAAACCGGTAGTGAAGCCCCCATACAAGCCAAGAATCCTGGCTTGCCCTATTAATAATATCATCTAATAAAATAACTCGTAAACTGTTTCAAAGCTCCTTCGTTCTACACAGGTCTTGACCTCGTAGCCTTATTATGTAACGTCAACACTTGGCAGATTGCTTTACTGCGTGATACTGCTGTCATAAAAACGGAGTCGAGGTGAGAGATTAGTCGTCGCTCTCACACACGTGGGCTTTTTACTGGGCTTTTGAGAAGACAATCACTCCCTTTGTACATGTAGCAAAATGTTCTATAATGAAATATAACTATGATTGTTTATATAGCAATCAGTATGTAGATCAGTGAACCAGGCTTTCAGTGTGGGGGCTGGCGTGCGTTTGCAAAGTTCACTTCACAACTTCACATAGCAATATTTATTCTGTGCGGTCACTTAAGCGAATTAAATTCACAATATTGAGTTGGAAATTTATACTTTTTTAGTGAAAATGGAGGATAATAGTGTTTCTTGTGATGAATTGAAGTGTGTTAAAGTACTAATCGGCGAGGAAAAGGTAAAATAGAAAAAGAGAAAAGGTAAATTTTTATAAAACTGCTAAAAAAACCAAAAAAATATTTTGGGCTTGCCCTAGTTTGGCGCCCTAGCTTCGCCACTGCACAAAACCAGTTATGATTTCCATCTCAATTACTGTTTTCAACATTTTTTCTATAAAAAAAATATTTTACTAGAGCTTATCAAGATTACCTATTTTTAAGAATACAGTACTAACTTTTTTAATTTGATTAACAGTTAAAGGCCTGAGCTGTTCTGCTGTAAGATTTGTAAGGTTATCTGCCACGACTGTTGGTACATTTTGGTCTTCTGGACCTACAGGCTCCTTGTTCTTCATTTTTTGTCCTATCTCCTTGCTACACACATTCTTTAACTTGTTAAAATTATCAGCCTCATGTCTCAGCCGTCTCCATAGCAGGTCCTGTTCCACAACAGTATCAACTAATGCAACATCTTTAAACCTTTTCCTTTGGTTTTCTCGAATTTTTTCTGGGTCGCCGTCTTTATCAGCTCTAAATAAATCTAGATCCAGCACCATGATGCACTGTTTAGTTTATAATTTTTAAAGAAATAATTATTTTCAAATAATATCGATACCGTATGGTACCTACGATGATTTGACGTGTAGCAGTATATCATAGAGTAATATATACCGGAATATATAAAGGTCAGGGTGAGGCAACTTTGTATGAAAGCTGAAAAATCTGCACACAATCATGATTTTGTCAATATGCGTGTTGGGCTTGTTAAAATAAAGCGAGATAAAATATCGCTGTCTCTTTCTTTAATTTTGTTTTAGATTGCCATTTTAAAAATTAGATAAACAAATTCATATTATACGGAAAGAAAATAAAAATATTAAATCGGTGTTAAACTTTTATTGGTTTGCTCTTTAAAGTATAATTACATACATATTACTCTGAGATTCGCACAATAAGTTTACCTATTAATTGATTTAAATAAAATTATTAAATATTAGCAGAATTTTATCAAAAGAAGCCATCAATTAATAGAAGAAGAAAAAAATGACATTTGTTTGTCAACGTCTTTCATATTGAAAATATTTTCTGAAATTTATTAAAATTTATTTCATAGGTTTAGTTTTTAATATTTATTATTCATTTTTGCTTAAATTCAGTTAGATGGACTTCATTTTCGTATGTACGCAAATATACAGTCATAATATCGTCGTGAATTTACAATAAAGATTTTTTGTGAGATGTTAATTCTGTATAAGATATTGACTATAAATTAATTCATTATTTCAAAGTTTTATGCACGATTTGTGATCATCATCGAAAGTAAGTTAAGTATTGTGTAAATAAAAAGCACAAAATGATCTGATCACTTTCTGCAAGTTTCCCATGATAGGAAAAGAAAAACTTATGACAATATTGTGGTAAGGCTATAAACATTTGGAATTTATTGGCCGTTATTTGTAGGGTTTATAACTATATTGACTCGAATTGTATCTGTTTCAGATCACGTATTTGGGCTGAGTAAAGTTTTCATCATGAGAATTTTGCTGATTTAAATTTACGTTAATGTTCTGTGAAGAATAACTCTCTGCCAATAACGTGTGTTATATATTAGTAACGTGCGTGAAAATATTACGTGCAAAAGCAATAAAAATCACCAATAATAATGTGTAGTTTATAAAACAATCTGTCTTCCAGAAAATAAAATTACATAACGATACTTATTTATAGTTTTATTTTATCCCACATACTAATCTAAATTATATTCGAGTAATTTTGGTGCAATCTCTCAAATATATGGGAATTTACCCCATAGGTTTGTGAGGCTTGAGCCAAAATTACTCGAATAAGCCTTAAATAAAAAGTTTAAATTTACAGAATACAAAGGTTTGAAATTCCCGCTAAAAAAGTTTTATATGGGCGTCCACCGTATCGCTTTTCGTATACACACATAAACACGTGTTTCCGTTTTTTAGTATGAAGTTGGCGTTCTTCTCTTGATAAAGAGTAATTGTGTTCTGTGATAAAGGTACTCTGTGACTTATTCTTCTTCATAATAACTGGCTTTACGGTCCTGGGATCTAGCCCTTCTGAGCCTGAAGTTACAATATATTATAATAATTATCCTTCATAGTATACTGCTTCACAGTGTGTTGATGCGTCACATTGTGCAGCCTTTGGGAAATTTTGACGGCAACTTGAGCAAGCAGACAGCTGACAGTTGGCGATGGTATCTCAAGGCGCCTAAGCAGACAGACACCTTATTTTGAGAATCACATCACCATCAGAGCACTTGTTTCACAGTTTCCACTAATAGTTCACATGCGCGGACACTTAATACACAAAATCGCACCACTTTTACACATCAAAGTCCACTTCAAATCATTATTTAAACTATAATACAGGAGCAGCAAACCGACGCCGGTCAAGTTCCCGCCAAAACTCGTTCTCTGTGACGTGTAGGCACAAACCACAGACTAAGGCTGGCTTTTCACTATGAGATATAATAAATATTATATCCCGAAATATAAATTATATCCCGCGATTGGCTTTCACACTGTGAGATATATCTTTTAACCAGTGTGCGTTCGTGATTGGTCATTGAATTACCCCCCTTTACCCCGTACACCGTTCCGCGCCCCCGCAGAACAGTGTGCGGAGTACAGGGAGCGAAATATAATATGAAAATATCGCTCAGTCGATTGAAAAAATCTTTATAGGTTGAGATGTAATATAGCTCAGTGTAAACGGTTCTATATGAAATGTATGGTGAGCGATATTAATTTATATCTCGAGATGTAATATATATTATATTATATCCCATAGTTAAAAGCGGGCTTAATATGATCCCACAAACCTCTTGGTAGAGAGTAATTGTGTTCTGTGCCACAAACTACATAAAAACACTACGCGTGGTAATTTTTTTTAATAACTGACTTTACGGCTCTGTGTTCTAACTCTTCTGAGCCTGAAGTTACAATGTATAATTATCCTTCATACCATAGTACACTACTTCACAACATGTTGATGCGTCACATTGTGCACCCCTTGAGAAATTTTGACGGCAACTTGAACCAGCAGAAAGCTGACAGATGGCGATCGTATCTCAAGGCGCCTTAGCAGACAGATACCTTATCTTGAGAGTCACATCACCATCAGAGCATATGTTTCACCGTTTCCACTAATAGTTCACATGCGCATATACATAATAAACAAAATCGCACCTTTTTTACAAACAGAAATAATATAAAATCACTACACGTAATATTTTTATTTATTTATTTAAACACACATACAACATACACAAATGTTACAGGGTGAGCACCCTATTTCGACAGTATAGGCAACGATACAGTATGATATGCCATTTTACCGAGCTCACTCAGCAAACATGAAAATTAATCAGTTCGCTCCAACATTTTGTTCATCACACGCAGCACGCCACGCAAACGGCGCTTGCTGCATCAGTGCGGCGCGCGCGCGCGTTACCGCCAGTAAAGCAGTCACCTTCGCTCCACTGGCGCATTCAGTCGCACCATCTCCAACACTCTCGAGTTGTGTATTCGGTAGAATGAAGGTGTTGAAGGTGATGAGAGGTATCTCATCACCTTCAACACGTACACAGCGAGAGCGACTTCTCTTCTCACTTCGAGCTTGTAGTACCCTAGCATACCGAGTAAAAATAGAGTAGGATACAACAAGGGATAGCCATGGTACACTCCGAATTGCTTTAAGTATAAGAATCTAATAAATTTATTTTGGATCCGCTCTAACATATATTTGTATTCGGCTTCATTAGGATCCCAAATGACGGCATTACAGTGACTCCTTACGAGTAATATATTATGTAGTGTTCTTAAAATCTCTTTGGGGTTATTATATACTCTTTGATCACTACATAACAACCACAGAGAATAAAATATAACTATTGGCTGCTTTTTTATTTTAACCATCCTATGGCAAGGCACGACACGATTTACCGTAACGGTGCATTAGGAGAGCAAATTGTATGAAACTGTATGGAGAGTGAAGACGCTTTCAATTTATCATCGGTGATAACGATATGCCGTGAATATCAAAGATTTAACTGCTGCCTCTGTAGCATAACAAGCTCCACACCACAAACCGACTAGAAACACCCATTCCCCACGTAATCTCGAAATTAAGACTGTAGGTTGTACATAGGTACAATAAATGTTTACATATGATCACGAATTCGTGTGTAGCTATTTATATTATTAAATATTTGTGAAATTAATTTACTTTTATTTCACCTCCTAATGATGTCTTAAATTGACAAAGCTAACGATTTTTGTTGTGTTTGTTACAAAACTAGAGAAAAGTACAAGAAAAATTGTGTTCGTATATTTTTCCTATCTTAAAAGATGACTGAGATTCTAAAAAAAGTGCGCTTTCTCGCGTGATGTTCTCATCAATATTCGGTTGGCTGGATAAAGTGCGGTGACGTCTTCACTCGCATCTAGACGCGCACCATAAGGGAATCAGTACAGTAACAGTAACAGTATAGTAACTGTTCTATACAGGAAAGGGAATTTACAATTTTGCTCGCAATTTCGAGCGCATCGCTCACCGCTGTGATGATTAGTTTTGACTAAAATTGTCATATAAATATTGTAACCTTTCCGTCTTCGTGTGTTACCATACGACCAAAAGCTTATCGTTTTAGAGAGAGAGAGAGAGAGCAGATTCTATTTGATCAAAAATAAATATTTACAGATAACTAACATGGCTTACCTATCTAAGTTTTGTTTATTTTATTATAATCTTTTTTTTTTACATAAAATGATGTAGAAAAACGTAAAAAGCAAAAATTATTAAGAAATTTCTGAGTGATAATGTAGGTGGAGATGTTACGTCTACTTCACACAAGTTTACTTCTTACTAAACTTTTCAAATAATGCGGCCCTTAGCTCTGTTTCAACATACTTGATTTAGGTACAACATGACAAGTAAGTTTCAAAATCGTTTTCAGTGCCTAGAAGACTGAAATGAAGTGGACGATATGAATGACAAGCTCGTAGAAACTGTCCATGCGTTCGGAGCTAAGTTCTTGAAGACCTGTCGCAGAAGAACACAAAAACTCTTCGAACACACTCTTAATCTCATGGCTGTTAGACAGTCTAAATGAACCTGCAGTCTTCAGTAGGTTTGACAGCATACAGGCATGTGAACAGATAGATCTCCAAATACATGTGCCGGGACTTAAGAAACTTCAATACAGCCCGTATTGGAGAAGTGATCGAGCCAAAGCAGGGCTCCAAAGTCTTGATCAGAGATCTGTCTGCCAGAAAAAGCCAACTGCCGAAGCTGAAGACTGAATGTGATAGCTTCGTTTCCGGGACACCTGAAATTTTGAGTGAGATTGAGAGGTTTTACGAGTATGAGCAGCTGTGCGTCATCATTGGAGCCACAACCAAGTGTGAGTAACAATCCAGGAACAAGTATTATCCGACACTATTTCGATGATATCCTGAATATCAGTCTGAGCAGGATTAGAATGGCTCTCCAGCACGTTAAAAACGGCAAAGCCCCAGGCGAGTATGGAATTACAGTACAAATCAGGTGGAAAACCATTACTTGAAGTCCTTGAAAAGCTCTTTAATTCCGTCCTCTATGTTGACACTGCTCTGGAAGCGTGGAGCAGAGGTGCAGTGGTCTTGTTCTTCAAGAAATGCGACAACGCTCTCTTGAAGAACTACACACCGACTTCCCTTCTGAGCCGCGTCTGATTATCAAACAGTGTGTGCGAGGACACTAAGTGTGGCCTCCTGAATGGGCCTCACCATTCGGGAATTCAGCATGAAACTGACAGGTGCTAATGTAAACAATGATATCTTTTTAATTTTGTATGCGAGCTACGTTGAAAACTTATACCGATCTATTGAATTAAGCTATTAAACTGTGTCTATTGTATAATGAATCCGTAATTTTTGCCGGTTTCTTATACATAAAGGGTAAGGAATAAAAAATCAAATAAAAAATCAGTTATTGAATTTTTCTGTCAAGATATTCTGAGTAGCTGCTAGGAGTCAGAAAATTGGCGGTGTTTCACCCCCGTGCCTCGGAAAGCAATTAACATTTTGGTCCCGCGCCTGATCTCTCCATTCGTCTCGTTCGCTTCGTTCGGCAATATAATACTGTCTTGCGCAGATGTCGAGTCTCCATTGAGAGTGGCCGAAATTCGATCTGAAGGGCATAACTATTATTATTTAATGCGGTATATGCGTGCCCCGCTCACTTTACGCTTCCTTTTGTTTTTATTATTCCGTTATTTACTGCACTGGAACGGGCTGTGTATTTATTTGCTGCAACTATATGTTCGTATTATATGAATATTCATATAGATAACTGTGTGATAAAGTCCAAAGTTAATTGTAAAAACTCAACCCGGTTTAAGCCGAATTATTAAACAATTGATTTATATCTACTAGCAGCACTGCAATGGTACCATGCGTATGGCAATGATGGAAAAAATTGTCAAATATGATTGTGATTTGTGATGCGATTGTGCATTTAGGCGATTGTGATCCGTATTTTGAGCAAATCTCCTTTAAAATTTCTGGTTGTTTTTGTGTAATATGCGGGTCATATTCTATAAGCGGCAATAACAGTAAACTACAATAATTTAGGCAAACTTTGTAAGTATGCAGAAACATTCCCGTTTGTCGCTTAAATTTTAAAAGTTTAAAATTATCCCTTGTTTACACGTCTTCATTATCCATTTTCTTCTGATCTACAAAGGGGTGGATACTTGTTTAAAAAAGCGTAAAATCTTTGATTTCAGTGTCCGAAATGTTTAGTGATTTTAAAATTTATTGTATTACCATGGATATCATTCATTTTTTTATCTTATCCTAAAACGACACAAATTTTTATTCACCGACTTAGTTGTAAGTTGTAAATTCAATGTAGTACATACAATGTACAAATTTTTATATAAAAATGTAATCTACAGGCAATGCTAAGATGATTCCATTAAAAGACAATCAGGATGTGGCATCTTTCCTTGTCACAAAACATTCATGGAAGGGCAAGTACAAACGTGTGTTCTCAGTAGGCACACATGGAATTACCACATATAATCCTGATCGTTTGGAGGTGACCAACAAGTGGCTATATGCTGACATTATAAAACTTGCATCAGCTAAGCATTCTAACTCTACATCCAACCATGACTTTACACTCATAATGAAGAAGGACAAGAAAATGGATTCTATGAGATTCTCATCTGAACACAAATGTCTAATATTGACAGAGGCTTTTAAGTATAGACATTTGTTTGCAGAACAGCAAAAGGATATTTATGTAAGTATTGGATGAAAAATTTTAAAATACCTATATTAGATACTTTGATAGATAGAGATATAGTCTATGGGCCACAGCAACGACTTACTATCAAGTGGACTGTGTGCTCATTTGTCACCCATATACTATAAAAAATACATTGATGCCCAAATATTTCAATGCTCGTCAATTTCAAGATGCCTTTAACTCTCATGCTGCCTCTATCACTTTCAAGTCAAATTGACTGTGACTCCATGAGACTTAACATCTTAAAATTGAGTAGCGGCTTGAGTATTTGGCTACTAGTGTAATATCTGAGTGTCTGTTCTATTCAAACTTATGAGTTAGTGTGTACAGTGTGCATGATAAACAAGCTAGTTAAGTTATAATCCAAATGACTGGCCAAGCAGCACTCTCAGCCAAAGTTTTGTACTAACACCTTACCTATAGTTATGATACTATGCTATTTTAACTATTACTAAGTAACTACTTCTGTAAAGTATATAATTTGTAGTATTAAATTCAGGAACTTAATAATTTACTTTAATTTTTCTTTCTTTAAAGAGGTACCAAGCATATAAACACCATTGGAGTGGCACTAGGTTGCCTATAGTTCTTGAAGTAGGACCATGTTCACTAGAACAATTGGACCCCTCAACACATACATTGCTGGCCAGCTATCCATATTGTGATATTCAAGGTATATTGCCAGTCCGTGATGTACCCGGTGGATTTGTTCTGGCTGTTGGAGGTTACAGTCGTCTGCATCTTTTCTCCAATGCTATGGAGCATCAAGTTATTATAAGCAAAATGCTTGAGATGGCTAACTTGACTCTCAATATCAGTATCAAAGTATTGACAGCAACAATTACTCTGGATGACTACCATGATCAAAGATTTGGAAAATACTGGTAAGAAAATCATATTTTACTTGCTATTTTTTAGTAACTTAGGGCTGTCTTGTAGTAATGGTGTGTGTATGAAATTGTTACCTCACTCATGGCAATCGTCAAACAAAAAGGACTACAGTGGGGAGAATCTTATAACAAATCTTACATCAATCTTGAAGATGTCTTTGTAGGCAGTGGCATTGATGGAGGCGATTGTTTGAACTGTTTGATTTTAATTTTTTTATAAGATAAAAATGAAAACTTTTATAAATGTTTTTTTTTAACATGATTGAAAAATAAAAAGCATTTCATTTCATATAACTTAAATGGTTTCAGTATGTAATCACCTCAATGTGGTATTGTACATTCCTTCCCATGGCCTGTCTAGATTTGTTAAAATCTAATATATAATTTGCATTTGCAACACTAATAAATTTTAACACAATTTTAACTCTAATAAATTTTAATACAAGAAAATTAAAATTTATACCTGACTAAAAACTACTATATTTGTATTGTTTCTATTTCAAATTTCACCCTGAAATATTTTAATAGCAGTTTTATGGATTTTGCTTGATGTTTCTTATCATTGCTATATATGATTACAATTTATTTTACTATCCTGCAGTGTAGTGATAATACATTTTAAGTGATATATTATAAACATTTCAAGTGGACTTAATTCTGTAGTCAATTTATTATGCACAATTGTTTATATTTCTTAATCCTAAGTCCTACTATACATTCAGTCAAAAAAGTATTGGGAATGATGATTAGTTTATGCTTCCAAATTAATTTTTCTTTGTTGTTGCTAGATTGACACAACTGTTTTCCATTTTTCCATTTTGAATACAGTGCTGTTTTTAGTTATGTCATATCTAGTGTGTATTGTGAATTTCATAATGGACAAAAACATCGAACAAGGAGTTTGTCTTAAATTTAGCATTGCCAATAGAATTTCGTGTTTTAGAAGGCTTATGGTGAATTGATTTTATCAAAACACATGCTTATGAGTGGTACAAACCATTCAAAACACGTCGAGATGTAATGGCAGATTTGCCTCACTCTGGTAGGTCATCAACAGACGTTGATGACCTACCAGAGTGAGAGTTAACATCACAAAATACAACTGAAGTTAACATTACAAAAGTGAAGAAAATAGTGACTGAAAATCTTCATTCAAATTTGAGAGAGATAGCCGCCGAAATTTCTGTGTCTCATGAGTCGATCCATACCATTTTAAATAATCACTTGGGTGTGAAACATGTTGCCGCTCGGCTAGTACCAAAAGACCTGAATTTTCTCCAAAAACTCAATTGCATAAGAGCCGATGAGGACATGCTAGAACAAGTCAATTCCAATCCAACATTAATGAAACGCATTGTTACTGATGACGTGACGTGGGTTTAAGAGTTTGACATGCAAACTTGTCTACAAGCTTCGGAGTGGTACCTTCCAACTGAACCGAAACAAAAAAAACCTTGCCAATGTCGATCAAAAATCAAAGTCATGTTGATTGATTTCTTTGACTATTGTGGTGTTGTGCACTTGGTTTTACAGGAGGTCAAACGGTAAATAAATAATATTATTTGAGCCTTATGCAGCGTTTAAGAGAGCAAATGAGACAAAAGATTTGTGGATAGAAAATTCTTGGCTTTTGCACCACGATTATTAGTCTTCGAACAAGGCCATCATTGTGAATGAAATTTTTAACAAAAACTCAACAAATACCATCGAGCACCCACCTTATTCACCAGATCTGGGTCCAGCCGACTTCTTTCATTTTCCTAAACTCAAATTACCACTTTATGGCACCCGTTTTCATTCGGTAGAAAACATAAAGGAGAATTTGCAGCCTGAACTGAACTCAATTCCAGAAAAAGCGCTTAAAAATGTTTTGATGATTGGATTATTCGTTGAAAAAAGTGTATTGTTTCTCAAGGAGCATACTTTGAAGGTAATAAAATAAACTTAGAAGAATAACTAACATTTTGTGTCTTATTGATCTTTTCCCGGTACTTTCATGACAGAGTAGTATATAGGCTACTTTAGAGAAAATAGACAAATAAAAACAAATATGTAGCCGGAGCAGAGAAATAACATACTTCGATTGTGATAGCAGGAGTAGGACACAAGCTACTTCTCCAGCTGCAAGCCATTCAATCCAACAGGAACATCAATATTTATTACTCTCCATACCATAGACCTTTTTTAATGTTCCTGAAAGAAAAATACTTTTTAGGAATTTATCCCTTTTCCTAACCCTCAATCTACAAGTACGACCCAATTTGTTTAGTTACTTGCAATGTTGGTGTTGAGAATAATAAAACAACTTGTTTACTACACAAAAATTGAATACTAAAATAAATTAGAGGCACTATTTACAAAATAAATAGACAATAGACAAGAAACTCGTCTATTTTATGAAAAAACTAAAATCCTGTATTAAAAAATGGTTCAGTTTGGGGTAAGGTGTATGATAGTCAAATCAGTCCGAAATTATGCACACTACAACCCCTTAACGGATCTAAGTTGACTTAACCTGTAACCCCGTATAATATATCTTCCAAGTAATGCAAGCTAGATGGCATATTAGTAAGAAATAAATGATTTTTTGTTGATATGGTTTTGTCAACTGGAAGACTTATATTATGATCATGTATAAATGTGTAAAAATATTGGAACAATTACAAGTTATATGATTATTTAATCACTAAATAGTGAAATATATTTCTTAAGTCCTACTTTTGATATATCCCCATGTTTTGATATCCATATGAGTCCCATGCAATTAACTAATAATAATGAAATTATAAGAGCAGAAAATCTGAAAATCTAAAATGTGAATCGGAAGAACTACACAACTTGAAAATATGCACCTATAACGTAAGATCACTATCATCAATGACAAGATTATTAGAATTAGAAAATGCAATAGTCAAAATTAATTGGGACATCATAGGACTCGCCGAAGTTAAACGATTAGGGTACAGTATAGAAGAACATTACAATTATATTTTCTGTTCTATTGGCGAGATATTGGGACTCCATGGCGTAGGTTTCTTAATATAGAAAACATTGAAACAAAATATCGTGAGCTTCGTAGGCATATCAGAAAGAGTCGCTTTGTTAAAATGAGCTTCAACAAGGTATCACTGTCTATTATTCAAGTTTACGCCCCCACTGAGAGCTCCAGTGAAGAAGAAATTGAAAGTTTCTACATAGATTTACAAAAAGCGCAAGAACATGCAGATAAGACCCTACTAGTCATTGGAGACTTAAATGCAAAAATCGGGTACCCGACTCATGAAGAACATATGATAATGGGACGGTACGGATACGGCCAACGAAATCCACGAGGGGAACTATTAATTCAATATGCATTTGAAAACAAACTATCAGTGATGAACACATATTTCAAAAAGAGGAACTCTCGCAAATGGACCTGGTTGTCTCCAGACAACAAGACAAAAAACGAAATCGATTTCATACTAAGTTACAACCCCAAAGTAATCACAAATTTAGAGGTTTTAAAGAATATAAATTTCCCATCAGATCATAAATTGGTCAGATGTTCGCTGAATCTCCGAACCCCAAAAATGAACAGGAATTCATTTAAAACCCCAAATAACATGCTAAAGACATCTAAAGAAAAACAAACTTATCTAGAAAAGCTAAAAGAAAATACAGCAAGATTAGAAGAAACTATGAAGAACACAGAAAATGTACAAACTCTGAGCAACGAGCTGGAAAAAACCATCACAAATAGGCTAGAACAGGATAGAGCATTAAAAACAAGTAACGAAAAACCAAAAATTATTACCGAGCTAACACAAGAACTAATTTCTAAACGTACAGAACTCTTATCTAAAAGAGAAAAATCTAAAGAAATGAGACATGAAATAAAAGAACTATATAAGAAGACAAACAGAGCAATCAGGCAAGATTACGAAAGAATATATATATAGAAGAATAATCATAGAGAGAAATATGGCAACATATAAAAGTTCAAAGAGAGCCTTTAAAGAGCTGTCAACGCATAAAAACTGGATACAAGGTCTACAAGATGGAAAAGGGGAAACAAGAAACAGAGGAGACATAGTAAAGCGCGCAACAGCTTTCTTCTCAGAGCTTTACAGAAGAACATCTCAAGATGAAACTCAAAAGGATGAACAATCGGAAATTAAACACACAAGAGAATCCCAACTAGAAGAAGTAACTTTAACTCCTATAACCGAAGGGGAGATAGAACGACATATAAAAAAACTTAAGTCTGAAAAAAGCCCTGGACCAGATAATATCACAAATGAAGCTCTAAAACTTGGGTCACCTATTCTAGTAAACTACCTGACGAACCTATTCAACTTAATCATACAATAAGAACAAATTCCAAAACAATGGTGCAGCTCAAACATAATACTGCTCTATAAAAAAGGAAATCCACTTGATATCAACAATTATAGACCAATTAGTCTACTATCTTCAATCTATAAACTGTTCTCTTCGATAATCCTAAGTAGAATAGCCGCAGACATAGACAGAAACCAACCAATAGAACAAGCAGGTTTCCGACCACACTACTCAACAATGGATCACATACACGCTATGGAACAAATAATAGAAAAATACAAAGAATACAACATGCCGTTATACATAGCATTTGTAGATTATGCTAAGGCGTTTGACAGCATACGAGGGCGGCACTGAAAATTTCGGGAATCAAGGAAGTGACACAACATTACTATTTAAAAATGTATTTATTGCTTTTCTAAGTATTCCCCACGAAATTTGACACATTTTTCCATACGATGGAACCAATCATTGAAGCAACCATTCCATTCGGAAGTTGGGGTCTCCAAAATGGCCGTTTTGTAGGCGTCCACAGCTTCTTCAGGTGATGAAAATCTCTATCCACGCAATTTATTCTTTATTTTAGGGAAAGTATAGAAATCATTAGGGCTTAGGTCGGGGCTGTACGGCGGATGGTCTAATAATTCTATGTTTTCTTGCTCTAAAAACTCTTTGGTTCTGTGTGCGGTGTGAGAACTCGCAATGTCGTGATGGAGGATGATGCGGCGGTTGCAGTTCTCTTTACGGAGTTCAGAAACGACCTGTGGCAAACAAATGCTAGCATACCATTCTGCATTAACCGTTCTTTGTCCCTCAAGAGGAGTAGTCGTAACATGGCCGGTTTTGGAAACAAACGTGGCCACACTCCGTGAACGAACAATTTTTGTTGGTTTTAACTCATTTTCGAACACCCAAACTCGTGACTGGTTTTTTGTTTCGGGTTCGTACGCGTATATCCAGGATTCGTCACCTGATACGATGTTGTATACAGCATTTGAGGATTCTGCGTGGAATCTTTCGAGAGTTCTTACGCACCAAGTAACGCGAGCCGCTTTTTGCTCTTCACAGAGCGAATGCAGTATCCATCGGGAAAACAACTTTTTTACACCTAATTGTTCATGCAAGATTATTTGTATTTGACTCATGTCTATGTCTAAAGTTGCCTGAATTTCGCGGTGTGTCACATGTCGATCTTCCTCAATCAGCTTACGCACAGCATCAGCGTTTTCTTGGGTGACTGCAGTTTTTGGACGACCTTGACGGAGATCATCACTGAGCTTGACATGTCCACGTTGAAACTCAGCAAACCAGCGATAAATTGTGGTTTTGGATGGGGCTTCATCACCAAATGCAGAAATCATCCGGTCAACACACTGTTTTTGTGTTAAATAAACCACTTCGAAAGTCATAATAAATCATCGCTCTTGAATTTTCTCAAGTCAATTCCATTTTCTCAACGACTAAACAAGTTTGACGAAATCTTGTGACAAAACCGAGAATCTTTTTTTAAATAAATAAATGGTATTCGATTTTTATAACCAAGGAGTTTTCAATTAAAAAGATTTTAATATGACAGTAACAGTGAAAATATTCCATTCCCGATACTTTTAGTGCAGCCTATGTATCACATTCATCTATATGGAAGGCTTTGAGAAAAAACAAAATAAATGAAAAATACATTAGTGTGCTAAAGAACATGTATGCTAAGAGTACAAACAAAATAAAACTAGAAAGACACGGAGAAGAGTTCGAAATTAGGAAAGGAGTGAGGCAAGGTGACCCCCTTTCACCCACACTATTTATAGCCGTCCTTGAAGACATATTTCAAAACATAGAATTGAAAAACAAAGGTATATGGATACTAAATCAAAGATTAACACACCTACGATTTGCTGATGACATAGCTCTCTTCAGTGAATCTGCAACTGAATTAGAAATTATGCTTCAGAGCCTGAACACCCAAAGCCAAAAAGTGGGACTTGAAATTAATTTATCAAAAACAAAAATTATTACAAACAGCTCCAAAAAACCAATCAAAATAGAAGGAAAGTCCATTGAATATGTTGATGACTACGTATATTTAGGTAAACTGATATCTTTCGACCTAAACAGCAATGAAAAAGAAATAGACAGAAGAATAAACATAGCGTGGAAAAAATATTGGGCTCAAAAAGAAATCCTTAAAGGAAATTACAGCCTAAGAATGAAAAAGGTCATAATGGACTCATGTATTCTCCCAAGTCTAACATATGCAAGCCAAACATGGGTATATACTGAAAGAGTGAAAAACAAAATTTTGTCCTGCCAACATGCTATGGAGAGAAGCATCCTTAAATTAAGAAGAATAAAAAAAACAAGAAATATAGATATCCGCAAGAAAACTAAATTAACGGATGCACTTCAGCATAGCCAAATACAAAAATGGAAATGGGCAGGACACATAGCTAAATATCAGGACAAAAGATGGACCTACCAAACTACAAAATGGAAGGGCCCATTTGGCAAGAGGAGTGTAGGACGGCAAAGGAAAAGATGGGTGGATGCCATTATTAACACAGCAGGAGAACAATGGATGCAAATTGCCAAAAACCGTGAAGAATGGTTCAAGTTGGAGGAGGTTTTTACCCAAGAGGGACTACATAAACCAACAAATAATTTCTAATAGTTCTATGTATTTTTTTGTTAACTCTGTAAATGTGTAGAGAAATAAAGCTTTATTATTATATTATTATTATAATGACATGATTTTCAAACCTATTCCATCTGAAATCTTATTTATTTTTACTTTGAATTTTAGCGGCGATCATCATCAGACATCATTGAGCGAGTTTACGGTTCACAAAGTCAACCCGGCACGTCATATGGAGCCTATGCGCCGTACACTCTGCCTTTCTGACACATGCATACTAGAGCGAGACCCACAAACATATTCGGTAAGGTGCAAGTGCGCCATCTGAAGTTGCGTACTATGTACAGGCTTAATTACTTCCAAGAGTATGATAAAATCTTATTACTTAACAAATATTGCCATATGATGGCGGCCTAAGAGAATGCATTATGCTGCGCCACACCGTGATATGTCAATAATGAAACAACACCTAGGTGCAGCCACTATTTATGGCCATAATTTTTCAATGTCACTCAATATGGCATATGACGGTAGGTGATTGCTCCGGTGGCGGTCTTTTTCACATATCAAAGACGATTACCGCGGTAATTTTTGCGTCAAGTGACCACACTACAGTTGGTTCATAGTGCGACGTGAGCTCAACGGAAACGCCGCAGCTTCCAGCCTCCATCTTGAAAAATTAAATTTTTTCCGCCTATGTCATGGTAAACTCTAGTGACACCACACTACTAACGCGGTAATTTAAGTATTAATTTAATGACATAATTATTGCGGTAAACGGGCTATAGACGGTACGGTAGTGTGGCCGTAGCTTTACTACATTTCGTCCCATAGATGTCATATGAGGCGTCTATGGACTATAACAAAAAGATCATATGGCTTACGAAGTACAACGTTATAACCATCTTTTTTTTATAGGATAAGGGTGACAAACGAGCACACAGTCCACCTGATGGTAAGTGGTTGCTGCGGCCCATAGACATCTACATCTACCCTCGCTTGCGAATCAAAATGCAGATGCGTTGTCACCCGTGAGGACTAAGATGGAATGCCTCATTTCCAGTAAAAAGGGCCTCCGGCCACCTGCACTCACCAAGCGAAACGCAGAGGTAAACCTCTACTTCACTCTGGTGTTCTGTGAAGTCGTGGTACCACCCCGGTTTGAGCCGGCCCATCCGTGCGACAGCAAAAGCTGCCGCGTGGCTCTACCACTGTTAACAACACTAGGTGTAAGACACCTAGACCTCAAAGGTGCGACACGTGGTACTGTGATCGTCAATTTGCATGACAAGCGTGACGATCAAGGCATATCCTCCCTACATTGGGAGAGATCCATGTCCAGGTGTAGACTTTTATAGGTTAATGACAAAGAACAAATCAACAACTCAACTCCTATGCAAAATGTAACAAAAATCTTGTCTTGTCCGTGAGGCTGTTTTTGTATTGATATTTTATTCTTTTTAAGCAATTGTTTTAAATATTTTGGTAATTTTAAAACTATGATAGTGGCAGCATTATTGTTGAAATAGGGGATGAAACAACGTCTCGAAAAGGCACAGAAAAACTGGAAGTTGTTGAAGAGCATTGGTAGGAATTGCTTGTCTCAAAAAACAGTGAGTTTAGTAATGCCCTCCATACAGAATTATGGTCATATTTACATATCGGCCATTCTCAATAGAGACTGGCCATCTGCGCAATTTGCGGGGTGAGGGGGTGTTAAACTCCGCCCACTTAACTATTTTCCATCTACCGATACTCATGGCATAAAGTGTCGCCATCTAGTGACGAATATATTTAATTATATTTGAAAGCCGACGCATAGACTTGTCTACAACTATTTTAATAAATTATGTATGAAATTACTTACAAATGAAACATGATGCCATCCAGCATAAAAGCGTCTATCTGAGTAGTTTTTACAAGATAAAATATAACACTTCATCCTTTTCTTCTTAATACTACGAAAATACACCGATTTCCGATTTTCGACACATAAGCACAGGACGAATGCTTACAGTATACTAACTAAAGCCACGCCCACTGCGATGACGTCAGGACCTAGTTAGAATCACAGTGCACAGTTGCTTAGGCCGTCTCCTCTATGTATTTGCTCCGTGGTGCGCAAGCAAACGCAGGGAGCACTCTCCATTCTCTCACTCTCATAGTCTGATGGGATGGTAATCTGACCAAAGGGAGATCAGGCGCAGGACCAACGTTCTTACGTGCTATCCGAGGCACGGGGATGAAACACCACAAACTTCCTGATTCCGGGCTCCTATCGAGAATTTTTTGATAAAAATCCAATAACTGATTATGGTTCGACACCGGAACCTGGGACCTCATAACAGCCGCTCTTACGTCCAACGAGGCAGACAACCAGTAGTTAGTTGCAGTTACTTTTAGGGTCAGTCCCTGCCCTGCCCCTATGCAATATTTGTGTGAAATTGTAAACTGCTCATCTGCCCACCACAACTGCAACGCCGGATGGTAAACTACGACCGTATACGACACCCTTAATGGGCGGCCCAAAATAAGTGCATTACAGCGACGATAGTTTTATATGAGGATTATATATTATAGATTAATATGAGGAATCAGGTTTTAAGTTAGCTTATTTAAGAACATTGTATTTATAGAATTTAATAAAACATAATTATAGTATTCTGTTTATATGTTGATACGTCCTGTATACCCACCCCTTTTGAATCAGTCGAGGTTTATTACGTATCAATATTTGCAGAATTTGGGAACTAATTTATGTTATGACAAATTCTTTATAACTAGGTGGTGTGCTTGCGTCCTCTTAGTGACGTTTTCGCCTTGATCCGAGATCCAGATCATCCACAGAAGTTTGCTGTTGAATATCTTAATGGACAAATTCGTACCTACCTAGCAGGAGAAAGGTAAGTTTGTTGCAAGACTTGCATTTGATAATTATTTTGAAAGTGGCAAATAATTCACTATATTATTGATATAATCTCCATTTCTGATTGATTAAATATGTTGAATAAAACTACTTTTACGAACTTTATCGCGTTTAATTGTAATTATTTTTAATTCCCGATGTTCCGAGTGCTTTTCAGCACCCGTGGTCACGGGGGACTGAGGTGACGTCCCGATGTCAGAGTTAACTTAGAGTACCTTCAGCTTTTTAATTATTACATTTGGACCGATCTACGCAGAATGAACTTACTGTGTCTTGAAGTATTGCAGTGGTATGCTTGGCTTTAGTTTTAATTTTATTAATTACAGGATCCCAAGCAGGTGGTAGTACCCAGCCTACCTTATAAATGTATAAATTTTTAGCATAAAGTGTTCATAACTTTCAACATATTTATATATTAGCTGTTATTAATCATTATCTTTATTGTTAGCTTTAAAATGTATACATTTGCTACTTTGAGCTTGAAACATTTTTCATATTATTATTTATAAACAAGGAATGTAGTGCTGGCGGCGAAGACAAATCTAATGATATATTGTACTCTACAGAAAGTCACAAATGAACAGACAGCTATACACAAGCTTGACAAACATAAAAAAGTTAAAGTTACAGCCTATATACACTTCCCACTGCTGGGCACAGGCCTCCTCTCATTTCTGATAGGGTTTTAGGTCAAGGAAAGGTTCGCCGCGCTGCTCCAATGCGTGTTGGCGAACTTCACATGTCGTCGAAATATATTTTTTTCTTATTTCTCAGACATGCAGGTTTCCTCACGATGTTTTCCTTCACCGCCGAGCACGTGGTAAATCAGCACTTAAAATTGCAATAAAACAATTTCATCGGTGCCGGCGGGGATCGAACCCAGGTTTCTCGGGTACTGTGAAACGTACAGAGAGCGCTAACCATCTGAGCTACCACGGCTCCGACATTGACAAACATGATTGTTAAGAATTATTACTAAACGTGAGATCTTCAGAACTTTCTATAATGTGATTTTGCGAGATTGAACCGGGATCTCTGTTACTAATAATTTTTGCATGTCATTATGACTTCTAGTCAATAGCCACTTTAGATGGTACTTGGTGGTTTTGTTCAAAGGGATGCGTTGTTAGCGTCGCTGGTGGACGGCGTGCGGTCGAGCGGGCAGCGGGACGTGCACGTGCGCTCGACGCTGACGCCGCGCGGCTACAGGCTCGGCCCGCTGCACCAAGCCGTGGACGAGGAGACCGAGTCCAATCATCTCAGGTGAGATTGTAACACTTATGAATTAAGTCTGTGTGTGTTAAAATAAGGAAACATACAGAATGTACACGACATAGGCCTCACATATCTGAGACGTTATTGGAGAAATTAGTCCACCGCCGTGCTCCAGTGCTTGAAAGACTCACGTGTCTTCTAAATATTAAATACCTCAGACGCTTAGTATTCTTTACGGTGTTTCTTTACCTCGAAATTGACAATTTCATTGGTGCCGACGGGGATTGAACTCAGTTTACTCGCAAATTTACGGCAAGCACTTAGACCCTGAACTACCACTGCTCTTATTACAAATATTTTTTATTCAAATGACAATTAAAGTGTACGCGGTTCATTTTGCAAGATGACAGATAAATTCTGACGACACTGGTCGTGAAAAAACATCCACACGAACTTCAATCAAACGCAAATTAATTTTAATTTATTTCCTTAATTTAATAAGTACCTAATAAAAGGTACATTCGGAATCCATGCAATGTGAGGCAGTCTGTGAGGGAGGCGTATGTTCAGCAGTGTACTTTAGATGGGCTAATGGTGACGGGAATCACTAAATTCGAGCCTAGATATTTTTTTAAGTAAACAACTGAGCACACAGTCTACCTGACATTATGCGATCTATGTTGACCCACTGCTACTTTTATCCACAAATAAACATTATTAAGATGCATTGTCATTTCTAAGGAAATAGATGGTTGACCTGTTACTAGCAATTTGCTCCCTGATTCTCTTACTCCACAGCAGAAGAACTCTGCTACATGATTCTTATTCGACGAGATTCTGAGGGGTTGCTAGGATTCTGTGAAAATATGCTATATCCCATAGAAGTGGACCTATTTACGTCACTCAACCTGTATACAATTTCTGGGTGGCCATAACACTGGAAGTTTGTTATAACAACAGCTTTTGTATAATATAATAGCCTTTTTATTTTGCATACAATGGCAGGATTTCATGTTTTAAAATGACATTCATCATTATCATCATCCATGGCCTATCACTAGACTGCTTCAAAACACGGTCATCAAAGCAGTGAGCCACTAGCATTCATCGACTATCGGGTAGTCACTCCATATAGCAGAGTGCTGCCCTACATTCCGCTTTTCAGTACACGGCGGCCATTCGAGAACATTTCTTACCCATCGGTTGTCGGGTCTCCCAGCTATGTCGCTGGGCTTTATCGGGTAGTCTGGTTTCCATCGCATGTGGACTTAGCTATGGGTCTAGTCACGTAAAAAAATCCGAAAATCCAATGAGAATTGACAAATTTTCTTGGATATATGACATTTTGTATTTCTAGATTTTGATAGTATAGCTTCTATATTATTAAATTAAAATAGTTAAGAAAAATTAATGAATTAATTATTGTACGTGCTTTTTAGATTGTTTCAGAATTCGGTCGGCATGTCCAGAGCTGAAGTGATAGAACGGTTTAATGCTAACGTTGGATACAGTGGCTTAATATACTCCGTCAGCCAAGACGTAAGATATGGACTATTTGAGTATTATTTTTATTTGTTGCATATTGCGCTACTGTTTGCATGTTCATTAAAACTAACAATGCCAACCTTGCCTTTGTCAATGTCGTCATTTATTTGTTTGTTAACCAGTGTGTGTGCTATTTTTACCAATGTTTCATTGAAGAAGATTTTTGTAGATTTTGTTGGATTTTAATAAATAAATATATTTATAGGAAAGCAATAAATTTTAATATCAATAAATCTAAATGTTTTTCCTAAATCCAACGAGACATGGAAATACCAACAATACCTCCAGTATCTATCATTGGTAATAGTTATAATTCCGCATATGTTAGCTTATCATTACAAAATAACAATCCAAATTGTATGTTCTCAAATAAGCTTATCGTACAGATAACTTTAAAGGTGTCTATGTATTTCAAAAAGTAATTTTTTTTAAAGAAGATTTGTAACCAGTAAATTCTTAAGAAATAATATATTATGTGCTAATATAGTGCAACAAAACTAAAAAATATCTCTTGACATTTCATATTTTTCATACCGCAATAACTTCATACAAGCTTACTCACATGATTTCAAACACTTACTAAAAACTACTTACTAAAAATTAACAGTATACTGTCGTGTGGTGGCGGCATAAAAAAAATATTATTTTATCTCAGCCCAATATTGTAGTCAAAATTGATCTGAATAGAATTGAATGATTAAACAATAAATTACTTTATGTACCAATCAACTGTGCAGGATATATTATTATGTCCTAAGCGATGTGCGAATATAGAGGCGCTTATGCAAATATAGGTGTAAGAGTTAGGGGTGACAAATGGACTCACAGTCAACCTGATGGTAAGTGGATACTGTGGCCCTTAGACATGTACAACTATTATCGGCTAAGGCATCGTCCGTACGGGTGGCTATCGATGGCTATCGATCGTACGAGTAAACGATGCGATTTCCAACTTTGCGATGGTCCAACTGGTGTCCTAATAGCTCGCGCGATAACGCCGCACCGTTACCGTAACGGCGCAATTTCAACAATGGCTGTGTACAGAGATGCACATTTTTTACTGTCGGGTAATATTGCTTTGAAAATTGGAAATGACATCGAAAAAAGAAGACGTAGACCACATAATACACTGAGGTCTCTAATCGTCTGTAACTCGACTCACCGGTGCCGCCCGTCTCCCACCACACCTTGCGTTGATGCGCTTGCGCCGTGACGCATGACCAATTAGGACATTGCAAATATATTTTTGACGTGACAACGTCTTATAAAGCGATGAAGCTGGCTGCACGCACGAAAAAACATGACTCATGCGGCGTTACCTCGCTCTGAGGCGTAACATTTAATGTGCAAGCGAGAGAGCGGAACGAGCGACAAAGAGGCACAATCGGCCTCCGCGTTCGGCATGTCCGCATGGACAGCTGCTATATAATAATACATTTACATGTTTTCGTCAAGTATGACGTGCAGTGAAAAGTGAATGTGGTCTCAATTGTTTATAGCAACGATAATTGCGGCGATAAAGGTAATGATTCTTTCGATATTAAATATTTCTTATGACGTTGTCACGTTCAACTATCGTCAGTAAACCGACTTTACAGACAACCGATTTTTTTAGCTTTTATTGCACAATCGTTCAATCAAACCCATCGTACGGTCGTTATTAAAAATTTCCTGTGTTCGCGTAATGACTTGCAAGGTTCAATTAGGACACTAAATAAATGTGTGTGTTTAATTTCGCTGAGCGACAAAATTGCATCGTTTTCTCGTACGATCGTTGCCAATTAGAACGCAGCCTTGGAATCAAACTGCAGATACACTGTCACCCCTGGGGACTAAGATGGAATGCCTTATTTCTAGTGAAAAGGGTCTGCGGTTCTCTATAACTCACAGTCCCATAGAGTAGAATAATCTACTTGCACCATACCAGACACGGTAGATCATGCCGCTATTTTACGCTAAAAGTCTGTCCAAATTGGTTTTCCCCCAGTCAAGATGACCTGCTCTTGCTGCTAGCACAATAGAGTTGCAATTATGTACCACATACGTGTAAAATAAAACAAATATAAGCATCCCTTCCTGCTAGTTTACTTAACGTGCGAAGAGATGCCTACAAACAATTGTACAGAATTAAAATTATAGTGTTAGTTTTCAATTTAGTTTTTTATTGCATGCTTTATTATGTCAAAAAACCTTAAAGCAGTATATTAAACAACATAAAGATGGCTGTCTTTACGCCTGCTCTTCTATTTTTTATTTACATTATGTGTAAGTTAAACTTTGTGTTAGTCTGTCCTATGGGGCATTTTAATTTTGTGTTGTATACGTTGTAGGCCCGCCCCCTGTTGTGGCTGTTTCTTACGTGGGATCTTGTAAGTCCCCATAATGTTTATTATTTTTTAAACCTTCTCTATGTTGTGCGAGGTCTTGGGTATCAACAATGGTGAAATGTCAATGTTAATTTAGAATGTCTGGGAGTTAAAATATCTTTTAATGAAAAAGGAGTAGATTCAAATTTGTTGCATTTCATTTTATATGTTGTTTAATAATGTAAACAATCAATTGGGGTTTTTACACTGTATGTCGACATGTATGTCCTGTCAAAGTGACATAAATTAATGTACATATTATATTATAGTATGTAAATAAAACCCTGTCCGATTCGAATGGGACATATAGTTCCTGTGACGACATTACCAAAAAATATATTTATATATGAATAAAAAAAATATTATTATTAAAAATACACGTTTATTTACTACAAAATGTCTAACATTTACCAAATATTTAAAATCTGACAACACCGTCGTCGGCAAATTACATAATTATGGTTAACCAAGAGCCGCCCCCGCCACATGTACTGCCATCTAAGTTTTCCCATTTTCTTAAATTTTATTTTATTTTTATGGGGTATTTATCTATTTATTCTCTGAATAGGATTACTTGAACAGAATTTACTTAGTATATTTGGTTAAATTAATTTTTTAGTTTGGTTTAATTAATTTTAATTAGTCTTACCTAAAACTAGAACTAACTATGGCAAAAATGCTAACTTTTGTAGTAGCACAGCTTTATAATAGAATACCATACCCTCTAGTTTAAAGCTTTTATACTCTTTCAATGAAGTCAAAACTCAACATAATCAGTATATAATTACGGATCGATCACTTCTGGAGAAATGGATGCATTGAATAGGTATATCTAGTTTGTAACTGATGATGACGAACTTTCTGTAATTGTTGCATGTGTTAATATTGTTCTCAAGTGAGTAACATATGTCTTTATTGAGAATAAAGTTTCTTCAAACCTTAAACCTTATACCTAAAAGCACTCATACGGATCGGACAAGTTTTATATATATATATATATATATATATATATATATATATTTAAATTATTGCATTTTTAAAACCTTCTCGGAAATGAGAGGAGCCCTGTGCGGAGCTGTGGGACGTATATAGGCCGTAACTTTAACTTTTTATTGCATTTTTGAAATACCGTAATGTTAATTGAACGGTTCAGAGGTTAAAGTCCATGGTCACAATTTCTTCCCAATCAAATCGTACATGAGTAGTTGTTTTTTGTGCTAATAGCACTAATGTAAATTAAAAATAGCTTATAATTAATATGGCTTAATTTTATTGGACAATAAATACAGATATATATTTATACAATTTCTGTGTTGGTTCTAGAGATTGTTTGCTGAAAACAAGGAAAAACTTATCTCAGGCGCGTTAACCGCATTAGTGAGCAGCGCGCCCTCTGGGGCGGATTTGACCCCGCGTGAGCTGGAGGCTCAATTCCACGCATTGAGGCGACTTTGCGCAAGCAAAGTTGGTTTTGCTGCCTTCACTGCGTTACCGGGGTGAGTGCGGTTTGTTAATTAATGTGTAAAATAACTAGAGGCATGTTAAATGTTTGGTAGAAATTTTTAAAGGGTTTTTGGAACGTTTGCATCCATTTTATTTAGGTTAGCTTATTTATTTGCCATTATGCCGAACATAATTTACTGCTGGGCACTAGCTTTACCCATACTAGGGAGGATATGCTGCAATCGTCACGCTTAACACATTGCTTAGTTTCATTACTATATAGGTACTTAGTCTTTTTGACTTTACTTTCTGTTATCTAATATTACCACTGCCATCTGTCGGAGGTCACAATATCTTCCAGGCGTTTCCCTTGTCTACCTTAAGGTGGATAGAAATATAGTCGTCTATCTAATATAAGTAGATTCTTTGCCAGAAGGAATTAAAGTAACTAAATAAAAAAAAGTATAGATAGGTTGACAAAATCATCGTAAATGAAAGGTCAAGTAAAGAGAGAGAGAGAGAGAGAGAGAGCACAACTGTTTTTTTGGATACTTAAATTCAACTGAATGCACAGGTGGCTTAGGCAGTAAACACAGTATACGCATGAAAGATCTACGCGCGTATGAGTTGTCGCAGTTATACGGAAGCCTGTATGTGAAAATGCCCTAGGATTGACTCATTGGAATTAAAATAAAAGATTTACTAACCATAATAATGACGCTGAGTATGTGAGTGGCAACAGACTTGGGGCAGTAGCTCCGGGCCGCCCGAAAGTATTGGTATTGTCGAGTGACGAAGGCCTGAGTTAAGCTGAAAGCACATTTGTCCGCGTCGCACGCGCCGTACGCGCCTAATTTTAGAATTCGTTGTATGAAATCATATGAAACCTCGCACATTACAGCCGCACGATATCGAAGGACGAATGCTGATGACGTCATACAACGCGGGGCATTCGGCGCGTGCTGATACTCAGTGTTGTCTAATGTTGCCAACTTAGTGGATTTTCCACTATAACTGGTGGTTCGTCTTACTTACAAAAAAATAGTTAAATTTAATTCAAAAACCCAATTATACCTGATTACTTCATTATCAATAAAAATACTTATCTCAAACATACAAGTATTTTTTCTGGTTCAATTGGCTTTCTAAATCTTGAGTTTTCCATAGAAAGATATGGTTTTAGTATATGTAGCATTTCTTGAAATGTCTTATACAGAATTGGGTCCCACATATATGCAATAAATAAAACCACATACTTGTTATCGCCTTTGCTGACGATATACAAAAAATGAACGTAATCGGTCCAGTAATTAGGTCAAAAAGTAGAGTTTAATTTTAAGCAAATTTGAACTCTCTATAGAATGGGTCACTAAGTCAACGATTCAATGAACTTGAATCCTTAAACATTAAAAAGCGACGTTGGCACGCAGTGCAAACAAGCGGCACGAGGCGGAGGCGGCAGGAAGTTCTTCAAAGGCGACGGCGCAAGTGCGCGCGCGCCTTTGTCGTAGAGTAGGACACCTGTTATCGACGATTAGCTTCTTTCAAAGGAAGTAATAATCAATAAACAAAAAAAATGTTTAGCTTTAAACACTTAGGGTATGTTTTTTTAAGAATTATCGTGTTGTTATTACAATTCTAAAAACACTACGACCTAAGTATTTAAAGCTAAACTTTAAAGCTTTTTTTGTTTAAGTGTGTTCTTGTAGATTTAGAGATAATAAATTATTTTAACATGATAAAAAACAATCAATTAAAAAAGTCATACATACTTACCCGTTTCCCAGGAAGTCATAAATCGGTAGTTTCGTAAGTTCAGTTGTACAAAAATAAACTTTTTTTTAACAATCAATAACTTGTCGATTGTTATCAAATCAAAAATCAAAATTACTTGTATTCAAATGTAGTAGGTAAGTAAGTGTAAAAAGAAAAGTATCGATAAACGAAAATTGCACCGTGTGGCCGCCCTATTTATTATTTTTATTATTTACGCCATTTTGTAATTTGAAAGTTAAGTTTCGCTTCCAGTTCACGGGCAATTCTTCCAGAATACAGGTGCGTTTCGCTGCTTACGCGCATCGTAATTATTTATCGTAAGATAAATACAATTAGTCAAACAATTCTTTTACGGTGAAATAAACACTTATTAGTTAATTGACTTTGTGTGTGTAAATAGTGTTTTACGTTTATTTTTATTATTATTTCACTGTGATATTGACACTACTTGACTTTTGTGTATACGTTTTGGCGGCGGAAAATGCCAAGACAATAGCATTTTTACAGTGCGGCAGAGTATACAGACATGGCTACTAATATGCAATAATATTTATTTCGTTCAGTTCCATTTTCGCGAAATAAAAAAGTGGCGGTAAAATACCTAAACAGTTTAGTGAGTAAGCTTTTATTTCGTCGCACATTGTCCAACGAACCATAGGCCGTGCCGACATTAACGCTGCCTGGCGCCAACTGCCATGCCACCCGTGTGCAACGTTGCCACTCTTCCAAGGGGTCAAGGTACGTTGTCTAAACAGAGTGTTTACTTTTACTGGATTTATTTTAATATTTATTTTGTTTGAAAATTTCACTTTTTTATTTTACGGGTTTTAATTTAATATTTAATTTTTCTATACTTTTATGGACTAGTATTACTTGTGGTTTTATTTATTGCATATATGTGGGACCCCATTCTGTATGTTAAATGCAAATATCTAAAAAAATCGTTCATCATCATTTAATAAGTCTTTAAATAAAGTATATCCCCTTCATATTCTAAATACAATTGCCTTTTTAAATTAATATTATGAATCCAGAATCTTCTTTTTCTTCGAATTTTATTTTCTTCTTCCTCTGCCAATAAGCAGGCTATTTCTAAATTGCTTTCCATAGTGATTTCGAGCGATCAAACTGTACCGTTTCACACCAGTGGTTGGAAAAAACTACAAAAGTTGTTGGTAATACAAAAGATTTGCGTACGGCGCGGACGATGCGTTCGGGCAAATATGCGAGGCCATTAGTAAAACTCGGCGCGAACGGCGCGTGCGGCGCGTGCGACGCGGACAAATGTGCGTTCAGCTTTATATGTGTTTAGGCAGAACTATTGTTCGCCTAGTGGTCGAAATTCGACCGTAACTTAAATTTTAAAGTTTGTATTAAACACATTAATATATAAAACGCAGATGTTATCTCATGTACAAGATGTAAAATAAATGTTTTTTAGCCTTAACATACTCGTAAACTCCACACAATTGAAAAAGGGACATTTGAAATCACACAAAACTCAAAAGTCATTCAGTCGATGTATCAGTAATTATATGTCGGCAACATTCTAAAATAATTTATCGACAATCTCTACTTTGTGTGACTGACCATAGACTAATATTAAAACGTAGTGATTATATACTTTTTGACAATAATGTGTTTGAAAATGTATATTAACAGAATGATACGTTCATTCTGTTAATATAAATTTTAACAATTTTTTTTAAACATTGAATGTTTTATTTTAATTTAATTTGATGTATTTGTAATACATATTTTAAATAATGTTTCGTTATCTACACTTCTACTCAACATAAACTTTAATTATACCAAATCTTTCACTCCTCCGTGTACGCAATATGCTTAAAAAAGGGTACAAAGTTTTTCCTTTACGTGTATAGATATGCAGCGAAGTTTTGTTGATTGCCTCATTGGTCTAATGGTCGTAAACGCCATTGCTGACCATGAGGTCACGGCCTCCAATCCCTGGTTGGTGGTATAATACTGTCGTGCGCAGATGGCTGGTCTCGGTTGAGACTGGCTGCCGATATATATAAAAGAAAATGATAAATATACATTAAATATAGTGTAATAAATAAATTAAAAAGCCAAGCAGATGGGAGTCTTCATCAGGGGAGAGCACCGCAATTGTTATGAGTATTATTATGCGTGGGGTCAGGTTCCGCGAGTGGATCGGCAGCGCGGTGGTGAGCGCGCTGCGGCGCGAGGCGGCGGGCTGCGCGCACGCGGCGCTGGAGGCCGTGTGCGCGCTCATGCAGCCCATGCACCTGGACCCCGACCTGCGCCAGGAGCAGCTCAACAAGGCCAGCATGCTCTCCTCGCCCGCCTTCCTCGAGGGCCTGCTCGCCATGTGGGCCGAACACGTCGTAAGTTGTGCTACTCCGCGTTAACACTTATGTTTGTTAAATACAAAATTCCCGACAAAGTCTTGGCTGGAGTAAAATCCCAGTTATGACAATCGTTTGAGCAAAAAGTTTTCAACCTACCTTTTTATGAAAAAATTACCTACGCATCACTAATGACATATAATAACAAATTATAGTTTTTCATTGCAGTCTATCAAAAGTTTAATGCTTAATATAGATTGCATCATAAGCGGGATATTACCATGGTTGCCATGCTTGGCAGGCGGGTTATAACATAACATCT
Source organism: Parnassius glacialis (assembly GCA_033319125.1). Classification (NCBI taxonomy): domain Eukaryota; kingdom Metazoa; phylum Arthropoda; class Insecta; order Lepidoptera; family Papilionidae; genus Parnassius; species Parnassius glacialis. Next base: position 36,976,474 of record JAVANC010000020.1, read on the forward strand.
CAAACATCTCAAAATAATAAAAAGCTGCGGTTGCCACCGCTATTATTTTGAGATGTTATCAGAAACATGCTACTGCGCATCTCCTGTTTCCTTTACTTCAGTCACCTATTCTGACACTCACGGGATGACAAGAAATACTGATTCTATTATGGCGCTACTATACAGCTACGTACATGTCATTAATATTAATAAAAGTGATCGATCCACTCGACACTGTAGTATTTTTTTCCTATCAGTATAATATATTGACACACATAATAAAAAAAATTAAAGCTATCATCATGTTTGCTTATTCCTGGAACTACTTTGCATGCATTCTTTATACAAGGGCGACACTGAAAGATTTTAGAACTGGCCACTTGTAAACGATATAAAAAAAAATAAGTTCAAATTTTGAAAATCGAACTCTGCCAATATAATTGTGTATGTATTTTATTAATTTGTCATTTGTTTACGATTTGGCGGCAAATGGAAAATTGTCTGTGTCACGTCAACATGAATTTAATGCGTGAAAATTTTCGTACAATGATTTTTTATGATTTTCGATGTCATTTAAGTCAACAAGAAAGTTATGATAGACTTCGATTGGCCTTTCATGTTGAAGCCCCATCTCGTGCCACTGTTTACAACTAGTTTAATTATTTTATACGTAGAGACTGACAAAAGAGTGACTTATCAGCACATTCGGACAAGCTTAGGCATCGGTATGAGTCAAGTACACAAAATCCTCCATTAAAATTTAGCGGTCAGGAAGCTTTGTACCCGGTGGATACCTCATAATTTGACAGTGGCCGAAAAACTCCGTCGTGTTAATTGGTGTCGTGAAATGGTTCAAAGATTTAACGGAGGTGACTCAAATGCTGTGTTCGACATACTTACGGGTGACGAAAGCTGGATTTATTGTTATGATCCTGAAACCAAGAGACAGTCTGCTGTCTGGGTATTTCCTTCCGAGGAGTTGCCAACTAAAGTGAAGAGAGGTCGAAGTGTGGGAAAAAAGAAGGTGGCCTTGTTCTTCGGAAGGACAGGTCATTACGCAACAATTGTCTTAGAGGATCGAAAAACAGTTACTGCAGAGTGGTACACCAACAATTATTGTTTGCCACTTGTCTTAGAAAAAGTTCGGGAGAAACGACCTCGCAGTAGGATCCTCTTTCACCACGACGACGCCTCGTCGCACACCGCCAAGCAAACAATCGACTACTTGGCGACGTCAGACGTGGAATTACTGGGTCACCCGCCCTATAGCCCCGACCTTGGACATTGCGATTTTTATTTCTTTCCGAAAATGAAACAAAAACTTCGAGGAAAACGTTTTATGTACGCCGAGGTAGTAGTGGCTGCGTTTCGAAATGCCGTCGAAGAGACCCCTAAGGACAAGTGGGCAAAGTGCTTTTCTCAGTGGTTCCTTCGGATGCAGCGATGTATTGATGTAAATTGACACTATTTTGAAAAGATATAATAAAACTAATAACTTGCTATAGTATGTGCCAAATCGATTGAGAAAAACGGACAATGACCTTTCGGTCGTTTAACCAGGGGTTACAAACCTTCAATATATAGGCACATTTTATATGTAGTACTTTCTTTATTTATAATGATTTTTTTATAATGATTGATATAATATATATTTATTAACTATTATTAAAAAGTTATGTGAAAGATCGCTGTAGAAGAAAAATCATCTATTGTTATAAAGTACTTTATTCATTTAACAACAAAAAACATTAATTTATAACACATATAAAGATTCGAGTGATAACGACACCGAATAAGTACGTACTTATGCAAAAGATAAAACTTTATTTTTAATATTATATAAGAACTTTATTCGGTGCAATCATCACTCGTATCTTCACTTGATGAACTATCTGTAACATTAATTATAAAGCGATCTGCAGTTTGGTCAATTCTATCATCCATGCCACGCATTTTTTGTTCAACCTTAAGGACATGCTGAACACAGTTTTTCCATTTATCTGGCGTGATTTGAGTTAAACCATCTTTAAGTAAATTTTTAACATCTTTTAACTTGAAAGTTGTATTTTTTCGTGCAACGTACCCTTTCACATCTGCCCACACAAGTTCAATGGGGTTAAGCTCACAGTGATAAGGAGGTAACCTTACCACTGTGATGCTTTTTTCTTTTGCCATCTCGTCGGTGACGTAACTTCGATAGTTATCTTTAACTGCCTTTATTTTTTCCATTAAGTGGGTCTTTGTGTCCGAGGGCACGTATGCGATCTGTTTAGATTCTAGCCATTCCTGCATATTTTGTTTCCGCCAAGACATTGTTGGGGTTTTTTCTAAACGTCTGGAGTGGTAACTAGCGTTATCCATAACTATGACATCGCCGCTTTGCAGTTTTTCTATTACTTTTCTAAACCAGTCCTCGAAATGGAGAGCGTCCATACTCTCATGGTAGTCACCAGTAGATGATGATTCAAATACCCAATCACATCCCTCCAAAAAGCCATTTTCATTGCCAACGTGTACAACTATTAATCGCTTTCCTTTACCCGAAGGGGCTTTCGCGCCAGTAGAGTAGCCTTCTAACCGTGATTGACGAGAAGATTCAATTGTGGTGTCTTCCCATACCTTTCCCATAGTATGACCTGCGTTAATCCATGTTTCGTCAAGGTAAAAAATGTTACGTCCCTCGTTTCTTAATATTTGTATTTCTCTCAAATATCTGGTACGCCACAGAACTATCTCTGGGCGATCTATTAGACCACTTTTTCTGTTTCTCTTTATATATTTGAATTTTAAATGGCGCAACACACGTCGCAGGGAAGTTTTGCTCAAGTTTGGCAACTGGTCATCTTGATTTATACTGAGCAAAATTTTGTCTAAAGTCGGTAATTCTCCTGCAAGAAAGAACTGATGCACTTTCGCTCTTATAGCCGATTTATCAAAATCGTCCAACTTGTCAATTACAGACTTTTTTCTTTTATTAATTATTCCCTTTTCTGGTATTTTATGGGAATCTCTATACACGCTTAATACGCGATATATAGTGCTCTTGCTGACTCCTGAGATCTCCGAAACCTTTTCTACCATATTAACGTTTGAAGGATACACGTCTTCGGGCCAGGTGTATTTGACATATTTGTATACATTAATGATAATCTCTTGTTCCCCGACCGACAAAGTGGTAGGTTTTCTCTTTTTTACTGGTGACGTTAAAGGTGCTCCAGAAGATGGGCCTGTAAATAAATGACAAAAATATACTACCATAGTACTACATCACATAAATACATATTGTTTTAGAAAATAAATACCACATGGTCACATAAAAAGAGCGCTTTAAGAAATAGAAAGGCTACGTCGTCGCATTTGTACCTATTTGTACGTACCTGCTACGTTTATTATGGGTCGGCGACGTCTCTTTCCACTTGATGTTGAAGGACCGGGTCCTTCACCAAATTCTCCTGAACTCATGTCGATTTAGTAACGACCGTCACAGTAAAACTAATATAACAGATTCAAAAAACAAAAACTTAACGATATAACAAATTTAACAGTAAAAACTCAACTAAAACAATGCAATGAATGCTATGAATTACCCGAGACGTACACACGCAAGCGCTATCCGAACACGAATGAAAACAAAATGGCGGACCGGCCCAAAAAAGGTGACGCATCTCTGGCTGCCATTGTCACGTTTCTTTTAGAACGAACTGACGTAACGCGCGTTTTGTTTATTTTAAAGGGATGAATTTGCAAAAGCTCAATATGGTGATTATATTGCTTCAAATATTTTTTTAATATGAAACTGTTATTAAATGAATTGCTGCGTTACTTACCATAAATTGAAATATAAAATATAACACATTTTTCGCGATGTACCGTAAGATTTTACTATGTTTATAGGAACCACAGACAATATTATTTAAGAAACAAAAAAACAAAACATATGTGCTGACCTAGAAGTGGGAATAATATCAATATTTAAATATTGTTATCACATCTAAATTGAGATTTTGTAAGTTACGCCTTTTGACACTCGGCTCATATCTGAGGTCATTGTCCGTTTTTCTCAATCGATATGGCACATACTATAGTTTGTTCAGTTTTTGATTTTCTAAGAACTTTCAGTGTCACTCTCGTATGAATAAATTGTCTAATAAAATTGTAGTTATTTTTTACAATATAATGTAAAATTATAAAATTATTTTTTTATAGTTTCTGAATAAATATGTTTATAATGAATAACAAAAAGGTATTTAATAATTTGTTTCATAGACTTCAGGTAGCGGTGCATTGGTGGTGGCGGCGATGTTGGATTTCCTGACGTTCGCGCTGTGCGTGCCGTACAGCGAAACAACTGACGGAAAGCAATTCGATCAGCTGTTAGAAATGGTTGCTAATAGAGGGCGAGTCATCTTCAAGTTGTTCGAGGTAAGAACTGTAGTCACTAAGCATATTAAACATGTTACAGATGTTAAAAATTATATCGTTTTTTTAACTATTTTATGCCAGTGTGTGACTACAATTCCACCCAAGTAAAGTGTACTGACAGCTTAACAAAAGTCTATTCATTTTTGCCTTAGTGTCTTCAACACCCACATTGTAATTGGATGGAACGACAGATACTGTCGAATTATTCCACTCTCTGTACACATCACGAACGTTAAAGCTAGTTGTTTCGTTCACTTGTTACAGTAAAAGTGTCAACTATTTTGTTGACACCGCTTAAGGTGTTGAGTATGAATTAAAATAATAAAAGTTATTTTAAATACGTTGAACATTAATTAACTGAGATCCGCAAAATAAAATGATGTCTTACCTAGTTCGGAGAGCACCTTCGGCCCGCTCTCAATTGCGTGCATTAGCCCCGTTACCACTTATTCCAGTACAACTACTCCCAATAATGCAGTCGAATAGAAAAGACACATCACCGTCGATAATGCGTCTCGTGTTTCGCTCTAAACAAGGTATCCTCAGGTGAAGTAGACGTGCCTGACTGCTAAGTTCTTAGCAACCGCAGTTTTTAATTTTTAGTTGTTATTAAGGAAACGCTGCTGCCCATCTCCGGTTTTGTTTCCCTCTGTCGCTTCCTATGGCGCCCATGGGACGATATGGGGTATTGGATATATACACCGCCACCACATGATAGATAATGAGGGTATCCACGACTTTTTCTGCCACCGGGGCAGCGCCACTTAGAAATGAGGTGAAATATTTGACAAATTTCATAGCGGAGGAAGTTTATTTGTTAGAAAAGTGTAAAGATGAATGTTTCTTTATGAAATAGTAAATCTATTGTATATTAATTAAATTGGAAATGGATAAAATAAACTACGGATATTCCTAAAAGTAAAAGACAATTTTTTTTGAATATGTAATTTATTAAAGAATACAGCAGTGATGCATTGCTTAGTATATATAAATACAAAGAAACCGAAATACTTATTATTAAATCGCAACTTTTTAATGATGATGACACTGTGTGATAAATAAGGTTTACTTTAGTTTCAATTATTGACAACAGTTGAGCGTAAGATTATTAGCTCTCATTTCATTTTTAGTTGTGAAGTGGATCGATAGCAAAACAAAAATTCGTAATGGTAACAAAGAAGTTTATTGCGCTATTAAAGTGAAAAATACAAATGACCGTTAGATTTATCAAATGTGCGATACAATTTATACGTACGTATGTGCATACAAGCGGTGATTGGGCAGCTGCCCGCCAAGATTACTGTGGGGGGGGGGGGGGGGTTGCTCATTCGCATCTACTTTAAAATTCTATTACAAATGTGTACAAGTCTAACTACATGTATAATTTATAAAATAACCGTTAATATTATATTGTTTACTATGCAAATACAAACCTTAACCTAAGATAATAGTAAAGATAATAATAAAAATATTATATTAAAAAAGTGTTGTTTACAGAATTTTTTTATTCAACATAGATTATAAATAATACTAATTGAAAGCACTCTTATTCATTATGCTATGAGAATAGGTAAAGTAAACTAATCTAGCAGTTTCAACATTGATAAGATTTCTAATTTCTTTTACAGCATATTATGCTGCAGGATGTTGGTTGCTGCATATTGCTAAGTCTGCTTGCTAGTTTTGATATATGAGGGCTCTATTGAAGCTAGAATGATTCCAAGAAAAATGTTGGTATCGACAAGGCTCAGCTCATTCGAACGTATTTTTAAATGGAGACCCTTTAAAAATACATTAGAATTCAGATGTTTGACATTTGGAGTTATGAATTTCATACATTTTCATACATTTAGTGCCATTTAAATGTAAATTATTAACGTTCAATTAATTTACTTAATTAGTTATAACATTATTTACGTGGTGATATTTTAGTAATATGTAGTAGTAACTGTATACGAAGATGCATAAGTAGTGTGCTTGTGTATGTGTGTGCGCGCAGCACCCGTCGCTGGCGATCGTGAAGGGCGCGGGTCTGGTGACGCGCGCGCTGGTGGAGGAGGGCGCGGGGCGCGTGGGCGCGCGCATGCAGGCGCTGGCGCTGGCCGAGGCCGCGCTGCCGCGCCACCTGCTGGCCGCGCTGTACTCGCCCGCCGCGCCGCACCCTGCACGCCTGCACCTGCGCCACCTGGCGCGCCACCTCGTCGCGCTCTGGCTCGTCGACCACGCGCCCGCGCACGACCTGCTGCGCCGCATCATGCCGTCCGGCCTGCTGGCCTTCCTGGACAGCGCGGACGCGCCGCCGGCGAGCGCGCAGTGCGAGCAGGAGCAGGCGGCGCAGCGCGAGCGCGACAACCTGCAGCTGGCGCAGGCCACGCTGCGCACGCGCGCGCCGCACTGGGACGCACTCGAGCGACAGCTCAAGCACGTCGAGAAGCACATCGAGGTGAGCGACTGATCACACGCTTCACCTCCTACCGAACATTTGTATTTATCCTACCGAACAAATGTATTTATACTACTAGGCGAGCGCGAACTATTTATATACTACTAACTATTTATAACTCTTTAATTTTGTAAACATCGCACGTTGTTTTTGACAATCTAACACTATCAATTTTGTTCAATATGACTAAGAAAACGCTATCAATATTTACACAAACACTTCATCTACATGTATTGAACTTTATTTCAAATAAATATGTAACTTTATTTCGTATTTGCTTAAAAACAATAACAGTCGTATATCATAATGGGTAAGACTGGAGATTTTTTATATAGGATAGGTTGACAAACGAGCACACAGCCCACCTGATGGTAAGTGGTTGCTGTGGCCCATAGACATCTATCTATATCTATCCTCGTTTACGAATCAAAATGAAAATGCGTTGTCACCCGTTAGGACTAAGATGGAATGCCTCTTTTCCAGTAAAAAAGGGTCTCCGATTCTCTACACTCACCATACGAAACACAGCAGTGTTAAGCTGCTATTTGACGCTGGTGTTCTGTGAGAGCGTGGTCCTTCCCCGATCGAACCGACCCATTCGTGCTACAACTATACTACTAATATAGCTGCAGCATGGCTCTACCGCGTATAAACTATAAAATAAACTAGTAGAATATGCCCTGTTGCATTAAGTCCGCCTTTTTTACTTAGCGTACAAATAAAGCATAAAGAAATAAACAAATAAATAAAATGCAACCGGCGCCTGCACGATCTACAACTAAGAAACAGTTTTTGACCTAAATTGCGACTCTAGTAGTAAACATAGATTTCTTTGCCTCCTACCGACCATTCTCTGTTTACACGGAACTTATCTCACCATAGTGGCACATTCTTACTTTTATGTGCATGTGCATATTATTTTAGGTTGCCTACGTTCTAGGGTCACGATATATTAAAGATAATAAAATTAATTAGCTAAGATCCACGTAAAAAATTAAATAAAAATTGTGAGTTTTAGCTAGTTTGAGAAGGTTAAGAGTAGTGCTATATAGGTACAAAATTACTCTCAGCAATAGAAATGTACTTAAAGTACAAAAAAATAGGGTCACGATATGTTAAACATAATAAAATTAATTAGCTAAGATCCCTGTATAAAATAAAATAAAAATTGTGAGTTTTAGCTAGTTTGAGGGCTTAGGAGTAGTGCTATATAGGTACGAAGTTACTCTCAGCAATAGAAATATGTACTTCAAAAGAAATAGGGTCACGATATATTAAACATAATAAAATTAATTAGCTAAGATCCATGTATAAAATAAAATAAAAATTGTGAGTTTTAGCTAGTTTGAGGGGTTAGGAGTAGTGCTATATAGGTACGAAGTTACTCTCAGCAATAGAAATATGTACTTCAAGTACAAAGAAATAGGGTCACGATATATTAAACATAATAAAATTAATTAGCTAAGATCCATGTATAAAATAAAATAAAAATTGTGAGTTTCAGCTAGTTTGAGGGGTTAGGAGTAGTGCAATATACGTACGAAGTTACTCTCAGCAATAGAAATATGTACTTAAAGTACAAAAAAATAGAGTCATGATATACAGGGTATTTTTGAAACGCTCCCGAAAACGAATACAGACGACAGTACCAACTGTACCTTTGATGACGGGTGCAGTATAAAATCGATCCTGAGGAAAAAAAATCATCTTTTCACAACGTTTTATTAGCTTTATTCATTATGTATCATGTTAGTACAGCTAAATGAAACGATAATTGCATAAAAAAATCATGAAAATACTTAAACATAAAACCAGCAGTGGAATTACTGAATTACAATCAGCTGACTAGGGGTCAATGTAGGCGTGAACGCCGAATTCGCGCGGCTCGCAGCTAGTGCCACTAGCTGCGGGCCGCGCGCCCACTAGCGTAGTGGGTCATATCACAATACCTAATAATTTACAACACTTGTCTAAATACCTAACTTATCTACTTAACCTACTATTTTGCGACTGTGCTTGTCTCCACGTAGCCACATTTAGGTTAGAGTCATGCTTTTTTATTCATCGTGTAGGTATGTTTATTATTCGATGTATTCAGTTATGTACCTATTCAGATCAGTTCTACTAGTACTAAGTTATTTAAAAAAAATTAGGTATGAAACAGCTTACCGCTCTAAATCCCCGTGGTGACGTGCTCAAACCTGAAACCAGGCACACGTTGTTTCTGGTCTAATAACCAACTGCGGAAAACTCGCCGGCGGTCTTGATCGCCGGGAACTAAAGCTTGCACTTTGTACAATTTGTATGGGCGCATTCGGTTACAGTTTAACACTGTGAACTGTACAGTATGACACACTTGTTCCATCCCGACGCTTTAACAATTTAGCGATACTTCGTGTACCTAGGTTCGGATTCCGGCGAACGACATCTAAAATGCGCTCCTCTGAGTGAACAGCAACTTAACTTCCACCTTCTGCCGCTACCAGAGCAATGGGCCGATTTTCCAACACTCGCTGAAATGCTGCTGTTATCAGACGAGTGTCAGATGGATGTCGAGCGGTCGGGAATTTCCCTCGGTAAATTCGCAATGCATGCGTAGCATACCCGCGAGTTTCTTCAAGGCACATTAACATGTTGCCGTATTCACGAGCAATATAAACGTACGCGTTAGGCATTATAAAAACAAAACAGGAATCCTAAAACGTAACAACAAGAATAATATCATTAAGTAAGAAATAACAAGTAATAACGACTATAATTTAATAAACAAAACAATTGAATTGTCTCTTTTGATAGTCAACACGGGACTGTCTCAAAAACTAAAATTATTAATCAAACACGCTAATACAAATGCGCACAATGTAAAGTCCTTGAAGCACTGGAACCTTCCACGCACCGTTAAAGCGTTATGTATGTTAAGACATCGTCAACGTTTATTATTTATAAATTTTATCCCTACGACTAGTCTTCAAATGGAATTTAAAAGTTATGGTTGTAATTTTTAATACAATTACACTATCAATTGTACCTTGACGCAAGGAGCAGTTTAAAGAACTACTACGAAAAATTATTGAAATCAATAAACGTACCTAATTGGGTACTCAGTAGTCAGTCGCTCAGTGCCCAGGTTCAAGGCCAGCGTTTCTACGTGACGGGACGGGACCTATAAGAGTTCGGCGCCCGCGAGGATATTGACCCTATTGTCAGCTGATGTTATTTTTAAGTTTCACTGCTGGTTTTTTGTTTATGTATTTTCATGATTTTTTTATGAAATTATCGTTTCATTTAGCTGTACTAACATGATGGAGCGTGAATAAAGTTAATGAAACGTTGTGAAAAGATGATTTTTTTTCCTCGGGATCAAATTTATTTGTGACCCATGTGCTAAGGTGTAGTACCTACTATCATCTGTCTTCGTTTTTGGGAGCGTTTCACAAACACCCGGTATTAAACATAATAAAATTAATTAGCTAAGATCCATGTATAAAATAAAATAAAAATTGTGAGTTTTAGCTAGTTTGAAGAGTTAGGAGTAGTGCTATATAGGTATGAAGTTACTCTCAGCAATAGAAATAATTATGTACTTTAAGTACAAAAAAATACCCTAAGAAAGTACCCTAAAAACTGTATCTTTTTTATATAAGTTTTGTTAATTTTTGGAACGAATTTCCTTATTGGACGGTACGAATTTGGCGGATGGGAGCTAGGCGAGATAAAGTGTAAGACTTTTCCGTCACAACCCCTTCTGACGTAGTCTAAACTGCTTTGGCGGCTATAAGGAAGCGAGATGGAATAATATCCATCTCCCTCGCACTTTTACTTATATTGTCATGAAATAAATATTATTTTATTTTAAGTGACGCTTCATTTTAATAGACGTTAGTAATTAATTTCTTTGTATTTGTTAATCAATAATATAATACGTTTATCAATAATAATATACTACGAAAGTAACTTCGTTCCAATCGAGTGTTCCAGACACTCACACATGTTTTTTACCATTTTTTTTTCTTTATTCCATTAATATAATTTATCCTTTGCTACCAGCACCTATAGTAATGGTAGATAATGCCGCTCAATGCTGACACTACTCCAGGCAAACAGAACAACATGACCAATGCGCCCCATGCCACGTTATCAGGAGACATCACTCAAACCTTAACGCCGTCCATTACCAACTGGAGACGGTGAAACTGGCTTTTCGATCATGCGGGGAGACCTGTTTATGATTTTGGCTTGATATGGTTAACAACTGGTTACTTTGCCCATGCGCACTTCGGATGTTGAGGATCATGTGACGATGCCACTCATACTTCCATTTAGGTTGCGCTTCGAAGGTTGCCGCCGTGTATAGCATTGGGATGGTCTTTATTTGCACCCTGCCCATGTGGGCGGGTTTGTTTCCCGCTGGATGATCCCAGCGTTGTTGTTAACTCTGTTACCTATACTGTGCTTCAGCGAATGGAACTTTTTATTCCATCATCTGTGGTAACTATCTGAGGCAGATCCCAATCTTGGTTTGGTCGCTCCTGTAAAACCGCTTTACGTAATATGGAGGAGTGCTATCTATCAGGCCTGGGCTGATGAATCGGCGTTTCGGGATGTAAACACCAGCGCCCTTAGTCTTCTTCTTTAGTCTTCTTAGTCAGAGTACATTGGCTGTATTAGCAAGAAACTAGTTCGCCTTTCTTACGGAATCCGTGCATTCTGGTTTCTCGCTAAGGTTATTATAGTTATCGGGTTAGGGCTTTTATTTAATAAAAGTGAGTAAAATTTCTAATATTATATGACGTTTATTTTTACTTAGTTTTTTACATGAGTAGATAACAAAACATAAGAAAGCGCACTCTAGCATTATAAAGCCCTTTTAAATTTATTATTATCTAACAGCGCCGACTATCCCGCATTGTGAGTGCTTGATGTCGGATGTGTTTCACACAGTAGTACTCTGTATCCAAATCTCCTCTCCCTGGATATTTACAAGTCGAAATTGTGTCAAAAACGTGTGCTTTAGAGTTGCCACCGGTTCTTACGCGTCTTTTTCTATACTTCTATACTCTTCAGACGTTTTTCGGAAGTCTTGGAAAACAGCTTTTGTGCATCTGACCCCAACTTTAGGCTAATTGTCACCACCTCCTTGTTCATTAAAATAAGGTAATAAATTATTAACAGCCAGCCCATGCGATACCTTAAGGAGCACCAGCTGATTAGTGACCGCCAGTACGGTTGCCGTTGGAGCAGCTCAGCTAATGATCTAATTTACCTGACTCATTGAGGCAGTCGAGTCCAAGCGGGCAGCGAAGAACGGCCCGAATCGTCGAAAGAGCTCTTTCTGATCGACTGGATTCACTGGCTTTGCGAAGAGCTGTTGTATTTTTTTGCAAATTCTATAACTTCTATGTTTACTACCATGGGGAGTGTACAAAGGAATTGTTTGGATTAAATCCAACCTCCTAATTTCACCATCGCACATGCGACAAAATTCGCGATAAGAGTCCACGACCAATTATAAAATATTTAACCAAATTATTTAAATGAGTATAGAAAAGACACGAGTAAGGTAGCCTCTACCCATTCGGTCTTGATCACTCACTATCGTATGCCTCTGATCATGATCATGGATCTCTAGACCACGTCACAATATTACACGTTCAATCCTGATTTATTTAGTTCTTGCATCGCAATTATCGCGTTAAAAATTGTTATCATGAATTATTTAAATAAAGTTTGAACTTTGGTCTTGTATTTTTTATTAAGTATAGCTTTTTATTTGGTTTATTTGAAGAAAATAGTTTCAAAAAAAGGTCTGGGCATAACAGTGATTTTTGAAGCAAACATTTGTACACTCATTTAAACCCATTAGAAGAAGTTTAACTTATTGCTGAAACTGACTATTATAAAAACTATTTCAGGATGGGGATACATATTTTGATGAGTTACTAAAATAATAACATTGTATTTAACTAAACAAGATATTAGTATGAGAAAATATTATAACACTTCAAGAACATTTAACAGTGCCTTTAGTTTTTGTATATTTAGCTATAGAGGCGGAGAGCCCATGTAATCGACGTTCATCTTCAATTTGACCCGATGTTGATCTTGCGTTTACATGTTCAATCTTGATCACTAATCGCGATCATTTATTTGGTCACATATTGCGAATTTATTTACCGCTCCTTTGTTTTCTCGCCAATAGTATATTTAATTACGAGTGCGGAAAGCCTGTCATTGCAAAGAGTTCCGACAAATGTCTACCCGAGCCAAGGCGCAGCCGAAGGTGAGGGTTGACAGTCGGAACAAGTTGCAATGACGTTTCCGCACGTGTACTGAACAACTATTTTTAATACAGTTACGAAAAAAAATGAAGCAATTTAATAAAATAATAAAAAGTAAAATAATAAAAGAATATAAGCAGAGATTTTTTTTGTTTTCTTCACCCATTCTGGGTAGGCAAAAGGAACTGTGCCCATACAGCCAAGTCTTCAGTAGAATTTTTTTATTGATATGAAATGAAAATGAAATTTAAATTATTTTCAACAGTGGTAGAGTCACGCGGCAGCTTTTGCTGTCGCACGGATGGGCCGGCTCGAACCGGGGTGGTACCACGACCTCACAGAATACCAGCGTGAAGTAGAGGTTTACCTCTGCGTTTCGCTTGGTGAGTGCAGGTGGCCGGAGGCCCTTTTTACTGGAAATGAGGCATTCCATCTTAGTCCTCACGGGTGACAGCGTAAAACGTAAAGAAAAAGCTCGAGTATGTAATAGCCCACATCCCGAACGCTATACCTCCCTGCAATACACCACTTTTTGAGCAACTGTATTAAAAATACTTTTTTGGTACCCTTGGCTTACGGCGTGTGTTGGTTGTGGCAGCACTACGCGTCGCTCGCGCTGCAGCACTGGGCTCAGCGGGCGCGCAGCGTGACGGGTGCGGGGGCGGGGGCTGGTGCGGTGGCGGTCGCAGGGGCGGGCGTGGGCGCGGCGGCGGGGGCGGGGGCGGGGGGCGCGGAGCGGCGCGAGCGGCCCGTGCTGCTGCGGCGCCGCCGCGAGCGCCTCAAGTCCACCGCCAACTGGCCGCTCTTCTACTACCAGTTCCATCGCGACCACGCGCTGCCCAACCTCATATGGAACCATACCGTGAGCTTGCTTAACATCTTTAATTCATCCGAATTTTCTTAATTAATAATTGCATAAAATCATTCTCAAGAATGTAGGGGTTAGTGAATCAGTTAGTACAAATACAAATTGATGCACTGGCACTAGTAGTACGGCTCCCAATCACCAGTCATTCGTTACATCTTTTTATTAATCACAGTATTTCGTTAAGGATTATTTATTTGTTTGATATTAATTTATTCACTTAAATATCAAAATCTATATTACTTATCTTCCTTAATTGCTATTAGTAATTAATTTAATAATTTCACTACAATATCAATATTAATAACTTATTTCTGAAAACTGGTGCTTCTCATGTGGTTCCATATAAATTTGATCAAGGTCTGGCCAATAGTTTTTAAGTTATTCTTAATAATTTATATTGAAGTTGGTTGTGCAAAATTTTTAATTTTAAATTATTCGAAATTGTTTTCAAATGAAAATATTTATCATGTACACGTTTTCTGTTCAACAAGAAAAATCATTATTTAAATTTTGTTGCTTTTAAAACTTAATTTCCGAGTTTATTGGAATAACAATATTAATTAATAATAATAACAATCATTCGTGAAAGCTGTTAAATCTCTAGGCGCTGTTATGTTCTTAAATTAGGTGATCAAAGTACATGTTTCCTTAAGATACTGCGCCAGTATACTGGCAGTCCACAACGTAACGAATTTTTCACCAGTGAGAGCACTGAGCAGTGCTCGCAGTGTATATACCCAATGTCAACATCGTCGCTTATTTTATTTCATGTTCCAGTTTTATCTATCAGTTAACCCAGCAGAGCGAATATCGTAATAGCACTTGTTTCGAGTTTAAAACGCTGCTCCCCGTCTCTGGTTTGGGATATTATATTTCAGGCTACGGATTTTCTTACAAAGCCGATATATTGTTCAAATGTTAATAAATATATACATTTTATTAAAGCTTCTATATTGTTTAAATTTTTAAAAAGCTTAGCAGTAAACCACAACTCTCGTCTTCGTTAAGTAATTACTATTGATAGGTAATCATATTATCAAAGTTCTCACATCAAAACATGTTTCTGTCACCATCTGAGCATGTAAAGATTTTCGGGATATTTCTAACTCTTCACAACGTGAGAGCGAAAATAATTTCTTTAAATACAACTACACATCAAAGGCAATCAGTAAAGGTTATTATTTTCAAACACTTTAACAGACTCGTGAAGAACTCCGTAACGCGTTAGAGAACGAACTGCGTGCATTTACATCGGACCGTGATGTGGCTGGCAACACGCTAACATCATGGAACCACGCGGAGTTGGAAGTACATTACCAGTGTTTGCAGAACGAAGTCAAAATCGGCGACTATTACCTCAGGATATTGCTCGAGCAGAGGGATAACGATGACAGCCCTATACGCAAGTCGTAAGTATTTCTCTTCTATGAACTATTTATTTGTATATTAAATATCGATAGTTTTGATTTTCAATAGTTATCGACAGTTAAATAAAAACTACCGATAATATGGGTACTGACGATAGTTTCATATAAATGAGTAAATCACTATGAATGAAAGTATAAATGGATTAGTAGTAGTATGTACTTTCCGAATGAATTATCTTAGATATTCGTATAGGGAGTTTATTGACAATCTTCTCGCTATGAGTATTGTTTAATATTAGAACATCACTGGTGACTTCTCATGATAACTATCACCGAAAAAAAAAATTACATTTATATTTAATATAAAAATTAAATAATACCTTGATTCGACAGTTTTCGGTAATTTCTTGAAAACAATATACTCTGCCCCTATTTATAAGAGAGATACTCTACGCTATAATAACTTGCAGTAAATCTCCCCGTTAAACATTGCGGTGCTTCTGAATATTCATAATAATATTTTTTTATTATCGTTAATGTCATACGTTGATATCATTATGCAGTGTAAAATCTAGTTGATTCCTGTTAAAATAATAAGTAATAGGATTTTTATTGCAGGTATGAATTTTTCAATGACCTCTATCACCGTTTTCTATCAACACCGAAGGTTGAAATGAAATGCATGTGTCTACAGGCTATGACTATTGTGTACGGAAGATATTATGAAGATATTGGTCCATTCGCCGATACGAAATATATTGTTCAAATGTTAGATAGGGTAAGTAACTTTTATAATCTTAACACAATGTCTGAGCTATTATTTCTTCTTCCTTTTCATTAGACCCTAAAAGTACAATGGTGACCGTGAGCCTTTCTCATTATAATGGGAATTTGCCATATTTATTTATATTTATCACGAAATATCGCCTAGGGGTGGGCTGTAACAGGTAAAATCGCACATTTGTTCCGGTTGTTCCGATTCCATATAAATAGCAGTTCTAAAAAACTGTTACAAAATAGCAGTCTATTACTACAGTCTTAATAAGTACTTCTCTTTCTAACTAAGGTGTTGAACCTATGCGAGAAAAGGAAAGAGCTTGTGACGAGTAACAGGGTGTATCAGTAACATTTTTTATCTTATTCTCACAAAGGAACTGTCATATTTATGAATAAAGAAAAACTTGTGACTGTCTTTTAGTGGATTTGTTATCTCGTGGTAAATTTGTTATAGCGTGGTCCTTCTCGTGGAACAGGAAATGTTCTTTCAGTTGGTTTATCACAGTTACAGTCTGCTATTTTAAGATACCTATTTTTTATCTATTACGATAAATACGCCTCATTCCTAATATCACCACGTTTGCCGGGCTAATTGGCGATTGCCTTACCAGGTGTATCACAACTTTGCTGCTCCTAGCCCCCGGTCTGAATATTGCGTTTGGCGTAAACAGGATAGCTATACTGCTATACATTGGAGTTAGAAGCCGTAAGATCGTTCCGGCATTCAAAACAGTCGCCTTTTACGAACTGGGGTAGTGACTCTCTTTACGCCGCTATCACACAAGAAAACTATTTTTTTTATTTTTATTTAATTAAAATTTTTCGAATGTTACAGACGTGCGACAGGATGGAAAGAGATAGACTAGTTCAGTTTCTAGCAAAGTTAATATTACATAAGAAAAATGTTAGTGAGATATTGGAATGGAACGGTGTTAGGTAAGTAGTATATCATTGTGGAAATATCTCTTATTTAAAAATAACTTAATATTCATTCCCTTTACTTTTTTTTATATCAACAACTTCAGCCACATAGCCAGAAGAAGCCCAAAGAATAAACGAAGTGTAGGCCTCTAATTCACTAAATGTAAATAAAGACCTAGTAAGAGGTAAAGGAAATCTATGGATACAAATGGCTCAGGACAGTGTGTATGGCACTCCTTTGGGGAAACCTAAGTACAGTAGTGTAGTTGTGAAGGGTTATAATGATGACGATGGCGATGCGTTTAGGCGAGGTAGTGGATAGCATGTGTATAGGTGGTTGTGTGCAGGATCCTGGTGGAGCTGACGACGCTGGCGCACCTGCACACGTCGCGCGCCACGGTGCCGGCGCAGAGCAACGTGCTGGAGGCGGCCGCGCAGCCCGGCGACCAGCCCGCGCCCAGCGAGTGGTACTACAACCTCGAGCTGCCCGACAAGCTGCACCGCAAGGGGCCCGTCAGCCTGCAGGAGGTAGCGCTCGCGCCCAGCACAACCCTCTACACCGCCAACCACTCATCTACTATATTAGACGCTTTCATAACGGGATAGCTTAGAGGCTTACTTCTTGTTTTATAAAACTGAAGTTACAATCGACAGTTCACCTGATGGTATATTATTACTGTAGTCCATAGACACTTTGTAGCCAACTTCAAACAAATGCGTTATCCATGGTATATCTATAGACCGGAACACGCCAATGTAGGTATTGATTGCTATTTGGCGACAGAAATAAGTAAGAAGGTCGTACCTACAAAGACGGACTTGTAAGCAGAAAAAGTTAAATTAAATATGGTACAATATATATTATTAAATATAATAATTACCCCACTTTGCTTGATCACCAATGAAATTGTTAATTGCAATTTTAAGTGCTGATTTGCCACGTGCTCGGCGGTGAAGGAAAACATCGTGAGGAAACCTGCATGTCTGAGAAAAAAGAAAAAAATATTTCGTTGACATGTGAAGTTCGCCAACACGCATTGGGGCAGCGCGGCGGACATTTCCCTGCCCTAAAACCCTCTCAAAAATAAGAGAAGGCCTGTACCCAGCAGTGGGACGTAAATAGGCTGCAACTTTACTTTACTTTACACTTTGCTTCCTCAGAATCTTCTACATGTATTACTTCTTTTGTTCTTGAAAAATCTAATACCGATGAAATAATTTCAATAATAAAAAGTTTAAGGCCTGCTTTTACTTTTTTTTATAGAATAAAGATTAACAAATGACATCTACATTTTTATCCTCGATTAAAAACCAAATGCAGATTCGTTGTCACCCCCGAGGGCTAAGATGGAATACCTCATTTCCAGTAAAAAGGATCTCTCCGGGTCTCTATACTCACCATACGAAATACAGCAGTCTTAAGACGCTATTTTACTCTGGTATTCTGTGAGAGCGTGGTCCTTCTCCGGTCGACCCGAACCATTCGTGCTACAATCATAATATAGCTGCAGTGTGGCGTGTCTACCACATACAAAACTGCTACAGGGTGGGTTGGCGTATCTCTCGCTATGTTAAAAAGATACTTTGTGATCCGTTCTAAGCAAGCACAGGTGAACTCCGTCTTATGGTGCCTGTTTTTTTGTACGAAATAAAACACATACACACGCAAGCGCGCACACGTACACACACACACAGGCACGCATATACGCACGCTCTCACCCACGAAAGCATGGACGCACTTACGCGCTCATATGCATACGCACGCACGCACACGCATACGCACGCACACTCGCACACTCGCACACGCATACGCATGGACGCTCGCACGCACGCACCCAGCGCACGTACAATTTATTTATCTTATTCTGTTTGACACGTTATTGTTAACTTAGGAAGTATAATTCCTAGTGGTCCTTTATCAGAAACTTCACAAATTCACCGTATAGTTATCAATAAAGATTATTATTATTATTGTTACTGTTCATCATCATCATCATCATTACAGCCTTTCACAAGTCCACTGCTGAACATAGGCCTCCTCCAAGGAATGCCACAATGCACGCTCCTGAGTCACCTGCATCCATCGACTTCCTGCATGTCTTACCAGGTCGTCACTCCATCTAGTAGGGGGTCGCCCTACACTTCGCCTACCGGTACGAGGCTGCCACACGAGAACCTTTTTTGCCCATCGGTTGTCGGTTCTTCGAGCTATATGGCCGGCCCACTGCCACTTCAGCTTACTAATCCATTGGGCTATGTCGGTCACTCTGGTTCTACTGCGGATATCCTCATTTCTAAGTTTGTCGCGCAGAGAAACCCCGAGCATAGCCCTCTCCATAGCTCGCTGAGCGACCTTGAGTTTCCTCATACGGCCAGCAGTGAAGGACTACGTCTCAGATCCGTAAGTCATCACTGGCAACACGCACTGGTTGTACAATTTCGTTGTCAGGTTTTGAGGTATGTCTAATGAGAAGATGTGTCGTAGTTTCCCGAACGCTGCCCAGCGTCGTCGATTGACCTCTCGGTCGAAGTTGGACTTACCTAGTCGGACTATTTGTCCCAGGTAAACATACTCGTCAACAACTTCGAGCTTAGTGCTCCCAACAACTACCGGCATAGGTGTGACATGGACGTTAAACATGATTTTTGTTTTGTCCATGTTGATCTTAAGACCTATCCGTTGGGAGACACTATTGAGGTCATTGAGTATAGTGATTAGGTCCTCCAGCGATTCTGCCATAAGGACTATATCGTCGGCAAATCGAAGGTGAGTGATGTACTCGCCATTGATGTTAATACCGTATCCTTTCCAGTCCAGCAGTGAAAAGTTTCGGGGATATAACGTCACCCTGTCTTACACCTCTCTGCAGTTGGATAGGTTTCGTACTCTGATTCTGTACTCGGATAGCCATCGTAGCTCTACTGTACAAACACTTCAGCACTTCGATATACCGACAGTCAACTAGACACCGCTGAAGGGACTGTAGCACCTCCCAAATTTCGACGGAATCAAAGGCTTTCTCATAGTCCACATACGCAAGGCTAAGTGGCAGATTATACTCCTCTGTCTTCTGTACAATCTGCCGGAGGGTATATATGTGGTGTATGGTACTAAAGCCTTTTCGGAAGCCGGCTTGTTCGGGAGGCTGAAAGTCGTCAAGTCTGCATGCGAGACGATTCGTAATGACTCTCGAAAACAGCACGTAGACGCGGCTCAGAAGGAAAATCAGTCTGTAGTTCTTCAAGAGAGCGTTGTCGCCTTTCTTGAAGAACAAGACCACCGCACTTCTGCTCCACGCCTCCGGAGTAGTGCCACCATGGAGGACGGAATTAAAGAGATTCTGAAGGACTTTAAGTACCGGTTTTCCACCCGCTTTCAGAAGCTCCGCTGTAATTCCATCCTCGCCCGAGGACTTGCCGCTTTAAGGTGCTGGAGAGCCATTCTAATCTCGCTCAGACTGACGTCCGAGATATCTTTGGAATAGTGTCGGATAAGACTCGCTCTTGGATCGTTACTCACACTTGCGTGTGGCTCCAACGATGACGTGTATGAGTGAGATTGAGATGTTCTATGGGCAACTCCCATAGAACCTCTCAATCTCACTCAAAATCTCAGGTGTCCCGGAAACGATGCTACCACACTTTGATAGTTGGCTCTTTCTGGCAGACAGATCTCTGGCAAAGACTTTGGAGCCTTGGTTCCGCTCGATCGCTTCTTCAATACAAGCTGTATTGATGTTGCATAAGTCCCGCTGCATGCATTTGGAGATCTGTCTGTTCAGTTGCCTGTATGCTGTCAAATCTGTTGAAGAATGTAGCTTCATCTCCCGTCTAACAGCCATGAGATTAAGAGTGTGATCGGAGAGTTTTTGTGTTCTTCTGCGGCGGGTCTTGCAGAACTTAGCTCCGACCGCATGGACAGTTTCCACGAGCTTGTTATTCATATCGTCCACTTCATTGCAGTCTTCTAGGCACCGAAAATGGCTTTCGAACTTAACTTTTAGGTTCAGTGTGCCTCTCACCATTCGGTGATCGCTGCCGGTTTTCATCCTCGCGATCACAGAGACATCACTGAACAGTTGTCGTCTGGTCGTCATAATGAAGTCAATCTCATGTTTTGTCGAACCGTCGGGGCTCGATCAGCTCCACTTCCTGTGGGGCCGCTTCTGGAAGAAAGAGTTCACCATAAAGAGTCCCTCTTTCTCCATGAAGTTGGCCAGCTGCTGGCCCCTTAGGTATTCCGTTGCCCTATTGTTACTCTATATTTACTCATTCTCATAGTCATAGAAAAACTGAATAAATAACTAATCGTGTGGTCGCAGCTGAAGGAGCTGTACAAGTCAGGCGAAATCAACAACAAGACGAAGTGTTGGGCGAACAGCATGGAGGGCTGGCGGGCGGTGGGCAGCGTGCCGCAGCTCAAGTGGACGCTGGTGGCGCGCGGCGCGCCCGTGCTGGACGAGAGCGCGCTCGCCGCCACCGTGCTCGACCTGCTCATCACCTGCGCGCGCTACTACCCCAGCAGGTGCCTCACTGCACGTACACAAACATAAACACTCACGCCTGCCCCTGTGCCCAGGGGGTAGGCAGAGACGTGCTGGACGAGAGCGCGCTCGCCGCCACCGTGCTCGACCTGCTCATCACCTGCGCGCGCTACTACCCCAGCAGGTGCCTCACTGCACGTACACAAACATAAACACTCACGCCTGCCCCTGTGCCCAGGGGGTAGGCAGAGACGTGCTGGACGAGAGCGCGCTCGCCGCCACCGTGCTCGACCTGCTCATCACCTGCGCGCGCTACTACCCCAGCAGGTGCCTCACTGCACGTACACAAACATAAACACTCACGCCTGCCCCTGTGCCCAGGGGGTAGGCAGAGACGTGCTGGACGAGAGCGCGCTCGCCGCCACCGTGCTCGACCTGCTCATCACCTGCGCGCGCTACTACCCCAGCAGGTGCCTCACTGCACGTACACAAACATAAACACTCACGCCTGCCCCTGTGCCCAGGGGGTAGGCAGAGACGTGCTGGACGAGAGCGCGTTCGCCGCCACCGTGCTCGACCTGCTCATCACGCAATAAGAAGTGCTCCTACTTCCAATCTCTTTCTTTTATTGACCAATTGTTAAACTATAAACCAGTATATGCTGATCTTGCATTAGTAGGCAGTCAGTAGTACTGGGAGATCGACTTACACCTTTTAATGTCATTGGCATTATACGCGAAAAATTCCAAAACTGCGAAGCTGTGGTCGAGTGACTACTCAAATAAATCATCTGTTACTATGGCGTCAGTAACTAAGTACCTAATT
Source organism: Parnassius glacialis (assembly GCA_033319125.1). Taxonomy (NCBI): domain Eukaryota; kingdom Metazoa; phylum Arthropoda; class Insecta; order Lepidoptera; family Papilionidae; genus Parnassius; species Parnassius glacialis. The sequence continues at coordinate 36,998,838 of JAVANC010000020.1, forward strand.
ATCTAGATCTACCTATAATTAATATTATATTACCTTTCGGTATCTTTAGGAACAGTAAAGAATGAAAAGTAGAAATTCCTATTGTTATTTAAGTACTCGTATACTATGCAGTACCTTTTGGCTTTTTGAGAGGCCATACTTGAATAAAAACTCAAAAATAAATATCAAAAGTGCCTAAGTACTTATAAGGGAAAAATATTTTTTATGTTAACGTAAGGCGCGCGTCAGCTCAGGCGGGCGCGTGAGACAGGCCTGTTAAAACAGAAATATTAACAAGATAAAATAAATGATTTTTAATGATTATCTTACGTAGCCAATTAGTTCCCACCCAGGCGATTCCAGAGCGGGGTCGCTAGTTATTAATGTTATTTTAAAAAATGCGGCCAAGTGCGAGTCGGACTCGCCCATGAAGGGTTCCGTAGCAGCAAGTAACATAATTTACGTTTTATGACATATTAAAAAAACTTTTTTTTTTATAGAATATGGGTGACAAACGAGCACACAGTCCACCTGATGGTAAGTGGTTGCTGCGGCCCATAGACATCTACATCTATCCTCTATTACAAATCAAAATGTAGATGCGTTGTCACCCGTGAGGACTAGGATGGAATGCCTCATTTCCAGTAAAAAGGGTCTCCGGCCACCTGCACTCACCAAGCGAAACGCAGAGGTAAACCTCTACTTCACGCTGGTATTCTGTGAGCTCGTGGTACCACCCCGGTTCGAGCCGGCCCATCCGTGCGACAGCAAAAGCTGCCGCGTGGCTCTACCACTGTTAAAAAACTACTTACTAGATCTCTTCTAAACCAATTTTCGGTGGAAGTTTACATGGTAATGTACATCAAATATTGTTTTTTAGTTTTATCATTCTCTTATTTTAGAAATTACAAGGGGGGGGGGGGGGGACACACATTTTTCCACTTTGGAAGTGTCTCTCGCGCAAACTAATCAGTTTGGAAAAAAATGATATAAGAAATCTCAATATCATTTTTGAAGACCTATCCATACATATCCCACACGTACGGGTTTGGTGAAAAAATTTTTTTTGAGTTTCTGTTCTAAGTATGGGAAACCCCCAAAATTTATTGCTTTTTTTCTATTTTTGTGAAAGTGTGAAAATCTTAATGCGGTTCACAGAATACATCTACTTACCAAGTTTCAACAGCATAGTTCTTATTGTTTCTGAAAAAAGTGGCTGTGACATACGGACGGACAGACAGACATGACGAATCCATGAGGGTTCCGTTTTTTGCCATTTGGCTTCGGAACCCTAACTAATGCACCTACTTGTGTATACAATTCTTTATTTTTTTCCCTTTAATAGAAAACTTCCAATTAATTTAATAAAATAAAGTTACAACGATATACCGTTATAATCGGGTTTTAGCTATTGATACTGTGCATGTTGACACAAATGATTGAACTAACGAGTAAAACCCGTGGAACGAGCAAAGCTCGTTGCCTGCGCAGTACTTTATACTGCTTGAACAAGTGGGGGAGTTTTAACGCTAATTAGTTTTCGACCCTCACTTGTAACAATTTCTGTAATGTTTAACGCTAAAAGAAAACTATAAATGGAGTCACGTGATATTCACCTGATTCAACATTGAGATATGCCATTCTTATTCATTCGTATATTTACTTACATAAATTACAACATGGACATACAACCAGACCCGGATCAATTATGTGTAGAGATTCAAACTAAACTATGAGAAAATTTTCTATTTTCTTACACTAGTGATCTATTGAAGTAAGTAGATTTATCTATCTACTTTGTTAAAGAAAGAGGCTAAAAGGCCAGAAATTTATCACATGCGTATTTTAATAAAAATAAAACGTAACCCACGAGTGCAGAAACCCGTAACTTCTACTGCACTGTACACACATATTTATGAAATTATTGTATTCAGATAAAAACATTTTCTTCTTTTCAGAGATGAAGAAGATGCAGTGATAAGGCCATTGCCACGAGTAAAACGAATATTATCCGAACCGTCTTGTTTAGCCCACGTCGTACAACTATTGTTAACATTTGATCCTGTTCTTGTTGAGAAGGTAATTATTTTTTTACTACATATTATTAACTAATTAGTTGTATTCGTAGTTACTTAGATAACAGGTAAAATGTTTATAAAATAACAACAATGTTTTTAAATATAACCTATAACCTTTAGCCTTTGTAGTGTTTCTTCATCTTATATTAATTATATATTATACTATTTTAAATTAAGACATTGTTTGAATTAACTGTACACTTTATTTAAAATAAAATTATTATTATTATATTCCTATTTTTAGGTGGCAACATTGTTGTACGAAGTCATGCAAGACAATCCAGAAATATCAAAATTATATTTAACAGGCGTATTTTATTTTATGTTATTGTATACGGGCTCCAATCTTTTACCGATTGCGAGGTTCCTACGACTCACACATATGAAACAGGCGTTTAGAGCTGATCAAGTAAGTTTAGAAAAATTTAATAGCAATTTACATATTTTACACGAATTATGTTAGCGTTCCTTTAGGGTAATATGCAAATTTGCTGTAAATTTTGTCTTACGAGGGCGGCACTAAAAATTTCGGGAATCAAGGAAGTGACACAACATTACTATTTAAAAATGTATTTATTGCTTTTCGAAGTATTCTCCGCGAAATTTGACACATTTTTCCATACGATGGAACCAATCATTGAAGCAACCATTCCATTCGGAAGTTGGGGTCTCCAAAATGGCCGTTTTGTAGGCGTCCACAGCTTCTTCAGGTGATGAAAATCTCTGTCCACGCAATTTATTCTTTATTTTAAGGAAAGTGTAGAAATCATTAGGGCTTAGGTCGGGGCTGTACGGCGGATGGTCTAATAATTCTATGTTTTCTTGCTCTAAAAACTCTTTTGTTCTGTGTGCGGTGTGAGAACTCGCATTGTCGTGATGGAGGATGATACGGCGATTGCAGTTCTCTTTACGGAGTTCAAAAACGACCTGTGACAAACAAATGCTAGCATAAATTCTGCATTAACCGTTCTTTGTCCCTCAAGAGGAATAGTCGTAACATGGCCGGTTTTGGAGACAAACGTGGCCACCATTTTTTTTGCAACACTCCGTGAACGAACAATTTTTATTGGCTTTAACTCATTTTCGAACACCCAAACTCGTGACTGGTTTTTTGTTTCTGGTTCGTACGCATATATCCAGGATTCGTCACCTGATACGATGTTGTATACAGCATTTGAGGATCCTGCGTGGAATCTTTCGAGAGTTCTGACGCACCAAGTAACGCGAGCCGCTTTTTGCTCTTCACAGAGCGAATGCGGTATCCATCGGGAAAACAACTTTTTTACACCTAATTGTTCATTCAAGACTACTTGTATTTGACTCATGCCAATGTCTAAAGTTGCCTGAATTTCGCGGTATGTCACATGTCGATCTTCCTCAATCAGCTTATGCACAGCATCAACGTTTTCTTGGGTGACTGCAGTTTTTGGACGACCTTGACGGGGATCATCACTGAGCTTGACACTTCCACATTGACATTCAGCAAACCAGCGATAGATTGTGGTTTTGGATGGGGCTTCATCACCAAATGCAGAAATCATCCGGTCAACACACTGTTTTTGTGTTAAACCACTTCGAAAGTCATAATAAATCATCCCTCTTGAATTTTTTCGAGTCAATTCCATTTTATCAACGACTAAACAAGTTTGACAAAACCTTGTGACAAGACCGAGAATCTTTTTTTAAATAAATAAATGGTATTCGATTTTTAAAACCAAGGAGTTTTTAATTAAAAAGATTTTAATGTGACAGGAACAGTGGAAATATTCCATTCCCGATACTTTTAGTGCAGCCTATGTATATTTCAAATTTTTATTTTATCATACCTTTGTATTTAACTATAATGAAAAACCCTTAAGACTTGTTAACATTTACCTTTTCAAAGTATTGTTATAACAACGTTTTATTTATAGTCTAGTTCGGACATAATGCAGCGGTCGATATTAGGACAATTGCTACCGGAAGCAATGGTATGCTACTTGGAAAATCACGGCGCTGAAAAGTTTGCACAAATATTCCTCGGCGAGTGGGATACGCCTGAGGCTATCTGGAACAACGAAATGAGGTATGTAATATGTTTTTTTTTGTGTTCAAATATGCTACGATTGGGGCATGACTACTTATACATAAATAAGGGGCTTTAAAATTTACAAATTGGTAGTTTCTTTTTTGCTTTGTCAATCCAGGCAGGTTTTATATATTCTGCGTTATCACGTCTGAGGGCTAAGATAAAATGCCTCGTTTCCAGTAAAAATGTTCTCCGGTTCTCTAAACTTGTCATACAAAACACAGAAGTATTAAACAACTATTTTACGCTGGTATTCTGTGACAGCGTTGTCCATCCCCGATCAAGCCGATTTATTTGTAATGCAACCATTTGCGTTCTAGTACCTATCATGTCATTTAAATTTAAGAGAAATTCAAATTTTTAACGAAATATAAAAAATATGGTAACGAATATGTACGATAACGAAACTTATGTATTGCTTAGAGAACGGTTTATAGAGTTGCAAAATAAATGCTATCAATTATACATAAGTGAGGTTAGAGACTCAATTGTCAGTAATCCTTGCTTGTTTTGTTACACAAAGGCATTGAACAGATCCTCACATGAGTTACTATCTGTTATGAAATACGAGGATAAATCTGGGGATACTTTCTTTCTTTATTCTTTATTGTACACACTATAGGTTGGTAACAATTATTAAATATTTAAATAAAATGTACAAAGGCGAGCTTAACCCTAATAAGAGTTCTCTTCCAGCAAACCTGCGACTACTTGTGAATCTGTTTGTTTTATTCACTGAATATTTTTGATTCACTCCTTATTTCTAACGCTAAAACCTGTCAGCTGAACCTTGACAATCAATACCAAAATAGTTATGGTACAAGTGACATAGATATAAACCCCAAGGAGATATCAACATTCCTTAAATCCACAAACCTAAACAAAGGCGCCGGACCGTGTGTGACAAGTACACAATTTAGTTTCGCCTCTATTTATTATTTTTAAGCGATCTTTAAGTGGTATCGACCAGCCACCTGGAAATTTGCGTTTGTAACGCCAGAACATAAAAGTGGTGACGGATCTAATATAAAAAATTGCAGGTCTAAATTAAACATCTTTGCTAATATATTTGAAAGACTTTTTTACCGTCACGTATATGCCGCATTACAATCGTTACTCCGTACTCCAGAACAACATGGGTTTTGAAAAAAACGTCGCCTGTGTCCAATCTATTAGTTTTTAATGATCACAATTTAAAAATGGACAAGTTGATATTATATTTATCGATTTCAGTAAAGCCTTTGATCGTATAGACCACCTGTTGCTCCTCGAGAAGCTTTATAAAGCTGGTATACACGGTAACCTATACAGATGGTTATCGTCGTATATTAGTAGAAGATCGCAGGCGGTTACAATAAATGGGTTTACGTCCTCGTCAATTCCTTCTGGTGTGCCTCAAGGCTCTTTGTTAGGGCCGTTGCTGAATCCCTATAAAATAGCTCTTCATCAGTCAATCAAATCATAAAGGGCCAGAAGGGCGCAGCTTTATCGACGTCATTTTGACAGTTGACATTATAGTATATATTAGTCGATTTTAGTATTGTGTAGTGTAGTTAGTTATTTTTAAGTTGACTTTTCGAAGTGTTCCTAATTATTGCCAAAGCTTGTTCGCTATTTTTTCCACAATACATTAGTTATAGTGTACGATTTTGTGTTTTTGTCTCTGTCCTCCTCCTAGCTTTGGTTTTACAGGGCGGCAAAGTTTAAGGTGACCATATTACCCTCACGTACCTTATAAGACGTACCCAACCTTTAGCAATGCCCAGAGATAACACTAATTATCGCTGTTACTCTTTTTTTTATTTGACTTGTTTGTAACAGCAACTTGGAACTATTTCGGACAAATATTTATATAAAATATTTACCTTTTATTAAATATTTATAAAAAATATTTACCTTTAAATGTTAATTTTTTTTTATTTTCTCACCCCTTTTAGTATTTTCGAAATTACATTTTATAATTTATATTTAAATCCGAATATGTACCTTTTAATAACTATGTAGATTTAAAATTTTGTAATAAGTGAAATGTTTAAAAGCTGTTAATGTTCCGAATAAAATAAATAAAAAACAAAAATAATCCGTCCTATTGGATTGTTAAAGATATTTTTTATTTAAGAAGATTTCTTTGCCCTTTAAAAGCCAATAGAATGGTCAGACAATGTTATAAAACATAATATACATATTTCAATAAGTATTACTTCAACCCTTAAGTTTTCATGATGATAATAATAAATAATAATAATTTAAAATTAAAAATTTTGTACAGCCGACTTCAATATAAGCGACTTCAATATAGGTTATTTAAGAATAACTCAATAACCATTGGTCTGACCTTGATCAAATTCATATGGGACCACACGAGAACTATCAGCTTTCATATAAAAAAAGAATCATCCAAATCGGTTCGCCCAGTACAAAGTTATGAGGTAACACACAAAAAAAAACATACACTCGAATTGAGTACCGTCTCCTTTTTGGAAGTCGGCAATAATAATAAAGTCTTTACTGATCAACTATAACTTTACAATGATCTTGAAACATGGTTGGAATCATCTTTTAAGTGTATAAACACCTGTGCCAGAAGATCCCGCTCCTCCATAGCCATAATACAGATAGTGATCAACTTAATCCGTAAGATATAATAAACTATTAAAGAAATGTGTTTAGGTCATGGTTTAATTTTTTTAACCATTTTATCAACAACTGCTTACTATTATATCTATTCATTTTATATATATTGAGAATTATGTTTATTATATTGTATATAAAAACTGATTGTCTTTTTTTTATATTGACGAAAAGCAAATTTTATGTTTACTTTCTGCGTTACAATTACTGTATGGTAGACTGAGGCAAGTGTGACAGTGGGGCAAGTGTGAATAATGCAAATTATGCGGCATAAATACGTTTTATTGGTTAACCTTTTGACCGCCACGCCAAAAACGCATTACCGTGTCCTGTACGCCAAAGCGAAAAGTAAATAAAAATACCTACGAAAAAAATAGTGTTGCCAAGAGTTGATATATCGATAACACAAAATAACTTGTCTTTGTTGTTTTTTTATGCAATAAATGACTCTTTATAATCTGGTATGTTTTATTTAATCTTGTGCTGTCTTCCGCTCTTTTTATATATGTACTTTGTACATAAATAAAAAACAAACAATAACAATAAAATAGTACAGCACCACAGCACTATTCTCCATCGTGACGACGTCACTGTCACGACTGGACGACAACGGCGTAGCTGACCTTCCTTTTTGAAACTTTCTTGGAGATGTAGCCGTGTCGCATGTTGTGTATCGATTTCGAAATCGATCTAACCAAAATATACAGACATCGAATCAAAATATTTTATGTGTCGGGGGAGGCGTAGGTCAAGTGAAGCACAGAAGAAAAGTCTAACACTTCTATGACAATGGGGGTTTGATATGACGCTGATGCTGCCAGATGATTCTGAGATTGAGAAAGAAAATAGCACAACACAAAATGAAAAATTGCTCTTTGCCTTAAGTAAAAAAAACACATTTATTATTTGTAATTTTTTTTTATAGGGTAAGGGTGACAAACGAGGCGGCTCATAGATATCTACATCTATTGTCGTTTGCGATTCAAAATGCAGATGCGTTGTCACCCGTGAGGACTAAGATGGAATGCCTCATTTCCAGTAAAAAGGGCCTCCGGCCACCTGCACTCACCAAGCGAAACGCAGAGGTAAACCTTTACTTCACGCTGGTATTCTGTGAGGTCGTGGTACCACCCCGGTTCGAGCCGGCCCATCCGTGCGACAGCAAAAGCTGCCGCGTGGCTCTACCACTGTTAATTTATGTAATTAATGTAATTTTATATTATTAAAATAAAAAAGGTACATAATTATTCACTAATCAACAATTGTATATAACTATTCGCACTAGGTAAATCAGTCAGATATTAGATTGAGTTGAGATATTAGATTTATTATGCGAAGATGATTTGATAACATTTTTTCATTTTTTTATGTAACTAATTATAGTTTTATGTTTCAAACCTTTCGTTTCATTCAAGTATCAATAATAATAGTTAAAAAAATAACACGTTTGCGCTGAATTTTGGCTAGTTTTCAAGAAATCTATGCATCTCGCGCACGGCACTAGCGGTCAACTAGAGACGACTTTGGCGTGCTGGACATAGTATTTGCTTAGATAAAAATCCATTTTTTTAGATCTACGTTTCTTAGTACTTGTGGCTCTAGGAGACTTGTTTTTTATACTCACATGTTGCTGGGTTATTCTTTTTTGAGGAGTGTGGAATTAAAATACCAGTAATAATTTTCCAATGTCTATTATATTTCTTATTTTTGCGGGCCGGGTTTTTTGTCAACTACAGATATCGTTGGCGCTCAGCGCCCGCAGGTGCTTGTCAAGTATAGGCGACTTTGGCGGTCAAAAGGTTAAATACTATTTCTTGAACAACGCAGGAACTTTTATGCTATTGACTATACCAACAGTTTTACAAAGCATAGTTGTATGTTCATAGTTGTATGTTCTACAAATGTAGAACAGTTTAGAGTTTACATAGCTTCAACTATTTTATGGACAGACGTCATTTTTTTTTAATACTCAACTGGCGAAAGCCCGCGCAATTTTAAAAGGCGAAGTTTTTAAGTGTCTCGATACGTCATTAAGTTATTTTAAACAAGATACAAGGTCAGTGATAGAGAATAAAATTGGTACTTATAGTGTATAATATGTGTCTGTGATCTGAAATCCACTATTTCTTGAAATACGGATACAGTTACACTTACTTCACCTAATATCTATCATGGGGGTAAGTGTGACAGTGTCACGCTTACCCCGATCATCTTGTATGAGAATATCGTACCTAGTGATGGGACAGCATATTGTTCTTAACTGACTTTCAAAAAAGGAGGATGCTGTTTACCTGTGTGTTTGTATGTATTTATATTTAAGTATTTACTTTTATAATTATACTTAATAAACGAGCTAGCGAAGGGAGTGCGATCTCAGAATCACGTTAAAGGAACCGATGTTTGTATGTTAGAAGGTACTTGTGTTTGTATGTACATATGTCTGTATGATTTTGTATGTACTGGTAGTTTTGAGCTATGGGGGGGGGGGGGGTCCAAAAGGAACTAAAAATATCAGTTCATGGGGTAAGCCTTTGGTTGAACTCAGCGAGAAGTCAGAGCTTTAGTTGGCCAATATATTCGTCGCAATGAAATCGATACTCCTTACAAAGTGGTTAAGGAACAAACTATCGATTAAAAAAACCTCAAGTCGTCAAATCGCAAGAAGAAAAGCTGTCTACTAGTATTTCCCAACGAGTTCAACGACGTGCTTGAGACAGTCGTACAAAAGCAACAATTCAAAGGTGATCAAATAATGGAATCTTGATGAAACAAATTTCTGTCAAGACCCAGGAAAGTTGAAAATAATTGTTCTAAAAGGTTTTCAAGCCACAAGAACCACTAGCCTCACCAGGCTGCGATAATACAACTATTGTTCGCATGCAATGCCTGGGGCCAGAAAATTCCTCCGTTAATAATTTTTAAAGGAGCGTATCTTTGGAATACATGGTTGGTTACCTGATGATAATTCAATTAGTTCAGCATTTGCCGCTACGCCGAAGGGTTGGATGGAAACTTCAGTTTTCGAAAGTTACTTTTCAAATGTACTGATCCCGGAAATATGCAAATCAGGCAACCTACAACTTGTAATATATGACGGCTATTCAACACACCTTGACTTAAATGTTATTATAAAAGCTAACGAAAACAAAATTACCTTTCTAAAACTCCGTCTCATTCTTCCCATATTTTGTAACTAAACTGAATTAAAGTTATTTTTCACTTAGCATTATTTTTATTACACTTTCAGAACATTATGGGCAAGTTTGACATAAATCCGTTTATAGGCACATCACTATATCAGTTAAAAACTGTCACACTTACCCCATGCGTAGAAAAATCCATTGTCTCACAAAAATATACGTTCAAATCGATCATAAAATATATTGACATTAGTATCATCTCATCAATTTTCTGGAAAACTACAGATAATAATAAAGTAACTACAAAAAGAAGCGTACTGTCACACTTGCATCATTGATGGGGTAAGTATGACAGTGTTCCACCTTAATTAGTTTTAATTACCTTAAATTACAAAATGCTACTTATAGATACTAAAATGCTTGATCAAACAAACAACCACTTAATAATAGATGTTTTGAAACGGAATTATCTATGATAAACCCTGACAGAGTAGAAGTATGTAAATGTTCTTTTTCGTTTTAATTAATTTATGTCACACTTGCCTCGGGTGACTCTACCTCTTCTTTTTTGCAAAATGTTCGAATCATAAGTCAGACTACTATGCATTTTTAGAACGGTTTGTAAAATATACAATTTTCTTACAGTAAGTAGCTCACATATTTTATATAGCTTTTCTGTACAAAATGCTCTTTGAGCCCTTTCCACTTCCAGAAATTTGTTTTTGGAGGCGCCACCCCATATAAGTATGCAGTATGCCCATAAAGATTGTATCAACGCAATGTATACTTCAATTAGTATATTTTTTGATTCTACATGTCTACGTTGCTTAAAAATTAGCTTTCTGACCCTGTATATAAGATGTTATATTTGGTTGTGCCACGTCAATCGTTGGTCTATGATTGTACCTAAATACTTAATAGCCGATACTTTGTTTATGGTCGGACAAGTACAATCAGAATCACAAACGTATTTACATTTATGATTTTTTATATTAAAATAATTTTGTGGCTGGGTCCGCTTATTGATGGTAAAGCACACGTGGTTAGTTTTTTGGTTATTAAGCGTAAGCAAGTTAGTCCTAAGTTAGAAGGCTATTTCGGCAGCACGTTTGCGAACTGCTTCTCAAAATTCAATAAGTTTTACTTCAACCCTTAAGTTTTCATGATGATATAATCTGCATTAATACGCATTGGCGCCGCGAGGCGGACATTTATTTGCCTTAAAATCCTCTCAGAAATTAGAGGTTGCCTTTTTTTCTCTTTTTTACTTTACTACCTACCATAGGTAGCGATTAAGGCGATTTCTCCTTACAATAATGGCGGCTATGTCCACGGGTGGAGTATCGATGAGAGCGATGAAGCGGAATGAGTGGTGGGGTCGGTTCCGCAGGCGCATGCTGATAATGAAGGTGTCGGCGCACATCGGCGAGTTCACGCCGCGGCTGCGCGCGCACGTGGCGGCGCGCTACCCGTACCTGGCCATCCCGGCCGTGCGCTACCCGCAGCTGCAGCGCGAGCTCTTCTGCAACATGTTCTACCTGCGCCACCTGTGCGACACTGCGCGCTTCCCCGACTGGCCCGTGCCCGACCCGGTCAGTGCGCCACAAACACACACACATACATATCTATATATTATTACTTCAAGGGAACATTTTGTACCCACTTTTTTAGCGCATTGCGCGCACGGATGAGAGAGATTTTGGTATGATTAAATTTTATATTAAAAATTAGCGCGGAAACTATTTTTTTTTTACATAATTATATTATTTTAGTATATGTAAGTAGATTTATGTACTGTACGTATTAAATTATTCTTAATATTATCGTGATTCCAGGTTGGTCTCCTGAAAGACGTGTTAGAGGCGTGGCGACGTGAAGTGGAAAAGAAGGCGCCATCCATGACAGTGAGCGATGCTTACGCTGTCCTGGGTTTGGATACTGGCTCTCACGACGAGGCGGCCGTGCGTAAAGCATATTACCGCCTCGCTCATCAGTACCACCCTGATAAGAACCCCGAAGGACGGGTGAGTCTTAGTCAATATTTCTACGCAGCTTTATCGTAACTGGCGATGTTCCCGGATCATAAGTGATCACAAAAATTCAGAAACAATATTTATCCTACCCATATTGATTCATCAGGTAGTGTCTCGAGAGTGGAACTGTTAAATTTAGCCCCACGCGGGCGCTAATAGCTATCTAGGTTTTTTTTATTTCTACTTTTATCATTATTTCAGGATCGTTTCGAAGCTGTCAACCAGGCGTATGAGTTTCTATGCAGCAGAAATGCATGGACCGGTGACGGACCCAATACAAACAATATCCTTCTTATTCTGCGGACGCAGACCATATTATTCGAAAGATATTCTGATGGTTAGTGAATTGTAATTTTTTTGTTACTTTTTTAATTATATTTTCGTGTTTTTGTAAAATGAAGGACCAAACGACGGTCACACTATACTCATATACGTCAAAAACATCAGATCAAAATATAAATTCCCAAATTTGTGGTTTCTACGATTCCTACGGTGCCACCCACGATTTGAAGGCGGATTGGCATAGATCTCGACGAAATAGATACGCCGAAAAGTAAGAATAAAAATTTTCGATATCTCACTTACTTTCCGAGATATTGATACTCAAAAATCGAATACCAAAACTAGCCTGTTTTCGTAAAGCCATAGGCGCGGAGGGAGAGCAGGTGAGCATGGGTGACTGCGATTTGCTACGCAAGGGTGAAGGGGCTACTTTTCCCGCAGTGCCGAAGCCGTTGCAGAAGTAATGATATCTCAGAAAATAAGCGAGATATCGAAAAATTTTATTTTTACTTTTCGGCGTTTCTCGTCGAGATCAAATTCAAATCGTGGCGCCGTAAGAACCGTAGTTGTGCCTCATATTTGACTTATAGTGACGGCGTATTTATGGAATGATATGTGGTAGCCATATAATCCTATTGGTGTTGTAAGCAGTGACAGAAGGAAAAGTAATACGGGACTGGCAATGGCAACAGCATCTTTCTGTTAATAACTCAAAATAATAAAAACTGCGATTGCCATGCGTGGTAGCAATGGCATATATCTGGCCATATGAGAGGAGGCCTCAGTCTGGGGGGGGGGGGGGGGGGCTAACAATGGATTTTGATAGGCCGTAATGAATAAGGGAAGGTCTTGCTGCAACAAACTCAACCTCTTTCCGCAGCAGAGTTATAAGGACGGTTACAGGGCTGAGCTGTAAGGCTCTTCGCACACGAGTCGTAAGCGTAGTCGTATCGTAAGCGTATCGTCACGACGCAACGCGTACGAGACCTGCAGTGTTCTACAAACGAATTGTCGAGTAGACGTATCGTTTTGTAAGATCTCAGTTGAAATCAACAGTACCGGATGTGTTGGGTGAATTTATAGAATATCTTACTTTCTCTTTAGATGAAGAGGATTTTTATTGTTTGATTATGTAAGAAGAAGAAAGCGATATTTATGACGATATTTCTGCCCAAGCTTTATCCGTTACACCTTTCCTTGAATATTCACTTTAATGAATGATTATATAGACAAGGGGACGCATCATCCAGTTTCACGAATTCAATCACTTTTTTAGTCCTATTCATACCTATTGAAATGAAAATTCGTAAGAAGTTAAAAAAATTAAAAGTCAGTTAAATTTTTAAAGAAATTAATGAACAGTTAATTTTTTACGCTTGCTTTTTTAGGCCAGTACACTACCACTATCCTAATGAGAATAAACATCTCCTATGATTCGCTGCAGCACCGCTTCGTTTGCGGACTTGTTTGAACATGTACGCGCTCGTATGGCTCGCTCTCGTCCTACGCGCGTATTACGATACGCTTACGATACGATGCCGTGTGCGAAGGGGCTTACTTATATCCTTTTTACTTTGACACAGTGCTGGAGCCGTACAAATACGCGGGCTACCCGCAGCTGCTGAGCACGGCGCGGCTGGAGGTGGAGTCGGAGCAGCTGTTCAGCGAGAGCGACTCCGCGCTGCTGCCCGCCGCCTGCCAGCTGGCGCTCGCCACCGTGCGCTGCTCCGCGCTCAACGCGGAGGAGCTGCGCCGCGAGGGCGGCCTGGAGGTGTGCTCACACGCGCGCGTTCATACACACGTACATACACATGCACACACGCACGCACACCTACTGTGCGCTGCTCCGCGCTCAACGCGGAGGAGCTGCGCCGTGAGGGCAGTCTGGAGGTGTGCTCACATTCATGTGTACACACACACACACACGTACATACACAAGCACGCATACTACATCGTGCGCTACTCCCAGCTCAACACGGACAGGCTGCACCGCGCGTTCGTTGATTGGTTGATTACGGTTAGCTGCCGCAATTTTTTTTTGAAGGTTTATCGATAGCAGCGGACCAAGAAGGGTGATCTTACACCTTTACTACACTGTTGGTAGATAGTTAATACAAATCTGTTGGTAACTAAAATAACCGGCCAAGTGTAATTCGGACTCGCGTATGAAGGGTGTCGTGCCATCGTATTACACGTTTCTAGTAGGGGAGCCCCTTTTAATTTTTAATTTAGTTTAATTTTTATTCTTTGTTGTTATGACTGCAACAGAAATATTCAACTGTCTATCTATTACGGATCTTGAGATACAGCCCGCTGATAGATAGACGGACGGGTACGGTAACCTAAAAATTATGGTTTAATATCTGAAAATTGAATGCGATTCCTTTTTAAAAGTATAAAATGTGTAATATCGACGTGTGTGTATTATATGTGGAGTATGTTGCGGTGCAGGTGCTGCACAGCGCGCTGGCGCGGTGCGCGGCGGTGCTGGGGGCGCGCGGGCGCGTGGCGGGCGCCGTGTGCGCGGCCAGCGCGCGCTGCTTCGCCGTGGCCGCCGCCTTCCCCGACTGCCGCCGCGCCTGCGCCGCGCTGCCCGCGCTCGCCACGCTCGCCGACCACCTCGTGCCGCTGCTGCGCCGCCCGGTAACTACCGCCACCGCCACCGCCGACACCAAACGCCACCACACCTCGCATCACATCACATTCTATCACATCTTATCACATCACATCACATCGTATCATATTATGTCACATAACACCACATTATATCACATCACATATGGAATCTCTTTCTTGTAGTTTTTCATCAGCCCGTAAAATTACATTGCTAGAAATAGCCCACTTCCGTTATAGGAAGGAAATGCCTTGGAATTTTTTTTGTTTTCCTAAATTAAAATATTCCCGACAATTCCCTTCTTTACATATCGCACCTAACAAGTAACACTGTATCAACTCAAAATTTTGTATATTTTATTTAATAACTGATTTAGAAAAAAGATTTTTTTCCATACCGACTGATAAGACAGACATATTTTTATCTCAAATACTTGCCAAAATATAACGACAAAAAACTATATTGGATGTTACGATGTCATTGAATGAACAAATATTACCGTCGCATTGTAATATGTCTGTTTCCTCTGCTAGGTCGTCAACTAAAGACAACAACAAAAGTGTTAATAAGTATTATTAGAGTATTTTTTTTTTGAGATCATAGAGGTTCAAAATTGCTGAATGATAAAATTTCAATCATTTCAACTCAAAATCACACAACATGACTTCAAATATTTAGTATTTAATGCATGTTCTAGTTTCATTGAGAATGCTGATCACAACAAAGTACAATGAAAGTAGCACTAAGAACAAAAACGATTAGTTTGGCTTACATAAAAAGTACAAAATAAAAATATCTCTTGATAGAGTTATATTCCATGGGCATATAAATGCTTCTTTTTCATATCAAGATTTAATCTTCCTCTTTTCGTCTCCGTGCGCTTAAACAGAAATCTCAATTCTTGTTCCTCCGTAACTATAAGAGATTATAAGATCTAGAGGCATTGGAGCGTGATGTAAGTAATATTTATTGAACATCTATTGTTGACAATACTCTCAATACTTATATTAATGATTAGGTTTGTAACTTAAATGACATAATTTTGACGATATACAATAACCATGCCCCGCAGATAAAGCGTAACCCTACACCATGGATTACATGTGGTATAAGGAAGCTAATGGGTCAGAGGGACAAAACTTAGCGAAGAATCTGAAAATAACTTAAATCGTTTAAAAGTTTTACGAAACCGCTGCAGTCGTCTGTGTCGGGATGCTAAAAACGCTACTTTTATGACTCTCTCCATAATATAAATTCTACTGAGATGTGAAAATTCCTTCTTTCTGTTGGTGTCTGCAGGTCTTTGATTTTAAAATGCAAAGACGTTAAAGTAAATGATCTAAATAAACATTTTACTACTCCTCCTATGACTTTAGATCTCTACATTAAATCAAACACATTAATCACATTGTCGGATACACCGAAACCACACGTTTTTCCATTTGCATGCCTTAAGCGCGAAGCGGGCAGGTATGTTCTGCTAGGGCCTAAAAATCAAGATTCCAACGTTTTATCGAATGATATCGTATCTATAGTTCGACCGTTCAGAGAATGCGTTCCTGACACCTATCAGTTAGTCACGACTAGTGATGGGCACAACATATTACTGAGTTCGTTACCGTTCCTCCAAAATGAACCGCAAGATTATTTTCGTTTTAAATTGACGGAATCATTTAAAATTTATATTTTAGTAATTTAAGTGGAAACCAAAAAAAGGTAATATTAATATAATAAAATTGTTTTATTTATTCTTTGTTACAAAGTTACAATCTGTATTTCTATGCAATAAAGTACATTGAATTGAATGTGCGTACAGAATATTAATCAGACTCCGATTCGCTTGAGGAGGTGGTGTCTTCATCATCATCTTCGCCTACATGTATAATTATATTATTATCAATAACAGAATCAATCCTGATATCTCGGTTAAAATGTTCCACAATCAGGTTTTTAGTCTTCTCAACAACCTTTGCCCAGTCATCTCTTGTGACTTCCCCGCAGGCTTCTTTTAATAGGGTCATCATCTTTTTCGTGCTGAATGGCGGGGAAGTATTGTGGCGGGCGGCGTAACCTTTTATTTGAGTCCAGATTAGCTCAATCGCGTTATATTGGCAATGATACGGTGGAATTCTTAGAACGCGATGACCGTACTCCAGAGCCAGTTCATCGATTTCGTATCGCACATTTGCCGCTTTATTTTCTTTAACTAATTTAATTAGCTCTGGTTTTAGCAGCTGCATATTTCCGTCAATGTCTTTTGCTTGTAACCAAGCCACCATTTCTTCTTTTTTATTAGCTTGGGTAGGTGGTTTCTGTATTTGAACCGAGTGATAGGAGGCATTATTCATGAATATTACAGAAGGCTCTGGTAGGCTGGGCAAAAGCACGTTCTGGAACCACTCTTTAAATGTAGTGGCATTCATTTCCTCGTGGTAGTCATTTGTGGTTTTTGATTGAAATGTCAGTAACGCGTTCTCCACAAAGCCGTATTTTGCAGAACCTGCGTGGCATATTATCAGACGGGCCCCCTTACCCATTGGTACTTTCGACGTCGACGCTTGTGTATCATCCGTCCAAGAACGGGAAACCGTGTGATTGGCGTTTAGCCATGTCTCGTCAATGAACACGACATTATCCCAGTTATCAATATTTTTTGCTTCTCTCAAAAAACTTATCCGTTTTAAAATTATGTCGTATCGTTCTAATAAAATTTTTCTTTTGTCTGTTTTTTTATACGAAAAACCAATATCTTTTAAGATTTTGGTTAAAGCAGTTTTACCCCCGCTAAACAGTCCAGCTTCTCTTAACGATGCCAAAAGCTTCTTCCTGTTGAGATATTCATTTCTGGAATAGTAACCATATATATGATCGGCGTCAAAGGTGTCAATATCTGTCACGGGTTTAGTTCTACGTTTCTTCTACGGAGTACGTAAAATATTATCTTCCGTGCCAGTAGAGCCGAACTTTTCTTTATTAATATTTGTTATCGTTCGTTTGCTAACTCCAAGCGCCCGAGAGACGCGTTCTTGTACTTGTGCGATAGGTAACAGGGGTCCGCCATTTTGCCGCTCCCGCTCAAAGTAATCTTGCAGCTTGATGATTAACTCACGGGCTCCACTTTTCAATGTTTGTCCACGATTAGGCATTATTATGCACCAAAAGTAAAAAGAACGCAATACAAAACACAATCGAAATTATTATTTATTAATTTAGCGCCGATGTCAGTTTGAAAAGCAGAAACAGTCCATTAAACAAAAGCCGGGTAATCAAATAAAAACAGATCGAAAAAACTTGAAGAACGTGGTCTATGCGCACGAAACGACAACAGACGACTGTTTAGCGTCACAAAATGGCGGCCCATAACGCCATTTGGGGTTACCATTTTCAACCTAAATATAAAAATGCTACTTTCTTTCGCGCATTCGGTTTGGTCGTAATTTTATTTTTATATTTAATAAAAGTTATCTTATAGTCCATTATTTTCAAATTCTTAAAAAGAAAAACAAAACGGATTATTTTATAAAGTATAACTGTATAAGAACAGATTACGATACCGTTATTGCCTGTTATTGTTAGC
Organism: Parnassius glacialis; assembly: GCA_033319125.1. Lineage (NCBI taxonomy): Eukaryota > Metazoa > Arthropoda > Insecta > Lepidoptera > Papilionidae > Parnassius > Parnassius glacialis. Next base: position 37,017,240 of record JAVANC010000020.1, read on the forward strand.
ACAGCACTACAAATATGAAGCGCTGACATAACCTTGTAATAGCGCAGTATAGATTTAGAAAAATATTGTTTACCAAGTTATTTGACACTCAGTTTGGCACAAAATTTTAACATTCATTGATTATTGATATAATAATGTAGTTTTAATGCCCATCAATTGTTAAAACGGTAAACAACCAGCAAAAATATTTTTATCGTAACTGCAACGTCATTACAAAGTTACGTCGTCAGTTCAATCGCGACGTGTCAGGAACGCATTCCCCGAACGGCCGAACTATAGCAATCATATTATACATATAAATGATATAAAAAGCACATTGTCAGAAAGATAAATGATTGTTGAACTTATTTACCTTTCCCTTGTGACGGAAGAAGATGCTGAAACTGCTGTTGGTAATGACGTCTATGCTCGAGGATGATTATGCCAGTTCTACCTCTACTCTGTCCTCACTCACATATTTAATTTCTCCATATCATCCTCATCCTTTCCTTCAATATATACAGGATGGCCAAAAAGTCGTGGATCAAACGCAACTAGGGGTTAGATGAGGTTATCAGCTGCAAAAAATTGTTCTACGGGGGGGTCCTTAAGGTCAACCCCTGCAGAGTTATAATTAATTTTGTGTTTTTATGAGAAAATTGACTTTTATTACTTATTGACTTTTATTACTTATTATATATTTTATTGACTTACTAAAATTCGAAAAAATGTACAGCTGCATCTTTTTTATAATTTTCAATAGATTGGTACAGATAAGTCCTTGCGTTAGACATACTATTTATGGTTGTTTATTGGGTGTGTCAAAGAAAATATTAAGTTTTATGAATTCTTTTTTTTTCAAATTATAACTTTTTATTTACTTCGGAACCCACTGTGGAAAAAAAATACTCTACCGAAAAGTGACCCTGTATTACAAGTTTTGGCGCATTTAATAGGGATTCTGAAAAGGTATTACACATGGCCATGAGTGGCTTTAATATCTTTCTAGGACGAAAAAACAAAACAACGATTGTGAAATAATTGTTTTAATAAAAGAAAACATTTTACAATAAATGCTCAAAATTCCTACCTCTGTACATAATACATAATCTAAAATTCCTACGTAACATACGGAATGCACCTCTGTTGTTAATAACTTGCACCCTAGCAAATTCGAGCTTTTGTCGTAATTCTTGTTCGCTATTGTTCTCTCCTTGATAAACTATTTCTTTAAAATAGCCCCAAAGAAAAAAATCTAATGGATTTAAATCGGGCGACCGGGGTGGCCATGCAATAGGTCCGTCTCGACCAATCCACCGGTTGGGGAAGCGCTCGTTCAAATGATCTCTAACTGCTCGAGCGTAGTGAGGCGGGGCGCCGTCGTGTTGCAGCCACATTTCTGCTATTCTTGCTTCTGGAACCTCAGCTTCGTTAAGAATTCGGTTTAAATTATTTTGTAAAAAATTTAAATACAGAGCACCAATTAGCCTTGCTGGTATTTCATGCAGCACCAACTGCTGGCCAATTATACCAGCCCACATGTTTATACCAAACAGATGCTGGAATCGATCATTTCTTATGATATGGGGGTTCACTCTGGAGTAAAAATGTAGGTTGTGGATATTGAATACTCCCATTCTTCTAAAATTTGATTCATCCGTCCATAATACCTTGTTGAAGAACTGCGGATCCTCTCTGTGATATCTTAGCATGTCTCTGCAAAACCTCACTCTAGGTTCATAGTCACCGGGCGCCAAAGCTTGCACCCTTTGCACGTGGTAGGCGTGATATTTCTTTCTTTTAATGATTTGTTGCACCGTCGACCTTGGAGTCCCGAGATTACGGGATATTTGGCGTTGACTTATACCATGATCCAATTTTAGTTCTCTCAGCACTTCATTTTCATTTTCAAATCGCACCGCTGGTCTGTCTGCTCTCGGAGCATGCTGACCGGGTAAGACTCCCTCCCTGTACGAATTATGTACGCGCATAAAGACCCTGTAGTCTGGAAAACGATCACGGCTAGGGTAGCGTTGACGATATTCCCTGACAGCAGCCCGATCATTGCCGTCGCAAAAGCCATACAGATAATGCATTTCTGCATACTCCCGTTGGATGTGTTCTCTCCTTGCAGCAGCCATCTGTCCACTTTTGTAGCCAATCTGTCCAATTCCGAATCTAGTCCGATTCACACAGCACTGGATATAGGTAGGCAATCTATCACAAGTCCAAAAAACAAAGCGTAGGTCAAAGGAAAGAAACTGATCACAAGTCGTCGTAAAACCGAGAAAAAGAACACGTGCGTAGTCACAGGCAGGAAGCGAGTCACTAAAGAACACTAAACATTCTAAAGAAAGATGCTCACGCGCATCCCCCGGCCACCACCCCGGCCGGCCCGGCCTTTTGTTTCCTAGAAAAGATTGCTACCTGAACTGACGGGCGAACTGGCCTTTTATTGACAAAGGATGAAATGGTTAGTGTGAAAGAGAGAGTTTTTTTATTAATTGTAGTTCCAGTTTATTTTTAGTGTTTAATAGTGGTAGAGCCACGCGGCAGCGTTTGCTGTCGCACGGATGGGCCGGCTCGAACCGGGGTGGTACCACGACCTCACAGAATACCAGCGTGAAGTAGAGGTTTATCTCTGCGTTTCGCTTGGTGAGTGCAGGTGGCCGGAGGCCCTTTTTACTGGAAATGAGGCATTCCATCTTAGTCCTCACGGGTGACAACGCATCTGCATTTTGATTCGCAAACGGGGATAGATGTAGATGTCTATGAGCCGCAGCAACCACTTACCATCAGGTAGACTGTGTGCTCGTTTGTCACCCTTATCCTATAAAAAAAAATTAATAGGCCTAACCGAGACTTACGGTTGGACTTACTTCGGCCTTGCTACGAATTATCGTCCTCGAAATATATCAAAGCCATGCATAGCCATGTGTAATAACTTTTCGGAATCCCAATTAAATGCGACAAAATTTGTAATACAGGGTCACTTTTCGGTAGAGTACTTTTTTCCACAGTGGGGTTCGAAGTAAATTATCAAGGAGAGAACAATAGCGAACAAGAATTACGACAAAAGTTCGAATTTGCTAGGGTGCAAGTTATTAACAACAGAGGTGCATTCCGTAGGTTACGTAGGAATTTTATTAGTCGGTGCAGATTATGTATTATGGTCAGAGGTAGGAGTTTTGAGCATTTATTGTAAAATGTTTTGTTTTATTAAATTCATTTCTTCACAACATCAATTCTTTCACAACCGTTGTTTTGTTTTTTCGTCCTAGAAAGATATTAAAGCCACTCATGGCCATGTGTAATACCTTTTCAGAATCCCTATTAAATGCGTCAAAACTTGTAATACAGGGTCACTTTTCGTTAGAGTATTTTTTTTCCACAGTGGGTTCCGAAGTAAATAAAAAGTTATGATTTGAGAAAAAAGAATTCATAAAACTTAATATTTTCTTTAACACATCCAATAAACAACCATAAATAGTATGTCTAACGCAAGGACTCATCTGTACCAATCTATTGAAAATTATAAAAAAGATACAGCTGTACATTTTTTCGAATTTTAGTAAGAATTAGTAAAAAAAGTCAATTTTCTCATAAAAACACAAAATAAATTATAACTCTGCAGGGGTTGACCTTAAGGACCCCCCGTAAAACAATTTTTTGCAGCTGATGACCTCATCTAACCCCTAGTTGCGTTTGATCCACGATTTTTTGGCCATCCTGTATATTATAAAAGTATTCCTTTACCTAAGGTTTCTAGGCAAGTCTCTCTCTTATTATCGTCTAACTCTTTGCTTTCTACATATCAGTCGGGCTTTCGTCCTGGTCACAGCACTGTCACTGCTTTACTTAAAGTAAATCATATCCGTTTGGCCATGGACAACAAATCTCTTACACTTCTAGTTTTGCTTGACTTTAGCAGTGCTTTTACCTCAATAGACCTCGATATTCTTCTCCGTATACTGGAATCTATAAACATTTCCCCATCTGCCATTGCGAGGTTTGGTTCGTATCTTCGAGGTCACTCGCAGTGTGTCTGTCTTAATGACACTTTCCGATTGGTCTAGTATCACTACCGGAGTACCTTAGGGTGGAGTTCTATCTCCTCGCATCTGTAAATGGTCTGTATCCTTTGAACTATTAGTTAATTCCACAAAATCGCTGGCCATCACAATAGGTAGCAGACATTTGCGTAATAAATGAGAATTTGCATCATTACCTCACTTTGTTTTAACGGCGTTCCTTTGCCGGTACTGTCAAAAACTTTGGGATTCTTATTTGATCACCATTTGTCATGGTCCACGCATATCGTCGAGTTTATTCGTAAGGTCCACTTTACCTTGCATTCGTTTAAATGCCTTCAAAATGTCTTACCTCTAAAAGCTAAAATGTCACTTGTGCTCACTCTTATCCTACCACTGTTTGATTATGCTGACGCCTGTTATTTGGATGCTACAAGGAGTTCCTTAACATACTCGAGCGCTTGCAAAATCAGTGTATTAGCTTCATATTTGGGTTCAAGAAAGGAGAAGGAGACATCTCCATACATTTTTGGGCCCAGATGTTAACAAGATGAAAGTCGGACCATTGGAAAGCTTATATATAAAACATTCATACCTGAAAATCTGGCTAGATTTATCAATCTAGGAGCTGAGTTATTGAAGAAAAATAAAAGTGATTTTATGTATTACCTACACTGTGACAGGCGATTTTTCACTGAAATAACACTGTAACAGGTTATTTTTCACTATAATTTCTTAAAGATATAAAAGGCGAATCAGTATAAAATCACCAAAGAAAAGCTGAGGTTATCTAGGAAATAAAATATGAAACGCTTAACGAAAATTAAAACAATAACAACTAATTGAAATGAATATTAGAAATATCGATCTGAGATCGATAACTTGAATTATTGTTGTTACTGTTATTTGTTGACATGTTGATACTTTGTATTTTTTCATATTATTTTGTAGATATGTTTTTTATCTGCCTAGTTAACACAGATAAATAATTAAAAATAGATATTAAAATGCTAGATTTAATCGAGAAGCGATTATATTGCACTTGTTTCAAATCAAATCGAAAATTGGTCTTTTTCTTTTTTTTCAATGAATAGTTTTGAAGTTTGAACTGTCAAACAAACTAATAGAAATAAGGAGGTTATAATATAATAAATAGAAATTACTAGTGGTAGGTAGTGTACAGAAAAGAGAATTTCACTAGTGTATTCTTTATGGTAATCGATTTATTTCCATTTCCTTATGCGAATAATAATATACTTTATTTCCAAATGAATATATCATATCTATGTATCAACTTTATCATTTAATTTTTTTGGATCCGAATAAATATAAAATCGATTGCATCAATACAATCGATTTTCTAAGTTATTTATTATTTTATTGTTTTTTCGAAATCTAGATTGTAAAATGAGCTAGTTTTTTGTATTTAACTTTAGAAAAATATAGCCAATTTTTTAAAGTATAAACCAATTAGTTAACATAAGGCCCAAAAATCCCATTCTGCTTTGACCGAATATCTTAGTTTCCGTGTAGTGGCGGTTAAGAATATCCACTACCCCATATCTTCCCGTGGGTGTCGTAAAAGGCGACAAAGGGAAACAGGCAGGAGATGGGCAGCAGCATCTTCCTGATAACAACAAACTTACCATAAAAAACTACGGTTGCCAACCCGCTCGTCAAGCGTGGCAACTATGGCAAATACCACCCTATGATGAGAGTAACAAAGAAACGGCCCCCAGTCCCCGGCGGCTCCGCTATTCCTGGCTACGGTGACGACTATGAAAGAGCCAACTGTCAAAGCTGAAGACCGAGTGTGGCAGCATCGTTTCCGGGGCACCTGGGATTTTGAGTAAGATTGAGAGATTCCATGGGCAGCTTTACACGTCATCGTTGGAGCCACACGCAAGTGTGAGTAACGATCCAAGAGCGAGTCTTATCCGACACTATTCCGAACATATCCCGGACGTCAGTCTGAGCGAGATTAGAATGACTCTCCAGCACCTTAAAAACGGCAGGGCCCCAGGCGAGGATGGAATTACAGCTGAGCTTCTGAAAGCGGGTGGAAAACCGGTACTTGAAGTCCTTCAGAAGCTCTTTAATTCCGTCCTCCATGTTTGCATCACACCGGAGGCGTGGAGCAGAAGTGCGGTGGTCTTGTTCTTCAAGAAAGGTGACAACGCTCTCTTGAAGAACTACAGACCGATTTCCCTTCTGAGCCGCTTCTACGTGCTGTTTTCGAGAGTCATTACGAATCGTCTCGCGCGTAGAGTCGACGACTTCCAGCCTCCCGAACAAGCCGGTTTCCGAAAGAGCTTTAACACCATAGACCACATACATACCCTGCGGTAAATTGTACAGAAGTCCGAGGAGTACAATTTACCACTATGTCTGGCGTATGTGGACTATGAGAAAGCCTTTGATTCCGTCAAAATTTGGGCGGTCTTGCAGTCCCTTCATCGGTTCCAAGTTGACTGTCGGTATATCGAAGTGCTGAAGTGTTTGTACAGTAGAGCTACGATGGCTATCCGAGTACAGAACCAGAGTACGAAACCTATCCAACTGCAGAGAGGTGTAAGACAGGGTGACGTTATATCCCCGAAACTCTTCACCGCTGCATTGGAAGACGTTTTCAAGCTACGGGACTGGAAAGGATGCGGTATTAACATCAATGGCGAGTACATCACCAACAATCGCGGCGAGAATCATTTAATTTTGAATTGAATGAGAATATATAGGTCTATGGATCACAACATCCACTTACCATCAGGTGGACTGTGTTCTTGTTTGTTACCCCAAAGTTTCAGCTCATGAAGTAGATTGAGGAATATTAGCTGATTGATTGGTGACCGCCAATACGGTTTTCATCGGTGTCACTAAGTTGGTGATACTTACTTACTTACTTATCGTCACGCACAATCCCTGACGGGGTAGCCAGAGAGAACAGATCGCCAAGTGTCACGATCCTTACATACCTCTTTCGCTTCTTTCAGATTCATCATCTTCTTCATACAAACAAGTTGTTGATCTTCTAATTTATCTGACTTATAGATTGGCAGAGGCAGTAGAATCCGTAGGGAAGCTTTGCTTGTTTGAACATAGTAACTATGAGTATTATATCGTATAGACAGTTATGGAAACATCTATTTTCTCTATAACGTATAGATAGTTATACGTAACTCTTACAACTGTCTATTTCTACGATCCTCAACCTTGCAACGTTGCGTTTGTTTGAACATGCCGGGTCGTAGTATTATTATCACATCAGATTTTGGTTTTATGTAGATTTAGTTTATTCTCAAAACCATCATCATCAACAAAATCACAAATGTGTGTAAATTTTTAAAATATTGTAAATAGTTGAAAAGAAGTTAAAAAGATAAATTAAGAATAAATCAACTAATTGATATGAATAAATAAATGTTTATATAAAAGTTAATTACAGATTAGGCCAGAATTAAAAATGGAAACTACAAATTTATACGTGGTAGAGCTATGCTGCAGCTATATTAGTAGTATAGTTGTAGCACGAATGGGTCGGCTCGACCGGGGAAGGACCACGCTCTCACAGAATACCAGCTTAAAATAGCAGCTTAATACTGCTGTGTTTCGTATGGTGACTGTAGAGAGCCGGAGACCCTTTTTACTAGAAAGGAGGCATTCCATCTTAGTCTTCACGGGTGACAACGTATCTGCATTTTAATTTGCAAACGAGGATAGATGTAGATGTCTATGGCCCACATCAACCACTTACCATCAGGTGGACTGTGTGCTCATTTGTCACCCTACCCTATAAAAATTATTATTAACTGCTAGCTCATGCGGTACCTATAGGATCACCAGCTGATTAGTGACCGCTAGTACGGGATCCTTTGAGGTCGCTCAGCTCGTTATCTTCTAGGTTACCTAACTGATAGATGGGCGGAGGCAGTGGAGTCCAAGGGGGAGGCGTTGGTCGTTAGTTTGGACATAACGAAGGCCTTTTTTTATAGTGTAGGGTAACAAACGAACACACAGTCCACCTGATGGTAAGTGGTTACTGTGACCTATAGACATCTACAGCTATCTTCAATAAAGACTCAAGATGCAGATGCGTTGTCACCCGTGAGGATTAAGATGGAATGCCTCTTTGCCAGTAAAAAGGATCCCCGGTTCTCTACACTCATCATACGAAACACAGCAGCGTTAAGCTGCTATTTTACGCTGGTTTTCTGTGAGAGCGTGGTCCTTCCCCGGTCGAACCGACCCATTAGTGCAACAACTATACTAATATAGCTGCAGCATGGCTCTACCACGTAAAAATAGTGTCTTATTTCTTTCTTTAGTGTCTTTGATCGAGTTTGGCACAAAGCGCTTCTTTCGAAGCTCCCTTCCTATGGGCTTCCTGAGAAATTGTGCAATTGGATCACCAGTTTTCTTGCAGATCAGAGTATCAAGGTCATAGTAGATGGTTAACGAATTGTTGAACGAACTGTAGAAATGGCTTGTGTCGAGCTCGAGCACCTCATTGTTGTAAGTGTTTACAGACCCCTATATGCTACTTATGACCATTTTGAAAGGATTGTGGAAGAAGTTTTACTTAAACTTAGTAAACAGAACAAGTCTGTGTAATATGTAGAGACTTAAATATCAATCTCCTTGAATTTTCTTCCATTAGTATTAAGTTTAACTCATTGTTTAAATCGTATAATCTTGTAAATTTATTCTTAGAACCAACACGTATTGCTGGGCCTAGTGCGACCTGTATAGATAACATTTATACAGATGTTAAGCCCTTGCATAAATCAATAATTCAAAATTTAAGTTCAGATCACTGGACAGTTGGTATCACTACGTTACATACACAAAAAACAGAAACTAAGAAAGTTGTGTTTGTTCCAATAGATGAACATCGCTTGGAGAGGTTTAGAAGTATTATAATAAAAAGACTTCCATCACTTTCGTTTAAAAATAGTGCTAATTATATGTATGCTACATTATTTAAAATTATAAGTTGTGAATTTAGTAGAATATTTACTTCCAAAACTTTCTCTTTTAACAGTCGCAAATCATTTAATGAATGGGCGACAGTAGGCATTTATAAAAGTAGGCGAAGGTTATACGAGCTTTATGATGAAAGATCATATAATAGTAGTGTTATGTTTAGAGATTATGTAAAAACATATTCTAAAATATTTAAAAAAGTGTGCTAAGGCTTTACATTTAAGCAACAAAATTAAAACTGCATCCGACAAAATTAAAATGATCTGGAGAATAATAAATAGTGAAACGGGCAAGGTCAAACCGCGCAACTCGGATTTTCAATTGAATATTAACAATAATTTAACGTGATCTGATCAAGAAGTTGCTATGGCTTTTGAGAAACATTTTACTGATGTTCCTTTTTTGACAACAAAATCATTAAATTCTTCTGCTACTGTCGCCGAATCATTGCTCAAAAAAAATGTAAAGGCTTGTTATAATACTTTTAAATTCCATAGAGTACTGCCAAAAGATATCGTTAAATATTTTAAAACTATTGATGTTAAGAAAACGGCAGACTTATGGGGGATTTCCGTTAAAGTTATTTTATCTATAATATATATATTAGCACCTTATCTAGCCACTATATTTAATATAAGCGTCGAATCTGGTGTTTCCTGATTTAATGAAACATAGTAAAGTCATACCTATATTTAAATCTGGTAGTACATTAGACCCCGCCAATTTTAGACCAATTTCTGTACTACCAACATTAAGTAAAATTTTTGAAAAAAATATTTTAGATCAGATGTTAAGTTTCTTTAATATTAATAAATTGCTACATAAAAATCAATTCGGTTTTACAAGGGGTCGCTCGACAACTGACGCTGGAGTTGAGTTTATTAAACATATTTTTTGTGCATGGGAGAATTCAGAGGATGCTTTGGGTATATTTTGTGACCTTTCCAAGGCCTTCGACTGTGTTCACCATGAGACATTAATCAGGAAGTTACAGTACTATGGTGTCAAGAACACAGCGCTTAAACATATTATTTCATATTTAAGTAATAGAAAGCAGAAGGTTATTATCAATGGTAAAAGTTCTTCCGGGTCACCTGTACTAATGGGTGTTCCTCAGGGCTCGCTTCTCGGCCCAATTCTGTTTCTGGTGTATATTAATGACTTACCTCACCTTGTAGGGGATAGTCATGATATAGTATTATTTGCTGATGATACTTCCTTGATTTTTAAACTTAAACGTCAATCATTTAAATGTGACGAAGTGAATAATGCTATATCAAAATTAGTGCATTGGTTTAACGTTAATAATCTGCATTTGAACGGAAATAAAACTAATTGTGTTAAATTTACAACAACGAATGTTAAAAATCTGAATACCGATGTGTTTTTAAATGGGGAGGAATTGAGCCCTGTTGTATCCACTGTTTTTCTTGGCATCACTCTTGACGCAAAGCTTCAGTGGGGCCCCCATATATCCAAATTAGCAAGCAGACTAAGTTCTGCAGCCTATGCTGTAAAAAAGATTAGAGGTATCACTACTGTCGAGACAGCTAGATTAGTTTATTTTAGTTATTTCCATAGCATAATGTCTTATGGGATTTTGCTTTTGGAAATGCGGCTGATTCAGAAACTCTTTTTGTTTTACAGAAGAGGGCCATTAGAGCTATTTACAATCTAAAACCGAGAGAGTCTCTTAGAGATAAATTTAAAGAAATTAATATATTAACTTTGGCTTCTCAGTATATTTACGAAAATTTAATGTATGTTCACATAAACAAAGATAGTTTTAGTAAAAAAAAAGTGATATACATTCTGTAAACACTAGGAACAAACACAAGCTAGTGATGCCAGTTTCTCGACTCCACAGAGTCAGTAATTCATTCATGGGGCAATGTATACGCTATTACAACAAGGTCCCGGAAAGTGTACAGGTTCTCTCTATTACCAAGTTTAAATGTTTTATTAAGCTGAAACTGTATAAAAAGGGTTATTATAGTATAAATGAATACATGGTTGATAATAACCCCTGGGAATGAGGTGGTCGCTTCCAAGCAGTTTCTAAAATAAATTTTGTAAATAGTTCGTGATCATTTATATTGTAAAATTTATTTTAAAAAAAAAGTCCCGCTGGGTTTCTTGCTGGTACTTCCCAGGACAGAGGGTTTTCTTTCGAACCAGTGGTAAAGTAAAAAATGACTTTCAATAAGAATTACACATGTAATGTATATTAAATAAAAATTATTCTATTTTATTCTATTTTGGTGCATGCTTCGATTACAAGCCCATTAACACTGGTGTTCCACAAGGTTGCTATCACCAACGCTGTTTCTTGTGCATATCAATGATACGTTGCAAACCGGTAACATTCATTGCTATGCCGGAAAATGTCGCCGAGTACCGCAAAAAACTTGTGTCTTAAGTCGAGATTTTGTTGAAAAAAGTCTTAGACTGGGGGCGACTAAATTTAATGCTCTGAAGACACAAGTTTGCGCGTTAAAAAGAACCTTTTTGTCATTTCGCTTCAGTTTCAAGGCACTCCCCTTGTTGCCTCAGCCAGTATCGGAATCCTCGGTGTCGATATATCGAGTGACGTGCAGTTTTGTGGTTACATGGAAGAGAAGGTCAAATTGGCCTCTAAAAAGCTTAGCATGCTCAGCAGAGCGGGACAGTATTTTAATGCCGGCACACCGTTTTCAACTTAATAAGGTGCAAGTTCGGCCTCATATGGAATACTGTTTTCATCTCTGGGCAGGGGCTCCCAAGTGTCAGCTCCTTCCACTTCACCGCATACAGCGCAAAGCGGTTTGAATTGTCGACGACCGAATTCTTTCCGATCGGCTTGACTTACTGGCACTGCGTATAGATGTTGCATCTCTTTGCGTATTTTATCGCATCTATCACGGGGAGTGCTCTGAGGAATTTTTCGGACTAATTCCAGCCGCTCAATTACACCATCGCACATCGCGACAAAACTCGCGATACTATCCATACCACCTGGATGATTGGCGGTCCATCACTGTGCGATTTAGAAGTTTTCTTCCTCGCACAATTACCACCAGCGATTTTTTCGGACCGATAGTACTTAAGGACCTTCAAAAAAAGAGCCTACTACTTTTTAAAAGGCCGGCAACGCATCTGTAATTCCCCTGGTGTTGCAGTTGTTCATGGGCGGCCCGAGTCACTTACCATCAGATGAGCCGCAGGCTCGTTTGTCCGCTCTTCAAAAAAGTTGAGTGGAGTGTGTGTGGTTGTGTTGCAGCAACTGGGCGACTGCGCGTGCGCGGGCGCGGAGGCGGCGGCGGCGCTGGCGGCCGAGGCGGCGTGCCGCGCGCGCCTGGCGCGAGCCGGCGCGCTGCACGCGCTGCTGCCGCACACGCTGCGCTACGACTACACGCTCGCCGAGTCCGGCCTGCCCACCGAGGGAGAGAACAAACAGGTGCTGCTCTAACCCCTAACGAAAACAGAGGGCTGTTATATCTTTGCACTGTGTATCTGTGTGTCTGTCTGTGGCATCATAGCTCCTGAACGGATGAACCGATTTTGATCAAGTTTTTTTTTGTTTGAAAGACGCCTTAATCGAGTGTTGTTAGCTATGTTTCAAGAAAATCTGTTCAACCATTTTAAGATTAGCTCTTTTAGTTTCTGGTATTTTGATATTTTTTTTAATTTTAGTTATAACACGCGCTTATATTCCTATCTTCTATTCGTTTGCCCACTCTTCTATTCGAAAAAAAGCAGACATACGATAACGATTTAACACAAGGCGCCTAAACCTCAATATAATGTGTCTATCTTGAGATACATGTCACCCTCAGAGCACTTGTTTCATCGTTTCCACTAACAGTTCACATTGTATATACATTTAATAAGTCAGAGCGTCAGGTTTCTGCCAAAACTGGCTCTTTTTTTTTTCACCGAAGTTCAGTAAAATTCACCGATGGGTGGACATCACACGCTCGCTCGCCTTCGCTGTTCTATCCACATAAAATGAACGCTAGAGGAAAGTCACTGATGCTCAGCGCGACAGCGAATACAGCTTATTGAAGTCCTCTGCTGAATATAAAGGGCTTCCTTATAGATTGTCTTATAAGTGGATATTTCCCATAGTTGCTACGCTTTGCAAGCGGGTTGGCAACCGCAATTTTTTATTTTATAATTGATTATTATAATATTTTTCGGATCCAAGAGTTCACGAACGAAACCGCTATATCAGACATAAGTCCCTATGGTACGTTACGTGGTAGAGCCACGCTGCAACTATATTATGGTTGTAGCACGAATAGGTCAGCTCGACCAAGGTAGGACCACGCTCTCACAGAATACGGGTGTAAAATAGCAGCTTAATGCTATTGTGTTACGTATGGTGAGTTTAGACAACCGGATACCCTTCTTACTGGTAACGCGGCATTCCATATTAGTCCTCAAGGGTGACAACGCATCTAAATTTTAATTCTTAATCGAGGATAAATGTAGAAGTCAATAGGTGGACTGTGTGTGTTCGTTGATTGTGTGTGTGACACCTATGTCTATAAAATAATATTAATTACTAATATTCATATATAATATCCCGTATGTCCCAAAAGTCCCAAAATACATAAAAAAATACACTGGAAAATAAAGGCAGTGAAACTTTTTCTTACCTCTATGTCTAATCGACCGTGACCTCTCGCTTACGTTCGTTTAGTATGTACATTGTACATGGAGCTTTATGTGCGAACGTATAAATCGGGTTGTTAAATTTTCATTTTATTTTTTACTAGTGAGAGTCACTCTGCATTCCGTTTTCCAGTAGGAGGATGCATCGTTTGTTGGTTTTCGAGCTATATGACCGGACTATTGCTACATTAGGTTACTAATCTATATCACTTTTAGATTTTAATAAAAATTTCTCATCCGCAGGTGGTGGCCAATCAGTTGGCAGTCCAGTGTGTGACAGCTCTGAGTGCAATGTATGGCCCGCATGAAGAAACTACGCCGGAGGACGAGCGCGTGCGCGAAGCATTGCACTTATTACTCACTCCATACTTGTGTGCACGATTCTCACAGCCCGATAGGCATGAGGTGAGGGTAACTATATACATATTTGGCAATATTACATATTTTTATCTACATGTAAAATTAGTCTCTTAGGATAACATAACTCATTTAAAAACGAAATGGTGCTGTTTATCTGCTGCCCGTACCAAAAGAAGTCCGTTACTCCTACCTGCAAGAATGCTACAATGTTCTGTTTCTGAAACCTCAAAACTAGGTTGTACAACTAGTGCGTGTTGCCAGTGGTGACCTATGGTTCCGAGACGAAGTCTTTCACCGCTGGCCGTATGAGGAAGCTCAAAGTCGCTCAGCGAGCTATGGAGAGGGCTATGCTCGGCGTTTCTCTGACAGCGCTTATTTAAAAATCACTTACTAACAGGTATTTTTATTTTCAGCTCCTAAAAACTCTCACGTCGAATTGGCGTACGCCGTACCTTGTTTGGGACAACAGCACACGCGCCGAGCTGAACGAACTGCTGTCACATTGGCGTTCGCTTGAAGATGATGAGCCGCTAGTGGAGCCCGATTTCAAGTACACGGCACATGAGGGATTGTTGCCCGTGGGTAGCGTCTATCTAGATATCTACAATGAACAGCCCGACTTCCCCATCGAGGTGCGTAGACTGCAAGGTTTGAGATATAAATGTTATTTAAAATGGTTAATCAATTGTTTAATTTACAATGCTTATTTACAGAATCCTCAGCAGTTTGTGATAGATTTACTCAAATTTATTGAAGAACAAACTCAAAATGAAATGACTGACGAAAGAGTCGAACACATCACATTAGCGCTTAATGCTTTGGCAAACGTCATCATTAAGAATCCTGGTAAGATTATCTACCATTATTTTTATGGGGTGTCTATAAAGTTTGCTCATGTGGTTGGGCAGTATAAATATATAATTGTAAAAGAACATGGTAAACATACATAAATATCAATAAAGTAAAATAAATACATAAAAATTACATAAATATATATAAAACCCAACCAGATGGAAGCCCTCGGCAGGGGAAACTAAACGGTTTTTTTTTATCATTGAGGTATTATTTGTTTTGCTTCAATTTAGCTCTTTAACTTGTCTCAACTCATATAAGCTTAATAGCAATAACAAATGAACTAATACGAAAAAAAAAAACAAAAGAAATCCAAATATATCCAGTTAGTTAATGCCCCGTTGCAAGCCAACAAGTCCGGCTTACAATGTGAAAACTTCGTGTGAAAGTAGATTTGCGCGTGAATGTTTCTATTGTAGGTTTAAAGTTTTCAGGTTTTCAGGGTTTAAGTGGAAAGCTGGGCCTTTTGGCTTGTGTATATGTATGATACGCCACTGGTGTTAATAAGTTGCGCCTAATAAACGTAGTTGTTTGCGTGTGAAACTAATTCGTTAACAGGCAGGGTCAAGGGACGGTTTTCAATGATTTAATTTATTTAAAATTCAATAACAAACATTTATTTTTATAAGACTACAATTGGATCGAGCTCTGGATGGGTATTAATGAATATTACAAATTCAAATTTGAATCAGGTTAACGAAATAAAGATAATATAACTAAAAGTGACGTCGCTGTAGCGCATCCGTTGTGTGTTCACTATGTTGAGCATTATAAAGAGGGCGTTAGTTTGTCAATATCCCGGCCCCATTGGAAGAACCATCATCAACGTATCAGTCATTGTAAGACCGAATGCCCTATCTTCCGTGTGGACAGATAACAGGCAGATTTTTGAGAAGGCCCGCTGAATATCAAAAGCTGCTTTTTTTATAGGATAAGGGTGAAAAACGAGCACACAGTCCACCTGATGGTAAGTGGTTGCTGCGGCCCATAGACATCTACATGTATCCTCTATTACAAATCAAAATGCAGATGCGTTTTCACCCGTGAGGACTAGGATGGAATGCCTCATTTCCAGTAAAAAGGGCCTCCGGCCACCTGCACTCACCAAGCGAAACGCAGAGGTAAACCTCTACTTCACGCTGGTATTCTGTGAGGTCGTGGTACCACACCGGTTCAGCCGGCCCATTCGTGCGACAGCAAAAGCTACCACCTGGCTCTACCACTGTTATAAATCTGTATGTATGTTCGAATCTCAGCAACCCTTCACCTTCCGTCCCTGTAATAACCGAACAACCCTAGCCATTCGCCATTTGAATGGTGGAATGTAGTCTGACACTAGAGTCAGGTGTGACACTAGAGTCATGTGTTCGGAGGTCGGTGCGGTCAAAGGCCGACCGATAAGGAGATAGGCTAGTGTGAGAGGAAGGAAGTCATTCGAGTCTGAATAAAGAGGAGTCATTGAGCGGGAATTCAGCTCAGCATCGATTTGCGTTAACACCGTGTTAAATTCCTCGTAGATTAAGTTTGTATTTCCTACAACACGCCTTAAGTCATATTTACAGGACGTGACTACTGATAAACCCCTTTTTTTTCTTTCTTTTTTTTAAAAAAAAACTTTACCCCCACACTAGGATTTTCTCCTGTATCGTGGAGGCAGTTTACAAACATAAATTGCACAATGACAAACATCCAGACCCGGAACAATTATTTGTAGGCCATACAAATACTTGTTCCGTGCGGGATTCGAACCCGCAGCCCCAAGCGCTGAAACTTATTGCTAAGCCACTGCGCCACGGAGCCGTCTAAGCCCTAAAATGAAGTGCGTAGATGCGAGGGTATGAAAGAAAAGCAAATACCAATGTTGCTAGCAAAATCAACGATTTCATTTGAGTTTTGAAAAATTACTGTGAATTTTTTCAGCTCCAACGAAATTTTTTCCGTTGCCTGAATATATTTAACACTGCTTGCCGCAAAGTGACATGAAACGTTTGAAAGCCAATAAATCTTTTTAAGCAAGATAACGTAATATATCATAATATGTTTTCTTGCGTAGAAAGATTATTAACTAATTCTAAATGTACGGCGACTCGGGTTGTATAACAAATAAATAATCACATAACCCTTAATTAATTTTGAACCCCTGCCGCTGATATTTTCTAATTCGCTTATACGATTTCTCCTTAATAAGTAAATTAGGTTAAATCTTACTATATATATCAAAAGATTGCTGCTGCGGCATGCGCGTTAAAATTTGCACAGAGTTGTTTGACACTGGCTGACAGAGTACCGATTCTACTTGCATTAACTTTGCGGCAGTTGTGAATGAAGCGTAATAGATAAGCAACGGTACACTATAAGGGATCGAAATGGACTGTATTTATTTATTACTGTAGCTAGTGGACTGTATTGACTAATTGACTGACTGATCTTGAGGTTAACTATGCTAGGGGACTGCTCGAAGAAAAGATGGTACTGTAGAACTATACTATATACAATTATTTACAATGGTTGGGCACTATTGTTAACTATGCTAATATGTACAGAGAGATCTTCGCTTATGGAGTCTTAAGTCTTCTTTCTTCAGTGCCGCTTCCGAGAATGAACCGAGAATGAACAGCTCACAGACCAAAACGCCCTTCTTATATCCCGCAAGAGAGCGTCTCAGTCTGTGAGTAGTGCCGCGCGACGATGCTGCACGCTCATTGGTCGTCGCTCGGCTCCGGTGCGCGGGGTGTGCGGGGCGCAACGGGGTATGAAGGGGCGACGGGGCGGCGGGTCTCTAGCTGTCCGCAACAGTACACCATAAGCGATTAAAGGAAGAAAACTTATCGAAAAGCAATCACAGGATTCACAGATAGTAGTAGACGCTTAGTTTACTGTTGGCGTTTGTAATTCTTACAGTCAGTATAAGAGAAATGACAATGAATTTAAACACAAATATTTTAGGGATTTCATCGTACTTGGCTTGTAAGATAGCAGTTTCGATGTAAATTCTATCAATTATACCTGTATAAAGGACTTACTCTTACTCCAAAGATTAAGGGTCTTGGGTCTAATGGCAGCTGAAGTCTGTGACAGCCATACATGCCAATTCATTTGTTTTGGTTCCATCATACCAGAGCGCTGTATGTGCTCATGGGCCGAATCACGATTTTGTATAACCACAGTATAATTTTTAGCTCGTATCATGTTTCGTATTCTCAGAAGGTTATACTAGCCTTGTTGATTTTGTTTTCAATGTGTTTATTCCAGTTCAGTTTACTGTACAAGATAAGACCTAAATATTTTACCACTGAGGATAGCTGGAGTTTTGTGCTAAAAAGACTTGGGAGGTGATAGTTATTCAGCATTCGTTTCTGTGTGAACATTACGAGAACCGTTTTATTCGGGTTAACGGATAAGTCATATTCCCTGCACCATTTCTCCACTATACGGAGAACCGCTTGGGTCAGGTCACACACTATGCTTGCTGTCTTTCAAGAGATCAGTATTGTCAGGTCATCTGCATGACTTATTGTGTAGAAGTGATTGGCATTTAATTTGCTGATGAGTTCATTTATGATCATATTTCACAGAAGAGGTGAAGAAACCCGCCCTGCGGGCAGCCTTTCTTAATCTGGGTTGTTTAAGATTTACCAGCAATCTTTATTGTTCGTTTACTTTCCAGTCAATCAGTAACGGTTCAACTATATGCCTACTTAGTGCAACTTTTATGCTGGAGAAGTTCGTTCGTCAAATGCACCTTCCATATCTATGAAGAAACCTAGACATATTTCTTTGTTTTGGATGGCCTCTTTAATCCTTGTTATTACCTGATGAAGTGCCGATTTTGTCGATTTGCCTAGGCTCTAGGCATGTTGTTTGTCATGTAGCGGTAAGTTCATTAGCGCCAACCTCCTTAATTCCCTTTTACACATCTTCTGGCTAATGAGGCTAATGGGTTATAGGATTTTGAGTCCGTATAAAGCCATACATGCTCTCATTATGGCAACAAGTCTGACTATTTGGCTTTCCCCCCACTGAGTGCCGGCAAAATGTCGTCAGGTCCATGAATGGCCCAATAGATTTTATCTACCATTACCACTTTCTGAGCTAAATTCCAGTTTTCTGCTGTTGGTATCAGTATATCTTCATGCCGGTTTACCTCCTGAGTTACGCAGCAATCTGGGAAGTGCGTTTCAATTAGGATGCGTTGCGTTTCATCCGGCGATGTTGACTTAACTTCCGTTGGGTTTCTTTAAAGAGATGGATGCAGGCGTATGTGTTTAGCTAGGATTTTCCTTATCCCATTCACTTGTTCACAGGTTTTTATGTTACCACAGAATTTACGCCATCCTGTCGAACGTCGATACCTGATACATTTTTTGTACTCAGACTTAGCTTTCTTGTATAATAGCCAGTCTTCATCCATTGAGGTATTCATGGCCATTTTTAAGGCTTTTCTTACCTTCTTGCGTTTCCTATCTGGTTCTTTACCCCACCACGGTTGCTTGCCCTCAGTAATTCTGGAGTGATTTCTGGACATGCTTCATGGTAGCTAGCATGACTTTAGTTTAGGCAGCTACTACCTGTTCTTCTAGAAGTGACTAATTTGCTATAGTGTTAGTCCCCTCAAAGCTCAAAGCTATGAGAGTGAGGGAAGAGGAAAACGTTTTATGGACGCCGAGGAAAGAAGTGGCTGCGTTTCAAAATGCCGTCGAAGAGACCCCAAAGGACAACTGGGCAAAGTGCTTTTCTCAGTGGTTCCATCGGATGCAGCGATATATTGATGTAAATTGACACTATTTTTAAAAGATATAATTAAACTAATAACTTGCTAGTTTGTTCAGTTTTTGATTTTCTAAGAACTTTCAGTGTCACCTTCGTAATCCTGTCCTGCGCCGATGGTTAGTCTCCGTTGAGACTGGCCGCCGTGATCGGTGAAATTCGGTCTGGAGGACATTATTATTATTATTGCACGCCTCATAACGCGAAGCGTTATAGGTGTGTTCTACTCTCGACATGTCCAAGTCTAGCAATTTTGTGTTCTTAAAATGTGTCTATCATAATTATATTGCACTTATACGATAATATGAGTAGTCGTATATTAAGAAAATACTAATTAAAGCCATCTTATATTTTCTAAAAAATAATTTTATGTTGCTACTTTGAAAACAAAAGGGTTTCAAAAAAATTTTACGTGGACGTCCGGATCTTGATTTTGTGCGTGGTCACGACAACTCCCGAAAAAATTGACGTATAATTTTTTTTATTAGCTTCAGAATTACATCAACTGGTTTCCTATTTCATATAAATAGCCTAGTATGCGTAGATTGTTAATAAAATAATTTTCGACTTTTATAAGTTTTATAGGTAATAAAAATTGAAAGGCGCTATCATATCTTTTTTAGCATTATATAGACAAAGGACAAAACATTTGTCCCAGCTTATATAGATTTTATACTTTGTGTAATCAATTTATTTTGGTTAACAGTATTATTTTTTCCCTGTAGGTGACATGTTACAATAATAGTGCGCTAAATTTTAAAACACGTAAATAATATAATATTTTAAGTCTAGATTACAATTAATTTTTTTTCATCAAAATTAAATGAAACGCTTATGAGGCGTGCATTTTTGGATTTTACAAACTATCCATAACTTCCGGGTTGTTATCCGCCCCTTTGGTCGGTGGAGTTTCCTAAAATTTACCTTCACAACCCCGAGAATTTTACGTTGACCGCCCCACGTACACATGCGAGGCGGTGTCCGGCTTAGATCAAGGTCGGGATTTAATCCTACGGCATCGAAACAACGAGCAAGCACCCCGTCTGTCTGCTTGTCAGCCTTGAGCAACAGCCAATCCTTGATGTTTACCGAGCGGTTCTGGTACGCCAGCACACGACCAATGTTGCGTGAGTCGTTCCAAGCTCCCTGGGCATCTGGGATAAGGATACCATACTTAATTATTTTGTGGTATCTCTGACTGCTTTTTTATGACCACCGAGGTGTTGGATTTAAGGTCGAGGTTGGGGATGTTCCCCTTCAACTAATCCAACACCTTCTGATCGTCGCACCCCAGCTTTAGGACACCTTCCGTGTACACGGGTCTGCCTCTGAAAACTGGTCCCTGCAGCCGCGCCTTCTACTTGGGCTGGATTATTGTCCTTCCCAGTTTCAGTACGGGCTACTGGATCCAGCTTCAAGGACAACAGGGACAGCAGCTTGCCCAGCCTCCTTGGTATTACTTTTGGAAGCAGTCAGCTCCGCCCTTTCTTTACGGGTTTCCTCTCTCTGCTTCCTATTCTTCTGTTTTACCTCATTTCGCCTCCCTGGCGGGATAGATCCACTTGGTGATCCGTCAAGTTGGCTAGTCACCTTTTTAGGGGGTTTGCCCTTCCCTGTACGGCTCACTAATTGCAAGACAGCTGAGAAAAGGCCATCCGTTAATTTTATTGATAAAATTTACTAGACCATTTTAATAATTCGAATCAAATTAACAGCCACTTTCTTAATATTCCGGAAATAAACAATGTTAATTTGTTTAATTCTACGTTTTTTAAAACTTCATAATATAACTCCGACACTTTAAAGCTAATGCCAGTTCATGAAAGCATGGTTGCAAAATTTATTATGAGTATCCAGTTGATCGCAGATTTTGACACTACCACAAATATTAATAAAGGTTATCACAGCAATAGTTAATACTTTAATTACAGAATCAATTTTCCCTTCTCAGTGGAAAACAGCGCTAATTAATTTCCTGCCAAGAAAATTAATAAAGGTTATCACAGCAATAATTAATACTTTAATTACAGAATCAATTTTCCCTTCTTAGTGGAAAACAGCGCTAATTAATTTCCTGCCAAGAAATATTAAAGCAGTAGACTTAAGCAACCCTTAGGCCCTTCATTACTTCACCCTTTTTTTCAAATATATTGAAAAAACTTGTTCACTCTCAGGTATGACACTTCTGAGAATTAAATCATATACTACCCAAGCTACAATCAGGGTTAATTAAGAGTCATGGGACAGCCACAGTTCTTATTAATGTCGTGGATGACGTGCTATCGTTTTCTAATTCTGGAAAGGCAAGATCCTGACTCCCTTAGGGTTTTCTAGAGCATTCGATTCGATTAATACGTATTTGTTAATAGATAAGCTGTTTTATTACGGCTTTAATAACCGGTCACTGATGTGGTTTGAGAGTCATCTCAATAATCGTTTACAACATGGTAAGAGGAATGATGACGGAAACTGGTTCCAAACTTCGTCTTGTCAAAAAGGGTGTTCCTCAGGGATCTATTTTAGTTCTTTTGCTTTTTATTATCTATGGTTCCGATATAATAAACTGTCTTGAAAACCGCAAATATCATCTTTGTGCTGACCACTTACAGGTGTATATTACTGTAAATCCTAAAAATGTCAATACAGCGGTAGCTAAGTTAAATGAGGATCTTCAACATATTGGTTCTTGGTCACAAAATAACTCCATGCTCCTCAATCATTCAAAATCGAAGTAAATAACCATAGGTACTAAAAAGATACGGGTACACATACAGATGATATACACATAAATGATAGACATATATAGATACACATACATGATAGATATATACATAGATAAATTATTTTTTTCTCTCCAAACACGTAAATTCAGTGACTAAACTAGGTGAAAAGTTACGTATTACAAAAAAGTTACATAATCTTTAGATCTAAACAGTGAAGTAGCGTGCCTTAGAGGGGCCCTGTATCAAAATTCGTCGGGGGGGGGGGGGGGGGCAAATGAAGGGTAAAGATTTTTCACAAAAGGAACAAAAACTCTCGCATCGAATTAAAATAATTATATATTGATTATAAGTTATTACTTACAATTAATACTCCTAGGAACTAAGCTAGCCAAACAATTCAAATCAACATCCTGTCCCATAGAAGTCCTTAGAATTTTTGCTTACATACGTTCGGGACCCCTGTAGCCTGGCGGCCCCATATCATTGATACGGCTGGTACGGCGGTAGCTACGCCACTGGATCTAAATGTACATGTGTGTTGCAGTTTAACAAATGGACCCTACCTCGCCGATTAATATTGATCACAGAGCAAACAATGTTTTTCAGCTATTACTCATCATTATTTAAATTTGAACGATCCTAACATACGTATTGATGAAGAAATAAACGATTTTCTGAAGTAGTAGTCGACGTATCTTAATTTACTCATGGACAATTATTTAATGTTTAAAAATTATGTGATTAATGTCATCTCTTTTTGGACTTTGCCTAATTAATAATCAAATAATTTAATTCAAAGGGTGTAAAACGTGTGCACTCGTTACTGCTTTTACATCCTAAGTCCTAAGACGAACGCATATTAGACCTTACCTTAAGGTGGAAACAATTTTTGCTTCCTTGATATTTGGAGTAATAAAAACAAAGAACTCTGAATACTTATACAGAATATGGAAAACTTGGGAAAAAATCATCGTTTGTACAATATTCGAAAGTGTGCAATATTACTTTGCTTACACTAAACATTAAACACTGACGATGAACACTAGACGTCAGCATTTCGTGGTTGTTACAAATTTATGGCATTATACCGCAAAATGTTGTAACGATTTTCCACCACCATTACGAGCCATAACAAATAAGAATAGTTGTAAGAAAAAAGTGACGAGAGATAGAAATCTTAGATGTCTATATGTACCACAGATGGATTGGCTGCTCGTCTTTCACCTTTACTTTTATAAGTTTGTTAATGTGTGCAGGAGTGGAGATCCAGTGCATCGGTTCGTTCGGACTGATTTTCGGGCTGATCTCTGGGCGCACGTGGGGGCTGATGCGCGCGGCGGCCCTGCGTGCGGCACAGGCGGCGAGCGGCGTGCGCGAGTGCGTGGAGGACGTGGCGGCGGCCGGCGTGCTGGGCCACCTGCTGCCGCTGCTGGGCGAGCGCGCGCCGCCGCCCGGCGCGCTGCCCGCGCTCGCCGCGCTGCTCGCCAGCACCGCGCTCGTGCGCGAGGCGCTCGCCAAGGGTACGTGTCGCTGTGTGTGTGCACGTGCAGTGCGTGCAGCACGTGGCGGCGGCCGGCGTGCTGGGCCACCTGCTGCCGCTGCTGGGCGAGCGCGCGCCGCCGCCCGGCGCGCTGCCCGCGCTCGCCGCTCTGCTCGCCAGCACCGCGCTCGTGCGCGAGGCGCTCGCCAAGGGTACGTGTCGCTGTGTGTGTGCACGTGCAGTGCGTGCAGCACGTGGCGGCGGCCGGCGTGCTGGGCCACCTGCTGCCGCTGCTGGGCGAGCGCGCGCCGCCGCCCGGCGCGCTGCCCGCGCTCGCCGCGCTGCTCGCCAGCACTGCGCTCGTGCGCGAGGCGCTCGCCAAGGGTACGTGTCGCTGTGTGTGTGCACGTGCAGTGCGTGCAGCACGTGGCGGCGGCCGGCGTGCTGGGCCACCTGCTGCCGCTGCTGGCCGAGCGCGCGCCGCCGCCCGGCGCGCTGCCCACGCTCGCCGCGCTGCTCGCGCTCGCCGCGCTGCTCGCGCTCGCCGCGCTGCTCGCGCTCGCCGCGCTGCTCGCCAGCACCGCGCTCGTGCGCGAGGCGCTCGCCAAGGGTACGTGTCGCTGTGTGTGTGCACGTGCAGTGCGTGCAGCACGTGGCGGCGGCCGGCGTGCTGGGCCACCTGCTGCCGCTGCTGGGCGAGCGCGCGCCGCCGCCCGGCGCGCTGCCCACGCTCGCCGCGCTGCTCGCGCTCGCCGCGCTGCTCGCCAGCACCGCGCTCGTGCGCGAGGCGCTCGCCAAGGGTACGTGTCGCTGTGTGTGTGCACGTGCAGTGCGTGCAGCACGTGGCGGCGGCCGGCGTGCTGGGCCACCTGCTGCCGCTGCTGGGCGAGCGCGCGCCGCCGCCCGGCGCGCTGCCCGCGCTCGCCGCTCTGCTTGCCAGCACCGCGCTCGTGCGCGAGGCGCTCGCCAAGGGTACGTGTCGCTGTGTGTGTGCACGTGCAGTGCGTGCAGCACGTGGCGGCGGCCGGCGTGCTGGGCCACCTGCTGCCGCTGCTGGGCGAGCGCGCGCCGCCGCCCGGCGCGCTGCTCGCGCTCGCCGCTCTGCTCGCCAGCACCGCGCTCGTGCGCGAGGCGCTCGCCAAGGGTACGTGTCGCTGTGTGTGTGCACGTGCAGTGCGTGCAGCACGTGGCGGCGGCCGGCGTGCTGGGCCACCTGCTGCCGCTGCTGGGCGAGCGCGCGCCGCCGCCCGGCGCGCTGCCCGCGCTCGCCGCTCTGCTCGCCAGCACCGCGCTCGTGCGCGAGGCGCTCGCCAAGGGTACGTGTCGATGTGTGTGTGCACGTGCAGTGCGTGCAGCACGTGGCGGCGGCCGGCGTGCTGGGCCACCTGCTGCCGCTGCTGGGCGAGCGCGCGCCGCCGCCCGGCGCGCTGCCCACGCTCGCCGCGCTGCTCGCGCTCGCCGCGCTGCTCGCCAGCACCGCGCTCGTGCGCGAGGCGCTCGCCAAGGGTACGTGTCGCTGTGTGTGTGCACGTGCAGTGCGTGCAGCACGTGGCGGCGGCCGGCGTGCTGGGCCACCTGCTGCCGCTGCTGGGCGAGCGCGCGCCGCCGCTCGGCGCGCTGCCCGCGCTCGCCGCTCTGCTCGCCAGCACCGCGCTCGTGCGCGAGGCGCTCGCCAAGGGTACGTGTCGCTGTGTGTGTGCACGTGCAGTGCGTGCAGCACGTGGCGGCGGCCGGCGTGCTGGGCCACGTGCTGCCGCTGCTGGGCGAGCGCGCGCCGCCGCCCGGCGCGCTGCCCGCGCTCGCCGCGCTGCTCGCCAGCACCGCGCTCGTGCGCGAGGCGCTCGCCAAGGGTACGTGTCGCTGTGTGTGTGCACGTGCAGTGCGTGCAGCACGTGGCGGCGGCCGGCGTGCTGGGCCACCTGCTGTCGCTGCTGGGCGAGCGCGCGCCGCCGCCCGGCGCGCTGCCCACGCTCGCCGCGCTGCTCGCGCTCGCCGCGCTGCTCGCGCTCGCCGCGCTGCTCGCCAGCACCGCGCTCGTGCGCGAGGCGCTCGCCAAGGGTACGTGTCGCTGTGTGTGTGCACGTGCAGTGCGTGCAGCACGTGGCGGCGGCCGGCGTGCTGGGCCACCTGCTGCCGCTGCTGGGCGAGCGCGCGCCGCCGCCCGGCGCGCTGCCCGCGCTCGCCGCTCTGCTCGCCAGCACCGCGCTCGTGCGCGAGGCGCTCGCCAAGGGTACGTGTCGCTGTGTGTGTGCACGTGCAGTACGTGCAGCACGTGGCGGCGGCCGGCGTGCTGGGCCACCTGCTGCCGCTGCTGGGCGAGCGCGCGCCGCCGCCCGGCGCGCTGCCCACGCTCGCCGCGCTGCTCGCGCTCGCCGCGCTGCTCGCCAGCACCGCGCTCGTGCGCGAGGCGCTCGCCAAGGGTACGTGTCGCTGTGTGTGTGCACGTGCAGTGCGTGCAGCACGTGGCGGCGGCCGGCGTGCTGGGCCACCTGCTGCCGCTGCTGGGCGAGCGCGCGCCGCCGCTCGGCGCGCTGCCCGCGCTCGCCGCTCTGCTCGCCAGCACCGCGCTCGTGCGCGAGGCGCTCGCCAAGGGTACGTGTCGCTGTGTGTGTGCACGTGCAGTGCGTGCAGCACGTGGCGGCGGCCGGCGTGCTGGGCCACCTGCTGCCGCTGCTGGGCGAGCGCGCGCCGCCGCCCGGCGCGCTGCCCGCGCTCGCCGCGCTGCTCGCCAGCACCGCGCTCGTGCGCGAGGCGCTCGCCAAGGGTACGTGTCGCTGTGTGTGTGCACGTGCAGTGCGTGCAGCACGTGGCGGCGGCCGGCGTGTTGGGCCATGTATACGAACATATACAGGAGAGTTTAAATATTATAATATTGTTCGATTAAGCTACTGTTGTAGAAACGAGTTGCCTTATAAGGAAGAGTTAGAGGGAGACAGAAACACACATAGAATGTGGTCTGAGATATCTTTATTCTCATAAGAACATACATTCACTTACATGAGAAAAGGTTAAAAAATAAATTACAAATTTTCGAAATAATTTTTCAAGCAAAGTAACTAAATAATTTTTATCAACAACACATTATAGAAAGTAAATTTATGTAAGTGTATTTAGTAATCTTTACAAATATTTTGTTTTGTTACACAGGTGCTGTGATATACCTTTTGGATCTATTTTGCAACAGTAAAATACCAGAAACAAGGGAAGCAGCCGCAGAATTGTTGGCTCGAATGATGTCCGATAAATTGCATGGACCTAAGGTATGAAAGTTTACTTGTACAAATGAAAATAATTTAAATATAAAATTAGTAGTACTATGATCCATATTATTTATTTTATTTTTATTCCTTCATTACTGCACTTAAATTGCGTACATTGTTTAAAATATCAAAATTATTGAATAGAACTCAAAACGAAACTAATTTACGAAAATAACAATAAGTACGCTAGATGCCTGCCGTGTTCTGGTCTGAAGAGTCAGTATAATTACAGGTTGTGTGATATTTCATCTTGGTTTTCAGAGGCAATATCGTATCTGTGATTTTTGCTTGAAGGTAGTCGCAGATGTAAGCATTTGTCACCAGTCTAAACCAGTGGTTCTCAACCTTTTTGTGATTAGAGATCATTTAACCGATTTTTGTCTTGTCATGTACCACCAACTTTTAGATAAAGTAAAAATGTTGATTTTCAAATTTGTTTTATAAGTAAAACACATACAGAAATGAATGTTGCAAGGTGTCATTATGTACCTCATATTTTAATGTAACAACATACAGAAACCATATTGGCAGTTTCTGCACACTCCATCACTTACATCATCTGCAAGAATGTTTTATACTTTTTTCTACATGATGTCTACGCAGACAACTTCGGGTGCCTTTAAGCCTGGCGTCGACTATAGCAGAAATGCGTTGAATCGAAGCGAGTCGCATTTATTCCTAGTGTGTCCATCTCTGACGAATCGAATCGAATCGAATCGAATTGTTCATTCATCGCAAATTCTTCATCAAGATAGGTCGTTTTTGCGTCATGGACAGCTCGGATGAAGAGATGTTTTATTTCATCATGATAATGTGGATCTATCTTCATGATTAAACAATTATGGATATTGTTGGACCAGTGATATCAATAGTTCCTCATTTATTTTAATTTTAACAAAAAGATTTTTATGAAAACGAAATAGAAATTAATTAAAATATGCTGGCGCGCATCCACTTCTCCGCGTCGACTGAGGTGCGTCTAGTTGAAGCGAATCGCATCGGCGAAGAAATTCGCCTGTCAAACAATTAGCGCGGTCGTTTCTATTCGGCGCGCCGCGGCTCGTCGCTAATGGACGCAATTTCATAATAAATATATAGGAGGCGACTTTCTGCGATTCGATTCGACTCGGCTCGGTAAGCCTAGTGGACGCTTCGCCTTAGAGACCACTTCGGGTACCTTTAACAACCACTGATTTATAATAAAGTAGGACACGGTGCGGTGCGGTGTGGTGTTGTACAGGTACGGCTGACGATATCGCGGTACGTGCCGGGCGTGTTCGCGGACGCGATGCGCGAGTCGTGCAGCGTGGCGGCGCAGTCGTTCGACGCGACGCACGAGCACCCCGAGCTGGTGTGGGGCGACGACGCGCGCCGCCGCGTGCAGGCGCACGTCGCCGCGCTGCGCGACAGGTGACCACACCGACACGCACCGGCTCGCACCAACACGCATCGACACGCACTGACACATAATCTGGATCTGACTTATGTCGCCAAAGTTCCCTATAATATTCAGAAGAGGTCACCGTGCCCGAAGGACGTAATAACGTCATTATTGTTGTTTGTTGTTTTTACTGTTCACACGGATTTTAAGTGCTCGGACTGACGATCAGGAGCCATAAAAATTCGATAAGTGAATGTCTTACTATGTCAATTAAAATTTTTGTAATAAATAAAATGTATCAATGTTACCAATAAAATAAATTTTTTTTTATTGTCAATCGTTTGGTTCTTCGCATTTTATATACTTATTATTTTTTTTCACAGTGTAATTACTGTTAAATAAAACACGCTAATAAGAACTTAATATTTTCTGTGTTCAATGTATTGAACAATTACATTTAATTATAATATATGTCCATTTTATTCGATAACTTGTTGCCAGCTTGTAGTTAATGACTTATTCCAGTTGCTGTAGAAATCTTGGGATTTTTGATTAAAAAATGCGACAAGTAATTTTGACAGTCTTCTCTTGATGTTAACCTAATACTACCCAAAAAATTCTGAAGACACCGAAACAGGTGAAAATCTGAGTATAGTGGATGCATTAATACTTCCCAACAAAGCTCTCAATTTCAGCTGAGTGACCAAAGATGTGTGTAGTCTGGCGTTATCATGATGAAAGACTACTCCTTTTCTGTTGATCAATTTCGACTGTTTTTCTGCTGACTTCCAAAAAGGAGCCGGTACTTTTTTTTTATGGGGTAAGGGTGACAAACGAGCACACAGTCCACCTGATGGTAAGTGGTTGCTGCGGCCCATAGACATCTACATCTATCCTCTATTACTAATCAAAATGTAGATGCATTGTCACCTGTGAGGACTAAGATGGAATGCCTTATTTCCAGTAAAAAGGGCCTCCGGCCACCTGCACTCACCAAGCGAAACGCAGAGGTAAACGTCTACTTCACGCTGGTTTTCTGTGAGGTCGTGGTACCACCCCGGTTCGAGCCGGCCCATCCGTGCGACAGCAAAAGCTGCCGCGTGGCTCTACCACTGTTAAAACTGGTACTCAATTCGAGTGTGTTTTTTTTTTGTTTTTTTTTATGTGTGTTACCTCATAACTTTGTACTGGGCGAACCGCTTTCGATGATTCTTTTTTTGTATGAAAGCTGATAGTTCTCGTGTGGTCCCATATGAATTTGATCAAGGTCAGACCAATGGTTATTGAGTTATTCTTAAATAACCTATATTGAAGTCGGCTGTACAAAATTTTTAATTTTAAATTATTCTCAATATATTACTTGAGACTCATTAGTTGTTGACAGCAGAGATCAGAATCGATGGTTTTACCCGGCGGTAAAAGCTCATAATAAACGGTGCCCTTTCCCAATCCCATACACACAGCATCATCTTATTGCATTGTTATCCGGGTTTCGCTACAGTCTCTGGAGCTTGACTGCCCTTTGGCCATGATCTTTTTCTATTCAAATGAGTACACGATTCATTAGGTTTTATTTCGGTGAACTCATGTGGTACCCAAATATCGAGCTTTTTTTCTATAGTCAGACTTTCAAATAGGTCAAAACTGTTTTGTGGTCAATCCTCAATTCCTCGGCTATGTCGTAACTACTAATATGCCGATCTTGCTCCACTTTTTCAAAAAATGGCACCGACTCTATCCGTATAAGGGCGACCAGAGTAAGCTGCATCTTTGAGATCAAAATTACCGCACTGAAAACGCTTAAACCAACTTTTTGCTACTCTTACTGACACTACATTCGATCCATAAACATCACAACATATTTCGTGGCTTGAGTCGTATTTCCCCATTTTTTCAAACGACTTCAAAAAAGGAGGAGGTTCTCAATTATTCGGAATCTTTTTTTTTATGTATGTTCACTAATTACTCAGACGCCTGAACCGATTTGGAAAGTCCTTTTTTGTTTCAAAGTGGGTATACTTCCCAGGTATTCCCATTAAAATTTTATCGAAATCGTTTGAGGGGTTTTTAAAAAATCAACAATAAATTATATTCATATTGAATTCGTTTGCACAAATTTTGAAGAACAAGGGCAGAAAAATAGTTGATAAAAATTATTGTGTCTAGAAATGAATTATATATAAAATCAGTTTTATTATTTTTCTATGATTTTTCAAATAAAAATGTATTTTAATTAAAGCTACAGAAAAAAACAAACATTTTAGGGAATATCAAATGACCTAAATCATTTTACTCTATTCAAGTGTTGCCATAATAAATGGCTATTTATTATATTCATACTATTTCGGTGTACACTTTGTAAGACTACCAACACAACACCCAAACACAAAATATTTTTATATTAAGTTATTATTAGTAATAATAAAAATATAAGTAATAATAAAACAAAGAACTTCCTACAATAATACATTATCTCAATCACAGTACTATGTAACAATTCCATTTAATGTTATGGCAACACTAGTTAAAACAAATTGTCACTGTGTGAAAATCTGCTTTGTGGGAGTTTTGGCGGGAACTTGATCGGCAGCGGTTTGCTGCTCCTGTATTATAGTTTAAATAATAGTTTGAAGTGGATTTTGATATGTAAAAGTGGTGCGATTTTATGTATTAACTGTCTACGCATGTGAACTATTAGTGGAAACGGTGAAACAAGTGCTCTGATGGTGATGGATTCTCAAGATAAGCTGTTTGCATAGGCGCCTTTAGATACCATCGCCAACTGTCAGCTGCCTGCTGGCTCAAGTTACCGTCAAAATCTCCCAAGGGCTGCACAATGTGACGCATCAACATATTGTGAAGCAGTGAACTATGAAGGATAATAATACATAAAGACAAGGCTTGGGGAAATTATAATAAACCGAATAATAATACTCAAGACTTGGCCTAAAGGTCCAGATACCAGGCCATAAACTCCAAAAAAAAATTGTTACTGTTTTTTTTTTACTGGCTTTACGGCTCTGGGTTCTAGCCCTTCTAAGAATGTCACTGTATGACAGAAAGGCCCTGGAGCCATGCCAGAAATATACATTTATAGTATGCAAATCAAGATATTTTTGATATATAGACGCTACCATTCCTTCTCAACTAATTTTATGTATGAAAGTCTGCTATTGTTCTTTACCACTTGTGTAATAAAACTTCAGAATGTACAGAATGTTTCGACAGAAAAACAATTGAAAAATGGCGGGAAGGTGTTTTACTTTTTATTTTTCTTTTTCTTAAAGTCCATTTTTACATTAAAACCAGCCAGATACAAACAGTACAAACAAAGAGATTTTTCTTCAATTTCACACAAACAAAATACGAATAATCTTTTTCCCGGCCCTTTTATTAAAGTTGGTAAAAATTACCTTGTGAGCGGATGTAGGCAAAGTAATTTTTACCAACATTAATACGTTGAAAATTTACTAAACGATTCAATATCGTCTAGAGTTTTCAATAATTTACTTTAAACTTCTTATTTATCCCAACCAGGCACCTAGCCAACCAGTTGCGGGATCCCAATGTGTTGTTCGAGGATCGGGAGACTTTAGAGCGGGTGGCAAACGGAGAGGAAGTCTGGGCACCGCCGGGCGAGGTGGTGGTGGGCGGCGTGTACCTCAAGCTGTTCCTACAGAACCCGAACTGGAGCCTGCGGAGCCCTAAGAAGTTCCTGCAAGAGCTACTCACTGAGACGCTCACTTCGCTCAACAAGGATTCTTCGGATGTAAGATAATGCCAATTTATGTTAAATTAATGTTTAATTTTTCTTAATACTTGATGGAAAA
This sequence comes from Parnassius glacialis, assembly GCA_033319125.1. Lineage (NCBI taxonomy): Eukaryota > Metazoa > Arthropoda > Insecta > Lepidoptera > Papilionidae > Parnassius > Parnassius glacialis. The sequence goes on from JAVANC010000020.1 coordinate 37,049,539, forward strand.
ATGTATAGAATGAGAATTCGTTATTTGAAAAGAATTTTCACAATATTTAACATTTTTAAAGCTTGTTTATTTACATTTCAAGTAACGCCGTACGCAGACTCAACTTCTTTATATGCACTTACTTATTTGTGAATTTTACCAAAATAAAGTAGATTGCTGGATGTACACGTATGCGTCTAAAAAAACGTTGTCGTTTGCAAATTATTTTACATGCATAATTGTGCTTGAATGTGTATTCTTACGAATAAGTTGAGTAGGGTTTTAGCTAACTACAATAGTCTATTTATTTAAACAACTAAAAATATATTGTCGATAGTCTCTAAAGCAAATGACACAAATATGGAAACATCTCGTTAGGGTCAACCGCTTATGCCACTTACTCTGATCAGTCGCATCTGCACGGAGCTTGTCCCTACTATTTACTTCCTTAACCTTCCTCGGTTCTTTAAATACTATTTACACGTGAGGCCTTCGGGTCATGTTGACCTGATTTAAAAAATATGAAGCAATTGTTTTAAATTAAATACAAAATCTAATTATTTCTAAAACACATTTATTTAATAAAAATAAGGATACAATAAACGACTATATTTGTATATTACTCATTTTCTTGGCAACACAAAAGTCATAAAATTTCAGAATGTTTCGGACATATATGTTTCTTACATTTTTTACAGACTTTTGAAATTTTTACATCTTTTGAAGATGGACATACACTACACCTTTTTCTTTTATTAGAGCTCTGAGTAGTGGAAGTATTCGTTGTCTCAGTAACACCTGACTGCACTCGTAGTACTAATTCCAGTGAAGTATTTGTCCGAGGAAGAGTTTTCCTACGCTCGATGTGATTATTTACCAATTCCATGGCTAATTTCTCTAGAAACAACCGTCGTTGTACTGTTCTCTTCTGTTTCCAGTCTGGGTGGGTGTCATAGTATAATACATAAGTATTGAAACATGAAATATCAATCATATTATGAAATATGGCTATTGGCCACCTTCTATTCATTCGTTTACAACTATATTTTCTATATAACTATAACATTTTGTCTAGGAAATCAACAGCACACTTTGTTGCATTATAGTCCATGATCATTTTTGGTTTCTTCTGCTCTGATTCATGTTTTTCTATTTTGTTGTGATTTGTGCTCAACAAAATTACATTTTTGGTTTTTTCGGAATGTATGAGACAAGAACCATTTTTGAATTGAATGCAAAAGTAGATGTAAACACAGGTTTCTTCGTATCTAAAAGATCTACGGGTATCTGTCGCTTATTTTTCCGTAAGGTTCCAAGAATGGTAAGTTTACGATCTAGAAGTTTTTCAGCTAATTCATAAGATGTAAAAAAATTATCACATTTAAGATTGTAGCCCTGTAGACCTTCTGTCAGATCCAAAACTACACGCATTCCTTGATTTTTTTCCGGAGCACTTCCTTGGAGTTTTCCAGTATAACACTGAATTGAACGAACTTATCCTGTTTCACTGTCACACAATATCCAAAATTTTATGCCATATTTACTTGGTTTGCTAGGAATATATTGTCGGAAAGGACATCGACCTCTAAATGAAAGTAACTGGTCGTCAATTGTGATATTTATATTTGGATTATAAAACATAGGCAACAGCTTCACCCATTCATCCCACATATCTCTCACAGCTGCTCATTTGTCACTCTGTTTTCTTGCTTCTCGGTCAGAACGTTTATCAAAACGCAAAATCGCAGAAATTTGTTTGAAACGTTTCAGAGACATTGTTGCCCGAAATATAGGTCTTCCATAAGCTTCGGACCATACGCTTTCTAAACTTTCATCGTTAGACTTGAAAACTCCAGTAAAAATAAGAATACCTAGATATGCATCTAACTCCGTTTCATCTAACGCTTCCCATTCTTTTCCGAAACGTGAAGAACCTTCTATATTTGTTTCAAAATTATAGATTTTATACGCTTATTTAGAAATAAATCAAAAGAACTTCTAAATGTATTTATGCGATTAGAAGCATACCTGGTAATGCCTGGTGTAAGTTTTATTAGGTTTGCACTACTCAAACGACCTCTGACTTCTAATAGGGTTCTTGACCACACAAATTCACCATTTTTTGATAGCATTTGGTTTTCATTAGCACTGGTATTGGTAACGTATCTTGAAACAGGTTCCTCATCTCTATTTGTTTCGTCACTACTGCTTTGACTGTATAAACTGGGTTGAATATTGTCGGTAGGATTTTCATTACTATTATTAAACTATTCTCCGTTTCACTAATTATTTCATCTTCGGAATTTATATCGTAGTTTACGATTTGCGAAATCGCAGAATCAGTCAAATTGTGAGCCATTTCAAACACCAACGAAACACATCGAATTCAAACAACGAATGAATCAAATAAAAGTAACTGTCACATGTAAATAATGTAATCTACCGGCATACTAATGTAAATAAACAATTATTCTCAAAGTACCTTCAACAATAACACGCTAAGTAATGAAGATATTACTAACATTTATAAATTGTCAGTGTATTCTTAGAATGCAACAAAGCATTATTGTTTGCAAAACACGGGCTTTTCTGACCCGAGGACCTTTTTCATACTCGGGTATTATTGATCCGAGGAACCTAAGACGGAAAAAACTTAATTTTCTTAAGATAAGAGACTTCACCATAATTTTACGATAATAATATATAGTGAATGCATAATTAATAATTGTCATAAAGTCTTAGTAAATTATATTAATAATTACGACTTTTATTGACAGTTAAATTTCAGTTTCGGGTCAATATGACCCGAAGAACCGAGGAAGGTTAATGACACGCTTACTACTAAGTTGATAACTACGCGACGCTAATTATGACTGATTGCCAATATGATGACTGCCAGGCTTTATACTGAACGATCACCTCGAGCACTTCCATGTGACGGAGTGGTGAAATGTCCAAAGTCTAACTGCCTCTAGTTAGCTGCAAAAATAGTTTTCCGATTGGGTGGTACATGCACGTTAACTTGTTGCACGTGTAACGTTGCCTTTGCAAAACTCACTTTCGTATAATGTTTGCACACCACGTAAACTTTCATTGTTTAAAATGTAACGCCGTACCATTTCATAGTATTCTCGGTTCGATTTTTTTTGGTTGCGTCATTGTCATTGAAGTGACAAGTAATACTACCTACGAAAATTTAAAAATAGTACACTTACGTAATGAGGTTACCGTCAAGTGAACACTGTCGACCGTCCGGGCGAACGTACCTAGCGGTGTAATGGCTGACGGAAGGGAAAGGGCGGGAAGAAGCGCTTATCTTTACCGAGTCAACACAATTATTAAATACCTAAATCTCTGTACCTTAGCGCGAGTGCCGGTCGCCTTCGACTGCTTCCGAATTCAACACTCCCTTACGAATGTACGCGTACGTAGAAAATATTAGACATTAAATATTTATTAATGACAATTAGCTAAAATAATGCATTTTCCACACATTTTAAATTTAAAAGATAAATAGGACAAAAGGTATAGTTTTTTTTGAATTCGCTTATATTATCTATTCTGAATCTCCTCTAAAAATTTAGGCATGTATTGTCAAATAACCCTGTATATAATATAACAAAATACATTAACCTTTAGTTTCCTAATAATTTATTAACTTATTTAACTCCCCTTCCATTAAATATGTCAAATATTTCAGCTCAATGATGAAATGTACACAGCGTTCCGTGTAGAATAGAATAGAACAGAATAGAATATTTTTTTATTCAGTATTGATTACCCAGACCCAGCGGGACTTTTTTTTCAAACATATTTCACTTATCAATAATTTCGTGTATACAATTTTTAAATGATTTTTCATAGAACCAGCATGGTGGCGATCACCTTATTCCCAAGGGTTATTTTCATTCATGTATTCCTTGATATTATAATAACCCTTTTTAATAAAACTTTTAAACTTGTTTATTGACAAACTGAATATATTTTGGGATTTTGTTGTAAAAGCGTATACATTGCCCCATAAATGAATTACTGATTCTGTGGAGTCTAGTAACTGGCATTACAAGCTTATGTTTGTTCCTAGTGTTTAAAGTATGCACATACTTATTCTTAATAAAGCTATTTATGTTTTTATGTACATACATTACATTTTCATAAATATATTGCGATGCCAAAGTTAATATGTTTATTTCTTTAAAATTTTCTCTGAGGGACTCTTTACAATTTAGGTTATAAATCGCCCGAACGGTTCTCTTTTCAAAACAAATATAGCTTTAATATTAGTCGCATTCCGCCATAGCAGAATTCCATAAGACATTACGCTATGAAAGTAACTAAAATACACTAATCTAGCTGTCTCAACATCTGTGAGACTTCTAATCTTTCTTACAGCATATGCTGCAGAACTAAGTCTGCTTGCTAATTTAGATATATGGCCCCATTGAAGTTTCGCGTCAATAGTAATACAGAGAAAAACAGTGGTATCCACAAGACTCAACTCCTCCCCATTTAACAGCACATTCGAATGTATTAGGTATTGTAAATTTAATACACTTTGTCTTATTGCCGTTTAAGAGCATATTGTTGGCATTAAACCAATGTACTAATTTCGATAGAGCATTATTTACATCGTCATAATTAATTGACTGCCGTTTGAGTTTGAAAATTAAAGAGGTATCGTCAGCAAATAATACTATATCGTGATTGTCCCCTACAAGATAAGGTAAGGCATTAATATAGATTAAAAACAGGAATGGGCTAAGAATCGAGCCCTGAGGAACGCCCATTGATACTACCGATCCGGAGGAACCTTCATCATTGATCACGACTTTTTGAGTTCTGTTACTTAAATATGAAGTAATAAGTCTAAGCGCCAAATTTTTTACACCGTAATGTTGTAGTTTCCTGATTAATGTCTCATGATGAACACAATCGAAAGCCTTGGAAAGATCACAGAAAATACCTAAGGCATCTTGTGAATTCTCCCAGGCATTAAAAATATATTTTATAAGCTCAACACCGGCGTCAGACGTCGAGCGACCCCTTGTAAAACCAAATTGGTTTTTATGTACTAATTTATTTGTATTAAAAAAAATTAACAATTGATCCAAAATTATTTTTCAAAAATTTTACTGAGAGTCAGAACAGAAATAGGTCTAAAATTAGCGGGATCCAATGTACTACGAGATTTAAATAAAGGTATTACTTTACTATACTTCATTAAATCAGGAAACACACCAGAATCGATACAAGTATTAAAAATAATAGCAAGATGAGGTGCAATTAAATCTATTATGGACGCAAATACTGTAACGGAAATTCCCCACAAATCTGCGGTTTTCTTTACATCAATGGTTTTGAAGTATTTTACAATATCTTGCGGTAATACTTTTTTAAATCTAAATTCTTTTAAACAGGTATTAGTATGAGTAATGACTCGGCGACAGTTGGAGAAGTATTCAATGACTCTGTTGTCAAGATTGGAATATCTGTAAAATATTTCTCAAACACCCCTGCGACTTCTTGATTTGATTTAGTCAATTCATTGTTAATTTTTAATTGATAGTTTGAGTTACGAGGTTTGTCTTTACCGGTTTCGCTGTTAATTATACTCCACGTCATTTTAATTTTATTCTTAGCCGTCTTAATTTTGTTGCTAATATGTAACGGTTTGGCTGTGGAGCAAACTCTTTTAAACATTTTAGAATCATTTTTGACATATTCTCTAAAAGCATCGGAAAGATTATATGTGATCTTTCATGGTAAAGGTCATATAACCTTCGTCTGCTTTTATGAATTCCTACTGTCGCCCACTCATTAAATGCCTTGCTACTGTTTCTGGAGAATGTTTTAGAAGTAAATGTTTTTTAAATTCATTGCTTATAAGGGTAAATAATTCTCCATATAAATAATCAGCATTGTTCTTATAAGAAAGCGATGGAAGGTTTTTTACCATATTCTAAATCTCTCCAGGCGTTTTGCATTAATAGGAACAAACACAATTTTCTCAATTTCCTGTTTTTTGTGCATATAAGGTTTCATTAAACCAGTTGTCCACAGTGATCTGAACTAAGTTTTTGAATTATTGATTTGTTGTTTGGTACAATACCTGTAAAAATATTATCAATACAAGTTTCACTACACGCTGCAATACGTGTAGCTTCAAAGAATAGATTATCAAGATTATAGGATTTTAACAAAGAGCAAAATTTAATACTGATGGAAGTAGTTTCCAGGAGATTGATTTTAAAGTCTCCACACACTACAAGAGATTTATTCTGTTTATTAAGCTTAACTAAAAGTTCTTCCAACATTTTTTCAAATGTATGATAATTTGAACATGGGGGTCTGTAAACACTGACAACAATAAGGTGCTCAAGTTTGTGTTTCCTTCTTTGTTGGTTTCAGTGGTTATAAGTGTGGGCGTGGGGGTGTGTATGTGCAGGTGCGGGGCGGGCGTGGGGAAACATGCGCGCGCGCGCTGGCGGCGCTGGTACGTGCGCGGCCAGCGCTGTGTGAGGCGTGCGCGCAGCTGGGCGAGTTGCCGCGCCTTGCGCGCCTGCTGCCCGCGCGCCCGCGCGCCGCCGTGCCGCTTCTGGCCGCGCTCGCGCACTCGCACGTACGTACACACGCTCGCACACGCACACACATGCACGTGAGCTGTGCCGGCGTGCGCGCAGCTGGGCGAGCTGCCGCGCCTTGCGCGCCTGCTGCCCGCGCGCCCTCGTACGAAAACGGGTTGAAAAATTTGTTTGCGTATACAATCACTATCATAAGTAATTTAATACTAAACATAATTAAAATTAATGACTTTAATCTATTTTCTACTACAACGTAAACAAGACGTTGTCTGAATTATAAAGGAAAATAAAACAAGACCGACGAATTTTGTACCGACTTCAAAAAGGAGACGTAACTTTTTTCTGGGTGAACCGATTTCGATAATTTTTTTTATTTGAAAGCTGGTGCTTCTCATGTGGTTCCATATAAATTTGATCAAGGTTTGACTAATAGTTTTGAGTTATTCTTACTAATTTATATTGAAGTCGGTTGTACAAAATTTTATATTATTGCCTACCCCGTGTTTACTATTTTATTTCATTATTATATCAAATTAAATTATTTGGCAGAAACATTCACTGGCGTGCTCACCAACACACCAATTTTTTTTATAATTCTCAGATGAATGGTAAGAACGCCTAGAAATTGAATAAACAAACTGATATTAATTTTTGTCCAAGCTCTTCGCGGGAGGGCACAGAACAACCCACGAAATGATATCGTTATCGCTCATATGGTTTAAGAACACATACGGGACAAAAAGTACTTATTTTTGTATATAAATAGTGCTAGATATAGTAATAATAACCTTGAAAATTATACATGTGTTGTTTTAGACTTGCGTTGCGGCCTTAACACAAACGGAAGTTATGTCGGGGCTGAAGACAGCGGTGAAAACGTGTCAAGAAATCACAGGCAGTGCGTGCGAGGCGCTCGCTACTATTTTCGATAACAGCAATGCGAACACTGATAAATTAGTTTTACAGGTAAATTAAAGAAAACATAATATATTACTTCTAACATGGAAGTGTGACAAAAGCGAGAAAGTTGATTTGCGGAGATATTCTTTTTCAGTTTTATTAATTAATCCAAAAAAAAGATTAAACTGCAATTGATTATATTCAATTCTACGTGCCAGTATCATTGCATATTGACAATGGAGTATGGAAGATACACTATAGATGAAATTAATTTGTACCTAAATACAATATGTCCTGTCCGATTCGTGAGGGTGCTTTAGGTATTAAGATAAATATGATTCTGTACATGGAATCTTATTCAATCAATTTTTTTCATGTCATAAAGAAATTGCCTCTCAATAAAAGACTAATATGTAATAAAATGTGAAAACTACGTATGGCATGTTCTGGCCGTCGGGCAACAATACCTCCATATTTACAGACCATAGAGACCGTCATCAACGACGATGTTGCCAGGTTTTTAAAATTTTGTTAAATTTAAGCAATTTGATTTTTTATATTTTTAATAGAATGATATAGAATTTTTGTGGTAATGTATTTTGGATCGTATAATATGGCATTTTCACATATTTTATACAGAATGCTGTTTTACGTTAATATTTGTTCCACAATGTTTTTCATTTTAACAATATCGGTTTAAAATGACGTTTCAGGCTTTAGAAAGCGATCTCATCGGCGAGTTGCTTGCTTTGTTGGAGACGCGGCTGGAGGGGCAGGTGACGGCGCAGCTGGTGAACGCGCTGAAGGGCATGTCGCGGTCCGCTGCGCACGGCGAGCGCGTGCGCGCGCTGTTGGCCCGCAGCCGCGTGTGGCAGCAGTACGCCGCGCAGCGCCACGACCTGTTCCTGTCCTCCGCGCCGCAGCACGGCGCACTGGCAGGTGGGGCACGTGCACTGACAGAGCGTGTGGCAGCAGTACGCCGCGCAGCGCCACGACCTGTTCCTGTCCTCCGCGCCGCAGCACGGCGCACTGGCAGGTGGGGCACGTGCACTGACAGAGCGTGTGGCAGCAGTACGCCGCGCAGCGCCACGACCTGTTCCTGTCCTCCGCGCCGCAGCACGGCGCACTGGCAGGTGGGGCACGTGCACTGACAGAGCGTGTGGCAGCAGTACGCCGCGCAGCGCCACGACCTGTTCCTGTCCTCCGCGCCGCAGCACGGCGCACTGGCAGGTGGGGCACGTGCACTGACAGAGCGTGTGGCAGCAGTACGCCGCGCAGCGCCACGACCTGTTCCTGTCCTCCGCGCCGCAGCACGGCGCACTGGCAGGTGGGGCACGTGCACTGACAGAGCGTGTGGCAGCAGTACGCCGCGCAGCGCCACGACCTGTTCCTGTCCTCCGCGCCGCAGCACGGCGCACTGGCAGGTGGGGCACGTGCACTGACAGAGCGTGTGGCAGCAGTACGCCGCGCAGCGCCACGACCTGTTCCTGTCCTCCGCGCCGCAGCACGGCGCACTGGCAGGTGGGGCACGTGCACTGACAGAGCGTGTGGCAGCAGTACGCCGCGCAGCGCCACGACCTGTTCCTGTCCTCCGCGCCGCAGCACGGCGCACTGGCAGGTGGGGCACGTGCACTGACAGAGCGTGTGGCAGCAGTACGCCGCGCAGCGCCACGACCTGTTCCTGTCCTCCGCGCCGCAGCACGGCGCACTGGCAAGTGGGGCACGTGCACTGACAGAGCGTGTGGCAGCAGTACGCCGCGCAGCGCCACGACCTGTTCCTGTCCTCCGCGCCGCAGCACGGCGCACTGGCAGGTGGGGCACGTGCACTGACAGAGCGTGTGGCAGCAGTACGCCGCGCAGCGCCACGACCTGTTCCTGTCCTCCGCGCCGCAGCACGGCGCACTGGCAGGTGGGGCACGTGCACTGACAGAGCGTGTGGCAGCAGTACGCCGCGCAGCGCCACGACCTGTTCCTGTCCTCCGCGCCGCAGCACGGCGCACTGGCAGGTGGGGCACGTGCACTGACAGAGCGTGTGGCAGCAGTACGCCGCGCAGCGCCACGACCTGTTCCTGTCCTCCGCGCCGCAGCACGGCGCACTGGCAGGTGGGGCACGTGCACTGACAGAGCGTGTGGCAGCAGTACGCCGCGCAGCGCCACGACCTGTTCCTGTCCTCCGCGCCGCAGCACGGCGCACTGGCAGGTGGGGCACGTGCACTGACAGAGCGTGTGGCAGCAGTACGCCGCGCAGCGCCACGACCTGTTCCTGTCCTCCGCGCCGCAGCACGGCGCACTGGCAGGTGGGGCACGTGCACTGACAGAGCGTGTGGCAGCAGTACGCCGCGCAGCGCCACGACCTGTTCCTGTACTCCGCGCCGCAGCACGGCGCACTGGCAGGTGGGGCACGTGCACTGACAGAGCGTGCGGCAGCAGTACGCCGCGCAGCGCCACGACCTGTTCCTGTCCTCCGCGCCGCAGCACGGCGCACTGGCAGGTGGGGCACGTGCACTGACAGAGCGTGTGGCATCAGTACGCCGCGCAGCGCCACGACCTGTTCCTGTCCTCGGCGCCGCAGCACGGCGCATTGGCAGGTGGGGCACGTGCAGTGACAGAGCGTGTGGCAGTAGTACGCCGCGCAGCGCCACGACCTGTTCCTGTCCTCGGCGCCGCAGCACGGCGCATTGGCAGGTGGGGCACGTGCAGTGACAGAGCGTGTGGCAGCAGTACGCCGCGCAGCGCCACGACCTGTTCCTGTCCTCGGCGCCGCAGCACGGCGCATTGGCAGGTGGGGCACGTGCAGTGACAGAGCGTGTGGCAGCAGTACGCCGCGCAGCGCCACGACCTGTTCCTGTCCTCCGCGCCGCAGCACGGCGCACTGGCAGGTGGGGCACGTGCAGTGACAGAGCGTGTGGCAGCAGTACGCCGCGCAGCGCCACGACCTGTTCCTGTCCTCGGCGCCGCAGCACGGCGCATTGGCAGGTGGGGCACGTGCACTGACAGAGCGTGTGGCAGCAGTACGCCGCGCAGCGCCACGACCTGTTCCTGTCCTCGGCGCCGCAGCACGGCGCATTGGCAGGTGGGGCACGTGCACTGACAGAGCGTGTGGCAGCAGTACGCCGCGCAGCGCCACGACCTGTTCCTGTCCTCGGCGCCGCAGCACGGCGCATTGGCAGGTGGGGCACGTGCACTGACAGAGCGTGTGGCAGCAGTACGCCGCGCAGCGCCACGACCTGTTCCTGTCCTCGGCGCCGCAGCACGGCGCATTGGCAGGTGGGGCACGTGCACTGACAGAGCGTGTGGCAGCAGTACGCCGCGCAGCGCCACGACCTGTTCCTGTCCTCGGCGCCGCAGCACGGCGCATTGGCAGGTGGGGCACGTGCACTGACAGAGCGTGTGGCAGCAGTACGCCGCGCAGCGCCACGACCTGTTCCTGTCCTCGGCGCCGCAGCACGGCGCATTGGCAGGTGGGGCACGTGCAGTGACAGAGCGTGTGGCAGCAGTACGCCGCGCAGCGCCACGACCTGTTCCTGTCCGCCGTTTGTATGTGCAGTGATTACTTACCGTGCGCAAAATATAAGATTACGACTAGTAAATCAATGTTCAGTTTTTATTAACACTCACATCATGTTCCTTTAGTGGGTAACTGTAAGTTTATTTTGAAGGTTATGTAAAATAAAATAATATAAAGGTGCAAACAATTTTACTATGAAACTTATGTGTCGAAGTATTATCTCTAATAAATTAATGCTCTATGCCCTTATAACTTTTTAAATGTAACTAAAATCTGCGAAATTTCAAAAACTACATACTCGTACCTCTTATTATACAGGTTGTTTGTGAAACGCTCCCGATGATGAAGACACAATAGTACTAACGATACCTTTGATGATGGGTCAGAAAAAAAATAATCCCGACGGAAAAAATCATCTTTTCAACGTTTTATTAGTTTTATTCGCGCTCCATCATGTTAGTACAGCTAAATCAAACGATAATTTCATTAAAAAAACATAAAAATACTTAAACACAAAACCAGCAGTGGAACATAAAATGAAAGCATCTGACAATAGAGTCAATATTTGCGCGAAATTGACGCTGAATTCGCGCAGCCCCAAAGCTAGCGATCGTATCAATATCTAATTATTTACAACACTTGTCTAAATACCTAACTTATCTACTTAACGTACTATTTTGCTACTGTGCTAGTTTCCACCTAGCCACTTTATTTCGAATTTATAGTGTACAATGACCAAACCAGATATCGAATTGACTACTACGGGTTATAATAAAACTACCGAGTGCTTGATACAAGTGCTTTTATTATGATATCATGCATCTTAGCTATATAAGTTGCAAAGGGCAAACTATATCGAGATTTAGGAATACAACAAATTTTTAGCAGTACCATCTAATGTCAAAACATTGTATTAATAAAACTTTTATATGTCATATATATGTAACCGTATAATTGTGTATAAGTAAATTGTTTAGCAATGCCATCTAGTATCAAAAATATTATAACATATTAATGCGTTGAACATTCCGCCCACCAAGAACGTTATTAAACGTTCTTTCCATTTCGCCCACTATGACATAACTGGGCAGTAGGCTTAATTTATATGTTTCTTAGGCATCAAACAAACATACTTAATCTAATTTAAGTACTAGCTATTGCAACCGTGAGATAAATTATGATTATTGTGTAACAGGCAAAATACATAACCTTGAAGTTGGTCTTTTTAAGAGAGATTGACCACACTTCAACGTCACAACGCGAGTGATTTGGTCTAAGCCAGGATGCTTGGCAACCACTCTTCCTAACAGCCAACAGCCTGGAGGAAGATTGTCCTCCTTAATTAAAACTATGTTTCCAATTTCAGGTTCGGGTATTATCTTTGACCATTTATATCTCTGTAAACAATTCACCAAATACTCTTTGGACCACCTTCGCCAAAAATCCTGCACCATTCTTTGAATCATTTGCCAGCGTCTCAGAGTACTGATGTTACTATGTTCATAATTTCGTTCTGGTACGATTACTAGAGCTTCGCCAACGAGGAAATGTCCTGGAGTTAGAGGCGCGGGATCACTGTGATTATCTGGTAATATCGATAAAGGCCTTGAGTTTAGACACGCTTCAATTTGCGTGAGAACGGTGATTAACTCTTCATATGTCATTGTAGAAACGCCAATGACTCGTTTTAAATGAAATTTCATAGCCTTCACGCCTGCTTCCCATAACCCGCCAAAGTTTGGCGCATGGGCAGGAATAAAAGGCCATGAAACACTATTGTTGCTTAACCACTCACAAATTTCAAGAGCAACTGATGACTGTTCAGCGGTGACGAGCTTAAGGAGTTCCTTGGATGCTCCAACAAAGTTTGTTCCGTTGTCGCTCCATATTTCGCTCACATGTCCTCTACGAGCTACAAAACGCTTAAAGCCTGCTATGAAGGCATCACTAGAGAGATCGCTTATTAGTTCTAAATGTATGGCTTTTGTTGCCATACATACAAAAAGACTAATATAACCCTTGTATGATTTATTACCTCTTCCCTTAGACATTCGGACGTTAATGGGGCCAGCAAAATCCACACCACTGTGAAGGAATGGTCTAGCTGGCGTTACGCTGCTATATGGTAACTGACCCATAAACTGATTTTTTGTCACTGCCGCTTGGCGAACACACACTACACAATTACGCACATGCATTTTAACTAGGCTTTTTGACGATATAATCCAATATCTTGTGCGCAAATGGTTTAGCATTAGTGTTGGACCTCCGTGTAATGTCTTTCGGTGGGCCTCATCAATAACTAAATTGGTAAAGTGGCTCTTATGAGGAAGAATAATAGGATGCTTAGTATCTGTAGGAAGATTAGCATTCTGAATTCTACCTCCCACTCTCATTATTCCCTTATTATCAAGAAAGGGGCTTAACGGTTTCAATTTTTGCTTGGCATCTCTTAAATCTGTTAGTTGACATTGTTTTATACAAACGTCTAAAGATTCCTGCAGCTCGGTGCTTGTAAGGTAAGGTTTAAACCTACTATTTCTTTTGTACCTTAGGAATCTGCGACAAAAGGCAACAACCCGTATAAGCCTTTGTAATGACGAGAATTTGTTCCATAGATCGAAATCAGTAGCAAATTGACTATTAGTTACAGCGTGGACCTTTAACTTTCTTTGTTCTAAAGTAGTCGAGATGGACTTTAGCCTTTGATAAATAATATTATCATCTTTTAACCATGATGGACCCTGCAGCCACAAGCTACTTTCAGCAAGTTCCAAAGGAGTGCAGCCTCTGGAAGCGAGATCTGCTGGATTTTAGGCCGATCGAACGTGTGCCCATTGCGTATTGTCCAGCCTTGACAGAACATCTGACGTTCTGTTGCCTATAAACGTTGTCCACCGACTAGGGTGACTGCTGAGCCACGCCAATACCACAGTGGAGTCGGTCCAGCCGTGTATATTGTTATGATCGATTCCCAGAATATTAGCCACATCTGTGATTAACTTAGCTAAAAGAACTGCCCCCATAAGTTCAAGGCGAGGAATGGAGATTTGCATAGTTGGAGCGACCTTAGTCTTTGCCGTAACTAGATTGACGTGTATCTTACCTTTAGCATCAATCGCTCTTAAGTAAACGACCGCAGCGTATGCAGAGTTGGACGCATCGCAAAAACCTTGAAGCTCCATGCAAGTATCATCTACTTTAGTCTTGAACCACCTTGGAATACTAAGCTCACGAATATTTATTAACTGAGATGTGTAAAAATTTCACTCCTTTAATAACACATCTGGCAGTTCTTCATCCCAGTCTATTCCCGCCAGCCATAATTTCTGGATCATTACTTTAGCTGTGATGATGCAAGGCGCTAGCCATCCCAAGGGGTCGAACAGACGTGAGATGCTTGATACTACCTTTCTCTTGGTAATAGGATTATTCAATTCGGGAAGTTGTACACTGTATTGAAAATCATCCGTTTCCTTATCCCAGAAAAGGCCCAGTACCTTAACTACCTTATCGATCTTAATATCAACCTTTTCTACCTCCTTTCCGTGTCCATCCATTATTTCTTCTGCTAAATCTTTGTTGTTTGTTACCCATTTCTGCAATTCAAAACCTCCCTTTTTCAGTAACCTTTTCATATCTTCATAAATGCCTTTTCCTTCCTCCACTGTCTGACATCCAGTCAACAGATCATCCACTTAGAAATCCGTTTTTACTTTTTCAGCTACATTGGGAAATTTCTTACCTTCGTCAATTGCGACCTGATGTATTGTCTTTACTGCTAAGTAAGGAGCAGATGATGTGCCAAATGTAACCCTTACTAATTTGAATTCTTTAATTTCCGACTCAGTCTCATCTCTCCAAACTAGCCTTTGGAAGTCTGTGTCTTGAGCTGCAACGATAATTTGGCGATACATTTTCATAATATCTGCACTAAGACATATTGGATGCATACGCCATCGGATAATAATATGACGTAAGTCTTGCTGAAGCGTGGGGCCAATCATCAATGTATCGTTTAGAGATACTCCGTTTGTGCCCTTGCAAGAGGCGTCAAACACTACTCTAACCTTCGTAGTAGTTTTATCCTCTCGTATAACGGCGTGATGGGATAAATATACTGATTCCGATTTATTAAGGCCACTGCCAGTTATAAGTTGCATGTGGTTTAGGTTCAAATATTCATGTATGACTTCGGAATATCGTGCTTTGAATTCTGAGTTCCTTTTGAAACGGTTTTCAAGAAGATGAAATCGCTTTATTGCAATGTCTCTGGAATTCCCATACTTACATTGAGGATTGTCTTCACGGAAGGGAAGTCTCACTATGTATCGACCTGTTGAATCCCGCTGAGTGGTATTACTGTAATACTCTTCACATCGCTGTTCTTCCTCATTAAGAATCTTGTTTTCACCAAAATCGGATTCAATTTGCCAAAAGCTCTTTAATAATTCATTGTCAACAGTTTGAGAGTCCATGCTAATAATATTATGGTGACAATGAGATAAAGGTGCTTGATTATGATCGAGTAACTGTGTGGGGCCAGATAGTATCCATCCTAAGGCAGTACACTGAGCAGTTGGAATGCCATTAGGACCCTTGACCAACCCTTCTCTTATAACCTGACTGTAAACGTCTGCACCAAGTAAAACGTCTATTTTACTTGGGCTGTGAAATTGCGGGTCGGCAAGAGTGATATTAGCCAATTCTGGCCAATCTACATTAGCTAGCTTCTCCGATGGAAGTAGACTAGTTATCGAGCCCAAAACATGCGCACGCACTTGTATTTGGAAGCTAGGATCGAAACGCGATTGAATGTTTATCATTACGATATACTTAGAAGATAGAGAGCTCTTATCGCAGCCTACTCCTGATATGTTGCTTCTACTGGGTATCTTCCTAAGGCCAAGTAGTTGTACCGTTGACTCTGTAACAAACGACGCTTGCGAACCCTGATCAAGAAGAGCTCTGAGCAAGTGGGCATAACTGTTTCTTGCCTCTGCTACAACAAGTGCAGTTGCTAGAAGAATTTGATTAGGTACTATCTTCTTAGAAAAATGCGCTGTAATGTTCGTAGTCGATTCCGGCTTTTCTTGAGCTGTCTTTATCTTTGACAGCACAGACTTAACTTCAACTGACAAATCTGGCTTGGACAAAACAGCTTTTTGTGTTTCTGTTATTGGTTTTGGGTGGAGCAATGAGTGGTGCTTATGCTTACAAATGCGACATCTCATGAATAAACGACACGTGTTAGCAGAGTGGTTACGACCCAAGCAATTAAAGCAAAGACCATTATCTTGGACGAAATTATGTCGAGTGTTATAATCAACCGCGGCAAATTCTTTACAGTTCGATATTTTATGCTCATTATTGCAATAAGGACAGTTAAATTTGGCTACAGCGTTAGAGCTGGTTGCCATGGAGTGTATTACCTTAGGTTTTTGGTTTGAAACATTTGGTTTGCTTCTTTGTTTTTGATCCATGAACTCAAGTGACCGAAATCGGGTTTCCAGAAATTCTCTTAATTGGTTCAACGTTGGCAGTTCTTCTGAAGTGCTTATTTTTGATTCCCAACATTTTCGGGACTCTGAATCCAATTTTGAACCAATTATGTATATAACAATTGTATCCCATGAATCTACATTTATTCCCAAATTTTTCAAACCATGTAACGTGTCATTGGTAACGTCTAACATGTTTTTAATTGCATTACATGACTCGCTGCCGATGCATTGTTGATTCATAAAACGCTTCAATAGACAATTCGCAATTTATTTTTTATTATTATAACGACTGTTAAGTGTTAACCACGATTCTTGGTAATTAGCCGATGTTATAGGTACATGCCTTAAAAGCTGTTCGGCTTCTCCTGAAAGATGCCCTTTTAAATAGTGCATCTTTTGCATATCATCTATTGAAGAGTTATTATGGATCAGCGAGACATATAAATCTTTAAACGTTGTCCATTCTGCATATGACTCCGAAAAAGTGGGGATGTTTATCTTAGGTAATTTAACATTGCTTTCAACTTTAGAAGTTAAATGAGAACAAGAACTTGAGACACTAGCTTGAGTCTTTAGAACAAATAATGCTTCTCTGATATCAGAATTATAATCAATATACATTTCCTCTACACTTTCATAAATACTTTCTTTGTAATATTTAGATTCTACTAATTGCTCTGATAACTCTATTGACATTTTTTTATGCGTTTCTGCGAATATCTGCCATTTTTCTTCTAATGAATCTAACCTAGTGAGTAAATACGACTCTTTACATAGGCGTTCTTTTGGTGATTTTTTATAATTTTCATAAGTATTTTCTATCATAGACTTATATCCTAGCTGACTCTTTATTAAGGCTGACAACGACATTTTTGTACAATATCTAAAGCAACGTTTTTTGTTCACAAAATTTTACAAGTGTTTAGGTAAATAAAGGAAGTTACATAAAATTGGGCATAGGTTCCCCGTTTGATGTTTTTTGAATAGTTATTCTAAGTTACTAACTAACATGAACAAATTAAAGTTTACATTTATCATTAATTATTCTAAGTCTTCAACAAAATTCTTGATATTTTTAAAGTTATTGAAATTCTTCAAATTATTAACTTTTTAAACTTCACTGATAAATTAGAAAAATGTACTCACGATTTTCACTTGCAAACCTGTCAACTCGGACAATGACGTCGTTCACGTCACTGTTATGATGGCTCCACTGCAGATTGTTCTTTCCGCACGCGTAGCTTTACACGTTACGGATGCGACGTCACGTTTATGATGTCGCTGCTGCTCTGTGTCCAACTTCTTTCTTTGTACTCCTCGACTGAATGCGGCCGGCACACTCCAAACGCACAACACCGCACTGCACTCAATCAACCGGTACGATTCACTAGAATCGTCCGGTGCGCACCTTTAGTGGCGATCCACCACTGGTTTCTAGTGCGAATTTTTCAAAAACACTTCCGACTCGATTAGGACCATGTACAATGACCAAACCAGATATCGAATTGACTACTACGGGTTATAATAAAAATACCGAGTGCTTGATAAATGTGCTTTAATTATGATATCATGCATCTTAGCCATATAAGTTGCAAAGGGCAAACTATATCGAGATTTAGGAATACAACAAATTTTTAGCAGTACCATCTAATGTCAAAACATTTTATTAATAAAACTTTTATATGTCATATATATGTAACCGTAGTAACATAATTGTGTATAAGTAAATTGTTTAGCAATGCTATCTAGTATCAAAAATATTATAACATATTAATGCGTTGAACATATAGATTAAATAAACCAAATACCTGGTTAGATTCCCCGTTTATCAAAAATTTTAATTTTATCAACAATTGAGTCATGCTTTTTATCCATCGTGTAGGTGTGTTTATTATTCTGATGTGTTCAGTTATGTGCCTATTCAGATTAGTTCAGTACTAAGTTATTCAAAAAAAAATTAGATATGAAACAGCTTACCAATCTAAATCCTTCGTGGCCTTATGAAATGCGACAATTTTCAACTAATTTTATAAGATTTAGTTTTAACTAACATTTTTTTTCTTTTTACCGAATTTTTTTTTCGCACCATATATTTGTAACAAGCATTTTACTCCATGGAGTATTTTTAATTCCTTCCCTTATTGCCATTAAAAAGTACCTACTGTCTGTATATGCATGCGGGTCTGCTCTAAAATTAAAAAAATTAAGAAATGAAAAGCATTAAATGATAAACAAAAGTTGCCGAAATAAATTCCAAAGTTAAATGTGGCGCAGTGAAGATAATTAAAAAAAAAGAAGCCATTTATTATTAGGAGCGCAGGGCGTTGACAGTGAGAGCCAATATGCTTGCTCGCAGGTTCACTAGATGTACAGATACAGTTAAAATAACGCTTTTCAAAGCGTTTTGTCAATCATTTTACTCTAGTGCCCTGTGGGTTACATATACGCGTCGAGCTTACAATGCTCTGCGCGTACAGTATAATAACGCTTTCAGGATGTTGTTGCGGCTGCCGTGGCATTGCAGTGCATCAGGTATGTTTGCACAAGCGCGTACTGACGCTTTTCCAGCGATCATTCGGAAGAAAACAGCCTCACTCTTGCAACGCTTACGAAACAGTAATAACAGCATTCTGAGAGCGATATCTGTAAGATATGACTGTCCCATACAGAATCACTGGGTGGGCGTAGTCATAGGATTAAAATAATGTGTAATTACTTACAATACTAACATAGTTATAAGCCAATATTGTTACTTACAACATTACTAACAATATATGGACCATGGTCTGAAATAAAATTATTATTATTATTTATGGGGTATCTATATAGTTTTCTCATCTGGTTGGGCTGTATAAATATATAATTGTAAATGAAAATGATAAACATACATAAATATGAACAAAATAAAATAATACATAAAAAATACATAAATAAATAAAAACCCAACCAGATGGAAGCCCTCGGCAGGGGAGACCAAACGGCCGAGGGTTAGGGGGAGAGGGAAAGAAACCGGCGGACGATGCGGGCGGTATCGAGGAGCACCGCCTTCTGCATTTGAGCTTGGAGCGGTCCGTCACGGAGTCCCAGTCGCCTCAGATGACCCGAGAGGCTGACTGGGATTAACCCGTTCGCAGAGACGACTACAGGTATAATTTCGGCCGGCAATCCACCCCACATGTCGGTCACCTCGTGAGCCAGGTCCAGATATTTAGTCAGTTTATCTGTTTCGGCTTTCACGAGGTTCTCGTCATAAGGAATGGTAATGTCGACCAAAAATATCCTTGACTGTGCCCGGTCCATCAGCACAATATCAGGCTTATTCGCAAGAATAGTCCTGTCTGTGATGATGGCCCGGTCCCAGTAGAGCCTGGCGCGGTCATTTTCGAGCACGGCCTCCGGCAAGTACTTATAATACGGCAATTTCCGATCCACGAGACCGTATTTCAGAGCGAGCTCCTGGTGTAGAATCCTGGCTACTAAGTTGTGCCTGTGCAAATACTCAGAGTTAGAAAGCGCCGAACAACCGGAGATGACATGCCTAAGTGACTCACCGGGATGGCGACAAGCTCGACAGACGTCAACGGTGCCATCCTTTAGGATGTATCTCCGATAATTGTTGGTCTTAATAACCTGATCCTGTATCGCACAGACAAAACCCTCGGTTTCCCCAAAGAGGTCACCGAAACGTAGCCAGTGGAGGGAGGCGACTGTGTCTACGAAAGGCTCATGTAGAGCCTTGTAGAACCTCCCGTGGAGCTCTTTCTCCTTCCATACGGTCTCCCGGTCGGAAATGCTCTGTACTGCCGGGTCTTGCCATTGCTTGTTGGCTAAGGATAGAGGGGTAAGTCCTTTATCACAACAAATAACGTCCCTATAGTATGGATCATCCGCTCTCGTCAGAAAGTAATTACGGAGGCTGCACACTTCGCGATTATGCATGGTAAGCGCGCTTAAAAAGCCGCGTCCACCATGCTTCCGCGGCAAGTACAGCCTCATTACTGACGATCTCGGATGATGCATCCTGTGGGACGTCATTATAGTGCGGACTTTTCTGTCCAGAGCGTTTAGTTCGGTCTGAGTCCACCTGAGTATGCCAAAGGTATACATGAGAACAGGCATGACCCAACCGTTATATGCGTGCGTCTTATTCACACCGGACAAAAGGCTGTTAAGCACTTTGGTCAAGCGTGCATAAAACACATCGCAAACTGACTGTTATAATTATAATTATTATTATTATTATTATTATTATTCATAAGTAACCTAACAAAGTCTTTGTGGCATTCCTTGGGGGAGGCCTATGTTCAGCAGTGGACTTGTGAAGGGCTGTAATGATGAACCTAACAAAAATGTAATTAACTGACGCGAAGTATTCCGAGTCGGCCGGGCGGCGGCAGCACGTGAGTGAAAGGGAAGGATAGAGTGAATAGTTAATACTTAATGCATTGTTTCGTACCGAGATAGATAAAAGAGTTCGGCGTCCGCGCGTATATTGACTCTAGTCAGCTGATTTCATGATTTATTAATTTTAAATTCCACTGCTGGTTTAATGTTTAGATATTTTCATGTTTTTTTTAGTGAAGTTATCTGTCTTCGTCTTCGGGAGCGTTTCACAAACATCCGGTATATATCAACACGGTATAGGGATATTTTTAATAACATTTACCAATTGAATAAAACTACTTTTACGGATTCTATCGCGTTTAATTTAATTGTTTTATTGATTCCCGACGTTTCGGGTACTTTACTGAACCCAAGGTTACGGGGGACTGAGGTGATTGACGTCCCGATGTCAGAGTTAACCCGGAGTACCTTCAGCTTTTTTAATTATTAATTTTGGTCCGATCTACGCAGAATGAACTTACTGTGTCTTGAAGTCTTATAGTGTGTAATGGCCTCCATCTCTATTGAAATTAGGGTGTGTTTTAATTTCAATAGCCTCACGTATCGTCCTTGGCAGGAATCGATGTTCTTTCGCGAGAATTTGTGGTTTGTCAAATCTAATGTAATGGCGGGGGCCGTCTAGGATATGATCACAAACTGCAGACTTCCCGGAACGTTGGTGTTTCACGTCAGCTATGTGTTAGTTTACGCGGGTTTTGATAGATCGCTTTGTTTACTTAAATATTCTACATTCACAATCAAGCTTGTACACTCTTGCATCTTGTAGAGGAATATTGCACTTGACGGAAGGTAAGAACTGAGTAATCTTCTTCGGCGGCTTGAAGAATCTTCTAATAGAAACTCGCTTCAAGATGTAGCCAATCTTGTCTGTGATGCCTCTGACATATGGTAGGTAGTACAGCAGGCACACGCTCGACTGTGGCCGGCTTCACTTGGTCACTGTGACGTAGGCGCGGGACCAGAAGCTTGTTGTGGTGCAGCACCTACTTGACGTGCTAAAGCTCGGCGGCCAGGTGTTTGCTGTCACAAATCCCTCGTGCTTTCTGTAACAAATATTTGTCCACGGTAGCTAACTGTGAAGGATGATGGTGCGTTTCACCGTTTAACTATCGGTTTGTATGGGTCTTTTTTCTATACACAGTGTGACCTATGGTGTTGTTAGGATTTCGAATAACTAACACATCTAGGAAAACTAAAGAATTATTTGGCTCTAACTCCATAGTAAATTGAATTTTAGACTTTATGGAATTAAGATGTTCTAAAAATGCAGTTACTTTGTCTGATGGTAAAATTGTGAAAGTATCGTCTACGTACCGCTTGTTGAACCTTGAGTAACAAGAGCAGTAAGCAGGGCTTTCTCCCCAAAGTCCTCCATGAAAATATCGGCGACAATGGGAGATACCGGTGAGCCCATCGCAACACCATCTACTTGCTTGTAAAACTCTTCCTTCCACAATAGATAGCCAGATGTAAGGCAATGTCTGAGTAATACTGCATATTCTGCTGGCATGTTGTTTTCCTCTAGTTTCCTAGTTACAATTGAGGTGCAGTCTTCTACAGGTAGGCATGTAAATAGAGACTGAACATTAAAACTGACCATGGTTTCATTGTCAGTAAGACATAGGTATTTTATCTCACTGACAAAATGGTATGAATTCTTAGTGTGTGCCCTTTTGTGCCCTCGGAGTGGTGATAGTATTTTTGCTAAATGTTGAGCCAATCTGTTTGTAGTGTACAGTATTGTGTTAGGGTGATTACTGCTAGGGACGTTATTAAAGAAAAGGGTGGTACACGTTACAATTATATATTAAAATACAGTGGATTTCGGGTATAACGACGATGAAGGGACCACTCTATTTTCGTCGTTATATCCGGAAGTCGTTACAGGCAAAGGTAACAAATTTAATACATTACAGTTGCTACACAGAATATCACTTTGTAACTGAACCATAAATTTAACTCCGAAACGTACACGCTTCCCTACCTAATTAGCTGATATCTATAAACCAAAGGTAAAGGTCTCCAAACCTGGTGACCATCTGTGTGGATGTAAACAAAATATAAGAAATGTTTTTGAAAGAAAGAAATCTTTATGTCTTTGGCGGCCGACTCCGGTCGCAATATCAGCATTAGATTTCTAGGAATTTGTTACAAATGATTCATTAAAAACAGTCGCTCACCCGAACTCGGCGTTACATCTGAAGTCGCTATAGCCACATGAATTTTGTACTAAAATATGCTTTAAATCCAAGGGACTTAGATTTAACGTCGCTATAGGTAAATGGTCGCTATAACCAAGGTCGTAATAAATGAAATCCACTGTATTTACAATGGCGGCAATTATTATTACTATTTACACAAGTGGGTATATCGTCTATGGGAGTCTTGATTGTCTTGATACTTCTTTCTTGAGTGTCTTCCTTGCCGCTTTCAAATCGAACGCCGGAGGAGTCCAAATGCCTCTTCTTTTATTCCCGTGGCGAGTGTTCCGTCTTCATAGAGTTCTCGCGCGGTGTGCGGGGTGCGCGGGGCGTAAAGACGGGGCGGCGGCTCCATTCGCCGTCCGTAACACTGTAAGTTGGCGAATCGATCTGCCTCACTATTGGACGTAATGGACCGTTCGGTTTGTGTATTTTAGGTAACCCATACAACTTCGATGGTTTGGCACACTCAAACGTGGCACATCGAACACAAATGGGTCAAAATTTCCTGCTTATTCCTGCTGCCTCTTTATATACGGTCAGGGTGATAACAGCCTGTTTACACGAACATGATGTCACGGCTTTAGAACGGCCAGCGCAATCCCCAGATTTAAATCCCATTGAGCATGCTTGGGATATGCTCCTAAGAAGAGCGCAGAGGAATTTTCCTGAAAATCTGGTTACAGATAACTTAACTTTTTATGCATCTTATTAAGACCTGGGACCAATATTCCTCAACAGGATATTGACAACCTCATTCTAAGCATGCCCAACCGATGCAGATGCCTTATGAAAGTCATGGATACTTTTACTGATTATTAGTTTAATTAATAGCCGCCCTAAAAAAGCTATTTCTTTAATTGATTTTTTTATTTCAAAATTATACTTTCTTGATGTACAGTTTTCACACTGGCGTGTTTTAATCTCTGCATAAAAATCTAAAATCTCATTTAAAATCATATAAAAAAGGCAGATTATTAAATAAAGTTTTCTTGGTATATACTGGGTGGCGCTTACGTTATCATGTTAAATAGCACAGCAGTTAATACAAGTTGATATATGTCTGTTAAAATAATAAAATAAACAATAATAAAAGAAAACAAAAAATGCATTTTTCAAACAAAATAAATAAGAGTAAAAAATTGACAAGAAATAAAACAACCTTGATAATATTAGTTTACTGACCTGAAGTGACCTGTAAAAGTGGCAACAACGCTCAGTGCTCACGTGACATCGGCATAGGTAATTATAATACGTACACTTCACCATACATAGGTAATTAGGCACGCGTAGCGCGATGCTAATCCGATGTTATCAATGAATCATAAATTTCATGGTATTGTTTTTATCTAAATAATCACTTTAATCTTGAAATCACTCAAGTTTAATTATCAAAACTAATCAAATTTTGATAAAAAAATCATGTCGGTGCATTTTGACGACGTGAAATTATGATACATAGCATCTTAAACTTAAAAAAAAATTAAGACGTTAAAAAAATAAAAGCGTGCAATTGCGCACGGCTGTCACACCACTAAGTTATTAAATATGATTATTTAGCGTATTATAGATGTGTCCTATCACAAATAAAAAATACAATACATTAAAAAAAAAGCGTCTAATTTCGCACAAACTGTCACACCACATTATCACAACTGTTATTATCGTGTCCTGTCACAAACAAATTAAGAAACTTATTAAAATGTCCACAAAACCAAAAAAAACCAAACAATTAAAATTTAAAGGACGTGTATGCTAAAAACGAAAATTAGGTCAAACGACTCATGAACCATCCCCAAGGACGCCGGCGTCGGACTAAGTGACGTACTTTCTTACTAATCGTCGCAAGCGCCTTAAAAATATGAATTTCGACACCCCGTCCCGTTTCTTGTCACTTCGCGCATAGAGAATTATGCCTTAAGTCCTTTATTTTAAGTCAATTTTTCGCTTGAATTTGTTTTCACACGCCCGCAGCACGCAGTCCTTTTGTTTTTAATTTCGCGCATAAAATTATGCCTTAAATTGTTAACCGTAAGTACATTTTTTGCTTGATTTGTTCTTTATTTGAGCATTTTGAATTGGCAACTTTTAAACCAGGTATCATCGCCTTCAAAATGCCATGGGTCTTTGACCTTCTAGTTTCTAGTATTCATCAGGTGATATCTGTATGCATTTACATGATGTTATTTAATATTAAAACGAAAAGAATGCTACCGCGACTGGAGTATTAATTGTTATATATTTTTTTAGTTGTGTATGTTTAAACAAATTTATATAGGATACGTCTTTTCATTTAATGTGATAACTTTATCGTCACTCGGTATACATGTCTTAAGAAAATATTGACATCTTTGGAATTCATGGTGTTGATAAATATCCCTATACCGTGCTGATGTGTTAATCTTGAATTGAAAGTATAAGATGAACATGTTATAAACCAATATTTTTCAACATCATCGTCACAGCCCATCACAACTCCATTGTTGATCATAAGCTAAAGACATGAGTGTCTTTTACAGTACTTTGAATTACCATCTGTATATAGGTAGATCTAAGAACTATGACCCGTCCATTATACTTCACCTTACAGATGTGTATAGTGACAACGACAAGAGTTATACCAACGCTCTATTGTTTTTCATTGGGTCGACAGTGAAGGACGAAGGCTTGGTTCTTTTTGTACTTGGTTTTGTACTTTTGTTTCGGTCAAGTTTTAAGTATCGAACGATGAGATATTTCGCAGTATTTTGTATACATACATGCGTTTCTTATGTTTTATATTGTTTGTAGGAAGTTTCGTATTGACCAATAACTTTGTCCACAGCTCCCCATTCAGCGGGCTACCTAACGGCGCCACCCTCGAGTATCCCAGCTCAGCCGCCGCCTATAGACTGACCGTATGTTACAACACATCTTCTTATTCAATAAATTTAGGGAAATTTTGTTACGTTAATTGTACGCGCTGATGCATGTTCTAATATTCGGATAATATACATTCCTTACATAAAATGCAGTACCCAAAAAGATAAAAAAAA
Source organism: Parnassius glacialis (assembly GCA_033319125.1). Lineage (NCBI taxonomy): Eukaryota > Metazoa > Arthropoda > Insecta > Lepidoptera > Papilionidae > Parnassius > Parnassius glacialis. Next base: position 37,075,651 of record JAVANC010000020.1, read on the forward strand.
AAACAATTTGCATGCTGCCCCATGCTGATGAAAAAATTTAATTATTTGTAAAAACCAAACAAATATAATCAGTTACGATGGCCCAGTATGGATTGTGGGACACAGTTATTAAATATATTGCAAAAAAACTTTTTTTTGAGTTGTTTGAAGTCGACTTTTACTTTTTGTATAAAGTTATAATTATTAATTTAATCACGAGTATGTACTCGTACTGTGTAACTTTATTTAATTATTCTTATTAAGTGCTTGGCTATAAGCTCACCTGGTGTTAAGTGGTGATGCAGCGGAATATGGGAAAACGCCCTGAATTAGGAATAAAGGCATCTTGCCTTGAATACACTCACATTTTAATCGGATGAAACAACAGATCTTTCCAATTCTTTGATCTGCGCACCATAAATAGGGCAGTAAACCGTTTGCTCGGAATATGTGGTAGTCGATAAAGAAGAATTGGAGACTGGCCGAGTGTTTGGTTGACCGATGGTGGAGGGTTTGAGTCAGAAATTCAGAAAATTATTCCCTTTTCTAAAGTATTCAGCTATACTGACGGATAAATTATTATACTTGCTAAAGTAAGTAATAATTTGCCTTATTCTGTTGTATTCCTTTAAAGAATAATAATTAATTTTACCATTGTACCTACCGGTTATTTAATCGATAAATATTCATATCACAAATGTATAGTTTTGTAATAGTAAAAGTATACTGTATCTATTTTTTTATCATTGTTTGTATATATTTTTTCTTTAGTAAATAATAGTTTATTATTTACTTCTAACTTTGTATTCTCTATCTATATGAAGCGCAAGCTACTAAAGTCGATATTTTAATGTTAAAAATTTAATGCTTTTTGATTCGAAATTTTTCAATAAATGAGATTTTGTTAACTTGTACTGCCTTTTTGTGCTTTGAAGGGTAACAATGTTTGTACTTATACTTGGTTCAAAATATAACACGATTGAATGAGACTAAAATTTTATAAAATAGAAAGTTATAAAAAACCCAAAACATAAATATTGAATGTGTGTTACAGTAAAGTTATTTTTCATTATTTCTGTTTATATCAAAATTTATTTTTGTAATTAAATGAAAATTAAAAATTAAAAAATGTACATTATTTATGTAAATTCAATTCAGTCTTTAGTAAACTTATTGTAATATTTTTAATAAAGATATTTTTATTGATATTACACATGTAGTATTACCAACCAAAGGTATTATATCCTCTCTTGTCTATTGCGCATTTTTTGTATGGGAGTAGGTGTGATCTCTCTGATATTATAAAGTAAAGCACATCATGTAATTAAATATTTTAATTAGTTCAATAAGTTTGTACTACGATGCTTGATAATTTAAAAAAAAATAATTTGCACTTTTATATTAAAACTGAGAATGCACTGAAAATATTGTGTCATAATTATGTGAATAAGTTGCAACGTATTTTGGCATAAGTGTTGGCTGTTTAGATGTAAGGCATGATTATGTATTTGTTACATGTAGAGGTACTTGTTGATGTTATGTTCAGCTTCAGTAATTTTTTTTTTCTTTTAATTAAATACAGCAAAACACCCAATGTTTCTTAGTCAATTAAATTATGTGTCAAATGTATTGTAATTTAATTGCATCGAGGCTTTATGCACTGAATCTACTTAACGTTGTATAATAGTTGCGTCAATTATTATTTTTAATTCTTGCCACGCATATGACATATTAGTATTTTAGATTATAAAATGTTGCATGCTTAATACATAGGATCACTCAAAGAAAAGTTGCTTTAATATTTATCTTTTAAAATTTATTTCCTAAAAAACTAACTAGATGTAGTCATAAAATTATCTTCCTCTATGTGATAAATATTCACATTATTTAAGACTAAATATTTAAACATTTGAATGAAAGCAAAACAGATTACAAATATAAAACATTGTATGATAAAAATCCTTTGCATTAATGTTGCATTTTAAGTAATGGAACGAAATGAACTTCTTTCATTTTATAATTACTGTTACAAACACTCTTGAATCTAGTTTACAATTCCATATACACCAAATAAAAATATATAAAGAATTTAATGTTAAAATAAATAATTATTAGAAATATTATTAAGTTTGAGTAGCAATGGAAGCTCCGCGGAGTGCACATGAGATATTGTCTTAAACATAAGAATGTTAGTGTGATATTATATTAACGGAATTCAGTGGTTTTTATGATAGCAGTACATATTTTAAATTAATAATCGTGAAGATTGAGATACATTAATCTGTTCTTATGTTGCTCACTTTGGATGTCCTGTTTAGAGATAGCTGAATGGAAGCGACCTTGATTATGTCGTGTTCTAGATTTTACAATTTCAGTTCCGGTTCCGTTTAGAATGATAGAATATTTTGTTTAGACGTAATCTATATCGCTTCTCACATCTTGAGCACATAATCAACGAATTGTAAAATTGAGACTGGGCGACACGATCCGGAATGAGCTATGAATATTTAATATTTTTATATTTAGTGTTAAGATATATCACTGTATAATATATTGAATTAATAATATATAAATTTCCGTTTTATTTTACTCCACCTACTGTTAAATTAGATGATCTTTTTTTTCATAAAATTGAAGTGACAAACGAAAGTAACACGAAACAAGTATTTATATGGTATATAAATAAATGTTCTGGGTCTGGATGTTTGTCCTTGTATTTTATGCTAATTATGGATGTCGCCGCCAGAGGACCCAAAAAAATAAAATTACTTTTATCAAAATTTAATTTAATAGATATTACTAAAAGAACTATTAGGTACTAATTAAACCTACACCCGTCCGATGTTAGAAACAAAGTGTAGTGACATCGTGGAGTTTCGTATATATAATGCTGTCGGATGACGCCGCAGGCGTCACTGTGAATCCACGGTAGCTACATTTCCCATCGAGTTAAGGGAGTTTTGGCGGGAACCTGTCCGGCGGCGGTTTGCTGCTCCTGTATTATAATTTAAAAATAATGGTTTGAAGTGGAGTTTGATATGTAAAAGTGGTGCGATTTTGTGTATTAAGTGTCTGCGCATGTGAACTATTAGTGGAAACTGTGAAACAAGTGCTCTGATGGTGATGTGATTCTCAAACTAAGGTGTGTCTGCTTAGACGCCTTGAGATACCATCGCCAACCGTCACCTGTCTGCTGGCTCAAGTTGCCGTCAAAATCTCCCAAGGGCTGCACAATGTGACGCATCAACATATTGTGAAGCAGCATACTATGAAGGATAATTATTATAATATATTGTAACTTCAGGCTCAGAAGGGCTAGATCCCAGAGCCGTAAAGCCAGTTATTAAGAAGAAGAGAAGGCCATCGAGTTAGCAGAATTGCCTCGCTGCATTAGGTTTCTGGTAAGGTGCTATGTCGGTTGACATCGCGTGCATCATTATGAGTCCACTGCGACCGAGTTTCCCATCAAGTCTGCAAAACTACCTTGTGGAAGCAATGTTGAAATGTTGTGTGGGAATATGAGGTTGCCGCGTAGTTCGCGGCTTTGTAAAGGGCATCTATATAACATGCTTGTAAACTGCCTCAGCGATACAGGCTAGAAACCAAGTAGGGGGTAACATTCCTAAAAAATCCTGATGCTAAGTGGCTACTACTACCCTACCTGGTGGTAAGTGCCTAATGGACACTTGCAACAATGAACGTTACAGATGCGTTGTCTACTCTGATGAGTAAGGGGGAAGATGTTTCGTGTGGTGAGTGTAGAGACCCGGAGACACTTTTTTCTGAAAACGAGGCATTCTATCTTATTCCTCAGGCGTGACAACCCATCTGTATTTCGATTCTTAATCCGCATCCACTTACCATCAGATGAACTGTCTGCTCATTCGTCAGCCGTATTATATATAAAAAAAATAGCATTAGGGGGTCGTCGACGGTGCATGCTTCGACTCCAAGCCTGTGAATGCTGGTGATCAGTGATGTGTGGCAAACCAATAACATTTTTTTTTATAGGATTAGGGTGACAAACGAGCGCACAGTCCACCTGATAGTAAGTGGTTGCTGCGGCCCATAGACATCTACATCTATCCTCAATTACAAATCAAAATATAGATGCGTTGTCACCCGTGAGGACTAAGATGGAATGCCTCATTTCCAGTAAAAAGGGCCTCCGGCCACCTGCACTCGCCAAGCGAAACGCAGAGGTAAACCTCTACTTCACGCTGGTATTCTGTGAGGTCGTGGTACCACCCCGGTTAGAGCCGGCCCATCCGTGCGACAGCAAAAACCGCCGCGTGGCTCTACCACTGTTAAAAATTCAATGTTATTCAGGTGACATCACAGGCGATTATTTATACACGGGCCGTGCTAATCGATTTCAGAAGCTATTATGTGGTAAATATTATTTTTGATTCTTTGATGTTGCTTCTTTTAAAATTTTTACTTAATTTTTTTTATATAGAATGGGAAACAGATGCTGTGGTCCATAGACATTACTTACATTTCTTCTTGAGGACGAAAAAGAAACACGGCAGCATTATGTTGCTATTCCAAGACAAGCGGTATCGGCTTGCAGCGGGGCTTTCAAGTACAATCATGATATAAATCTTAGTATAACTGCACTAAGTTTACCATATTGGATTATTATTTTGATATCGTTGTAAGGTTATTTTAATGAAACATTCAAATATTACTTGTTCAGAACTATAATTTCAGACGATAATTATTACATGGAAATAAAATTCAGCACTTAGTTTATATTAAGAGTTTTGTCGGGAATTAAATTGTTGAGCGTAAGTTCTCCGATGGTGATGTTGTGTCGTCTCAGGCGCCTTGCATAGTCATCGACTGTCTGTTGGCTCAAGCTGCCTTTAAATCTCCTAAAAATTGCAATGTGACGCATCAAAATGTTCTGTCGCTTCTTACAATACCCTCGGTTTGGTACGGGGTAGTGGATTCTCTTACGTTGGCATTTCACTGCAATTTTTTTTTATTTATAAATATAATACGTGGTAGAGCCATGCTGCAGCTATAGTAGTATAGTTGTAGCACGAATGGGTCGGCTCGACCGGGGAAGGACCACGCTCTCACAGAATACCAGCTTCAAATAGCAGCTTAACACTGCTGTGTTTCGTATGGTGAGTGTAGAGAACCGGAGACCCTTTTCACTGGAAAAGAGGCATTCCATCTTAGTACTCACGGGTGACAACGCATTTGCATTTTGGTTCCAAAACGAGGATAAATATAGATGGATATATGGATGGAGATATATGGGTCACAGCAACCACTTACCACCAGCAGGGCTAGCATGGGCCGGAGACAATTTTATCCCCGGGGAAAGGAGAAAATATTTATCCCCTCGCTTAGTTTTATCCACCCTTCGAGCATGGGCACACTGGTGGATATAATATCCACAGTAGATAAAATGGGAGATAGACTTAGACTTAGATATATTTTTTGTATGAATATAAACTTAAACCCACGTTCAATGGACTAGGATTAAATTGTCCCTTTCAAATGTCAAAAAAGCATAATGTTTTATCTTTCATTTGGCTCCATGCTACGGACGGGAGATATATGTCTACTCGTTACGTCAAACGGGGATATACTTCTCCCTGTTGCCGTGCTTCGGCATAGGGACAAGATAATTTTATCTCTTGTCAGTGGATATAATCGGGGGATAAAATTTTTGTCCCCAGCCCATGCTAGCCGTGCTGGTGGACTGTGTGCTCGTTTGTCACCCTATCCTATAAAAAAATATAAATATTTATTTGACTATAAGAAACCATGCAGTCATTTTCGGATATCCTATATACAATCCAAATACCGTAATCATCGGGGCTCACACTCTTAGAGTATTCAACTAACAGGAGACGCCATGCGCATAAAGTTCCAAACAAAAAAGTCTGTCACTTCTAGCGGGAGGCGAGGTAACGCACACTAAGCAAATCGTAAACATTGGGCCACGTCGTTACGCACGCACACAGCATAATATGAGCACACGATTAAGCAAAACGCACACAACCTTGAAAATCTCTCATAAATGTCTCATCCTTACAGTGCATAAGCCATAAACAACTAGTGCGAGGGCCTTGTCGATATGGATATGTCGATAAAATTTTATGCAAGTTACATTAGCAAATAAAATAAAATAAAAATGAACAAATTTTTAATGTGTAATATTACATTCAAAGTAAGTTTAAAAAAATACATAAGGTACAAAATAATAATACAAAATTACCAAAATTAAAACAAATTGAAAAAGTAGGTAGTAGGTTTTTAAAGTGAATAAGTTTGGTATATATGTGACGAATACACTTTTTGGGATCACTCTTTTTTTGCGAGGTAGCTAATTCTAGTGCTTGCATATTTTCCATCACCAAGTATGCCAGTTCAGTGTTATGTGGAACGTAATCATTGTCGAAATAATGTTCCTGTATGCTTAAAAATATATAATATGCCTAGTCTGAAATATTTTTACCATTTTTTAATGTCATGATCAACCGGAAAGGTTATCTGTATAGGGGTTTTAAACGGTCTAATTTTACAGATTTTACCCAACCTATAGAGTTAAACCGTTTTAAGGCTTAGGGTTGAACTACATCTGGCAGCACGGAATCGCACTTTCCTGTGCTTCTATCCTTTTTGGTCACTCAGAAATGTTATTTACTAGAGCAAGAAAGAGAGCGGGAGTGTATAGTTTCACCCTCAAAAAGCCGATTGTAAACCGGTTTCAAAAGTTTATCTATCATTCTTGACAATCCATACTAATATAATATTACAAATGTGAAAGTGTGACTTTTTGTTTATTTGTTTTTGTCCTTCCTTTACGCAGCAACGGAATGGAGCAATTAAAAAAAATTAAACATTTGCTACCTCTTGGCCGAAGTTTACGCTTAACCAAACATACTATTTTTCGTCATTTTACTTAGGATTGAAAATAATTAATGTCGTCGTAAAAAGCGGTTATATTTTGTGTTCTACAGTACAAAAGTGTAGTACTCTGTATATATTTAATAATAATAGATTATAAATATGACACTGAGATTATTTGTTTGTCCTTATTTATTTATTTAAGCGCTAATAATTTGCGTCTCATATGAAAACAACAATTTGGTTGACACCATCTAAGACGATATAGTTATAAATAACATTTTAAAATGAATAAATATCATTCACTAAACCTTCCATTTCGATTTGTTACATGTTTTAAATTTTATCCTTCATAATGTAAAATAAACCTGTAGCAAAATAATAAATTTACTTCCAATAATTTCAAAGTCGGTACAGCAGTTTCATTTAGTTTCCTTTTATTATTTGATTGGATTACGAAAACCGATTGGTCAAAATGCTCGGAACAAATAGTGCTTGTTCGTTTAGGTACCCAGGTTATATTATTGCCACATGCTTTTATCCAAACTTGGCGTAAAACCAAAGATCTTTTTTAAACATTGTACAAAAAATAATTTTAAATAACACCTTGGTATTATATAACAAAGTATTACTTATAGTCAAATAAATACATCGACACTAAAGATAACAGTGAACATCACTATTATAGTCTTGATGATACCATTTTATATACTCGAAATTCCCCTTCTTTTCGTTTCATAACGTAACATAATGAAATGAAAATATCTATTTAAAATGTTTTAAATGTATTATGTATACAATAAAACAATTTAAATTGATGTTTTCATTTCGTTAAAAACAATTAAAGATTATTCATGTTGTTTGAAATAATATAGTTTTGCAAATAGATCACAATAATATTAATGAATTTAAGACTATTCAATAACACGATTTTGTCTTGTGTAATAAGAACAAAAAGAAACGACATTTGTCTACAATTAAGCAAAATTTAATTATGTCCTAGTGGTGCAAAAGTCCCTACTATAGTGTTAATACTTTAAGTTGGCAACACAACCTGCTCAGCTATATTAATCAGAATTTTCGTGATTTTATGCTTATATTAATTATTTAAATCAAAATAAATACTTAAAGATGAAAGGTAACGTCGTCTTTTTGTAAATTTGAGGTCTGTGATCTTTTTTTACAAGAAAACACACTGCAACTCGGCATTTTTCTGGAGGTCAACTCACGCTTACGACTACATGTTAACTGATGCCGTACGCGGCGCAACTAGTTTTATATAACGGGAATGATCCGCGCTCTCGTACTTTTGACAGAGGGGAACGCTCTTCAATGTCGTCTCCTGTTAGTTTAATACTCTAAGCTCACACTTGAATATAAATACCTATATACAACGTGTCCCAAAATTCAACGATAAGCCAACACCGGAGGATAGACCTGCCCCGGACTAATCGGGGAAAAAAAGAAAAAAATATATATCCCAATTATATTTTAAGTTTTTATTATAGTTTTTTAACAGTGGTAGAGCTAAGCGGTAGCTTTTGCTGTCGCACGGATGGGCCAGCTCGAACCGGGGTGGTACCACGACCTCACAAAATACCAGCGTGAAGTAGAGGTTTACCTCTGCGTTGCGCTTGGTGAGTGCAGGTGGCCGGAGGCCCAATTCCCCCCCCCCCCCCATCAACATGGTAGTGGAATTAAATAAAAGACTACCCCAGGAGGGTACCAGCACCCCTGGAGAATCCCTCGCTGAGCATCCACGACCAAACTACTCCACTCCTGGGCGTGGGTGCTCAGGCTGCCCCGCGTATTCTGGGGGGGGGGGGCGAAATTCCGCTCAAGACGAAACCTGCTCGGGGCAAGTGGAGCAAGAAGACAAAGGCAACCCCTGCCACGCTTACCGTGGATTTCTGCAATATCAGGAGACTTCATTCAAACCTTAACGCCGTCCACTACCATCTGGAGATAGCTAAGCCGGCCTTGCTCTTTCTAACCGAGACACAGGTGTCCTCTCCGGCTGATACTTCGTATCTCTCGTACCCGGGGTACAAATTAGAACACTCGTTTGTGCCCCGGGCTGGAGTTTGCGTGTATGTCAGAGAGGACATCTGTTTTTGACGCCTCGGCAGTCTTGAAGGTACGGACCTGTCCATCCTATGGCTGCGCGTAGACAGCGACGACCATCCCCGCGTCTACGGGTGCCTCTATAGGTCCCATAGCGGTAATGCCGACACAGACCGACTCATCGACCACGTCCAAATGGCTGCAGACTCCGTGCTACAACAGGTCCCATCCGCAGAGATCGTGATACTCGGTGATTTCGACGCCCACCACGCTGAATGGCTTGGTTCTCGTTTAACCGATCATGCGGGTAGATCTGTGTATGACTTTGCTTTGGCATATGGTCTGACGGATATCAGGTCTCCGTCGATGCCCCTCTGGGCTCTTCGGACCATTGTCTGATCCGGAGTATGGTGCCACTCACGCTCCAATCGCAGTTGCGATCTACAGCTTGCCGCCGTGTTTGGCACTATAGGTCAGCTGATTGGGACGGGATGCGGTCTTTTTTTGCATCCTATCCTTGGGGGCGGGTTTGCTTCTCGCTGGAAGATCCCAGCGTTGTTGCCGATTCTGTTGCTGATGTGGTACTTCAGGGTATGGAACTTTTTATTCCATCCTCTGTGGTGCCCATCGGAGGCAGATCCCAGCCATGGTTTGGTCGCTCCTGTAAAATAGCATCACGCTATAAGCAGGAGTGCTACCAGGCCTGGGCTGACGCATCAACGTCTCGGGATGTAAACACCAGCGCATTAAAAAAGAAGTATTATTCCGCCTCCAGGTCCTTCAAAAGCGTCATTGCCAAGGCAAGGTCTGAGCACATCGGCAGAATTGGCGAGAAGCTAGTTCGCCTTCCTTCGGGAACCCGTGCATTCTGATCTCTCGCCAAGGCTGTCCAAGGGAACTTCTGTCAGCCATCTCTTCCATCTCTGCACAGAGAGGACGACTCACTGGCCCATGCCGCAAAGGAGAAAGCCGATCTGTTGAGCTCTCTTTTTGCGTCCAACTCGACTCTAGATGACGGGGGGAACACACCGCCGACCATCCCGCGATGTGAGTGCTCCATGCCGGATGTGCGATTTACACAGCGCTCGGTCCGCAAAGCACTCTTCTCCCTGGACGTCAGCAAGTCGAGTGGGCCCGATGGAGTCCCTCCCATTGTGCTGAAGACGTGTGCTCCGGAGTTGGCACCGGTTTTAACGCGTCTTTTCCGGTACTCCTACTCCCAAGGCGTAGTCCCGAATTCATGGAAGACAGCTTTGGTGCACCCGATCCCTAAAAAATGCGACCGCTCAGACCCGTCCAACTACAGGCCTATCGCCATCACTTCCTTGTTCTCCAAAATAATGGAAGCCATTATAAACTGCCAGCTCATGAGGTACCTTGAGGATCACCAGCTGATTAGTGACCGCCAGTACGGTTTTCGTCGGGGTCGATCAGCTGGTGATCTTCTAGTCTACTTAACTCATAGATGGGCGGAGGCAGTAGAGTCCAAGGGGGAGGCATTAGCCGTTAGTTTGGACGTAGCGAAGGCCTTTGATCGGGTCTAGCACAAAGCGCTTCTTTCGAAGCTTCCTTCCTATGGGCTTCCCGAGAAATTGTGCAAATGGATCACCAGTTTCCTTGCTGATCGGAGCATCAAGGTCGTAGTAGACGGTGCATGCTCTGATCTCAAGCATATCAACGCTGGTGTTCCACAAGGCTGCGTGCTATCACCAACGCTGTTTCTCCTGCATATCAATGATATGTTGCTAACTGGTAGCATTCATTGCTATGCGGACGACAGCACTGGTAATGCCTTATATACCGGCCGTGCCAATATTTCTCGGGAAAACGTCGCCGAGTACCGGGACAAACTTGTGTCTGAAGTCGAGTCTTTGCTTAACAAAGTCTCGGATTGGGGCCGACTAAATCTAGTCCAGTTCAATCCCCAGAAGACACAAGTTTGCGCGTTTACCGCTAAAAAGAACCCCTTTGTCGTATCTCCTCAGTTTCAAGACACTCCCCTTACTGCCTCAGCCAGTATCGGAATCCTTGGCGTCGACATATCGAATAGTGTGCAGTTTCGTGGTCACTTGGAAGGGAAGGCCAAATTGGCCTCTAAAAAGCTTGGCGTGCTCAGCAGAGGGAGACAGAATTTCATGCCGGCACATCGCTTGCAACTTAACAAAGCGCAAGTTCGGCCCCACATGGAATACTGTTCTCATCTCTGGGCCGGGGCACCCCAGTGCCAGCTCCTTCCACTTGACCGCATCCAGCGCAGAGCGGTTCGAATCGTCGACGACCGAGTTCTTTCTGATCGGCTCGATACACTGGCACTGCGTAGAGGTGTTGCATCTCTTTGCGTATTTTATCGCATTTATCACGGGGAGTGCTCTGAGGAATTGTTCGGACTAATTCCAGCCGCTCAATTTCACCATCGCACATCGCGACGAAACTCGCGTTACCACCCATACCATCTGGATGATTGGCGGTCCACCACTGTGCGATTTAGAAGAAGTTTTCTCCCTCGCACGACTTCCTTGTGGAATCAATTACCACCAGCGAATTTTCCGGACCGATACGACTTAGGAACCTTCAAGAAAAGAGCTTACACCTTTCTAAAAGGTCGGCAACGCATCTGCAATTCCCCTGGTGTTGCGGTTGTTCATGGGCGGCGGTAGTCACTTGCCATCGGGTGAGCCGCATGCTCGTTTGCCCCCTATTCTATAAAAAAAAAGTTATATAAAAAAACTGAAATTCTTCAGAAATTGAGACCGTTTATGATATTTTTCACTACCATGACCACAATTTTTTAAATATTTTTTTCTTTTTTTTTTATAGGCAACCTGAATAGTACTGCTATCTTCCACAATTCTTAAAAACTCCAGAATAACTCTTGTTTTATCACGAAAATTAATAAAACTTATTTTATTCCCTAAATTTTTTGAAGACTTTTACTTTTAACCAAATTTAACTTATCGTGGTGTAAAAAAAAAGTATGAACACTAGTATGGCAAGTTTTTTTAAAAATTGACGCAACTAACCAACATTCCAAAATGGTATAATACTCTAGAAAAACAAGTTATAAAAATATATGGGCCTATTATTTCTAAACAGGGGCCAAATTCCTTAAATTGTAATTGTCAGTAATCACTTTTACTACATGCCCAAAATGGGTTCCTGTTACAATTTCTAGGAATTCGAATGGGGCATTAATACCTTAGATGTTAGGGAGAGATAGATAGATAGAGATATTTACGTTAAAAAGAGACAACAACAGGGCAGGTAAAGAAGCTGTTATTATTCTCAGCAAGTCGGTTCAGTACGCTCTGCTCCTTTGTTTACTGCGCACCGTTCCCAATTCAACTTACGTGGCCCTCGTACATACTATCGACTTTTGGCTTGGCTTTTTGGACTGGAATCGACCTGCAAACTTAACTGACCTGGCATTATTTGGACTGGAAGTGATCTGCAAACTGAACTGACCTGGCATTATCTTGGACTACGATTGTGTGTTTTGTGGTTTAGAGTTCTGGTGCATTTTGGACTGTTTGGCGTTTAACATGCCGCAACCGTACACACCACAGGAATACGCTAATATGCATTTAATCTATGGAGAATGCCGATGTAATGCTAACGCTGCTAGCAGACTGTATCGAGAAAGATACCCAAATGCTCAAAAATATCCTGATTATCGAGTGTTTATTAATGTGCATCAAGCGTTTTCGGAGGGTCGTATGCCATCCAATAGGAGAAGCGCTGGAAGACCTAGATTGGATCGTGATGAAGAAGTTCTCAATGAGATAGAAAATGACTCGACTACTTCGGTACGTGCCATAGAAGAAGCTACAGGAATCCCGAAAAGTTCTGCATATCGAATATTAAAACGTCACAAGCTTCACCCATATTACTACAGGCGTGTGCAGACGTTATTACCGCGGGACTATCCGCTACGGGTCACATTTTGCCGTGTAATGCTGCAAAGGCACAGTGAAGATCCCCACTTCCTAGACAAAATTCTATGGTCGGATGAAACAACGTGCAAGAAAGATGGGTATTTAAATCTTCACAACCTACATAGTTGGAGTAATGAAAATCCACACTTGATGAGGCAAGACAAATCCCAATATCAATTCAAGGTTAACCTATGGACCGGCATATTAAATGGAAAAGTAATTGGGCCCTTTGAGTTACAAGGAAACTTAGATGGCAATAGTTACTCGTATTTAAACTTTTTACAAAATGACTTGCAAGAATTGTTAAACGACGTGCCCTTAAGTGATCTTCAAAACATGTGGTTCCAAAATGATGGTTGCCCAGCACATTATGCCCGTCCTTTGCGAGAATTTTTAAATCAAGAGTATCCAGGGCGTTGGATCGGGCGATTTGGTCCTATCTTATGGCCACCCCGTTCACCCGATTTGAACCCCCTGGACTTCTTCTATTGGGGTTGTCTTAAAAACAGGGTCTACTCAAAACCCATTGTGACATTGGACGAGCTTCGTCGAAATATCACTCAGGCTGCTGATTACATTAATAGCAGAAGATATGCAAGACAAATAAAACGATCATTTTTAAGGCGACGTCGTGCATGTATTAATGCTAGTGGCAAACAGTTCGAACATTTGCTATAATGTTAATAACTTAATAAATTACACGTGAAACTGTTTGTACCATTTGTTTTGAAATATTAAACATTTTTCAAGAACTAATACTTTTATTACACCCGACCGTCATTTGGCCCCTGTTAAAAAATAATAGGCCCATATTTTTTTATAACTTGTTTTCCTAGAGTACTATACCATTTTGAAATGTTGGTTAGTTGCATCAATTTTTAAAAAAACTTGCCATACTAGTGTTCATACTTTTTTTTTTACACCACGATAAGTTAAATTTGGTTAAAAGTAAAAGTCTTCAAAATATTTAGGGAATAAAATAAGTTTCATTAATTTTCGTGACAAAACAAGAGTTATTCTGGAGGTTTTAAGAATTGTGGTAGATAGCAGTACTATTCAGGTTGCCTATAAAAAAAAAGAAAAACATATTTAAAAAATTGTGGTCATGGTAGTGAAAAATATCATAAACGGTCTCAATTTCTGAAGAATTTCATTTTTTTTATATAACTTAAAATATAATTGGGATATATATTTTTTTCTTTTTTTCCCCGATTAGTCCGGGGCAGGTCTATCCTCCGGTGTTGGCTTATCGTTGAATTTTGGGACATGTTGTATATAGCCTGGCGTCAGAGACAGGTACCGCTAAGTAGGATTGACGAAGTCATTTGGGCTCTAGTTCCTATACAATTTCAATAGACCATGACGGCTCTGTGACGCAGTGACTCAATGTGTTGTGGCGCTGAGTGCCGCATAGAACAAGTATTTGTATGGTTTACAAGTAATTGATCCGGGTCTGCATGTTTGTCTATGTGAAATTTATGTATGTAAATTACACTCGACGATACGGGAGAAAATCCTAGTGTGAGGATGATGTTTTCTTAATGATAATTAAATAAAAATCATATTTACACCTTTGGGCATTTAATTATTCTTTAACATTATTGGACAAAGTATTATAATAATCATGATGAATTACAATTATTTTTAAGTATATTATAACTTACAACATTTAACGTAGTTAGTATCACAAAACGTTGTCAGTAAACATATAATTTAAAATAAAAAAAATTGTACAACCGACTTCCATATAAATTATTAAGAATAACTCAAAAACTATTGTGGTCAGACCTTAATCATAAATTTATATGGGACCACATGAGAAGCACCAGCTTTCAAATAAAAAAGAATCATCGAAATCAGTTCACCCAGAAAAAGTTGTGAGGTAACACACATAAAAAAGAACATCACAGTCGAATTGAGTACCTCCTCCTTTTTGAAGTAAGTAGATAAAAAATAATAGAGATGGGCCGACTAGCAGATTGGTCGGTTTTTTTTATAGGATAAGGGTGACAAACGAGCACACAGTCCACCTGATGGTAAGTGGTTGCTGCGGCCCATAGACATCTACATCCATCCTCTATTACAAATCAAAATGCAGATGCGTTGTCACCCGTGAGGACTAAGATGGAATGCCTTATTTACAGTAAAAAGGGCCTCCGGCCACCTGCACTCGCCAAGCGAAACGCAGAGGTAAACCTCTACTTCACGCTGGTATGCTGTGAAGTCGTGGTACCGGCCCGGTTCGAGCCGGCCCATATGTGCGACAGCAAAAGTTGCCGCGTGGCCACGGTTGAAAAAAGGGTGACTAGTCAGGCAAGCCGATCATCGGCGGAGTTTGGGTGGTATCGGAAATCCCCGTCCCCGTGGCTCTTCGTTGTCAGCTGAATTGAGTAGTGGAGTCGTAATAAGTTCAAGATATCCCGAAATGTTTTGCTAAATTGTATAGATTATTTCATTTATTTTAAATATGAATAAAATAACAGGCCGACTAATCGGCACTTTTTATCGACTACAAATATAGCCGGATATTCGGTTTTTCCGATTATTCGGCGACTAGTCGGTACATCTATAATAAAAATATAATCTCTTATTCAATCAAAAAGTTTAGGTGAGTACCGCTTTATTTTTGATTTTTACAGAAAATTCGAAGTTTCTTTTGGGTGGATTTTATTAATTTTTATTAATCTTCTGTCCTTGAACAGATTTGTATTTCATGTTGGTTGCGTGACAGGCGGCGATGTGTAATGGTTGCTTAAAGCGTTAGGCCTCTCGTAAATTTCTCCGCGTTCCCACACGCGTTTGCTTCTGAAAAAGAAAAGATACCTACATCAAAAATTTACTATAGGCTTACAGAAAAATCGATAGTGTTCACCCTAAATCAAGTTATTGATTTACTGTCGATAAAGCTTCTACTTTATCATCATCCACTCTGGGATCGTGTCGTGTGCATCGTACCTGAGTAGCGTGGCGGGCAATGTTGGCGAGGGCGGCGTGTCCGCGGGCAGGTCCAGGCTAAGGTATGTGTCAGCGCAGGCGGCCGCCAGCAGTGCGTCGAGGCGCGCGTGCAGCTGGGAGAACGTCGGCCGCTCGCACGGTCGCGCGCGCCAGCAGCTCATCATCACTTCGTAACTGGCACACGCGGACAGGGATAAGGTTATATTGTTTGTTAGGGCTTAGGGTTAATAGGGGACACATTATTATAAGTTCGTTGATATGCCAACCCTACAAGGAACTCTGGTGGCCCTTGAAGTCCTAAAGCAATGAATTTTGAAGGGCCGCAAAGTTGGCAATCCAATCCAATATGGCATCCATAAACAATTTATATGCTCTTTCATTGAATTTTTAAATACGCTTAGATTGGCGGTAAGCAAGTGTTAATGTGAGAGGCAAATGGCAATTCAAAGTTTAAACCCAATAACTTGTGTTATTTACAAACGTTTCTTATACTTAAGATTCAATCCAAATCTATTAGTCACATTGACGTATTGAGGAGTAGCCGGTGGCCTAACTACTCTAAAGTTGACTTTGCCTTTCCCTAACTCTTATGTGCAACTTTCTTTTTTCGTAAAAACTGGTATTTTTTTGTTTTATTCTAAGTCCAATTAGCATAAAAATAAGGTTTTCTAAAAATTAAATAATAAAAACAACCATTTTGTACATTTTCTTCGCCCCAATTTTGGGGCGCTGAGCACGGTATTTCAATTAATTTAAAGAGTATTAATATAATAACTGTTATAGAGGTTGTAAAGAAATATTTATTATATTTAAAGAATATTTATTATATAATAGTGCTTATTCTATTAGTATTTATCATATATTTAAGAGTGGAAAATTTCAAAACAATTAGTATATGACAGCCGACATCACATTTTCGGCATTTTTTCGTAGTATTTTTATGGCATTCAGCACAACGTCTATACATCGTCTATACAGTGGTAGAGCCACGCGACAGCTTTTGCTGTCGCACGGATGGGCCGGCTCGAACCGGGGTGGTACCACGACCTCACAGAAAACCAGCGTGAAGCAGAGGTTTACCTCTGCGTTTCGCTTGATGAGTGCAGGTGGCCGGAGGCCCCTTTTACTGGAAATGAGGCATTCCATCTTAGTCCTCACGGGTGACAACGCATCTACACTTTGATTAGTAATAGAGTATGTCTATGGGCCGCAGCAACCACTTACCATCAGGTGGACTGTGTGCTCGTTTGTCACCATTATCCTATAAAAAAAAGTATCTGAGTTGCACTGGAAATAATTAAATGGTCAGCCCCATCTAGCCGTACATCGTGTGGCGCCCTCCTTTTTCTAGACGGCTTCATAGGACGGCGTAAAGAGCGAGCCGACGCATATCTTCGTAGATAAGTTGTAACCACAGACCTGATAAAGGCTAGGAAATCAAGATGTCCCTTCTCTTGCCCAGCTGGTGACAGCCTGTACAACTGAAAAGCGTTATTCATAGAAGCGTTCAAGGGCCACGTCAGAAGTTGCCAATACCATTTTTTTATTTATGCTAATGCGGTAGCAGCCTATGTTTTGATCTAGACGATCTACTCCGCCCATATATTGATTATATATTTGAACACAAAAGGGCTGTTGAATCGAGATTTTTTTTCTTTCAGCACTTGATCATCGCTGTGCGGATCCAACTGGAGAAACACCTTCACAGGTAGAAGCGACGGTAGCAACGTTATTGTCGTTGTATCGCACTAGAGACACGCCTGACGTTTCATCAATGATTTGATCATAGCTCCCACGCTGTTTTTTCTTTATGTCAGCGATTGACTCCAGCGGCGCATTTTCGACCCTATTGGCCCTTATTGTTCCTGTCCCCTGGTGACCAAAATCCTTCAAAGCGATGAGCAATCTAAACGATGTAAAAAAATTGTCTATGTAAACATGAACTGGGAAATCTGTAGGCAATTTGGCCACCAAGTTCATAACGACAGATCCTCCAACACCTAGATCAGGTTTAGTGTGTTAGTAGTGTTGTTGTGCTAGCCCCTTGGTAAGGTATGGCTTGTAGAAGATATCCCAGCCGTGTAGCCATGCACCAGCACTTGAATCTGAAATGTATGGGTTTTCCATGAATGTGCTGTTTTGTACTATGATGGCCGTAGTACGGAATCATTGATTCGTCGATGCTAACTTCGTTATACTGAGGCCAGTACTTCATCCATTTTTCGTTTAGTTTCTCCTATAAAGGTCGCACTTTTGTGAACTTGGCCTGGACATCTAAAGCTGCGTTATCAGAAACATGCATAAATCGAAGTATTTGGTCAAATCGAGATCGAGATATTGCATTAGCTACGTCAGGGTGATAGGTATCGATTCCAGTATCGGCGGTTCCTTGCTTGAACGTTATATCCACTTAACAAAAGTATTGCTAAGACGAGGCGAATTTCTTCTTTGGTAACATCAAAATGTTTGCCTTCGAAAACCGCAAACCTTCTTGAATAAGCGTCAGTAGCCTAATGGCAGGGCGCGGATCGCGAACTCGTAAGGTCGTGGGTTCGAATCCGCCATTCGACTACTGTCGTGAACCACTTCTAATACAAGCATTTTAAGCTTACCAGAAGTGGTTAAAGGGAATATTAGTAATGTTTAATTGCATTACTAGTATTTTTTTTAATTTTTAAAAAAATATTCACAACGTCATCGTAAAATAATTCAAAAATTCAGTAGGCGACCTATTAGTGTCTATAAACTCGGGACGATGGCATTCCCTTCTTCGATATTCAGGTAAATCCGATTTTTTCCACTTTCTTTTTTCTATGATTTTCTTTTTTCTTTTTGGCACAGAAGTGGATGCGATCTCCGATAGGGGTACGTTGTCGTCATCACTCGACTCCAATCCTATAAATTCTGTTTGTAATAGTAAACCCGATTTGCGCACACATTCAAGCTGCGCCTCGGCTCGTAGTTGGTTGCCTGTCAGGTGATTGATATCACCTACAAGCGCATCTTCCTCGTCACTATCGCGGTCACTCAACATATGGTTGCTAGACGGGCATGTGTAAATAGTGCCCTCAACAATGTCATCTTCCGTCTCCAATATGTCAATAATTTCTGCCAAACTCAACCTAAAACAACAAAATATATATAAAAATATAACATATAAAATACCAATATAACTGGCAGTAGCTATATACAATGTAAATAAAATATAACGCATATATATGAAATTTGAAATCAGCAGTACGCGACCAGCGCCCCAATTATGGGGCGCTATAAATAATGCCTCTAAAAAACTAAATCTCAACAGAGAGAATCGATTTTTATCACAAAACTAACAAGTGTAAACTAATACGTATAACTGTTTTACACAGTTTTACTTATGAAAAAAGAACTTACTTTTTACTTCTCGCCATCATGAACACCACACTTGCACTTTTTATTTTTCCAAAAGTTAAAGAAAAAATGGCGCCAACACTGACGTTTTTTTTATGATGCTAAAGTGTAAACAAAGCGAACAGTACCATTCAAAAATCAAACCACAGTTTTAGGTCGCCGCAGATAATAAATAACGTGTCGTTTTAAAAATGGGGCAGTGAGCACATATGGGCTAAGAATGAACCCAAAATTAAAATTATTTAAAAGTTGGGCAAATTAATAATTCTGTAAGTAATCAAAATAAAACACGTTTCGTAAATCGATGGCTGAAAGCTGATGGTTCAACAACTAGAGTTGTAAAATTATTCTAGCCACACCAATCGTAGTAGTCAGATTGTCCGTTACTTATGTAGTGTAAAGAACTGTTGAAGAAATAAAATGATCTATCTATATATAACGATAAAATGATCTTGAAAACAAAAACATGTCGACATACGACGGCAAGGTATACGTACAGCTGCGGCGTGCAGTTGGCGGGGCGCGGCATGCGGTACCCGGCGCGCAGCAGGCGTGGCAGTCGCGTCGCTGCCACCGCGGGATACGGCGCGCCGCCCACCGTCACCACCTCCCACATCACCACGCCGAAAGACCACCTGCACACACACACACGTCACCACCTCTCACATCACCACGCCGAAAGACCACCTGCACACACACACACACACACATACATACACGCACGCAAGAACGCACACGTCACCACCTTCCACATCACCACGCCGAACTACCACCTGCACACACACGTATATATATATATAATTTTATTCGACACAGGTATATATATATAATTTTATTCAAACGTCGTTACCTTTTTCTCATTATTAGTTTACTTTTCCTGCACACACACGAGCGTGCGCACACACACACACACACACACTCACTCGCGGACGCACACATACACACACACGCACTCACAAACACACAAACTCACTCGCTCGCACGCACGTACGCATGCTCGCACACACTCACGTTCGCATCCATGCACGCAGGCAAACACACACACTCACACACACGCACGCACGCGCGCTTGCATGCACGGATGCACGCACGCACGCACGCACGCACGCACGCACGCTCGCACGAACGTACACTCACACGCACGCACGCCCGCACGCACGCACGCACGCTCGCATGCACGCACGCACGCACGCTCGCACGAACGTACACTCGCACGCACGCACGCACGCTCGCATGCACGCACGCACGCACGCTCGCACGAACGTACACTCGCACGCACGCACGTACGAACACTCGCACGCGCACACGCACGCACGCACGCACGCTCGCACGTACGTACACTCGCACGCACGCACGCACGCACGCTCGCACGAGCGTACATTCGAACGCACGCAAGCACGCACGCACGCACCCACGCGCGCAGGAGCGCACGCTCGCACTCACGCACGCATGCACGCGCGCTCGCATGCACGGATGCACGCACGCACGCACGCACGCACTCACGCACGCACGCACGCACGCCCGCACGCACGCACGCACACGCACGCACGCACGAACGTACACTCGCACGCACGCACGCACGCTCGCATGCACGCACGCACGCACGCTCGCACGAACGTACACTCGCACGCACGCACGCACGCTCGCATGCACGCACGCACGCACGCTCGCACGAACGTACACTCGCACGCACGCACGTACGAACACTCGCACGCGCACACGCACGCACGCACGCACGCTCGCACGTACGTACACTCGCACGCACGCACGCTCGCACGAGCGTACATTCGAACGCACGCAAGCACGCACGCACGCATTCACGCCCGCACGCACGCACGCACACGCACGTACGCACGAACGTACACTCGCACGCACGCACACACGCGCGCACGCTCTCACGAACGTACACTCGCACGCACGCTCGCACGCATGCACGCACGCACGTTCGCATGAACGTACACTCGCACGCACGCACGCACGCACGCACGCACGCTCGCACGAGCGTACACTCGCACGCACGCACGTACGAACACTCGCACGCGCACACGCACGCACAACGCACGCTCGCACGTACGCACGCACGCACCCCTGCACGCACGCACACACGCACAAACGTACACTCGCACGCACGCACGCTCACACGCACGCACGCACGCTCGCACGAGCGTACACTCGCACGTACACTCGCACGCACACACGCACGCACGCACGCTCACACGTACGTACACTCGCACGCACGCACGCTCGCAAGAGCGTACACTCGCACGCACGCACGTACGAACACTCGCACGCACACACGCACGCACGCACGCACGCTCGCACGTAAGTACACTCGCACGCACGCACGCTCGCACGAGCGTACACTCGCACGTACACTCGCACGCACACACGCACGCACGCACGCACGCACGCTCGCACGAGCGTACACTCGCACGTACACTCGCACGCACACACGCACAAACGTACACTCGCACGCACGCACTCACACACGCACGCAGGCACGCACGCACGCACACACGCACGCACGCACGTTCGCACAAACGTACACTCGCACGCATGCACGAACACACGCACGCAGGCAAACACGCACGCATGCACGCCCGCACGCACGCACACACGCACGCTCTCACGCACGCACACACGCACGCTCTCACGCACGCACACACGCACGCACGCACGCACGCGCGCACGGACGCACGCTCGCGCGCACGCACGCACGCACGCATGAATGCACGCACGCACGCACGTACCCGCCGTTCCACATAACCCAAGCTAATGGTAACAACATAGTGCCGTCCTGTGAACTAGGCAATTTATAATAGCAACGCCCGCAGAAATGTGAGGAGGCCTGTGGTACCTATAAAGGCTATATTTTTTCTTTCACTTTACTACCTTATTATATGGTATTAACAATTCCTGGGTGTATCAGGGCGCTCCCGGATTGGTTTACTGTTGTCAGCCATAACAATACACACACTATTCGAATACGGAGTACGCAATTATTGTGTAATTGGTTAAAAAATTAGCCGGTGGGGCTTGTAGCTACCAACAGTACAATTTACCTATCATTTAAAAAAAAGCTGATACCTATAGAAAGATGTGATGGCGGTGTAAGAATATTCAATACCCCATACCATGCGTGTCGTGAGAGGCGACAGATGGAAATAAAACGGGAGATGGGCAACAGCATCTTCTTGATATAAACTTAAAATAATATAAATAAGAAAAAATAGAACTTTCTTCTTTATCATGGAGGCAGTTGACATAAATAAATTGCAAAAGGACAAACTACGAATACTTGAATCGAACAAGATTCGAACCCGCGGCCCTTTAGTGTCGCAACTCAATGCTAAACTAATGCGCCACGGAGCTGTTAACGGCATATTTCAACAGTGGAATTTTTATAGGCTCTGATGATGATGATTAATAAAGTTGCAAACGCGAAAATATTTTCATCATTCAATATTTGATCGTATCGATTAATCATGTATTAATCAATAATACGAGGGTGGATTGAAAAGTACTCGGCCTAACCACGAAAATAAACACATACTAAATCAGTTATATTTTTATTTTTCTACATAATCACCATCAAGTTCAATACACTTTTGCCACCTCCCCTTCCAAGCATTTAGACCGTTGAAAAAAATGATTCTTCCTTAGAGTCAAAATATGCGTCTACAGCTGCTTTGACCTCGTCGTTTGTCGAAAATCTTTGACCTCCCAAGTGCTTTTTTAGGTTAGGGAACAGAAAGAAGTCTGATGGTGCCAGATCAGGTGAATACGGCGAATGCGGTAACAGTTCAAAGCCACAGTTGTGAATTTCAGCCATTCACTGTACTGACGTGTGAACACGGGCGTTATCTTGATGAAACAGGACTTTTCTTCTGAGCATTCCTCGACGTTTTTCTTTTATTTCCTCTCGTAAACGACGTAGTAAGGTGCAGTAGTAATCAGAGTTTATAGTCTGACCCCTTTCAAGATAATCAATCATAATCACACCTTTCGAGTCCCAGAATACTGAAGCCATCACCTTATTTGCCGACAAAATCGACTTAGCCTTTTTAGGGGGTGGTGAACCAGGTCTTCTCCACTGTTTTGATTGTTGTTTTGTTTCCGGTGTACAGTAATGAACCCATGTTTCGTCTATAGTAACAAAACGATTAAAAAAATCATCTGCATCGGCTTCAAATAACTCCAAACAGTCGCGTGAAATAGTCAATCGCGTCCTTTTTTGTTCAACTGAAAGCAGTCGCGGAACCCACCTCGCAGACACCTTGTGGAAACCCAACTCGTTGACAATGATGTTTTGAGTTCGTTCATAAGAGATGCCTATAATCTCGGCTATCTCTCTAATTTTTAATCTGCGGTCTCCCATTATTAAATCAAGTACTTTTTTAATATTTTCGTCAGTAGTTGACGTCGAAGGCCTTCCAGAGCGGGGTTCATCTTTCACACTCTCTCTACCACGCTTAAATTCTGCTATCCATTTTTTGACGGATGAATATGACAGAGCACAATCGCCTAATGTACTGACCATGTCATCATGGATGGCTTTTGATGATAGCCCCTTCTTATGGAGGTACTTAATGACGGCACGCTGCTCGATTTGCTCCATTCGCGGAAATTATGTCCGAACACTTTGTTAATAAATTTATAAAATCACAACTAATTATCGCACACGTTTCGAACTTCACACAATGAACTAGTCTGAACTGAACTAAATAATGTGGGTAGATTTGATTTTTAGAATTGAATGGATCTGTGTTAGGCCGAGTACTTTTCAATCCACCCTCGTATTAATATCACCAGCAGGTGTTACTATTACTTACACATCACTCTGACTAGTGAATATCCTGTGTGTCAAGGACTCCAACGCCATCCACTTCACGGGCAACTTTCCATTGCTTTTTTGTTTATACTGGTTCTCTTGATAAATGTCTCTAGATAAACCAAAATCTGCGATTTTTAATGTCTTATCTCCAGTTACGAGCACATTTCTCGCTGCTAAATCTCTGTGAACCACTCTATTTGATGCAAGGAACTCCATTCCCATCGCAATTTGTCTGCAGAACGAGAGAAGGTCAAGGAAAGTTAGTTCATCGCAAGCCCCCTGCAAGTCGTAGAGCTTGTTCGCGACGGCTTTTTGTTTCTGATCTTTTTCTTTCAGAAAAGTGTTCCGATATTCCAAATTATCTTTATTATTGTTGTAATATTTGGCACTACGCTTTGATAACATAACGTCCCAGGAACATCTGAAAAGTTGCGATTAGATGAAAGGTGGGTGTTTTAAATACGAGTTTTTAAATATATTCAAAGCAAATTATTGCGAAGTTATATACTCGTATTTAAGCCTCTCCAGACGAATAAAAGACACATCATCCTTTTTAGTGACAGCAAGACATTTCTATCTAAGGGTGACAAACGCATAGTCTACATTTTGATTCTTGATCGAGAATAGATAGATGTTGGTATCTATGGGCTACAGCATTCAATTACCACTTAGCTATTGGTAAGTAGATGCTGTGGCCCATAGACACCAACATCTGACGGTGACCTGTGTACTCGTTTGTCACTCTTATTCTATAAAAAGAAGTAAATATGTGGTAAATGGATGCTTTAGCCCAAAGACACTAACGTCTGATGGTGGACTGTGTGCTCGTTTGTCACCCTTATACTATAAAAAGTAAATATTGTGCTAAACGAAAGAACAGAGAATATAAATGTGGCTTAACTGAAGAAAAAAATGTACATTGGCAATAATACCAACACAAGACATAACAGCCACACCTAATAAAGCAAATAAGTGGAAGGTCTCAAAAATATAAAACCATTATGTTGATAGAAATGGGGCTTATATAACTAAAATTAAAAAAATTCAAAATCCCCAAACAAAAAGAGCTGATGATAGAACAGATTTTCTTAAAACGCAGATATGAATACTCGATTAAGTCACCTTTCAAACAAAAAAAACTTGATCAAAATTGGTTCATCTATCGACAGACACACAGATACACATACCTATACACAGACACACTACAAACATAACACCCCTCTGTTTTACACAAAACAACATACTTAAAAAATTTAATTTTACAACTATATTATAAATATAGCTGCAGCTTGGCTCTACCACGTACACAATTCATATGACTGAGTTTTTTAAATTAAAAAATTTAAAGCTATAGCAGCTATATTTATAATATAGTTGTAGCACGAATGGGTCGACTCTACCGAGGAAGGACCACGCTCTCACAGAATACCACCGTAAAATAGCAGCTTAACGCTGCTGTTTCGTATGGTGAGTGTAGAGAACCGGAGACCCTTTTTACTCGAAATGAGGCATTTCATCTTAGTCCTCACGGGTGACAACACATCTGCATTTTGATTGTTTATTGAGGATAGATGTAGATGTCTATGGGCCACAGCAACCACTTACCGTCAGGTGGACTGTGTTCTCGTTTGTCATCCTATTTCTATAAAAAAAATCTTTGAAATACTACCTAGGTCCTAATTTCATACATAATATTAGTATTTCACCTGAGGAAGGTGAGCAGATCTCCGAGGCTGCAGTACTCGGCGATGATCAGCGGGCGGCGACCACTGCAGCAGCCCACGAGGCTCACTACGTGCGGGTGCGCGCCCACGCTTTTCATCAATTCTATCTCCGCTCGGAAAGATCTCACCTCGTCCACCGAGGGAAAATCTGTGAAAATTAAAAATTCCCCTCTTTACAGCCCTGATTTGGCACTGTATGAAATCTTTTTATTTCTGTTCTTAGGTATTTGTATACAGAGTTATTTTGCAATAAGCGGCCAAATTTGCACAGAAGGTTCAGAATAAGTAACATAGGCAAATAACGAAGAAAAATTAATTTAAAAAAATCTCATTAATTCTGTCCTTTTTATCTTTTAGATTCAAAATGCGTAGTGATGCATTATTTTAACTGATGTTACTGGATGTTACTCATTCGTAAGGGTCGATCGGTAGGCAAAAACGTTGTTGCCAATAAATCACATTCAATTTGGGATAATTTCAAATAAAAGAAGAAACAAACACAGTTTTAACAGTGGTAGAGCCCCGCGGCAGCTTTTGCTATCGCACGGTTGGGCCGGCTCAAACCGGGGTGGTACCACGACCTCACAGAATACCAACGTGAAGTAGAGGTTTACCTCTGCGTTTCGCTTGGTGAGTGCAGGTGGCCGGAGGCCCTTTTTACTGGAAATGAGGCATTCCATCTTAGTCCTTACGGGTGACAACGCATCTGCATTTTGATTCGCAAACGAGGATAGATGTAGATGTCTATGGGCCACAGCAACCACTTACCATCAGGTGGACTGTGTGCTCGTTTGTCACCCTTATCCTATAAAAAAGAAACCTTATTTACTCGTATTTTCAAAAACTAAAACAACGGTATATCATTCCTTATATATTTGAACTTAAGTTTAATACCTTTTTCTCATTATTAAGTGGCGAAGCTTGCGAAGTCACTTATTGATTTCACGATGTCTGTCCGTCTGTCCGTCTGTCCGTCTGTCCGTCCGTCTGTCCGTCTGTCCCACGATTATCTCGAGAACGGTTTCGAATTATTTTCAAATTCTGTTTTCAGCAATCGATTACTGATCACCCAGGCATCTGAAGCTCCTATTTTGAAACTGATTGCTCAACGGCAATAGTTAGAAACCGCTACAAAGCTGATTGCTTCGCCACTTTGCTATGCTGTTAGCTTGCTAGGTTTATTAGTTTACTTTTACTGCACTACCTCCTATAGGAGGTATGTTTATCTACGCTTAGCCCAATGGTTGACGGAGAGAATGCCTTAATGCATAAGTCCGCCATATGTACGATTTTTCTTTTATGCATAAAAGTTTAAATAAATAAATTAATAGTTCCAAGTTATAATATTATAACATCAATTTAAATTTTATGTGGGGTTACTTATAAAATATTAAACCAGCCGATCACTAATGCAGAAAAGATTACATTTCCATAGCTTATCTTTGCCTTTTAGATTTTTCGAAGTGACAAATGATTCGTCTAGCGCTTGGAGTATAAATAAGCAATCTATGCATATAAATCGTAAGAACGAGCGCGTTGGCGTTGAGACGCATGTTTTAAAGTTCATGTCCCATTATATTCACTTAAATATAAAATTTTATCACAGTTTCGGCCAAATGAAATATTAGATTAAAAACTAGTATTAGTTATTTTTTTATTTCTTTTAGAAAGAATACTAAACACATTTTGGTTATCAACTTTTTTTCAGAGTACTGATTCAGGTAAAAAAGTATACAGACCACAGGCTAGTCGCGCCTATTACATATATAAAGACTATTTTAAAACATGGATGTATTGTTACATTCTGCAACAAAAACAAAATTCTTAAAACGTAGATGCGTTGTCACCCCTGGGGACTAAGATAGAATGCCTCGTTTCCAGTAAGAAGGGTCTCCGGTTCTCTACACTCACCATACGAAACAAAGCAGCGTTAAGCTGCTATTTTACGCTCGTATTCTGTGAGAGCGTGGTCCTTCCCTGGTCGAGCCGACCCATTCATGCTACAACTATACCAGTAATATAGCTGTAGCATGGCTCTACCACGTTTGTTCTGCGACATCACGACATTTAACGACATCTTGAAACTGTACAGCGATTGAGTATTTGACCGTTAGTCTTAATATTTTGGATAGCTACCTTTGAGCATCTTGACGGCGACCTGCGTGGCGGGCGCGAGCGTTGCGCGGCGCACGAGGCCGAACGCGCCCTCGCCCACCACCTCGTGCAGCGTGAGCCGCGACCAGTGCACCTCCCACCGGTCCCCCGCCACCCCCGGCCCCGCGCCCGCCTCCTCGCCGCTCAGCGCCTCCAACATGCCTTCCTTGCATAGCTTGTCCTGCAGACCCTATAAGTATACGAATTACAAATAAAACTCGCGACTCAGATTTGGGTAGATGTATAATAATTTATAACCAGATTTTGTGTAATATTACTAAATGGCATTCTAATATATATGGTTATTTAAATCAAATTATTATTTCAGTAACAATGCTTGAAAACAGTGAGCTTTCTTCGATTTTATTAATTATATATATTTACCTATATGCATAAATTTTTAAGGTTAAATTTGTAACTGTTGGGAGAAATAATGTGCTCTAGTGAGTTTCTTGTTGGTTCTTCTCACAAGGGTTGTCGCAGTAGGGACTTATTGAAGCAATGGCGTGGGTTCTACGTGGGTATATTACAAAGTATTCATTCATCTCATTTAAATTACTTGATAATGATGAATATGTTTATTCATCATTATCATTACAGCCTATTAAAGTCCACTACTGAATATAGGCACCCCCCACAAATTGCTTCATTATTTTTATTTATAGGATAAGGTAAAAAATGAGCACACAGTCCACCTGTTAGTAAATGGTTGCAGTGACCCATAGACATCTACATTTATCCTCAATGAAAAATCAAAATGCAGATGCGTCGTCACCCGTGAGGACTAAGATGGTTCGCCTCTTTTCCAGTAAAATGGGTCTCCGGTCCTCTACACTCACCATACGAAACACGGCAGTGTCAAGTTACCATTTTACGCTGGTATTCTGTGTACAACTATACTATTAATATAGCTGCAGCATGGCTCTACCACGTATAAAATTTGCCATAAGAGCCACGCTTGGCAGGCGGTTTTTTTTAGTTTTTTTAGGATGTTGCTATAGATAATAACAATATTCTATCCGTTCTTCGTTTCATTTCTTTTAGATTTTGTGTTTTAAAATTTTCTTTTCCATTCAATCGATGGCAAATAGTTAAGTGGTTAAAGACACTATCATTATTTAATTACTACATCTTATAAGCTCATTTTGCTACTTCTGGTAGTGTGGCAATCGTTTATAACGCGTCTAGTAATGTCAGGACCGTGTAGTGGCGGTGTAAGTATATCCACTACTTACTTATTTATCACCCCATGGGTATCGTAGCCAATAGAGGGAAACAAACCAGGAGATGGGTAGCAGCGTCTTCCTTAATACAACTAAAAAAAACTGTGGTTGCCATCTCGCCTGCCGAGCGTGGTAATTATGACAAATAAATTGCCACATAAGGAGAGCTATGAGGAAATCTATGGGGATGCCTATATTCAGCCGTGGACTTTTAAAGGCTGTAACGGTAACGGTAGTGTCTTAAAACTTGGACGAATTTTTGTTGTTTAAAACAATACGGCGATTAGGTTTTTAATCTTTAGTCATTAAAAGGCATTAAATGAAGATTTTATTTTGAAAATAAATATATTACCACCTGAAAGGTTTTAATGTCGATAGGAAATAGATTACCTGAAAGTAATCTAGACTAAGCTTGTCCGAACGTCCTCGTTTGCAGTATACGACGGTGGCTGCTATGAAGATGAACAACAGTGCCGAAAACCACGCCGCTCCAACAAGAATGCCGATAGTCATCGATTGTGCTTCAAGGGCTGGACAGAGTTGAAATAATTCATGACGACATTATAAAATTATTACATTTACCGTAAGTTTTTTCTAATAACCTTACCAGGATTAAATGACACAATTAAGATAAAATAGGCATAAATAAATACTGTATTTCCAGCTAAATGGTTAGTGGATTGTCGATTTGATGAATTGCGCGAATGAGATGACTAAATTATTAGTGTCGGTAGAATATGTCATAGTTAATATTAGTATGTACATTTAATATATGTTTTAATTACGCTGCAGCTGTACTTAGGTAGTAGAGCCACACTACAGCTGTATGGCTGCATCACGATTGGGTTCGCTCTACCAGAGTAGGACCCGTGTGCTGTGATTCCTATGGTGAGTGTATAGAACCGGAGTCGTATTTTACTGGTAATGAGGCGTTCCATCTTAGTCCTCAGGGGTGACAATGTGTCTGAATTTTGATTCTTAATCGAGGATGGACGTAGATGTCTATGGGCCACAGTAATCACTTACCATCAGGTGGACTGTGTGCTCGTTTTTCTCTCTTTCATCTTTACTATAACTTTCATATAATTGAAAATAAAAGTTAAAAAAATATTACCCAATTTATTAACATAAAATAAATAAATCAACAAGAATACTTTAAGGAGAGTGGTTAATAAAATCCTATGTTTGCTACTTGTTACTCACGTGGTAAAAAGCCTTGGCGACTGCTGTACGCTTTTCCACTATCTGTAGAAGCGACCAGTGTCACGTTGAACAGGCCCTCGCCTGTTACTTCGTCGTAAACCACTTCAGTTGCATTCTAATAACATTATAAGTCAAATTACGTAATACATCTTTGGTCTTTGCTTGTAATGGTAATGACCTTAAAAAGGTCAATATCTTAAATAGTCTTTTTTTTCATCCTAATCTTCTACAACTTACAAATTGAAGGATACTGAAAAATGTTAATTGCAGTATGACTGCATTTTAAAATAGTCACAAAAAGATTAAAAATTTCTTCCACATAGGTACTCTCCTTTATAAGTTATAATATTGTCTTTGGGTGATTTTGCCATAATTGCCACGCTTGGTAGGTGGGTTCACAACCACAGTTTTTTATTATTATTTTACAAAACAAAAGTTTTAAACAGTAAATTCTTTTTCCTTCTCTGTCATTCCGTAACGGTCCATAGCCATCACGGTCCTGAGCCACCTTTATCCATAGACTTCCGGCATGTCTTACCAAGTCGTCACTCCATTTAGCGTGGGGGGGGGGGCACTCAAAATAATTAAACAAAACTATGTTTATCCACTCACACAGCGTGGCAATTATTGCAAATGGTCCCATGAGACAATCTTTGAAGGAGGCCTATGTTCATGTGGAATTTTAGTAGGGTGTAAAGATGATAATGATGATGATGATAACGGCGAATTATTTATTACTTACGCCGGGCAGAACAATGTTGTAAACTGTATCAGCGTACAGAGTAGTGTTGTAGTGAGTTGGAGTGACTTGGGGCCGCTTCCAAGTCACACGCACGCTCCAACCAAGACCACTTGGCGATTCGGAGACTTCGATAGATATGTTGCTAATCTTCTCCGGTACTGGGAAAACAGTTAATAACATATAGAATCCCAATAATATACTATAATGTCCTGTGTTTCCTATCGAACCATCGAGTTCTGTTAGAATTATACAGCGAATTATTCCTTTTACTTTCTAGTTATTTTTTAGGTAAATGAAATTGTATACTTGGGGAGTGCTTTTAGCCGGGATGCAAGATGTGATTTAGATGTGGACAGGCGTGTCGCTGCCGGGAACAAAGTCAGTGGTGCCCTGACTGCGTTAGTCAAAAGGCAAGGCGTAGTGAAGAGTGCAGGCCTTGCAATACATAACGCAGTGTTGGTACCGACTTTGTTATATGGCAGCGAAACCTGGGTATGCCAGAAGAAGCATAAAAGCAAGTTGAATGCAGTGGAGATGCGATCTCTTCGTAAAATGTGCGGCGTTACCATGGCCGACCGAAAGCGAAACGAAGAGATTCGCAATATGGCAGGTTTGAAAGATGACCTTATCACAAAAATTGATAAGGGCGTGCTTCGATTGTTTGGGCACGTTGAGCGAATGAGTGAAGACCGAATGGTGAAGAAAATATATAGTGCGAAAGTTAATATTAAAAGGTGTCGAGGTAGACCGAGACTAACTTTCGAAGACCATGTGAGCAAATTGCTCGAAGAGGGGAGGGTCAAGAGTACTCGGATACCTAGACGTGCATGTATGAAGAAGTTAATGAATCTGAAAGAAGCGAAAAAGGTATGTAAGGATCGTGACACTTGGCGATCTGTTCTCTCTGGCTACCCCGTCAGGGATTGTGCGTGAAGATAAGTAAGTAAGTTATTTTTTAAAGCTAGCCAAGTTTTTCATTGTTAAATCATTTAAAAAAGGAATTAAAAGTAGTTACAAAATTTAGTAAGTAGTACTTTTAATTTCCCTGTATTAATTGTCCTATATAAATTTCTATAACTATCATGACATGCACTTTTTAAAGTTAGTCAAGTTATAAAAAAATGAGTATTAAATATCGTTCGCTTTACTTTCTACCCACTTACGCGGAGCACATCCATCAATCTCGTAACATTCAGGAGTCCGATACGCCACCTGGGTGACGCCGTATTTGCCGGTGAAGTTGAACGTGCAGTCGTCACCCAGCGGCAGCTTGTCGATCACCATCGAATTTTTGTCATCTGGCTGGAAATTAGTTTGCTTGTAATTTCAATCATTTTACATGTAACTTATAAACCCATTAGTAGATAAAAATCAGCTTTGTTTAATTAGCTTAGCGTCAGTCTCTAGAGCTTGAAAGAGCCGGATATTAAGCTAAAATCAGATTTATTTAAGCAGATTAGCTTTAGGCTCTTAGAGATAGAGCCGTCGGCCTTTACTTTTTTTATAGGATAAGGGTGACAAACAAGCACACAGTCCACCTGATGATAAGTGATTGCTGTGGCCCATAGACATCTACATCTATTCTCGATTACGAATCAAAATACAAATGCGTTGTCACCCGTGAGGATTAAAATGGAATGCCTCGTTTCCAGTAAAAAGGGTCTCCAGTTCTCTACATTCACCATACGAAACATAGCAGCGTTAACTTGCTAGCTGTTTTATGCTCGTGTTCTGTGAGACTGAGAGCGTGGTTCTTCCCCGGAGACGATCCATTCGTGCTACAACTATACTACTAATATAGCTGTAGCATGGCCCTACCACGTATAAAATACTTGTTTCATTAGACGCGAACACTGTTAATTTCATTGCTTTGTTACTTTTTTAAATTTGACTAATTATATAATATTATGGTATAAAACTTATTTCTCTTTCTTTCTCTCATGACAGTCTTACACTCGACAAATCACGTGTGACGGTATAAGAGAATCCACTACCATCTCGAGACGGCGAAGCCGGCCTTGCTCTTTCTGACCGAGACGCAGGTTTCCTCTCCGGCTGATATTTCGTATCTCTCCTACCCGGGGTACAAATTGGAGCACTCCTTTGTGCCTCGAGCTGGATTTTGCGTGTATGTCAGAGAGGACATCTGTTCTCGTCGCCTCATCAGTCTTGAAGGTTCGGACCTGTACATCCTTTGGCTACGCGTAGACAGGGACGACCATCCGCGCGTCTCCGGGGGCCTCTATAGGTCCCATAGCGGTAATGCTGAAACAGACCGACTGATCGACCACGTCCAAATGGCTACAGATTCCTTGCTACAACAGGTCCCATCCGCAGAGATCGCGATCCTTGGCGATTTTGACGCCCACCACGCCGAATGGCTCGGTTCACGTTTAACCGATCATGCGGGGAGATTTGTTTATGACTTTGCCTTGGCATATGGTCTGACACAACTGGTTACTTCGCCTACGCGGATTCCAGATGTGGAGGATCATACACCTTCCCTGTTGGACATTCTGCTGACGTCCCATCCGGACGGATATCAGGTTTCCGTCGATGCCCCTCTCGGCTCTTCGAACCATTGTCTGATCCGGAGTGTGGTGCCACTCACGCACCCCTCGCGGTTGCGTTCTGCAGGTTGCCGCCGTGTTTGGCATTACAGGTCGGCGGATTGGGACGGAATGCGGTCTTTCTTTGCATCCTACCCATGGGGGCGGGTTTGCTTCTCGCCGGATGATCCCAGCGCTGTTGCTGACTCTGTCACTGATGTGGTGCTACAGGGAATGGAACTATTTATTCCATCATCTGTGGTACCAATCGGAGTCAGATCTCAGCCTTGGTTTGTTCGCTCCTGTAAAACTGCATTACGCAGTAAGCAGGAGTGTTATCAAGCCTGGGCTGCGGCTTCGGCGACTCGGGATGTAAACACCAGCATACTTAAAAAGAAGTATAACTTCGCCTCCAGGTCCTTCAAAAGAGTTATTGCCAAGACAAAGTCAGAGCACATAGGCAGATTTGGCGAGAAACTAGTTCGCCTTCCTTCGGGAACCCGTGCATTCTTGTATCTCGTCAAGGCTGTCCAAGGGAATTTCTGTAAACCATCACTACCATCTCTGCACAGGGAGGACGACTCACTGGCCCAAGCCGCAATGGACAAAGCCGACCTTTTAGGCTCCCTTTTTGCGTCCAACTCGACTCTTGATGACGGGGGGAAAACACCGCCGACCATCCCGCGGTATGAGTGCTCCATGCCGGATGTGCTGTTTTCACAGCGCTCGGTTCTCAAAGCACTCCTGTCACTGGTCATCCAGAAGTCGAGTGGGCCTGACGGAATCCCCCTAATTGTGTTGAGGACGTATGCTCCGGAGTTGGCACCGGTCCTAACGCATCTTTTCCGGTACTCCTACTCCCAAGGCGTAGTACCGAATTCACGGAAGACAGCTTTTGTCCACCCGATCCCTAAAAAAGACGACCGCTCAGACCCGTCCAACTATAGGCCTATCGTGATCACCTCCTTGTTCTCCAAAATAATGGAATCCATTATTAACTGCCAGCTCATGCGGTACCTTGAGGATCACCAGCTGATTAGTGACCGCCAATACGGTTTTCGTCGGGGTCGATCAGCTGGTAATCTTCTGGTCTACCTGACCCATAGATGGGCGGAGGCAGTAGAGTCCAAGCGGGAGGCGTTGGCCGTTAGTTTGGACATTGCGAAGGCCTTCGATCGGGTTTGGCACAAAGTGCTTCTTTCGAAGTTCCCTTCCTATGGGCTTCCCGAGAAATTGTGCAATTGGATCACCAGCTTCCTTGCAGATCGGAGCATCAAGGTCGTTGTAGACGGTGCATGCTTCGTCTACAAGCCTATTAACGCTGTTGTTCCACAAGGCTGTGTGCTGTCACCAACGCTGTTTCTTCTGCATATCAATGACATGTTGCTAACTGGTAGCATTCATTGCTATGCGGATGACAGCACTGATGATGCTCTATACACCGGCCGTGCCAATATTTCTCGGGAAAACGTCGCCGAGTACCTGAACAAACTTGTGTCTGAAGTCGAGTCTGCTGAACAAAGTCTCGGATTGGGGGCGACTAAATCTAGTCCAGTTTAATCCTCAGAAGACACAAGTTTGCACGTTTACCGCTAAAAGGAACCCCTTTGTCGTGTCTCCTCAGTTTCAAGGCACTCCCCTTCTTGCCTCAGCCATTATCGGAATCCTCGGAGTCGACATATCGAGTGACGTGCAGTTTCGTGGTCACTTGGAAGAGTAGGCCAAATTGACCTCTAAAAAGCTTGGCGTGCTCAGCGGAGCGGGACAGTATTTCATGCCGGCACACCACCTGCAACTTTACAAGACGCAGGTCCGGTCTCACATGGAATACTGTTTCCATCTCTGGGCAGGGGCCCCCAAGTGCCAGCTCCTTCCACTTGACCGCATCCCGCGCAGAGGGGCTCGAATCGTCGACGACCGAGTCCTTTTCGATCGGCTCGATTCATTGGCACTGCGAAGAGATGTTGCATCCCTTTGCATTTTCTTTCGCATCTACCACGGAGAGTGCTCTGAGGAATTGTTCGGATTAATCCCAGCCGCCAAATTTCACGAACGCACATCGCAGAACTCCCGATACCATCCACACCATCTGGATGATTGGCGGTCCACCACTGAGCGATTTAGAAGATGTTTTCTTCCTCGCACGACTTCCTTGTGGAATCGATTACCATCAGCGATTTTTCCGGATTGATACGACTTAGGGACCTTCAAGATAAGAGCGTACTCCTTTTTAAAATTTTCCGGACCGATACGACTTAGGAACCTTCAAGAAAAGAGCTTACACCTTTCTAAAAGGCCGGCAACGCATCTGCAATTCCCCTGGTGTTGCGGTTGTTCATGGGCGGCGGTAGTCATTTACCATCAGGTAAGCCACATGCTCGTTTGCCCCCTCTTCTATAAAAAAAAATTCAACTACTGTCGTGAACCACTTCTTCTAACACAAGCATTTTAAGCTTACCAGAAGTGGTTAAAGGGAATATTAGTAATGTTTAATAGCATTACTGGTAGTTTTTTTAAGAAAAATAAAAATAGTTTTTAAATAGTTATTACTATATAATTTTTAGAGATACAAATAGAAGACAGTAGAAAAGTTTCAAGCTTAAAATCTGGATATTTGATACTGCTTTTAACTGATTATAATATTATTAATATGTCTACCTAATTTTATATAAAAGGCGCTTAACACATATTGTATGTATATTTATCTTTTACATTCTACACATACCTGTATACTCTTTTCAAAGTAATTTCCCGGAGTTGCCCCCTTACACTGGTTTAAAACGTGGAAACAAGTATCAGCCTCTAAAACAATTGATATATTGTTAATGGTGATGACCCAAGGCGAAATATTTTTCGAACTTTTCTTTTGGTGTCAGAGAAAGGAAAGATTTCCAGCTGGGCATGTTCTTCGACTTGAAGTTCTTCGAGGAGCGAACAATTCTCCACGAAGTCGTACGGCGCTTCTTTTTAACGTCGGAGAAAAAATTGGGTGCAATAGGCGAATGAAATAAAAGCTTTTTTAACAAATGATTTAAACTGTTTTTATTTCATTTTATATAAATGTAAATATTAAAGTCGTTGATATATTCAAGAAACTCTAGTTGTGAGCTTAAGGAGTTGATAGACTTTTCTAAATTATTAACAGCTGATCAATCATTTCATAAAATTTATTGCTTACTTTGTTCTCTTTAATAAGGTATATTCTGGCTCTACTTTAGGTTTTGGTTCAGTAGGGGGTTGGTTCAGGTTCGGCTCAAAGGATTAAATGTTTGAGTTTTAACCAAATAGTATGCTAATGATGTGCTATGCTATGATTAAAATATTAAAACTTTAAGTTTATAATCTGAAAATGTTTATTTTATAAAAGTTTGTGCTGTCTCAAAATGATAGATACTATTTCTGACCGTGAGTTGCGCAAGGTAATTCTAGATCTAGACAAACATGAAAAGTTTAATAAAAAGTGGGTTTGAAAGTAAACTACCTGAACAGAAGATTGTACAGTCTTACATCTTCGGCTCATGTCGTATTATTTGCATAAATATAAGAAATCGATAAGTTAACTTTTAAAATCCTAATTTATGTACTTTTTTTAATTGAACCAGCAAATTTGTGTTGAATCGTAAGTTTTTATTATATCAAATATCTTTAGAAAACACCGCCTGTGAAAGACGGACCAAAGATATAAAATTACGGATAAAAATATAAAATTAAGAAAAAGAAAATTTATAAACATTTTCTTAATTTTGAGACACAGCACTAAAAGCAAACAAATATTAATTTACTAAAGGGTCATCAGAACTATGACAGGAAAGAGTTGGCAATGCTTCCTTTCATCCGCTTATTTAATTCTTATTTGTTTCCACTATCGCCATTCACATTGTAAAAAGGACTAAACTTTGACTACTATTATGAAATACTTTACCATCAGTTACATTCCACGTAAACTCTGCTGCTATTTCGCGACTGCCCTTCTTGTACTTATGGATTAATATTTCTGTTTTGATTTCGTACTTCATTGGTTCTGGACTTTTCCATTCTTTAACTTCTGGTCCTTGCAGCCAAAGTGAAGGACTACCGTCTTTGTTGAGCGCCGTGGTCCAAAATGTATAATTTCTTGGAGGTAATGTGAATATTGTCCCTATTTTTTCAGAACCTTCCATCAGAATATAGTCTATCTGTAACAATAAGTGTTCAATTAAAATTTGATTACGCCGCGTTGTGGCGACGTAAGAGAATCCATCATGTATTTTTAACATATAGTTTTCTCCTTAATTTTATACTATAATTTTTTATTTGTCATAGATCATTACTAATTTTTTATGAATGTTATAAAAAATTTGAGGCATTTACTAAGGCTGATTATTAGTCATCGTATTATATAAGTATCATATAGCCATGATGGGTGATTATATACGAGGGCAACACTGAATGTTTCTAGAACTGGCCACTTGTAAACGATATAATAAAAAATAAGTTCTGGAAAATGGAACTCTTTGCCAATATTATTGTGTATGTATTTTATTAATTTGTCATCTGTTTACGATTTGGCGGCAAATTAAAAACTGTCTGTGTCACGTCAGCATGAATTTAACGCGAGAAAATATTCGTACAATGATTTTTTATGACATTCGATGTCATTTAAGTCAACAAGAAAGTTATGATAGACTTCGATTGGCCTTTCAAGATGTAGCCCCATATCGTGCCACTGTTTATAACTGGTTTAATGAGTTTAAGCGTGATCGCACTAATCTCACCGATGATCTGCGTGAGGGACGGCCTTCTACGGCGACGACTGAAGATAACAGCAGTGTTGAGCGGTGTATGATAGAAACTGACAAAAGAGTGACTTATCAGTAGTTTCGGACAAGCTTAGGCATCGGTATGGGTTAAGTGCACAAAATCCTCCATGAACATTTAGCGGATACCTCATAATTTGACAGAAGCCCAAAAACTCCGTCGTGTTGATTGGTGTCTTGAAATGGTTCAAAGATTTAACGGAGGTGACTCAAATGCTGGGTTCGAAATACTTACGGGTGACGAAAGCTGGATTTATTGTTATGATCCTGAAACTAAGAGACAGTCTGCTGTATGGGTGTTTCCTTTCGAGAAGTTGCCAACTAAAGTGAAGAGAGGTCGAAGCTTGGGAAAAAAGATGGTGGCCTCGTTCTTCGGAAGGACAGATCATTACGCAACAATTGTTTTAGAGGATCTAAAAACAGTTACGGCAGAGTGGTACACTAACAATTGTTTGCCACTTGTCTTGGAAAAAATTCGGGAGAAACGATCTCGTAGTAGGATCCTCCTTTACCACGACAACGCCTCGTCGCACATCGCCAAGCAAACAATCGACTACTTGGCGACGTTAGACGTTGAATTACACTCGCCCTATAGCCCCGACCTCGCACCTTGCGATTCTTATTTATTTCCGAAAATAAAAGAAAAACTTCGAGGAAACGTCGTATTGACGGAAGCAGTGGCTGCGTTTCAAAATATCGTCGAAGAGACCCCTAAGTACGAGTAGGCAAAGTGCTTTTCTCGGTGGTTCCATCGGATGCAGCGATGTATTGATGTAATTGGTAGATGTAAAAAAATATAATAAAACTAATAACTTGCTAGTTTGTTCAGTTTTTGATTTTCTAAGAACTTTCAGTGTCACCGTCGTATGCAACAGAATTTGTACAAAAATGGAAATACAAATCATCACTAAACACAATCAATAAATTAAATTATTAACTTTTAACCAACTTCAAAAAGGAGGAGGTACTCAATTCGACTGTTTTTTTAATGTATTTTACCTCATATTATTTTTTCTAGATGAACCGATTTTAATGATTACTTTTTAATTGGAAGGCTGGTGCTTCTCGTGTCCCATATAAATTTGATCAAGGTCTGACCAGTAGTTTTTAGTTACCCTAAATAATTTTTATTTAAGTCGGTTGTACAAAATTTTTAATTTTACCACTTGTATTATATCAGTATGTATGAAATTATATACGAGTTGTAATTATAAAGATTTGCTATGTGTTCTATGGTGAAGGAAAGCATCGTGCGTAAACCTGGATATCTGAGGAATCAAAATATTAAGGTATTATAACATGATACTCATAATCTGTTTAACTGTAAAGCTATAAAATAGAACCCGAACGAAGCATCTAAAATTACTAAACTATTTGAAAATTGTTATATAGTATGTGCCATATCGATTGAGAAAACGGACAATGACCTCAGATATGAGCCGAGTGTCAAAAGGCGTAACTTACAAAATCTCAATTTAGATGTGATAACAATATTTAAATATTGATATTATTCCCACTTCTAGGTCAGCACATATGTTTTGTTTTTTTGTTTCTTAAATAATATTGTCTGTGGTTCCTATAAACATAGTAAAATCTTACGGTACATCGCGAAAAATGTGTTATATTTTATATTTGAATTTATGGTAAGTAACGCAGCAATTCATTTAATAACAGTTTCATATTAAAAAAATATTTGAAGCAATATAATCACCATATTGAGCTTTTGCAAATTCATCCCTTTAAAATAAACAAAACGCGCGTTACGTCAGTTCGTTCTAAAAGAAACGTGACAATGGCAGCCAGAGATGCGTCACCTTTTTTGGGCCGGTCCGCCATTTTGTTTTCATTCGTGTTCGGATAGCGCTTGCGTGTGTACGTCTCGGGTAATTCATAGCATTCATTGCATTGTTTTAGTTGAGTTTTTACTGTTAAATTTGTTATATCGTTAAGGTTTTGTTTTTTGAATCTGTTATATTAGTTTTACTGTGACGGTCGTTACTAAATCGACATGAGTTCAGGAGAATTTGGTGAAGGACCCGGTCCTTCAACATCAAGTGGAAAGAG
The DNA here is from genome assembly GCA_033319125.1 of Parnassius glacialis. NCBI lineage: Eukaryota > Metazoa > Arthropoda > Insecta > Lepidoptera > Papilionidae > Parnassius > Parnassius glacialis. The sequence goes on from JAVANC010000020.1 coordinate 37,116,130, forward strand.
ACGTCGCCGACCCATAATAAACGTAGCAGGTACGTACAAATAGGTACAAATGCGACGACGTAGCCTTTCTATTTCTTAAAGCGCTCTTTTTATGTGACCATGTGGTATTTATTTTCTAAAACAATATGTATTTATGTGATGTAGTACTATGGTAGTATATTTTTGTCATTTATTTACAGGCCCATCTTCTGGAGCACCTTTAACGTCACCAGTAAAAAAGAGAAAACCTACCACTTTGTCGGTCGGGGAACAAGAGATTATCATTAATGTATACAAATATGTCAAAAACACCTGGCCCGAAGACGTGTATCCTTCAAACGTTAATATGGTAGAAAAGGTTTCGGAGATCTCAGGAGTCAGCAAGAGCACTATATATCGCGTATTAAGCGTGTATAGAGATTCCCATAAAATACCAGAAAAGGGAATAATTAATAAAAGAAAAAAGTCTGTAATTGACAAGTTGGACGATTTTGATAAATCGGCTATAAGAGCGAAAGTGCATCAGTTCTTTCTTGCAGGAGAATTACCGACTTTAGACAAAATTTTGCTCAGTATAAATCAAGATGACCAGTTGCCAAACTTGAGCAAAACTTCCCTGCGACGTGTGTTGCGCCATTTAAAATTCAAATATATAAAGAGAAACAGAAAAAGTGGTCTAATAGATCGCCCAGAGATAGTTCTGTGGCGTACCAGATATTTGAGAGAAATACAAATATTAAGAAACGAGGGACGTAACATTTTTTACCTTGACGAAACATGGATTAACGCAGGTCATACTATGGGAAAGGTATGGGAAGACACCACAATTGAATCTTCTCGTCAATCACGGTTAGAAGGCTACTCTACTGGCGCGAAAGCCCCTTCGGGTAAAGGAAAGCGATTAATAGTTGTACACGTTGGCAATGAAAATGGCTTTTTGGAGGGATGTGATTGGGTATTTGAATCATCATCTACTGGTGACTACCATGAGAGTATGGACGCTCTCCATTTCGAGGACTGGTTTAGAAAAGTAATAGAAAAACTGCAAAGCGGCGATGTCATAGTTATGGATAACGCTAGTTACCACTCCAGACGTTTAGAAAAAACCCCAACAATGTCTTGGCGGAAACAAAATATGCAGGAATGGCTAGAATCTAAACAGATCGCATACGTGCCCTCGGACACAAAGACCCACTTAATGGAAAAAATAAAGGCAGTTAAAGATAACTATCGAAGTTACGTCACCGACGAGATGGCAAAAGAAAAAAGCATCACAGTGGTAAGGTTACCTCCTTATCACTGTGAGCTTAACCCCATTGAACTTGTGTGGGCAGATGTGAAAGGGTACGTTGCACGAAAAAATACAACTTTCAAGTTAAAAGATGTTAAAAATTTACTTAAAGATGGTTTAACTCAAATCACGCCAGATAAATGGAAAAACTGTGTTCAGCATGTCCTTAAGGTTGAACAAAAAATGCGTGGCATGGATGATAGAATTGACCAAACTGCAGATCGCTTTATAATTAATGTTACAGATAGCTCATCAAGTGAAGATACGAGTGATGATTGCACCGAATAAAAATAAAGTTCTTATATAATATTAAAAATAAAGTTTTATCTTTTGCATAAGTACGTACTTATTCGGTGTCGTTATCACTCGAATCTTTATATGTGTTATAAATTAATGTTTTTTGTTGTTAAATGAATAAAGTACTTTATAACAATAGATGATTTTTCTTCTACAGCGATCTTTCACATAACTTTTTAATAATAGTTAATAAATATATATTATATCAATCATTATAAAAAAATCATTATAAATAAAGAAAGTACTACATATAAAATGTGCCTATATATTGAAGGTTTGTAACCCCTGGTTAAACGACCGAAAGGTCATTGTCCGTTTTTCTCAATCGATTTGGCACATACTATAGTTTTCTATTTACTTACATAACTGATGTTATCGTCCTGTGGCACGAGGACCACTAGCTTCCAGCTCTTAGATGGAGTTAACGCAAAGGTAGTTGTTTTAGGCGTTTGACATTTAATTGTTAATTTTGGTGGCCGCGTCGAGATACTGCGATGTGGACCTTAAAAATTAAATCGTATGTTAATCTCAAGTTTGAAAAACAATAGCTTATATTTGTAATAGGGCAATGTGGTGGTGGTGGAGTCATTACTCTATATCGTGCCGTGAGTAGTAAGAGACTAGAGGCGACTATGGGAGAAATTGCAGAAGAATTTAAATCCTTCTAGCTTACAATAGAATAGATTCAGAGATTCACACCATTTCGTTTATGTGAAACGTAAAATGTGCAAACCTGCGCTGCGGTAGGAAGCATCTTTAAATTTAAAAGTATGATACTAGAGAAGTATCTCTACAACGGATACATTCATGTCCAGAATTTAACTTTTAGTGGAATGGATGATATGAAGTAAATAAGAATGATTTGAAGTATATATTACACTATTAAAATATAGGTATTACGAATTTAAAAAAACGTGTTGCAATTTAAATAGGCAAATTTTGTAAGTACCAGTTTTAGCCAACTTCAAAAATGGATGAGTTTTCAATTCGATAGTATGTTTTTATGTATGTTACGCGATATCTACGTAAATTGTGAATCGATTTTAATAATTAAATTTTTTTGAATAAGTTAAACTTCAGAATAGTACCTTGTTACCAGTAAAAATAATCTCCGGTTCTCTACACTCAACATAGGAAACATCCAGCTTTAGCTGCCAGTTTACGCTGGTATTCTGTGAGGGTGTGGACGTGGTTCTTGCCTGATTAAGCTGACCCATTTATTCTGCAATATTATGGTTAATGTACTAACTAACTGTAACTGCAGCACGTTAGAAGCTTTTAATTTTTATTAAAAGTTTAATATTATTATTTCCACATCTATTGGATAATTCACACAAATCGTTTCTAATCTTAATAGGTAGGTATATAAAATTCTCGTGTCGCGGTGTTTGTTGCCAAACTCTTCCGAAACGGCTGAACCGATTTGTATGAAATTTTGTGTGCATATCGGGTAGGTCTGAGAATCGGCCAACATATATTTTTTAAATTCCTACATGATAAGGTTGACCCACCCCTAAATATATTTTTTATTTTTATTTTATTATGATTTAGTATTGAAAAATACATAAACTTAGAATTGTCACCCTTCTACGATCAATTCCTGTTTTTCTGCCGACTTCCAAAAAGGAGACGGTACTCAATTCGAGTGTGTTTTTTATGTGTGTTACCTCATAACTTTGTACTGGGCGAACCGATTTCGATGATTCTTTTTTTATATGAAAGCTGATAGTTCTCGTGTGGTCCCATATGAATTTGATCAAGGTCAGACAAATGGTTATTGAGTTATTCTTAAATAACCTATATTGAAGTCTCTTATATTGAAGTCGGCTGTACAAAATTTTTAATTTTAAATTATTTATTCGCGATTTTAAAACTAAAAAAATATTTCCTAGAAATAATGTATATGGCAAAACAACGTTTGCCGGGTCAGTTAGTTTACTTATAAAAATTAGTTATAAGAATACACAACAAAATTATCGTAAAATTTTAAAGCGTGCTTTTAACCTTCGAGATAGACTATCCAAACGGTTATCATCATCCTCCGTAACGCGTACAGTTGAGGACTGGAATAATTTGTCGGCATCTGTCTTTCCGTCTGATTACAATCTGGGTGTCTTCAAGGCAAGAGTGAATACGCTTTTTAACGACTAGCTTCATAAGCGCTTACCTCCGGGTGTTAAATATTGGCTTATAATAAGTAAAAAATACGAGTATTTAAAAAGTATAATAAAGGTTATAATCGATAATTATTTAGGTGAATAGTGTCCGTGGAAATAGCATTGCTGAACTTAACATCATCGGCCTGTTAACAGAGCATTGCTGGACACAGGCCTTTCCCTAACAATGGTTCTTGTTGATGGCAAGATTGGAAGCGCTTAGAAGATAGACTTGTGATCTTGGATTCTCTTACACCATCACCACACTACAATGTAGTCTGTTCGTTTAGATACAGTCGACTTTGTATCGCGACGCCTCGGCTCGTGCCGCATCTTGTCAAAAGCTCCGCTGCGACATCAAATGTCGCCGCGTGCGGCGTACACCCGTAGGAGAATTTGGCATTTTGAAACTAAGCGCCGTAGTGAAAGATTCTTTGCTACCTATCTAGTGTTTATTATTTATATGCATATTTTATTACAATAACCATAAGAATAAAAAAGTATTTTATTTTATACTTAGAAGAGAAAAATATATATTTAACACATACACACATATAATCACGCCTCTTTCCCGTAGGGGTAGGCAGAGACCACTTCTTTCCACTTGCTACGATCCTTACATAGTTGTTTCGCTTCGTCCACTTTCATTATTCCCTTCATACATGCTCTTCGGTTTAGGGTACTCTTGACCTGGCCTTTCTTCAAGTCGTCCCTGATTTGGTCTAGAAACGTCCGCCTAGGTCTACCCCTTCCAACACTTTCATTCACACTCGCCTTATACACCTTTTTCGTCAAACGTTCTTCATTCATTCTCTCGATATGGCCAAACCACCTCAGCATACCTTTCACAATTTTTGTCACTACATCTTCTTTCAGACCACAACGTTTCCTTATCTCACTATTTCTTATCCTGTCACTCAGTTTAACTCCTGTCATACTTCTCAACGTTCTCATCTCAACTGCATTTATTCTGCTTTCATGTTTCTTCTGCCATACCCAACTTTCACTTCCGTACATGAGTGTCGGAACCAACACCCCCCTATGCACAGTCAAACGAGCCTTGTTAGACATCTTGCGACTGCTTATAAAGGAGTGCAAAGCTCCATTCACCATGTTTCCTGCATTCATTCTTCTTTCGATATCACTCTCACACTTTCCATTTATTTAACAAACACAGTAAAAAAATATAAAATAAAAGCAATATAATTAGTGCGCCTTCGAATGTACCAATTTCTTAATAACTGGCTTTACGGCTCTGCGATCTAGCCCTTCTGAGCCTGAAGTTACAATATATTATAATAATTATCTTTCATAGTATACTGCTTCACAATATGTTGATGCGTCACATTGTGCAGCCCTTGGGAGATTTTGACAGCAACTTGAGCCAGCAGACAGCTGACGGTTGGCGATGGTATCTCAAGGCGCCTAAGCAGACAGACACCTTATTTTGAGAATCACATCACCATCAGAGCACTTGTTTCACAGTTTCCAGTAATAGTTCACATGCGCAGACACTTAATACACAAAATCGCACCACTTTTACATACCAAAGTCCACTTCAAACCATTATTTAAACAATAATAAAGGAGCAGCAAACCGCCGCCGGTCAAGTTCCCGCCAAAACTCCGAGTGTACCGACACTCTTAGTGAACAGAGTACACTTCTGCAATTGGATATTTGACACTCCTCGGAGCGTATTATAATATGTTCTGTGCTATAGTCTATTGGGATGTCTTTAATTATATAGTGTATACTGACGTCATCGTTTTTATAGTGGAATAATTATGTAATAGGTACTTTATTGGTATATTGCATGCCGTAAGCGCAAAGCGCGTAGGTATATTCTGCTAGGGCATAGATTAATGATAGGTCATCGCGCGCTCTGACTAGATACCGCCGGCGCTCATGTAAAATGCGCAACAAATACTACGCCGAAATCGGCGTACCCGAGCCAGTCGCGTTGCAGGCAACGTGTGAGGTCAACGTGCCAAATGTTTTATTAAATTTTGATCATAATCCGAAGTAAAATACCAGTTTACGTATTGAAACTGTGTAAAAATAATACTACAAGAAATAAGAAAGACACTGGAATCACATACTATCATTAAGTATCATACAATTTCGAAATTTTAACATAAAATAACACGAGCCATAAATAAGTCACAAAAAATCAATGACGCTATTCAGCGTTGCCGCGAATGCAAAAATAAAGTTCCCCGTGGCTGAGATTTTTATATGTGAATTTATTGTTACTATATTTTATAATATAATATATTTAACTTATTATAATATAACCTAATTCTATATTATAAAATGTTTATTTTTGTAGTATTGCTCAAATGACCTAATATTTATATGTTGTTTTATTAATTTTTATTTTTATTAATAAAACATTATTTCCGTTTATTAGGGTTCCGTGCCCAAAGAGTGTCAACGCGACTTAAGTTTCCACTATCGTTCCGTTTGTCTATCAGCAGGCTGTATTTTATGAACCGTAATATGTTGATACTTGAAATTTTCACAGAATGTGTATTGGCTATTATGGCTATAACAACATACTCGTATAATAAAAATAAAATTTTGGTTACACCATATAATATATAACTATTTTTTTTAAATGATTTGTGAATATTAGTCAGACATTTAAATATAAAAATTAAACTGATAAAAATGAGGCCTTATCATTTATATGCCATTTATTCAGAAGAAAAACCTATACATAATATACACAAATATATTGATACATTCGCTATTAATAAATTATTAATTTTTAGTTTTTTTGGCTAAGTCTACTAAGCCAGAGCATAAAATATTTTTTTCCGTTAATCGGGTAATAGTTAAGCAGCTGGCATATACAATTTTTCACGCACACTAGCATTCATGCAATTGTCTTAGACACACTAGAATATTGAGTTGCCGTATTCTCGGAGCTGTTTCTTTCAAGTAGCGCGGTATCTAGTCAGAGCGCGCGATGACCTATCATTAATCTATGTGCTAGGGCCTAAAAATTAAGATTCCAACGTTTTGTCGCATGAAATCGTATCTAGCAATCATATTATACATATAAATGGTTTAAAAAGCACATATGAGAAAGATAAATGAATGTTGAACTTATTAATATTTTTTATTATTAAAATCTAAGTTAATATGATGTAATTTTTGATGATGATATCAACTAACCAATTATACTGCTACCAATGGTTTACAAATAATCAAAGTATATATTTATTAGTCTAAGCTACTATAAAAAACAACTTACTTATGAACTTCTTTTGACAGCTGGAGAAATAGTTCTGCAAATTACAAAAAGCAATATTAACACAAACGTAATCACATTTTTCTTTTTTTCGTTCACTACATATACTACTATTAAAAGAGAAATTTACCATTTGCCACACTTGGCACCGGGTAGGCCACCGCATTGCTTTTGCTATTTTTAGATGTCATCAAAAAGATACTTCCGTCCATCACCTGTTTCATGACGGAGTGTTGGCCACTTCCCACATTGAACACCTTGTCCGGCGGGGAACTCCCATTTTCAACCCACGGCCAAATGACCAATGTTATTTTTTTTGTAGGATAAATGTGGCAAACGAGCATACAGTCCACTTGATGGTAAGTGGTCGCTGTGACCCAGAGACATTTACATATATCCTCAATAAAGAATCAAAATGCAGATGCGTTGTCACCCGTGAGGACTAAGATGGAATGCCTCTTTTCCAGTAAAAAAGGGTCTCCGGTTCTCTACACTCACCATACGAAACACAGCAGTGTTAAGCTGCTATTTTGCGCTGGTATTCTGTGAGAGCGTGGTCGTACCCTAGTCGAGCCGATCCATTCGTGCTACAACTATACCACTAATATAGCTGATCTAGCGCGTAAAAAGATCACAGGTTAATCATATTTCTGTTTATTATTATGTTAAATTAGAGTTTTGATACGTAAAACTGCGTAGTCAAATAGATATATAATTGTCGTTTTAGCTTTAGAATAATGGAAATCTTATCAGCCTCAGTTATTATTTATTATTAGCCCTTGAATAGCAAGTCTTGTTTATTTTTACACAAGCTATACTGTTACCATTACAGCCTACTAAAGTCCACTGCTGAACATAGGCCTCCCCCATAGTTTGCCTATTAAGGAGGATATTTGCCATAGTTGTCACGCTTGGCAAGCGTGTTGGAAACCGCAGTTTTTTATTTTTAATCGTTATCAGGAAGACGTTGCTGCCCACCTCCTGATTTGCTTCCCTCCTTCGCCCCTTACGATTTCTTTTGATTGGAATTTCTTCCCTTCTCTTAATACCTCGAAGGGTAGACGTGCGTTAAAGTTTTTTCTAAGTCTTTTACAAGGGGAAAGCTATTATTTTGAGTTTTTTATGAGGTGCAATTTATGGTACATACAGATTTATTAAGGTTATAAAAATGTTATCTATTTTTTTAGCCCTGTGCTCAGACAGCGGAATATCCGTAAGTAAAGTTTATATTTAATCACTTCAAAGGAATAAATAGTTCTGCAAACGTATTGGTATTGCAGGAATTAATTATTTAATTAGTTATGTTACCGTTTGAACTAGCTGGAAGCTTAAAGCAAAGCAAAATTCTGCTGTGTTTCACATTTAACGTGGATCTAAAACTAAAAAGACACCCACGGGATGATAAGGGGTAGTGGATATTCAAGTGGACAAAAACTATAACGACTAATTAAAAAGCTACAAAGTGATCAATAGATGTCACCCTGCAGAATGTTACGGTTATATCACGTTTCATAAATTATCTTAGTACAAGTCAGTGTGTGTGAAGTGCATTTCTAACTGTCCTAACTTTACCTATACCCTTGAGAGTACAATCGTGGGGAAACACTCAATGAACTTGACAAAAGCTATCGTACTAAGTGTTTACAATGTGCCTAGTGCGACGCATTTCCATGGCGAGAGATTGAGTCATCGGCGAGATGGTTTGCAGCTACTGTTGATCAACATTCATAATTAGAATAACTTCAATTTTACTGTCTAAAAGCCTCGCACGTTTCTTGCATTGTAATCTATTTGCGTGTGAACAGGAAGGACACGGTCATAAATCTAGATTTAGCTTCTTAATTATCAAACTTCATTTATGTGCTTTTGAAATTTGTTAAAACCGCAATTTTTAGAACCTACATCTATAAAGTCTTTACCTACAAAATTTCCGTTTTGAATGGCAAAAATTACATAATTTAAAAGAATATCTTTAATCGAAATATTTGTCTGAAGTGTTAACTTGTTTGTTGATGCCATTGCTATAAGTTTGCCGCTCGATAATCGATGAACACTTGACAGGTGTGCGTTACTACTTCTTCTAAACTTCGAAAAAAAGTGAAAGTTTGTTAAGACAAGGTCTGGAGAATATGACGGATGAGTAAAATCTTGAAATAAGTTCTGTTTTTAGCTGTGCTAATTTTGCTAACGTCTGTTGTGCGGTATGTGAACTTGTCAATAAGAGCAGTTCACTAATCTAGGATTACAGTAACTAAAACACTAGATAACAAGAAGCTATAGTAAATATCACGTAAAATAGATCACGTAATTGTCACCATAAGCGTTTTTCGGACACTATTTGGCTTGGGTGGATCCAACTACTGCGACGAACACTCGCATTTGTCGTATAGGATTCACTTAATTTGACGTAGATAACTATTGCCCTCAAAACTTGGTACTTTCTGTGCCCCTTCAGCAATATGATTCAAACTATGATGCGAGCCTCTTGCTATACGTCACCCAGTTCGTAAAGTACCCATTTGATTTAATACTGCTTTCACACTTACATCAAAATCCCTCTAGCTTAGCCGAAGTTTGAAACGAATCTGTTCCCACTATCGTCTTCAGTTCGTTTTTAATTATTACACATTTAAACGTGGTAGGGCCATGCTGCAGCTATATTAATTGTATAGTTGTAGCACGAATGGGTCGGCTCGACCGAGGAAGGACCACGCTCTCACAGAATACCAGCATACAATAGCAGCTTAATGCTGCGTATGGTGAGTGTAGAGAACCGGAGACCCTTTTTTACTGGAAAAGAGGCATTCCATCTTAGTCCTCACTGGTGACAACGCATCTGCATTTTGATTCTTTATTGAGGATAGATGTAAATGTCTCTGGGTCACAGCGACCACTTACCATCAGGTGGACTGTATGCTTGTTTGTCACCTTTATCCTACAAAAAAAAACAGAACAGAACAGAGAAAAGAAAGCGACTGAAACCTATAACGGATAGTTGTTAAAGGTACGAAACGTCTATTATTGCAAAATTCAATAGTCTCAATGTAGAAATGTTAAGCCCACGTCTAATAATGAACTTTTACATGCTGCCAACGAAGAAAAAGAAGAAAATTCAAGACAAGCAAAAATTGGACATTTTGTATCGTTTAAAATAAAAACTGCATGAAAAACTATTTACAAATCTTTATAAGTCGTATGTTATATTATGTATTTGCTTTGTTGCTTACGTATTGTATTGGGAGATGTTGAGTCAAAAAATCCTCCCCATTAACATATAATTAATATATCAGATTGAATGACAAATCAATACAAAGGAAGGTTTAGGTACACATTGGAATAGATTTATTGTCATAAACCTACTGAGCCAAACTCCGTTTGACGTACCTTCTCTTCGGAGGAAACTTTCATCTTACACTAAGTCAAGACATTTAAGTAGTAGTAGTAGTAATAGACCGGACATCAGCAGCAAAATTGTCGTCTGTAACTTATATCCTATACGATATATCTCCGATTTTTGTCATTTAGTCTTAGGCTGAGATTTATAGATCGTACTTTGACTTTGCTCAGACTTAGCTTACGACAAACTTAGCTGAGTATATGCTCAGCAAAATCTTTGATTCTGAATTTATAGTTGTATCGGGCTAAGATTAAGCTAAGCTTATGCCGAGGCCCAAACAGTTCAAATATTAATGAATGCTTCATTCCACTCCTTATGTTTTTGACTTTACTGTATAAAATTAAAAAATATACATACTTAAAATCAATATTACTGTATATATATATATATATATATATATATATATATATATATATATATATATATATATATATATATATATATATATATTTAAAATCGAAAAAAAGTCCAAATTGAATTTCATAAATTATTTATTATTACATGAAATAGAAAACGGTCCTATGAGAACTGGAACGGATGCGATGAGTGCAAAGTCAGAAAAAAAAGCTTTTAAGAAATTCGAAATAAGATTGAAATTACAAGGTGTGACAGACCGAAGACCGGACATTGTCAGAATTATTGTGACATTATCACAATACCAAGGGCCATATAGTTATAAAAAAAAAGATTGAAATTACGTAAATAGAAAATGGATTAATGCCATTTAAAACTAGAAGACGGCCTAAAGCTGCCTATTTATTTTTATAATTAATTAGAGTAACATAAAAACAACAATTTAAAATTAATACGGTGGTTTTGAATAATATCCTGAGTTTTACGTAAGTCGTCGATATCGTTGACTTAGGCTTTGCTAAGCGCGCACTCAGCACGACTTCAAAGTTACGAGTAGCTCTATAAATACCGACATTGTCTTAGCTCGAAAGTAAAGTCTGAGCAAAGTCAAAGTACCTCAGCATTAGTGACATCGTCAAAAAGTCACGACGCATTCGTTTCATATATTTAAAAAAATATTTTTAAAGAAAATATGTATGCCCGGTTGTGCATTAAGATATTGTAAGTCACGATATGGAGCAAAAAATCAACGTGATTTCGGTTTATTATCGTAAATATAACATATATTTACCGAATAATCTTTAAATTTTATTATTTCTAGTAGATTGTTCTAGAACATTTATTTTTATTGTAATAAGCGCCCTCTGTTATCCAGTAAACGTCATTATTTAGTTACCAATTTTAAAGTTAGTGTTTGACGATGTTTATCGTTTCGAACTATCGATAAAAAAATATACAGGATGCCGGTTTAATCCTTTACAATATTTAAGGAGGTAAAACAGTAAAGGGTACTGTACCCATACCCACAAAAATGAGTAGCATATACCAACTATGTAGCATAGTACTGTACAGTACATAGTACCCTGCTTTATGTAGAGCAAGGGTGGGAAATTTTTTTAGGCATGCTGATGAGATTTTCTGTGTTGTTTATGAGCATGCTGAGGATACTTGCTGTGTTGATCTTTAGCGATACTGCAAGTCTTCTCTTTTACATACCAGGCTTCATTTCTGGTGGTTTTACACTGGGCTTCATTGTCTGGTGGTTTTCAAGGACAAAGCCATTATAGACCCTCGCTTACAATGATAGAAGAGGGCAATAGATTTCTTACATTAAAAACAATTCGTATTGTTAAGGATATTAAATGCAAGAAGTTATAGGTTAAGCCTGAGTTAGAAAATAAGGTAAAAACTTAAAATAACCATTTTTATTGATGTGAGTAGTGCCTTTAAGTACTGCAGCTGATGAAACGTGAAAAATCGTGAAACAGCTTTTAAGTTCAGTGTTTTCCTAAAATATTTTAGATTTGAAGTGTATTTTTGTAATAGAAACGAATTTAAAAACATAGAGGCGCTCTCTTATTGGATTTGGCATATCTCGATGTGGCTTTAACGCCGGTCGATCAATCATATGCTATTATTATAGCAGCTAATGGACCTAGTAACGTCATGCCACCAAGGTGGCAACCAAAGTGACTGCTGTTTGAATTGATTCTTAGTTATTGGAAATTAAATATTTTATTTCATGACACTAAAAGGGCGTAAAAAGTTAATATGATTTTTTCGTGTGATGGAAGTCATGATAAATAGATTTGTACAATAAAACAATCATGTATTTCCCTATTATATCGAAAAACATTTCAAACTTAGTAATCTTCAATGACATTATCGATAGTTTGATATCGAAACGGTAACATTTCTAAAACGAGTTTGTATTTATTAGCGTCACCTACTGGGGAATAGCTAAAATGTTGTCTTAATAAATGCTTAGCGTTGTTTTGCTATCTTTAGCTAGAGGGTACCACCCGCGTACTAGCTCAAAGTTTTTGTATATAAATGTTCCCAATGTCCGCTCTATAGTATACCTATATATTTAAATCTCTTTGCACTAAGTACACTGTATTAGATATAAGTATTCTCATCAGCACAAAGATCAAAGCCTATAGTTACATTTGTGGTGTCAGATTTGTTATATTATCTCTATATTATATAAAAATCAATTGCTGTTTGCTGTCCGTTAGTCTCGCAAAAACTCGAAAATGGCTCAATCGATTTTGATGAAATGTTTTGCGTGTTTTATTTTTTATTTTTATTTTTTTTAGGATAATGGATGGTTTAGATTCTCAATTCGGCTCGATAGGTGGCGCTGTTGTCGAGATCCAGAAATCACCTGCGCAGAGATCGCTAGTATTTTATAAAATTAAAGTATATTTCACAAATTCGTGTTGTACATATAAAGTTTATTTTATCGACGCTTTTAGAAATAAACTTGGCATTGATTCGAGTATAACATTGTTTCTTCTGGGTTCAGCAAGGTTGCGCAGTAGCTAAGCTTTGGCTGCGGGCCGCGGATTACCGCAAAGAACATGTATTTGTATGGCTTACAAGTGATTGTTCTGGATCTAGATGTTTATCCATTTGCAATTTATGTGTTTAATAACTATTGGATAACTTTATGCACAATTTTAAATAAGTATTGTATTATTTATATAATATTAAAGAATAAAAACCGGATAAGTGTGAGTAGAACTGGCGCTCCGAGGGTTTCCTATAAATTTAGGTAAGTACTTACTTTCATCAAAACGATTTAGTCACTGAAACTCATAAATTATAAATAAGGTAAGCACCGCACATCGTTGTTACAAAGAGATAAATCGGATTTAAAAAAAAAAACTTAACTTTGCAGTGGGAAAAAATGTTCTCCCATACATCAGTTTACATCACAGTCGATGCTGGTTTGTAATCATCGTCATTCCAAGTCCACAGCTGAACATAGACCTCTCTCAAGTCCTAAGTCACCTACATCCATCGACTACCAATTCAGCTTACCGATCCGTTGCGCTATGTTGGTTACCCTGAAGTCTATCGCGCAGAAAAACTCCGGGAATAGTCCTCCCCTACAGTTTGCTAAGCGATCTTATGTTTCCTCATACTGCCAGTAGTGAAGGACAACGGTTCAGATCTGTAAGTCACCGTGTAGTGGCGGTGTAAGAATATCCACCACCCCATATCATCCCGTTGGTTTCGTAAGAGGCGACAGAGTGAAACTAGCCAGGAGATGGGTAGCAGCATCTTTCTGTTAAAAACAAAATTATTATAAAGAAAAACTGCGCTGCCAACCCGCTTAGCTAAACGTGCCAACTTTAGCAATATATCCCTCATAACGAAAGGTACAAACGATACTTAAACAAAATGCAATAGGCCCATAGACATCTACATTAGTCTCCGATTGAGAATCAAAATGCAGATGCGTTGTCACCTCTTAACACTATGACGAGTTTTAGTAAAAGGGTGTCCAGTTCTTTTCACACACCATACGAAACTCAACATAATTAAGATGCTTTCTTTAAGACGTATTCTATAACAGCGTGGTCGTTCCCCGGTCGAGCCGACCATAATATAGCTGCAGCGAGGCTCTACCACGTAAAAAATATAAAAATATTACCGGTGGACGGGAGTAACACCGTTATCATGCGGTTTGAAGTCGATTTTTCTCTGTATAGATGTAAGTTTTCCAACCATTGAAGAGTTTAACGTTCATAGCTTAAAACAGTCCTAACTTAAATGTTTTTGATTGTGACATTGTACGTCAGTATTTAATTTACCTCCTAACTCTTTACCACGTGATTTCATAAAGGTGAAGATGTACATAGCATTTGATCCTTGTTTCCATTAATAATTTACAATATACACATTCTGAGGCTGTTAATAAGGTATGAACGTTAAACTTTTCATTGGTTTGAAAACTGATATCCATATAGAGAAAAGCCGGCGAGGAAGTTTGAGTTTCGTTTTTTATGTTTTTTAAAATTATTGCACCATGGAACTGCCATTTGCCATACTTACCACGCTTGCCAGTTTTTTTATTATTTTCATATGTTATCAGAAAGATGCTGCTGGCCATCTCTTGTTTCAGTTTTTTGGCGCAGGAATCCTTAATCATGTGTCAACGGTGTGTTCAATTACTTTTTAACCTTTTGTGCCACGAAATGTTAGCGTTTGAAATATTATAGCGGCGGGAAAATGGCAGTCAATATTTTACTATAAGTATTGATTGAGAATTATCAATATTTACGTATCGGCGGAAGCCGCGTATATCCATCCATGTTTTGAATAGCGATCCAACAGATAACCGAACAAAGGTCACCGCGAATGCATTAATGAAAAAATATTAAAATCGTTATTATGTTTTTATTAATGGACACAAATTCTTATAGCACAAAATTAAATAATATTTAAAAGTTTAAAAACCTTTTCTTTTCAATAGTTTTGATTGGTTCATCGTTTAATATAGGTACATAGTGCATACAATATTTATAATAAAACCCTACCACCACAAATATCATATTCGAAACGTACTCCTCGATAGACTACCAAGAACGCTGACTGCGTTTTCTTGCTGAAGAGTACTTAGCTATTCCGAGCATGGATCGAACATGAATCGAGAATGGACTTCACGGACCTAAAGTCTCACAACAAAATTTCTATGAGATTCATAATTTCAAGTCAGTTAAGCAACCCAGGCCCTTATAAGTGCCTACTCTTGAGACGAGAGGCTAATCGTAGTGGTTTATAAACTCTTTACAGGCCGCCAAAAAGTTTACACGTGAAGTACCTTTTTCCCAAGAGATTAAAGTTCTCTTGTCTCTTATCGTCTTCTGTAAAGAATCTACATCATAAAACGACAGATCACTACGCAGTAATTTATAATCGCGATCTTTGTGCAACGACGGCTCATGGACCTAAATATTTTTTTTAAGGACGGCTAGATAGAATTTTATAATTATTCTATCGGTCTTTGAATCTTCATGAATAATGATGACGAGTTTCAAATACGTTCTTTAATGTGTAGATTTGCTTGTTCAACAAAACAATTTCTCATAACAGCAATTTTCGACATAAACAATATATGAATATGACTTCTAATTAGTAATCGTTTTGAAATTAAAAACCAGCGAATTTATTTGTCGGTAACATGTGCCAACACGTAATAAAATAATTAAAATGAATTACGTAATATGATTAATATTAAAATTTTGGCAGTGACACCCTAACTATTTTTTAAGAAGGGTGACAAACGAACACACAGATACTATAGGTATACCATTTTAGCAGTGATACCCTATTTTTAACAAGGGTGACAGACGAGCACACAGTCCGCCTGATTTTAAGTGGATGCTGTGGCCCATAGAATCTACATCTATCCATGAATAAGAATTAAAATGCATATGCATTTTCACGCCTGAGGTTTAAGGTGGAATATAATACTCACCATTACTACTTACTACTAGGCAAATCACAGCAGCCTTAAACTGCTATTTCGCGCTAGTATTTTGTGAGATTAATTAAATGCCACATAACTTTTGAAACTACAGAAACATTTGCCCTATATGAAGATCTCTAAATGATTGATGAAAAATATGTGCAGTGCAATAATTATGTAACGTTGGTGGGAATCGTGGTTGCCTTCGTTTTGAGGTTTGATGTTTGGTTTTGTTGTATGCAAATGTATCAGTATCAATTATCAGGCGATGTGTTGCTTGCTTTTATGCTTCACTTGTATGTTTGCATGTAAAGGACATTGTTAATTCAGTTTTCGCACACTTTCGGACGTCTGAAAAAACGTAGAATATGCAGACGCATTAAGAGCCGAGTAATATACAATAATATAATGACTGTGACCTAGTATTCTCACTAAGAATATTACAGCATTTATGCATTTTTTTGTTTAAGTATTTTTAACTCTAACATAGTTATATCAATATCTGTTATAAGTTACAAAATATTATCATGATGAAAAAACATAACGCAGTTGCGCAGTCATTTCCACCAGATTCGATCCGATTCCAACTACAGTTAAGTACACAATAATCAAACTGCTCATCTGAAATTTTAGTCAAGACGTAAAATTGGTTTTATTAAATGCACAATAAATATAGAAACACATCGTCTCTCTTTTATTTAGTAAACCGACAGTAGTCTAATATTGTTTTAAAATTTGGCTTGGTATACGTTCTGAATTCTGTTTAACGCACAAAGGATACTGTTCACATAAAGAATAAAGTAATAATTTTAATAATTTTTAGAATAAATTACGAAATAATTTGGAAGAACAATTAAGTAATAATTTGCGCTTATTTATGTAAAAATATCTGTGGTACAAAATTTTTTAAACATTAAAATCACTAATTTTATGAAAATTGATGTTGTAATTATTTTAGGAATCAATTAGGTTAACAAAAATGTTGATAATGCTATAAATGCTACTCTTAATTTTTATAAATTGTATTTTTTGAGACAAGGCAAACAGGATGTGGAAAACAGCTATTACACAATTTTTCGGAAAGACATACCTCATCAGGAAACAGGTCGAAGCACACCATTTCAGCTAAATCTTTGGTTTGATTGTAGGAAATAGGCAAGTCTCGATTAAAAATGTCATCGGCTTTACACGTCATAATATGTACTGCCCATAAAAGAAATATAATAAAAATGTCGATTTTAGTCATATTTTCTGTGCATATACATGTATATCATGCGTTTATTTTAAATAAGGTTTACTTAATCGTGAACATATTAACAATTAACTAAAAATATTTCAAATAATTATTTTAAATACTGCCACACACAAGTTTAAAATAATTATTAAAAAAATACTAAAATTTGAAACACTAAACATTTAACGTCAGATTTGGTAATGCGCGTTTGCGTCTGGTTCTGAGCCGCGCACGTCGATTGCCCATCAATTTTAAACTGGGGCGCAACGTGAGCGTAACTTACGAACCAACCCAAACACTACTCTGCCTTACCTGGACTTACCTGGAAGTAAATAAGGTGTACTTCAAACTTTCTACGTGTAGTTTAGCTTTGTTACTGCTCTAATTTTTTTACTTAAGTCATTCATAATACGTCATTAATAAATTATTATTCTTGGTAGGAAGACTATGTTTACTTTGGCTGTAGTATCTTTAAGATTAGTTATTTTTATGTTACTACATACACTATTATTTAAGTTTAACTAATTCAGCGTTGCTTTTAAAAAAATACCTATCTTTTGTAAGTTCATTGCTCAATGTTTTCGTCACATCTTGATATCAATGACTAATTCATGATAAATATATTATTCGGAATGGTACAGTTATAGTAGCAAGATCAAAATAAGTCACAAAACATTCATGCGTCACAGGTACCTACATCACTCATTAGGGTGAGTGAAATAAAAAATGAAATTATGAAAGGATTAGACTAACCGAGAAATTTTTAGTACCGATATTTTAGATTACTGCGGTTGCCAAAACGCTCGCCAAGAGTGGCAACTATGGCAATATACCCCCCCCCCCCCTGATAAACGGCAAGGCCCCAGGGGAGGATGGAATTACAGCGGAGCTTTTGAAAGCGGGTAGAAAACCGGTACTTGAAGTCCTTCAGAAGCTCTTTAATTTCGTCCTCCTTGGAGGGACTACTCCGGAGGCGTGGAGTGCGGTGGTCTTGTTCTTCAAGAAAGGCGTTTTCGATCTATAGTTCTTAAAGAGAAGATTTTCCTTCTGAGCCGCGTCTACGTGCTGTTTTCAAGAGTCATTACGAATCGTCTCGCATGCAGGCTCGACGACTTCCAGCCTCCCGAAGTAGCCGGTTCCGAAAAGGCTTTAGCACCATAAAGCACATATATACCCTTCGGCAAATTGTACAGAAGTCCGAAGAGTACAATTTGCCACTATGTCTGGCGTATGTGGACTATTAGAAAGCCTTTGATTCCGTCGAAATTTGGGCGGTACTGCAGTCCCTTCATCGGTGCCAAGTTGACTGTCGGTATATCGAAGTGCTGAAGTGTTTGTACAGTAGGGCTGCGATGATTATCCGGTTATAGAACCAGAGAACGAAACCTATCCAACTGCAGAGAGGTGTAAGACAGGTTGACGAAGCTCTCCCCGAAGCTCTTCACCGCTGCATTGGAACACGTTTCCAAGCTTCTGGACTGGAAAGGATTTGAGGATTTTAGAGGGTATTAACATCAACGTCGAGTACTTACATCACTCACCTTCGATTTGCCGACAATATAGTCCCTATGGCAGAATCTCTGGAGGACCTAAGCACTATGCTCAATGACCTCAGTAGTGCCTCCCAACGGATAGATCTTAAGATGAACATGGACAAAACAAATCATGTATAACGTCCATGTCACACCTATGCCGGTAGTTGTTGGGAACACTAAGCTCGAAGTTTTTGACGATTATGTTTACCTGGGACAAATAGTTCGACTTGGTAAGTCCAACTTTGACCGAGAGGTCAATCGATTGATTCAACTCGGCTGGGCAGCGTTTGGGAAATTACGGCACATCTTCTCGTCAGATATACCTCAAAACTTGAAAACGAGTCTGTACAACCAGTGCGTATTGCCAGTGATGACTTATGGACCTGAGACGTGGTCCTTCACTGCTGGCTGGATCAAGAAGCTCAACATCGCCCGGCGAGCTATGGAGAGGGCTATGCTCGGGGTTTCTCTGCGTGATGAACTTAGAAATGAGGATATCCGTAGTAGAATCAGAGTGACCGACATAGTTCAACGGATTTGTAAGCTTAAGTGACAATGAGCCGGCCATATAGTTCGAAGAACCGACAGCCGAGGGGAAAAAGGTTTTCCAGTGGCGGCCTCGTACCGGCGGACGAAGTGTACAGCGCCCCCCACTAGATGGAGTGACGACCTGGTAAAACATGCAGGAGGTCGATGGATGCAGGTGGCTCAGGACTGTGTTTTGTGGCATTCCTTAGGGGAGGCCTATGTTCAGCAGTGGTCTTGTGAAGGGCTGTAATGATGACGAATGATGACAGGCTGTAATGATGACAGTTCTCAGGTGAAGTGTTCTCAAATGAACCAGGTAAAGTGGCACGATGATTTCTCTGAGTCACGTCAGACAGAGTGAGCTAACTTTGGCTTACCTTTATAGCCTGTAAGTGAACGGCCTGATCGAGCAGCTCAGTGCGATGCATGCTGTTATATTGAAGGATGTGTCAATGATGTTAGTTACGCCGATAATATGGTGCTGCTGCCAAAAAAAAGATGATATCCGAGTGTGAAGTGTATGTTTGGTGTTCTCTTCTGGAAGAAAGAAGCATACCAGTGTGCCTCCTATTTCACGTGTAGTGGCGGAGTAAGCTTTATGCACTACCCCTTATTGTCACATGGGTGTCGGAAGAGGCAACAGATAGTTTAGTTTCCCGCGCCTTTCCTTCGCCGCCGTAAGCTGCAAAAATGTGTGTGGCTTAGGAACCACATAATATCACAATCACAACATCATCAAAAACTTAACATCACATCATATTTAAAGCAAACGTATAGGAGCAGTGTAATAGAATCCACTATCCCATTTCATCCCGGTATGTCGCAAAAGGCGACTGAGTGAAATGGAACAGGAAATGGGACAGCAGCATCTTCCTGGTAATTACTAAAAATTATAAAAACTGCACCTGCCAAACGTGGCATCTATGGCAAACCCCTGAGTGAGAATAAGCAATGCATAGGGAGGCCTATGTTCAGTAGTGAATTTTTATAGGCTGTAATGGATGAATGGATTTTGTCAGGTATTCTACACCGTCAGCCTGTGGGTCAACTACACACAAAAAGCTAATAATGCTCTCCGGGTACAGTACAATAATGCTATCAGGTCACTGTTCGGGCTGCTCCGCTATTGTAGCGCGTCCCTGATGTTTGCGCAAGAACGCAATGATGACTTTTATGCCACAGGCAAAAACGCAGTTAATCTATACATCTATACAAAAAAAAATTGAGGTGTCTGTTTGTAATGTAAAAATAATATATTTTTACTGAATGCATATGGAAGTATATAATGTACTTATAAGAAAATAACAATTTTAAAATTTTTTTGTCTGTCTGTCGGTCTGTCTGTCTGTCTGTTTGTTCCGCCTAATCTCTGAAATGGCTGGACCGATTTTGACGGGACTTTCACTGGCAGATAGCTGATGTTATAGGGAGTAACTTAGGCAACTTTAATTTAAAAAAAAAACAATTAGGGTTCAGCGTAAAAAAATCAAAACCCATGAAATCCAACCGTTACAAATTCCACACAGACGAAGTTGCGGGGAACAGCTAGTAATAAAATAAATAAAAATATGTTTAAGATACTCGCTTGTTACTGACGTAGTTGAGTTGTTTGGTAAATGATATACAATATCTAAATAAAATAAAATAAAATAAAATTATATCATTATTGTATGTCATATGAATTAAAAACAAAATACTTTAATTACTTACATAGACTGTTTTTTATTTCGTGCTATACCAGGCAATACCTTGAGCTCTTCATGATTGCAATTATTTGAATGAATATAAGTTTAATAGTATAATCTGGCCTCTCTATAAACTTGATTAAAACAGTTTTGACTAAACTGCTATAATTTTTTTTATAGGACATTGAGTATAGTATAGCATTTTATTTGTATTATGTACTAAAATCTATTTTTTTATAGAATATAAGAGTGACAAACGAGCACACAGTTCACTTGATGGTAAGTGGTAGCTGTGGCCCATAGACATCTACATCTATCCTCGTTTGCGAATCAAAATGCAGATGCGTTGTCATCCGTGAGGACTAAGGTGGAATGCCTCTTTTCCAGTAAAAAGGGCCTCCGGCTACCTGCACTCACCGAGCGAAACGCAGAGGTAAACCTCTACTTCACGCTGGTATTCTGTGAGGTCGTGGTACCACCCCGGTTCGAGCCGGCCCATCCGTGCGACAGCAAAAGCTGCCGCGTGGCTCTACCACTATTAATTGGTAACCTGCCTGTGACCTGTGACTGACCGTGTGAGTGAAGATTTGGGGCTCTCTTATTACGACATTGTGTCAATATCAACAGAGCATTTTTATCTATACAAATAAATAAAATAGAAGTGTCTATTTGTAATGTCGAAATAACTGTTTTTTACTAAATGTATATGAAAGTATATACGGTACTAATAAACCTAGCCAGATAACAGCATAGCAAAGTGGCGAAGCAATCAGCTTTGTAGCGGTTTCTAACGGAAAAAAAAAATTTCAAAATAGGAGGTTCAGATACCTGGGTTATCAGTAATCGATTGCTGAAAACAGAATTTGAAAATTCGAAACCGTTCTCGAGATAATCGTGGGACAGACGGACAGACGGACGGACAGACGGACAGACGGACAGACATCGTGAAATCAATAAGTGACTTCGCAAGCTTCGCCACTTAATAACAAAAAATCAATTATTAAAATTTTTGTCTGTCTGTCTGTTTGTTCCGGCTAATCCGAAACGGCTGAACCGATTTTGACGGGACTTTCACTGGCAGATAGCTGATATTATAAGGAATAACTTAGGATACTTTTATTTGAGAAAAAGATTTAGAGTTCCGCGCAAAACCCATGAAAACGTAGTAAATTTCCCGCGGGCAAAGTCGCGGGGAACAGCTAGTATTTCATAAAATATATTTTTTTGTTTATTAACCCTTAACAGTTCGTGTCTGGGTATAATCCAAACCCACTTAAGGTAGGATTTGCTGTGATCATCGCGCTTGGCAGGTGAATTGGCAGTGCCAGTACCAGGTATCTCGCTCCTTTCACTATGTTCCCCATCTCCGTTATTTTGTATCTGAAATGTACGACATGGTATAATAACTATCTTTCGGTGGTCAATGGTCATTAGGATTTTCTGGCTTCTCTAATAAGCACCTCTGACGACACGTACAAGACTATTTAGGGGAATGGATTTTCATACGCTTCTACCACAGGGCTCGAAAAGTGTACATATATTTAAGTAAGTGTATATATATTTTCATTTTCAATGACACGCGAAATTTTATACCGAATCCTGTCAAAAGGATTTATAGACATTAATGACAATTACGTTCTTCTTTTAAGTAATCGCATCACTTTAGAACCGAGTTGTAGATCCTGGTTGATTCTCGTTGGAGCGAAAATTTGTCCAAATACACAAATTATTGCTTTCAAGTCGAGACAGTTGTACTGTAATGTCGGACACGTTTAGGTTAGGAAAAACAAGTGTCTTTGTGTAAGCGCATAAGTACACTTCTCATCACATTGACAGCACTGGGCATAAGTCAATGCAAAATGTGCCAGCAGGCAAGCATTACTTGTAAAAATGGCCATATCGCTCGACAGGCGGTTAGGTGAGTGCAAATTCGATACCCTCCAACTGGTGAATACGGTTAGGAAGACATCACAAAATAATGATGAAATAATTTTGGATGTGATTTTATAACGTAGATAAAACAAATTAGTCTTTATTAATGTTGAAGTTTGAAATAATATTGTTTATCCCCCGTGTCGTACGAGCATTTTATTAGATACAAACTAATAGAATCGGTTGTAAAACTACAACAACTTTTTTGATTTAATGTCGTCGTGAGATGATCATAAGGATACATTTACAATGTTGCGTTAAAATAGACAATCAAAATTTGTAATTTACATTAAAACAAAAATTTTTGTCAGAAATAATAAGGAGAAACTTGCTGATATGCAGTTACACCTATGTTTAGCCGTCTACAACCAGGTGCAACAACTGTTATAGGTTAAAGTTAAAATACACCTAGTATTCGATTTATTTTCTGCCGACTTCCAAAAAGGAGACGGTACTCAATTCGACTGTGTGTTTTTACTTCTTGTGTGGTCCCATATGAATTTGATCAAGGTCAGGCGAATAGTTTTTGAGTTATTTATTATTAATAATTTATATTGAAGTCGGCTGTACAACATTTTTAATTTTAAATTATCGTGGGTAAAACTAGGTGTGGCTTTCGGGTAAAACTAGGTATAGCAAGTAAAGTCCTAATAAAAATCAAAATTACTTCTTTTAACTTTGTTATAATTTAAAATTAAAAATTGATAATGGACCACACGAGAAGTATCAGCTTTCAAATAAAGAAAGAATCATCGAAATCGGTTCACCCAGTAAAAAGTTATGAGGTAACACACATAAAAAAACATACAGTCGAATTGAGTACGACTGTACTCAATTCGAATGTATGTTTTTTTTTTGGATTCCTTTTTGGAAGTCGGCAGAAAAGACTAGAATAGAATACAGTATTATCTGATATCATTATATTAATGTACAGTCTTATATTTTACTTTTTTTTTATAGGAGATGGTAAAACGAGCATGCGGCGCACCTGATAGTAAGTGACTACCGCCGCCCATGAACAACTGCAACACCAGGGGAACCAGGGGAATTGCAGATGCGTTGCCGGCCTATACTCCACGATCTCTTTTAAATTCTGACAATGACAATGACATCCCACTTTCCTGGAATATATTTCTTTGTAAAATACATATAATGCACTGAAACGATACTAATAAAAATTCAACGGTGTTCTCATTAAAGCCCGGTTTTCAAAAACAAAACAGATTTTTTATTAAAATATCTCGTTTAATTCTACGATCTATTTATAATACTCGTACTGTGCAATTTTTTTTGAAATAATTTAATTTTAAAAAACAAAATATGGTTTTTGCAAATTATGAATGCTTAAAGTTGTCGCCTAAAGTTTCTGCACGAATAGATTTGAATAAAAATGGTTCTTATATGAAATTCTTGTATAACATAATTTAAAATTAAAAATTTTGTACAGCCGACTTCAATATAAGTTATTAAGACTAACTCAAAAACTATTGGTCTGACCTTGATCAAATTCATATGGGAACACACGAGAAGTATCAGCTTTCAAATAAAAAAAGAATCATCGAAATCAGATCACCCAGAAGAGTTATGAAGTAACACACATAAAAAAAAACATATAGTCGACTTGAGTACAGTCTTCTTTTTGGAAGTCGGCAGAAAAATAGGAAAGCACATATCAAGTAATATCACTATGACTTTTGTTAAATTTGTCTAAAATATTAAACTATAATATTTATTTACTAAACTCGTTTAGAGCCGAGGCGGCATCAGAGGCAGCTGAACTAAGTAAGTGGCGTAAGTATGAGTCTCTGAGAGATGACTACATATTTGTGCCATTTGCTGTAGAGACTATCGGTCCGTGGGGTCCACGTGCGGTGAAGTTCCTAATGGAACTCCATCCGCGGCTGGTTTTTGCTGCTGGTGATAAGAGGGCTGGTTCTTTTCTCGCTCAAAGGCTATGTATAGCCATTCAGTGGGGAAATGCAGCCAGCGTTCTTGGCACGATACCGCGGGGAGTAGGACTATATGATAATTAAGTTTCTAGTTTTAGTTTTTTGTTTATTATATTATTTTTTAATATTTTATATACTGTAATACTAAATTAAATACTGAAATAATTGTGAAATTTACTAAATATAACACTTATAATATCTTATTTATGAAATTTGCGTTGTTAGTAACTTAGTAAATTTTACTTTAAAAAAAAAATATATGTTTTAAGCTCGATAGAAATATTTAAGTGTCATATACCAGTATATTTCTCTTTCTGTAAAGAATAAATAAGCAAAATCTGTTTACTAACCTCAGAGATACAGTGCATAAATTAGAGTCGTGCTAATCCTCCACATTTTATGAAATCTGGAGTTAAGAACGCCATTTGCCATAATATCGACTAAGAGAAGCGCGAACTCAGACCCAGAAGTCTATCTTGTTCTCACCTCTTGCATAATATAGCGAATCTATAAGATAAAATAGGTACTTACTTGAAAGATAGAGACGTTCACAAATGTAAATGAAAATTGTTTAAGAGTTCACTACTACTGTGATTCCTTTTCAATTATTCGCCTTTTGACAATGAAGTTGTCGTTAGGAAATCAATACAAAGTTTAAAAATCGGATAATAATAATAATGATTAAGATTTGTGTAATCTACTACTGTAGAAATAAATTTAATATTAATATAAAAATACTCTATTTTTCAAACAACAGCCTTTTATAGGATATTCGGATGCCAAGATCAAAAATTTGATACATTTCTTTTCATGTGACCATATCTTTATTTGACAGAGGTCGTCGTGCTACGTTATCCCCTTCAAACTCGGCCGAATTGGGTGTGAACTGTGAGTGGCGGTCACCTTGTGCCAACGACACTATGTCAAATCTATCATTTTAAAGATTAACAGCATTCTTTACACTTAAATGGCAAGACGGCGCATATTAATTATAATGATACGTAAATAAAACTGATTTATTGAAGTTTTATTTTTTGCTCGTAATAACTTAATATTATTTACTACGAGCAACACATTAATGAAAACGAAAGTTATGATTAAGTATTGAATTAACTACGTTTAGTTGCATCAATTTCTATTATATGTACAACATTTACTAATACAATACAATAACTTTATTTCAGGCATCAAGAACTTAAAAATTAAGAACATTGACCCATAGCAATATATACCTTAACGTACAAATAATATATATAAAATAAACATAACTTAATAGAAACACTATTTAGAGAACTCTCTTCTTTGGCACGTCCCTGTATCGGCGATCTAATGTAGTGAAATAATTATGAATATTACGTTAGTATTAGAAAGCTTTTATTCCTAATTTTGGAACTATTAGATAATACGCGTTCTCCGTTTATTATTAGTCTCTCGTAACAACGTTTAGCAAGAAATAAAGTTTTCTATTAGACTATTTTCGTCATATATTTAAAATAACACTTTTTTGTTAGTTTTTTTCGGTGTAGTTCATTAATAATTGAAGCCGTCGTGGATTTTATTACCGGTGACCAGATGTCCGAGTCCGAGATCACGTAAAATGAAATGTGTCAACGAAGTGATCTATTAAGTTTACCAGATACCGGTGAATTGATGACTTTTTTATAGAATAAGAGTGACAAGCGGGCACACAGTCCACCTGATGGTAAGTGGATGCTGTGGCCCATAGACAGCACTTATCCTCAATTAAGAATCAAAAATGCAGCTGCGTTGTCACCCCTGAAGACTAAGACGGAATGCCTCGTTTCTAGTAAAAAGGTTCTCCGATTCTCTACACTCACCATATGACACACCACAGCATTAAGCTGTTATTTTACGCTGGTATTTTGTGAGAGCGTGCTCCTACCCCAGTCGAACTTACGCCATTCGTGTTACAACTATGATATAGCTGTAGCATGGCTATATTACGTATAAAATAACAAACTAAATAACACTAAATTACAAGGCGATATTAAAATTGATGGCTTTAATCTTCAACCCGTTTACTGAACAGTGCAGTTCTGATATGCAGAAAGTTACTTATGCTTTTGGAGACAATAAGTCTTGCACATTATACCTTAAAGATTGCATTAAAATTAGTTGAAAATTGGAATAGAAATCTCATACTATGTCAGGAGATATAAAGAGAGATATTGAGAGAAATATTTGAAACCAACATTAACAAAGACATGAAAGATTTTTAAGGCAAATTTAAAGCACTCCAATTCTGAATCAAAAGACTGAAGGCATGTTTGCTATTAATGAAGTACAGGGATATTTTTGGAGTGTCCAAACTATTCGTTAAGGTTTATTGTCGTTTATCTTATGGCTTTCTTGGATTTATGACTCGAAGCTTAGTAAATTTAAACTAGAAATTTAGGTGTATCCCATGCCTGAGTTCAACATCCATGAAATTGAAACTTTCCACTTCCTTTGTTATCGACATATCCCACATTCGAACTTACTACGCTACTTATTTACGCTCGGTCATTCATAATACGCAGAGTAAACGGGTGAAATTATTTGCAGGTTCTTTTTTCCATCCAATTACAACGTCTATCAAATGTAAGATCAATCAGCTTTCATTCATCGTCTCAGAAGAGCCGTGGCACACGGCATGCAGTTACGTAGTAACATTATTTAATCTGTCTCGGGTTAAACCGCCGCCGGCGTTGTTTTAATTGTGTATTGCAATTTAAAGTGCTGATTTACCACGTGCTCAGTGGAAAAGAAATAAAAATAAAGAAACCTGCATGTATGAAGAATAAAAAAAAATTGAAGGCAAGTATAGTCCTCCGTCACACATAAAGGCGCAAACATTTCCTTAACCTCAAAACCCTCTTAGAAATGAGAGGTAACCATTACAGTAGTACATAAGCAAGCTCACCAAATAAGCTCAAAGTCAAATTTCTCTATTCAATTTATGTTTGCTGCAAATTTTAAAACATGGATCTACCTGCATCTATTGATATTATATTAATAATATAGAAGTTGTCTGTTTTTAAGTGAGACTATATGATATACAATACAGATATTACAGATATTTTTAACAGTGGTAGAGCCAGGCGGCAGCTTTTGTTGTCGCATGGATGGGCCGGCTCGAACCGGGGTGGTACCACGACCTCACAGAATACCAGCGTGAAGTAGAGGTTTACCTCTGCGTTTCGCTTGGTGAGTGCAGGTAGCCGGAGGCCCTTTTTACTGGAAATGAGGCATTCCATCCTAGTCCTCACGGGTGAAAACGCATCTGCATTTTGATCTGTAACAGAGGATAGATGTAGATGTCTATGGGCCGCAGCAACCACTTACTATCAGGTGGACTGTGTGCTCGTTTTTCACCCTTATCCTATAAAAAAAGATGTTTTATTGAAATTGTGTCTGCCCGTGAAATTATTGTTTCATCTTATGTAAGATGCATGAAAACTGTAAAAAATCGTATGCGTACGATTTACATCGTACACAACATATAGCAGCCATGCCTACTACGTTCCCATAAAGCGATTTGAGACGGGTTTTCAATTTTTTCACTTCAACACGATTTTATTTTTTTTTACTAATTTATAATATACGCGGAAATAAATATAAAATAATAAGATAAACATATAAAATAAATAAACGCGAACGAAGTTTCCCGGCAACTTCGCCCGCGTTTATTTATTATGATTGGGTTTCAATGTTTTCACGATCAGATCGACCGGGGAAGATTCTCTCACAGAGTATTAGTGTTAAATAGCAAAAGCAGCATAATATTGATTTGGTTCCTGATGTGACCAAGCAGAGGTCAAGAAGTAAGTATTTTATCTTTTTTTCCAGGGGCGAATGCGCATCTGCATTTTGAATGAGGATATACATAGGTATCTATGAACCACAACATCCGCTTAACATCGGGTGAGATGCGTGATTATTGCATGCCTTAAGCGCAAAGCGCGTAAGTATGTTCTATTAGCGCCTATAGATGATATAAAAAGCACATGTTCAGAAAGATAAATTATTGTTGAACTTATTATTTTACTTTAAATCGATCAATTGATATTTTACATAAAAATGCGGCTTTAGTGGCATAAGGTGTAGATTTATTAAGCCCGCATGGAGGCGTAAACACGAACTTTTGAACCCAAGTGTTCTTAGATAGCTTTTTGAAAAAATAAAGAAAATGGCGGATTTTTGGCGCAAAATAGTAATACGTTATTTAAAAAAAATTAACCAAGTCTATCGAGTAGGATATTAAAATAAAGGAAATTAAAAGGCGATTACAAAAATATGTACATAAGTTATGTGTTTAAATTTAATTAGGAATAATCAATCGGTTTAAAGTTTTAGAAAAAATGGTAAAAACGTGAAATGGGCTATGTTTGTGTCGGACATCGTGGTATCAAATGAAATTTAATTCATAAGAGTGTGTCGAGACACTAATAAGTCTAAAATAAAATAAATAATATAAAAAATCAAAAACCCGACTGCAAAAAGACAGTTTAAAAGTAATGCACTAAAACGACTGAAACAAGATTGAGAATAGAATACATAATTGAAATAAAGTATTAACAAAGTAAACTCTACTTCGGTTTTACATACTATACTATGAGCTGAAAGCCTAAGTTAAATACCCAAATTAAGGTTAGTAGCAGGCGGGACCCAATTGCAAATTATAAACCGAAAGAAAATTAATGGGTTCCGCTTGCTACTAAACTTAATTTGGGTATTTAACTTAGGCTTTCAGCTAGAGACTGCAATCCGGATTCTTAGAAATTTTAATAACTGAAAAATCCGGATTTTTTTAAATCCGGTTTTTGAGACTCAAATCCGGTTTATCCGGATTTTAGTCAAAATTGAGTTCAATGGATAATATTTTACATTTATGCACAAATTTTCATTCTAAGTAATGGGTAGATAGGTATTGCCTACTCTAATACGCAGATTTGAACAATATTTGTATTGGTAGGATTAGGTATTTGGCTATAGGTACTTTGTTTGAGCGAATTTGACGCGAAATCCGTGATTGACTCTGTTTATGCCCTTATAAGGCAATAAAGCGAGCAACGAGGTAAGAAGCGTGCGCCCCACCGGTGCGGCGCTCCGTAAGCCCGTGACCCGCCAGCGCGGGTCCCCGTGCCCCGCTACCCCGCTCGCTCACGCACATCGCAGTCACAGAGACAGAGTCGGCCAGCAAGTTTCATAGGAAGTGGTTGTGTTGAATTGTTTGTTCTCTATCGTGTGAATTCGTATGCGTACATGTGCAAAGCGACGCGCGCTACACAAACAAGTAAGTAGAAAAAAAAATTATACTATTTTTATGTGTTTAACTTGCCTGTATGGTGTGAATAAAGCGATGTGGTGGCTTTAAGTTTAAATTTATAAATAAAGTAATAAGATGGTTAGTTTCCCGGTATAAATAGATATAAACTATACTGATAAGTAAAATGTTTTATTTGCGTAACCGTGAAAGATGTCTATAATCCTTTACTATCTTTAATTTTTATTCAGTTAAAGTAACATTTATTCTGTCACTAAGAAAAAACTAAAGGAGATACTAACAATTATTTATTACGTAAGTAATCTTTCACGGTTGCTGCTTGCTTATCGAGTGGGCTTTATAGTGTATATGGTTTATTAAGATTAAGTTAAGACTCCTGCTTCTACAATACTATAAATTTTTCGTCTTAACTTTAAATTGTATAAAATTTTATTCTGCAGTAAGTCAATTACTGTTAATTTAGATAGTGTCTATTTAACTTCTGATATATGGTGGGTGTCTATCTATTTATATGCATAAATGAATTAATAAAACATTACATACCTATTTTATACTTTTTATTTTTAGATCAACCGGATAAAAAATGGAGTTCATAGATTATACCAAAAAGTCAAGTGACAAGAGCAGCCTATGGCATCACTTTTTAAGAACGACGGATGGGCAAAAGGCAAAATGCAAACACTGTCATAGCATTTTGAAAATAAGTGGAAGCACGTCAACATTACACACCTACTTACATAAGAAACATTCCATTAATGTAAAAAGTAACGAAAGTGTCAGCACCAATACTCAACAAAAAGAGACACCCATGGATTCAACTAGCAAAAGTTGTGTTCCATTTGCTAAAAAGCAAAAAATGACCGACTATTATGAAAGCAAAGACTCTTTAACTAACGTTATATCAAAAATGGTCGTTTTAGACGGGTTACCGCTAAAAATATTTTGTTCGTCGGCAGATCTCAGACAGTTAACGCAAAAAAATTATAAATAAGGCACCCCAAAATCACCAAATTCAATAAAAAAATGATAATGGACATGTGTGACTATTAATGTAGAGACAAAAGTTATGAAGATTAAAAATACCAAGTGGTTAATCACTCTTGATGAGTGGACCTCAATTAAATCCCATCGATACCTAAATTTAAATATTCATTTTCAAAATGTTGATGGCGAAAATGTCTGAAAAATCTGGGATTAGTAAGGATTGTAGGGTCTATGGGAGCTGAAGCTAGTGTTTCACTCGTAGAAATAAGATTACATTGTTTCGGAATTAGTTTGGAAAAAGACATCATTGGATTGACAACTGACGGTGCAGCTGTCATCGCGAAGCTTGGGCGTATTCTGCCAGTTCCTTTTCATAAATTATGCCGTGCACACGGTGTGCAACTGGGTGTATATGTTTTATACAAAAAAAAAATCAACAACCACGTGAAAATCCGGAAACATGCTGAGACTCTGACTCAGATGAAAACTCTGATGATGACATTGATGACGTTGACGGATTTGTTGTCGCGCATTCATGGAGACACAGAGTGCTGAGTGATAAATATAAGAAAATAATTAAAAAAGTCCGGTCAGTGGTGAAGATATTTAAAAACTCACCGACAAAGAACGACGCCACGCTCCAAAAATATGTCAAAGTTGAATTTGGAAAAAAGTTACAACTACTCCTAGACTGCAAAACCAGGTGGAGCAGTCTATCAGTTACGCTGGAATGATTTTAAAGCTAAAATTATGCATACAGAAGGTACTGATTGATATGAAATCTGGTATTAAATTCTCAGATATAGAAATCTTATGTCTAGAAAATCTGCAAATTTATTTGGACATGATCAAAACTACTGTGGAAGTAATCTGCCGCAGAGATGCTACCATTCTAACGGTGGATACAGCTCTTAAATTTTTGATGAAATCATTAGACAGCCAAGACATGATGTCTGCCAAGCAACTGGCAATTTCATTTAAACGGTAGATTAAAGAGAGGCGACTTTATAATGTTGTCGGCGCCTTACAATACTTACACAACCCTAATTAATTTTTAAATGAGACTGAGGAAGACGAAGATTTATTTAAAAAACCTACGTATGAAGAAATTAAAAATGTGTTCTATCAAGCTGCATCCCTGGATGTTGACGATTGCACGACCACGTCGATTAATACGATCTCTACTTCAGAAACTCTGTGCGATAGTTCTGATCCATCGCCGCTCAGTTTTAAAGAAAAGCTCAATCGTCAACTTTCTCTTGCAAATGTGGGTAGTGATCAACACCAATAAACAAGTGTAATCAGCGCAACTGATTTGCCTTCAATGATTCACGTTGAAATGGCCTTATTTGAAAAAGGTGGAGGTCGTGGAGAAATCCTAAAAAAAGTTCTGAACAGGTTGCTTTCCATACCGCCGACCAGTGTTGAGTCTGAGAGAGCTTTTCCACAGATAGCATGTTCTGTAATAAAATAAGATCACGTCTAAACGATGAGACACTTGACGCGTTCATGTTTTTAAGATCTCGTTTTCTAAAAAAGACTGATTAATATATTATTTACTAAATTAATGTCATAAAAATAGATTTCTTAATTATTTCTTCTGTTATTTGTAACTGAGTTACCTTAAACATTCGTTTTTTTTGAAACTACAGTTTTATAAAAAAGATGGATACCTAAATACGTTTTGTTGCATTTGATTTTATGTTATGTTTAGGTTATGACTGTGTTTTGTTGTTTATTATAATTAATTTTATTTTGTCGTGTCTGAATAAATGCAGATTTTAAATGATTTATGCTGTTTTATTTCCGTTTTATCAAATCACCTTCATCATCATCATTACAGCCCTTACAAGTCCACTGCTGAACATAGACCTCCCCCAAAGAATGCCACAAAGCACGGTCCTGAGCCACCTGCATCCATCGACTTCCTGCATATCTTACCAGGTCGTCACTCCATCTAGAGGGGGGACGCCCTACACTTCGCCTGCCGGTACGAGGTAGCCACTCGAGAACCTTTCTTCCCCATCGGTTGTCGGTCCTTCGAGCTATATGGCCGGTCCATTGCCATTTTAGCTTACTAATTCGTTGGGCTATGTCGGTCACTGTGGTTCTACTGCGGATATCCTCATTTCTGAGTTTATCACGCAGAGAAACTCCGAGCATAGCCCTCTCCATAGCTCGCTGAGCGACCTTGAGCTTCCTCATCCGGCCAGCAGTGAAGGACCACGTCTCAGTTCCGTATGTCATCACTGGCAACACGCGCTGGGTGTACAGTCTCGTTTTCAAGTTTTGAGGTATACCTGACGAGAAGATGTGCCGTAATTTCTCGAACGCTGCCCAACCGAGTTGAATCCGTCGATTGACCTCTCGGTCGAAGTTGGACTTACCTAGTCGGACTATTTGTCCCAGGTAAACATACTCGTCAACAACTTCGAGCTTAGTGTTCCCAACAACTACCGGCATAGGTGTGACATGGACATTAAACATGATCTTTGTTTTGTCCATGTTCATCTTAATACTTATCCGTTGGGAAACACTATTGAGGTTATTGAGCATAGTGCTTAGGTCCTCAAGCGATTCTACCATAAGGACTATATCGTCGGCAAATCGAAGGTGAGTGATGTACTCGCCATTGCTGTTAATACCGTATCCTTTCCAGTCCAGAAGCTTGAAAACGTCTTCCAATGCATCGGTGAAGAGTTTCGGGGATATGACGTCACCCTGTCTTACACCTCTCTGCAATTGGATAGGTTTCGTACTCTGGTTCTGTACTCGGATAGCCATCGTAGCCCTACTGTACAAGCACTTCAACACTTCGATATACCGACAGTCAACTTGGCACCGCTGAAGGGACTGCAGCACCGCCCAAATTTCGACGGAATCAAAGGCTTTCTCATAGTCCACATACGCCAGACATAGTGGCAAATTGTACTCCTCGGACTTCTGTACAATATGCCGAAGGGTATGTATGTGGTCTATTGTGCTAAAGCCTTTTCAGAAACCGGCTTGTTCGGGAGGCTGGACGTCGTCAATTCTACGCGCGAGACGATTCGTAATGACTCTCGAAAACAGCACGTAGACGCGGCTCAGAAGGGAAATCGGTCTGTAGTTCTTCAAGAGAGCGTTGTCGCCTTTCTTGAAGAACAAGACCACCGCACTTCTGCTCCACGCCTCCGGTGTAATGCCACCATGGAGGACGGAATTAAAGAGCTTCTGAAGGACTTCAAGTACCGGTTTTCCACCCGCTTTAAGAAGCTCCACTGTAATTCCATCCTCGCCTGGGGCCTTGCCGTTTTTAAGGTGGTGGGGAGCCATTCTAATCTCGCTCAGACTGACGTCCGGGATATCATCGGAATAATGTCGAATAAGACTCGCTTTTGGATCGTTACTCACACTTGCGTGTGGCTCCAACGATGACGTGTACAGCTGTCTATAGAACCTCTCAATCTCACTCAAAATCTGCCACATTCGGTCTTCAGCTTTGACAGTTGGCTCTTTCTGGCAGACAGATCTCTGGCAAAGACTTTGGAGCCTTGCTTCCGCTCGATCGCTTCTTCAACACGAGCTGTATTGAAGTTGCGTAAGTCCCGCCGCGTGCATTTGGAGATCTGTCTGTTCAGTTGCCTGTATGCTGTCAAATCTGTTGAAGAATGTAGCTTCATCTCTCGTCTAACAGCCATGAGATTAAGAGTGTGATCGGAGAGTTTTTGTGTTCTTCTGCGGCGGATCTTGCAGAACTTAGCTCCGACCGCATGGACAGTTTCCACGAGCTTGTCATTCAAATCGTCCACTTCATTGCAGTCTTCTAGGCACTGAAAACGGTTTTGTAACTCGAGCTGAAAGGTTTCGGAACTTTGGATTAGAGCACGAGGGAGACGGATCGTTGACTTCATTAGACGAGACCTCTCCAACTTAACGTTAAGGTTCAGTGTGCCTCTAACCATTCGGTGATCGCTGCCGGTTTTCACCCTCGCGATCACTGAGACATCACTGAACAGTTGTCGTCTGGTCGTCATAATGAAGTCAATCTCATTTTTTGTCGAACCGTCGGGGCTCGACCAGGTCCACTTCCTGTGGGACCACTTCTGGAAGAAAGAAATCATCATAAAGAGTCCCTCTTTCTCCATGAAGTCGGCCAGCTGCTGGCCCCTTGGGTTCCGTTGCCTTATTCCAAATTTCCACACTTTCAGCTCACCGTTCTCTCTTGTGCCTAGTTTTGCATTGAAGTCTCCCATTAACACCGTATATTGGGTTTTTGAGGAATGCATGGCTCTAGAGTTATCCTCATACATTTCCTCCACCTCCTCATCGGGATCATCAAATCACCTTAATACTTCGAAAAATCCAGATTATCCGGATTTTAATTATAGGAATAATTCAGAAATTCGGATTTCAAAAAATCCGGATTTTGCAATCTCTACTTTCAGCTCATAGTATAGTCTGAAGTAGAGTTTACTTTGTTAATACTTTATTTCAATTATGTATCATCCTATTCTCAATTTTGTTTCGGTCGTTTTACTGCATTACTTTTAAATTGTCTTTTTTGCAGTCGGGTTTTTGATTTTTAAAATTATTTATTTTATTTGAACTATTCATCTATTATGTGGGAAGCCATGAAATGTAAATGACAGTCTAATTTTGTTTTGTTTAGTTATAATTAATTTTATTCGGCTGGGAAATAGCGAAATTTTCGGTGTTTTGAGCAGCCTTCTAATAATTTATTTTACTAAATACACTTTGCCTCACTCCCGGCCACAAAGTACTTTTTTACTCCGGGCTCAGCCGCCGTCGTGAGCACAGAGTACTTTTTTATATAGGAAAGTCGTGAGTGGTCGTTTGTTTACAGCGGTTCGTGTTGAAAAAAATATCGATCGCTTTAGAAATACAAAATATTCCAAAAACCATGACCAAGATAAAATATTATTATTATTTTTATAATCACAGATTTTTATTACAATATTTTGTTTCGATAAAAGTACGCAGGATTTAATATAAATATACTTATACGTCTTCGATTTTATGGAGACCTGACGGTGTACTTCGATATCTGCTACTGCTTATGATGAAAGCTTACCCCGACTTGAAGGTATACTTCGGTGAATGCTACTTGAACTCCTCGAAGAGTAGTAACAGTAATAGGTCTGCTGAGTTTGGGCTCGTTTTGTTAGTTATGATGAGACCTTACCTCCGAAAAGTCGCGGTATATCCTTAAGGCAAACTAGACACGTGCCTAGGGGCACAAGTTTAAAAAGGCGCGCGCGGAAGTCTTTAAACCAAAAAAATTCGTCGTATTTGATTACTCCTAAATAGCTCTTACTCTCTCATCACATTTTTCATTTATGCCCCCCTGTTAATGGTACTCGTGTCCTAATTATTTTGCAATTATTAAACTATATTATAAATTATAATATAGTTAATTTGCAAAATGAGTATATAATGATTTCTTATATTTACGCGAAGACTACACATTAAATGAAACTAATGTTTTACGGATTCTATCGCGTTTATTTTAACTTTTAATTCTCGACGTTTCGGGTGCTTTACAGTACCCACGGTTACGGGGAGTGGGGGGTGGGACTGAGGTGTTTGACATCCCGATGTCAAAGTTAGGCCGCCTAACTTCAGTCCTTGAATATTAATTTTTGGTCAGATCTACGCACAATGAGCTTACGGTATCTTGAAGTCTTGTAGTGGTATGCTTGGGTTTGGATTTAATTTTATTAATTAGAGATTCTCAAGCAGATGGCAGCTCCCATCCATCTTCTCTATTGAAATTAGGATGTTTTTTTTTTAATTTCAATAGCCTCGCGAACCATCGTTAGTAGGAATCTGTATTCTTTTGCGAGGGTTTTTGGTCTATCAAATCTAATGTAATAGCAGGGACGATCTTGAACATGTTCACACACTGCAGACTTCCCGGAACATCGGTGATTCAAGTCAGCTATATGTTCTTTAACGCGGCATTTTATTGATCTATTTGTTTGTACTATGTAAGAGAGACCTCATTCACAATCCAACGTGTACATAATCACCATTGCACTGAAAGTTCTGTAGGTACATTGGCATGGTAGTAAGTTTATGCTTTGCATTTTACAATCTTATAAACTTATCACAATATAGTTATCGCCTTGCATACTAGGTACTTTTTTAGTTATTACACACACACACACACACAAACACACACACACACACACACACACACACACACACACACTCACTCACTCACTCACTCACTCACTCACTCACTCACTCACTCACTCACTCACTCACTCACTCACTCACTCACTCACTCACTCACTCACTCACTCACTCACTCACTCACTCACACACACACACACACGCACGCACGCACGCACCCTCGCTCGCACGCACGCACACACGCACCCACGCACGCACGCACGCACGCACGCACGCACGCACGCACGCACGAACGCACGCACGCACCCACGCACGCACGCGCGCACGCATACACGCACCTACGCACGCACGCAAGTACGCACGCACGCACGCACGCACCCACGCATGCACGTACGCACGCACGCACGCACGCACGCACGCACCCACGCACGCACGCACGCACGCACGTACGCACCCACGCACGCACGCACGCACGAACGCACGCACCCGCGCACGCACGCGCGCACGCACGCACGCACGCACGCACGCTCGCACCCACGCACGCACGCACTCACGCACACACGCACCCACGCAAGCACGCACCCACGCATGCACGCGCGCACACACGCACGCAACCACGCACGCACGCAAGTACGCACGCACGCACGCACGTACGCACTCATGCACGCACGCACGCGCGCACTCACGCACACGCACACGCACACGCACACGCACACGCGCTCGCACACGCGCACACGCACACGCACACGCATACGCACACACATACAGGGTATTTTTGGAACGCTCCCGAAAACTAAGACAGGCGACAGCACCAAGTATACCTTTGATCATGGGTCACAAATAAATTCGATCCTGATGAAAAAAAAATCCTATTTTTTTTTTTACAACGTTTTATTAGCTTTATTCACGCGCCATCATGTTAGTACAGCTAAATGAAACGATAATTTCATTAAAAAAATCATGAAAATACTGAAACATAAAACCAGCAGTGGAACTGAATTGATATCACCTGACTAATGGAGGTTAATGTACGCGCGAACGGTGAAAAAAGAACGCTAGCCTTGAACTTGGGCACTGAGCGATTTATCACATATTGGTACGAAGGGGGCGCGACGGGGGAACAATCCGCCAGTATTACTGTGCCTGCATGCTATTGGTTCCCGCGCTTTGTTCGCTCCAAAAATACAGTCGCATACACAGCTTACTTTGCGACTCGCGACGATGTTTTAAAAAGGAAGGAAAGAAAAATTATTTATATCTATTGTTTTATGACTAAATTAGTGAACGAAAAGGTAAATATGACAGGAGAAGGTGAATGGGGAAAATTGTGCAGTAAAGTTAAAAGTGTTGAGGAAGAATACCGAAAAAATTACCATGTGATCGACCTGATGACGGAATCTCAAGCGAAGATGAAAGTGATGATGAAGTAGCATCCAGTAACACCAACACACCATCAACATCTGGCTTCCATGTGACCTAAGACGTCATAATGGACGGCGTGTCACCCTTAGCTTAAGTTTTCTTGTTACAAACTTCTTTATATTTTACGATAGAAATAACAAATAATGTTCAAGTAAACATTATCCATTTTTAATTCCCACCTCTTCCAAAGTTCTAAGTAGCTAGTAAAACACCTATTATGATTCTACAATAAAACAATTAATTACTATAATATTATAAAACAATAGCCCAATACCATGTAGTACTTTAGAACGCGACTGTACCCACACTCCCTCCGCTGTCGACCTGTATCTAGCTCATTACGTTTATCATATGTTTGCCAGTTTCTTTACGCCAACCCAGTCGCTTTTTATTTTTATTACGCTTATTTCCCATTGCGCCAACACTATAAACCTAAATTCTATTTCAATATTTTAATTTTACGTCGTCCTGTTACGTAATGTGTATTCTGAGCGCAAGCCACACAGCTCTCCCGTTCGAAAGCCGAAGCGAGAGTGAGCGGCGGTGTCGGGCGGTAGGGAACAAGCTTTAAAACGACGATAGTTTAGGTAGCTTTTTACGGTGAAAATAATGATAATTAAAAAAAAGTAAACAAGATAAGCCCTGCTTTATAGTTAGTTCAGTTAGTATGCAAAGTTTCATGATCTAATTAGAAGTATTTTTTGAATACCAGCGGTTTATTTTTCGGTTTGGAGGTAACTTTGGATTTTTTTTCTATCACGAATATTTTATGGAATCGTGTTTTTGTCTAAGATAGTACTTAACATTAATCCTCAACTTCACCATATATTTATTTCAAAATCAATGCTGCAGTATTTTCGGCATAACGGAGGATCATGCTAAGCCATTTGAGGTAGCATAGGCCCTTAAACAGACAGTCCTCAACACTACAGATAATTTCTTCATACGGGATTCTATGCGGGGTTATTGCAAAATCCAAGCCCCTCAACAATACTTTTATTATGTTGTATTGTGTCATAACTATGACATCAGTACGTCAAACTGGGGAACAAAAAAGTGGGAGCTGCCATCTGCTTGAGATTCTCTAATTAATATAAAATTAAATCCAAATCCAAGCATACCACTACAAGACTTCAAGATACCGTAAGCTCATTGTGCGTAGATCTGACCAAAAATTAATATTCAAGGACTGAAGTTAGGCGGCCTAACTTTGACATCGGGATGTCAAACACCTCAGCCTCCCCCCCCCCCCCCCGTGACCATGGGTGCTGTAAAGCACCCGAAACATCGGGAATTAAAAAGTTAAATTAAACGCGATAGAATCCGTAAAAAATTAGTTTAATTTATAATAAGTATATTTAATTTATAATAGATATAATATGGCCCCTAGAGGAACGCCGATGAGGTGCTAGGCTAGCCTAGGGCGCAGTCGACAATTAATTTGCCTCTGCCTCCGGACTTGATAGAGTGACCTGAAAATGTACTTCGATGAATGCTACTGGAACTCCTTGAAGAGTAGAACTAGGTGTGCCGAGTTTGGTCTCGTTTTATTAGTTATGATGAGACCTTACCTCTGGACTTGAAAGAGTGGTCGGAAGGTGTATTTCGATGACTGCTACTGGAACTCCTCGACGAGTAGTAATAGGTGTGCCGAGTTTGGGCTCGGTTTATTAGTTATGATAAGACCTTACCTCCGGACTTGATAAAGTGACTTGAAGGTGGACTTTGATGACTGCTACTGGAACTCTTTGACGAATAGAACTACAATTTACATTTTTTTCTTTTCGAGTCTTTTTTTTCTGAGTCGTGCACATTTGGATTTTCCAAATTTTTTTTTAATTTTTTTTTTATAGAAGAGGGGACAAATGAGTATGCGGCTCACCTGATGATAAGTGACTACCGCCGCCCATGAACAACCGCAACACCAGGGGAATTGCAGGTGCGTTGCCGGCCTTTTAGAAAGATGTAAGATCTTTTCTCCTGATTTAATGAAACTTAGTAAAGTCATACCTTTATTTAAATCTGGTAGTACATTAGACCCCGCCAACTTTAGACCAATTTCTGTACTACCAACATTTAGTAAAATTTTTGAAAAAATAATTTTAGATCAAATGATAAGTTTTATTTAATATTAATAAATTGCTACATAGAAATCAATTCGGTTTTACAAGGGGTCGCTCAACAACTGACGCTGGAGTTGAGCTTATTAAACATATTTTTTGTGCATGGGAGAATTCAGAGGATGCTTTGGGTATATTTTGTGACCTTTCCAAGGCCTTCGACTACGTTCACCATGACACATTAATCAGGAAACTACAGTACTATGGTGTCAAGAACACAGCGCTTAAACTTATAATTTCATATTTAAGTAATAGAATGCAGAAAGTTATTATCAATGGTAAAAGTTCTTCCGGCTCACCTGTACTAATGGGTGTCCCTCAGAGCTCAATTCTCGGCCCATTCCTGTTTCTAGTGTATATTAATGACTTACCTTCTATTGTAGAGGATAATCATGATATAGTATTATTTGCTGATGATACTTCTTTGATTTTTAAACTTAAACGTCAATCATTTAATTGTGACGAAGTGAATAATGCTATATCAAAATTAGTGCATTGGTTTAACGTTAATAATTTACATTTAAACGGAAATAAAACTAAATGTATTAAATTTACAAAAACGAATGTTAGAAATCTGAGTACCAATGTGTTTTTAAATGGGGAAGAACTGAGCCCTGTTGAATCCACTGTTTTTCTTGGCATCACTCTCGACGCAAAGCTTCAGTGGGGCCCCCATATATCCAAACTAGCAAGCAGACTAAGTTCTGCAGCCTATGCTGTAAAAAAGATTAGAGGTCTCACTAGTGTCGAGACAGCTAGATTAGTTTATTTCAGTTATTTCCATAGCATAATGTCTTATGGGGTTTTGCTATGGGGAAATGCGGCTGATTCAGAAACTATTTTTGTTTTACAGAAGAGGGCCATTAGAGCTATTTACAACCTAAAACTGAGAGAGTCTCTTAGAGATAAATTTAAAGAAATAAATATATTAACTTTGGCCTCTCAGTATATTTACGAAAATTTAATGTATGTTCACAAAAACAAAGGTAGTTTTAGTAAAAAAAGTGATGTGCATTCTGTAAACACTAGGAACAAACACAAGCTAGTGATACCATTTTCTCGACTCCACAGAGTCAGTAATTCATTCTTGGGGCAATGTATACGCTATTACAACAAGGTCCCGGAAAGTGTACAGGCTCTCTCCATTAGCAAGTTTAAATGTTTTGTTAAGTTGAAACTGTATAAAAAGGGTTATTATAGTATAAATGAATACATGGTTGATAATAACCCCTGGGAATGAGGTGATCCCTTCCAAGCTGTTTCTAAAATAAATTTTGTACTTATATAGTTAGTACAACCATTATTGTAAAATTTGCTTTAAAAAAAAGTCCCGCTGGGTTTCTTGCTGGTTCTTCCCAGGACAGAGGTTTTTTTTTCGAACCAGTGGTAAAGTAAAAAATGACTTTCAATAAGAATTATACATGTGATCTATATTGAATAAAAAATTATTCTATTCTATTCTATTCTTGAAGGTTCCTAAGTCGTATCGGTCCGGAAAATTTGCTGGTGGTAATTGATTTCACAAGGAAGTTGTGCGAGGGAGAAAACTTCTTCTAAATCGCACAGTGGTGGACCGCAAATCATCCAGATGGTATGGATGGTAACGCAAGTTTTGTCGCGATGTGCGATGGTGAAATTGAGTGGCTGGAATTAGTCCGAACAATTCTTCAGAATACTCCCGTGATGGATGCCATAAAATACGCAAAGAGATGCAACATCTCTACGCAGTGCCAGTGTATTGAGCCGATCAGAAAGAACTCGGTCGTCGACGATTCGAACCGCTCTGCGCTGGATGCGATCAAGTGGAAGGAGCTGGCACTGGGGTGCCCCGGCCCAGAGATGAGAACAGTATTCCATGTGGGGCCGAACTTGCGCTTTGTAAAGTTGCAAGCGATGTGCCGGCATGAAATACTGTCTCACTCTGCTGAGCACGGCAAGCTTTTTAGAGGCCAATTTGGCCTTCCCTTCCAAGTGACCACGAAACTGCACACTATTCGATATGTTGACGCCAAGGATTTCGATACTAGCTGAGGCAGCCAGGGGAGTGCCTTGAAACTTAGAAGATACGACAATTCTTCTGGGGATTGAACTGGACTAGATTTAGTCGGCCCCAATCCAAGACTTTGTTAAACGAAGACTCGACTTCAGACACAAGTTTGTCCCGGTACTCGGCGACGTTTTCCCGAGAAATATTGGCACGGCCAGTATATAAGGCATCACCAGTGATGTCGTCTGCATAGCAATAAATGCTACCAGTTAGCAACATATCATTGATATACAGGAGAAACAGCGTTGGTGATAGCACGCAGCCTTGTGGAACACCAGCGTTGATAGGTGTGAAATCAGAGCATGCACCGTCTACTACGACCTTGATGCTCCGATCAGCAAGGAAACTGGTGATCCATTTGCACAATTTCTCGGGAAGCCCATAGGAAGGAAGCTTCGAAAGAAGCGCTTTGTGCCAGACTCAATCTTGAAATTATTGAAGATTGACATAAAATTATCGGAAAATTGGAAGGATAGCAATAAGGTTATTAGTGAAAACTTGTGTGTATTTAAACTACTTTACAAAATTTAGGTATAATAATGTTATACGTAATTTTTAAATGCGCTTAAGGCATGCACAATTGTATTTACGAATAGTTTTTTATTTGTTACTTTTAATTGAATA
Organism: Parnassius glacialis; assembly: GCA_033319125.1. Taxonomy (NCBI): domain Eukaryota; kingdom Metazoa; phylum Arthropoda; class Insecta; order Lepidoptera; family Papilionidae; genus Parnassius; species Parnassius glacialis. The sequence continues at coordinate 37,159,824 of JAVANC010000020.1, forward strand.
ATAAAACCTCCTTTTCTTTTGTACTCATTGGTGTATGATCTGGTACATTATTATGCTACGCAATATATTTAAGCTAATTATGATTTTAAAATAACCATAATGTAAATAGCATGTAATTTTGTTGTACTGGATATATTTATAATTGTCACATAATATAATGTTATTTAATGTCTATGTTCTCCGTGTGCTCATCGCGCTTAAAGCTCTCCTGCTTCTAGATCGCACACCAAGTATAGAAAAGTAGTAGGTATGTTGCCGGATGTCGAATGGTAATATTGTCGGCATGCCTGAAGTATTGGTGATCAGGGACTATTATTGTGTTGTTTTTAATTAATTAATTTGGTTTTTACCGCTTTTATTTAAGTAAAATATACAAAAACGTTAGAATCTTGATTTTTAGGCGCTAGTAGAACATACCTACCTATGCGCTTTGCGTTTAAGGCATGCAATAAATTATAAATTATTTAACACCACATGAAACTGAACACTGCGGTTGTTCTAATGCAAATTTTGCCGCGAGAGAAAACTAGATGATAAGTAGTTCATACCAGAAATATTTTTTATTAATCAATGCTTAGCTCTTACGAAAGGGATCTCGCATAAGCCACTTTTGGTTGTTTTGTGCCGATTTTCATGGCCTTTATCTTCGGCTTTGATCTGAATGTGATATCATCGAAGGGCATTTTTCACGTATAAGTGGAATGTGCGTGAAAGTGAAGTGAGATTTGAACAACAGAAAATTTCCTGACAAAAATTAAATCTAATAACTGGAATGATGAATTTTATAATGGTATTCTGACCGCTCAAACTTCTGAAGAAGCTAGGTATATATAGATAGTATAGATTAGTACTAATTTAAGGTAGTAATAATTAAAACTTTAGATTTTAAAGTATGTCATATTATTGTTATTGTTATTTTTTATTTTATTCTAGATTTTTTTTCAATTTTACCCTGTAATAGATAAAACATGTATGACGACTGTTCGTGAGTTCTTGAAAAGGGCTCCCGCTGTGGGTACTACACCACGGCACAATGCTGAGTCGGATGAATAATTGTTGCTGCACTTATTCTTAATTTTTTTTATTATTTTTTTGATCAGCTCATCACTAATGGTAATGTAATATGATATATTCATGTGGTACAATTATGCATTATATGGCTTCAAGTAAAGATGTTTTTTTTTTCTTTCTAATAATAATAATGTCCTCCAGACCGAGTCTGGCTTGCGACAGACTAGCGACGCGTAGTATGGCGGTCTGTGCACAAAACACGTATAATGGGTCTGTGTACATGTATACGTACATATATATCATTCAACTTCTGTCGGCGTTCCTTATGACTGCATCTGTTTTTTTTTACTCTATTCGCAGCAGTCTACGGCTGATGTTTTTGTAGGATACTGATACTACTGAGGATTGGATGCAAAGAAGATCTTCAGCCGTTTATTACTAACAACGTTCTCCAGACCGAATTGCGGTAACGGCGGCCAGTCTCAACGGAGACTGGTCATCTGCACAGGACGGAATTATAGTGCCCAAATGTATGCCCTAGCACAGCCGCACTCGCCATTCATTCACTCTCATAGTCCGATGGGACGGTAATCCGACACGACCAGAAAGAGACCAGGCACATAAAAAACGGTTTAAAGTGCATTCCAAGACACTGGGCTGAATCACCACCTACTTCCTGACTCTGGGCTGCCACTGAGAATTTCTTGACAGATAAACGCAAGAACTGATTTTAGCTCGGCCCGGGAATCGAACCGAGGACCTCATGATCAGCAACCGCGTTTACGGTCACTAAACCAACGAGGCAGTCTTTTACTTATATTACTGAAAAGACAGTTAACAAGTTTTCAGGTGTTGTTATTTGTTTACAAAATTTTAACCCTCCTTACTGTTTTCAGCTACGGCAACTTCTTTGAACACTAGACATATTCCAGGTTGTGGTCAGCTCTCGTATGGCTAGCGAAACCAAACTTGGTCTTAAATATAAGATAACATGTATAGCAGAAACAGAAACTTTTTTCTTCAATATAGATTATAAATAATACTTATTGAAAGTCACTCTTTTCTTAAATTACCACTGGTTCAAAAAAAACCTTGTCCTGGGAAGAACCAGCAAGAAACCCAGCGGGACTTTTTTTTAATAACAGCTTACGATAATGTAATCAAAATTAACCACACAAAACACATTAGAAATAGCTTGGTAGCGATCACCTCATTCCCAAGAGTTATTATCATCCATAAATTTCTTAATAAGCCCTTTTTATACAAACTTTGTTTAATAAAGTTTTTGAACTTTGAGCAGGTTAAATTGTGTATATTTTCTGAGATTTTATGATTTATGGCGCTTTTCTGTAAAACAAATATAATTTCAGTGTCAGTCGCGTGTCCCCATAGCAAAACACCATACGACATTATGCTATGGAAACAGCAAAAGTAAACAATAAGTCCAGCTGTTTCCACACTGGTAAGATTTCTAATATTTTTTACAGCATATGCTGCAGAACTAATTCTGCTTGCTAATTTTGATATATTATAGGAGCTCCATTGAAGCTTCGCGTCTAGTGTTATTTCAACAAAATGGTGGTATCGGCAAGACTCAGTTCCTCCCCATTTAAAATTACATTAGTATTTAATTGTTTGACTTTTGGAGTCATGAATTTCATACATTTCGTTTTAGTGCCGTCTAAATGCAATTTATTAACATTAAGGCGCGGTGCATAGTCAAACTAGGCTTTAGAAAACAGTTTTTTAACAAAATATATACATTTTAGAGCGGAAAAAAAAATATATGTTAATCTTGATCACATTTATGGGTGGACCATTGTTTTCAAAACACGTTTTCGGTAAATTTTCTCGATAGAAAAAAATCATAAAATAGCCACTGAAATTGAATTTCCAGCAATTTTAACTGTATTATTTATAAGCAAATCTTAATAAAATTAATAATAGTGATGTAATATATAATAATAAGGGGAACTGTTGTTTTTATATATCGATTGATATGAAATATTTGTAAGTATTAATATATTTAATGAAAAATAACTCGAACGAATCGATGTTTCCCATCGCGCCATCGTGGCGTCTTTTCGCTTCTCTTTCATTTCTACGCGGAGCGACAGTGATCGTTGAGGCACGCTGCTAGACGGACCTGTACCAATTTGTTTCGCTCGCCGTTCAAAAATCATTTACGTATTTGTTTGTTCTTAAGGACGCGTTTGCAAAATTAATAGGTATAGAATCGAACTATTACATTGACACGGGTCACACACACAAGTGTACGCACGGTTAGCTGCGAGAATCGTAATCAAGTAATAAAACATTTTGGTACTTTGAAAGATTGATTTTTTTTACAACTACAAAAATATACTTAGATACGAAATTCGAATATCTACCTGTGTGACCTGAAAGCGTACTTCGGTGACTGCTGCTGAAACTCTGAACTCCTTGACGAGTAGAATAAGGTGTGTCGAGTTTAGACTCGTTTTGTTAGTTATGATGAGACCTTACCTCCGGACTTGATGAAGTAACCTGAAGGTGTACATCGGTGACTGCTACTGGAACTCCTTGACGAGTAGAACTAGATGTGCCGAGTTTGGGCTCGATTTGTTAGTTATGATAAGACGTTACATCCGAGACTGATGGAGAGACCTGATGGTGTACTTCAGTGACTTGCTACTGGAACTCCTTGACGAGTAGAAATAGGTGTGCCGAGTTTGGGCTTGATTTGTTAGTTATGATGAGACCTTACCTCCAGACTTGATAGAGAGACCTGATGGTGTACTTCAGTGTCTGCTACTCTGTAACTCCTCGACGAGTAGAACTAGATGTGCCGGGTTTGGGCTCGATTTGCTAGTTATGATGAGACCTTACCTCCGGACTTGATAGAGAGACCTGATGATGTACTTCAGTACTTGCTACTCTGTAACTCCTCAACGAGTAGAACTAGATGTGCCGTGTTTGGGCTCGATTTGCTAGTTATGATGAGACCTTACCTCCGCACTTAATGGAGAGACCAGATGGTGTACTTCAGTGACTGCTACTGGGACTACTGAACGAGTAGAACTAAGTGTGCCGAGTTTGTGCTCGTTTCATTAGTTATGATGAGACCTTACCTCCGGACTTAATGGAGAGACCTGATGGTGTACTTCGGTGACTGCTACTGGATCTCCTGGACGAGTAGAACTAAGTATGCCGAGCTTGGGCTCATTTTGTTAGTTATTATAAGACCTTACCTCCGAACTTGATGCAGAGACCTGAATGTGTACTTCGGTGACGGCGGAAGCAGCTATGCGTAAGCGTGATGCGGCGATACCTAAAGGAACATTGAGCAAAGATGGCATACCTCTAATAGGCATAAATGCTGACGGCTGTTGGTCATCGCGATCCTACGGAAATAATTTTAAGGCATTGTCATTGAATCATACCGTTCAAAAAGTGGAATGCCGAAACCATGTGTTGCGCAATATTTGCAATAAGTTGAGAGCTGTAACCAAAGACACAAAATATGCCTTGGTGCACAGAAAAATGCTGACTGAATTATTTTTCTTTTCACAATTTATATAATTAGATTTCCCTCCGTATGCGTAAATACATCAAAATAATAAAATAAAATTAAAATAATTAGCATGTTTAATTTTTTTGTATTCTTCAAACAACCCACAAATCCAAAAAATTTTATGCAAAAAGGTTATTCACTCAGGAAAAAAATTATGAAACGGCTGTTTTTTTTTTCGATTTACGGCTAGCGCTATTGTAAAATTTGCTCATAATAGTTTACTTTATGATTCTTGATTCTGAAGAAAAATGTCTATAAAAATAAAAATTATTGTTTTTATAAATTCGCAATTTTTACAATTTGCCGTTTCGAGAATAGGCCATTTCTATGATTGACCATTTTGGTCCAAAGCCATTTTATTTAAGCATTAATTTATTATTCATTTAATGAATCTGTTACAAAAGTTCTCGATAACCTTTTCTAGAAAATAACAATTATTGATTATTTTAAAATTAAGAAAATAGAATATGTACATATTTTAAAAATAACAACACGAAAATATGTAGGTACACAATATTTTTAGAATAACTAAACAAGAATATGTACATATTTTAGATACGAAAATAAACGTAGAAACATTTTAAAAATACGATTAAAAAATATATATCTGATGGGATTCGAACCACCTGAAATCGCGGAAACGCGGTGCGAAGGCGGACGGCGGCGCGCTGTACCAATTGTACATTTTACGTCGAGCGTCGGCGAGATTCACGCGGTGCACCCCGCAGTGGGCGGGACTACTCGTCCCTTACTCGTCTGCTTCACCCCCTCAAATTCATAAAAGTCGTCTATACACCTCGCCTTAAACCAATTTACTAATTTAGATACAGCATTATTTACTTCGTTATATTTTAACAATTGTCGTTTTAATTTGAAAATTAATGAAGTGTCATCAGCAAATAATACTATATTATGGATATCCCCTACTATGTAAGGTAATTCATTAATATAGACAAGAAACAGAAGGGGGGCGGGAATTGAGCCTTGAGGAACGCCTATTTGTTCTATCGAACCGGAAGAGCTCATACTATTAATGAATAGAATAGAATAGAATATTTTTTTATTCAATATACATTACATATGTAATTCTTATTGAAAGTCATTTTTTACTTTACCACTGGCCATGTATTCATTTATACTATAATAACCATTTTTATACAGTTTCAGCTTAACAAAACATTTAAACTTAGTAATAGAGAGAGCCTGTACACTTTCCGGGACCTTGTTGTAATATGTAATACATTGCCCTAAGAATAAATTACTGACTCTGTGGAGTCGAGAAACTGGTATCACTAGCTTGTGTTTGTTCCTAGTGTTTACAGAATGTATATCACTTTTTTTACTAAAACTACCTTTGATTTTGTGAACATATATTAAATTTTCTTTAAATTTATCTTTAAGAAGAGTTGTTTTAGATTGTAAATAGCTCTAATGGCCCTCTTATGTAAAACCAAAATAGTTTCTGAATCAGCCGCATTTCCCCATAGCAAAATCCCATAAGACATTATGCTATGGAAATAACTGAAATAAAATAATCTAGCTGTCTCGTCACTAGTGAGACCTCTAATCTTTTTACAGCATAGGCTACAGAACTTAGTCTGCTTGCTGATTTAAATATATGGGCGCCCCACTGAAGCTTTGCTTCGAGAGAGATGCCAAGAAAAACAGTGGATACAACAGGGCTCAGTTCCTCCCCATTTAAAAACACATTGGTATTCAGATTTTAAACATTCGTTGTTGTAAATGTAACACAATTAGTTTTATCTCCGTTTAAATGTAGATTATTAACGTTAAACCAATGCACTAATTTTGATATAGCATTATTCACTTCATCACACTTAAATGATTGACGTTTAAGTTTAAAAATCAAGGAAGTATCATCAGCAAATAATACTATATCATGAGTATCCCCTACAAGGGAAGGTAAATCATTAATATACACTAGGAACAAGAATGGGTCGAGAATCGAGCCCTGAGCGACACCCATTACAGTACAGGTGACCCGGAAGAACTTTTACCATTAATAATAACCTTCTGCATTCTATTACTTAAATATGCAATAATAAGTTTAAGCTCTGTGTTCTTGACACCATATTACTGTAGTACTGTAGCTTCCTGATTAATTTCTCATGGGGAACACAGTCGAAAGCCTTGGAAAAGTCACAAAATATACCCAAAGCATCCTCTGAATTCTCCCATGCACAAAAAAATAAGTTTAATAAGCTCAACTCAGTTGTCAAGCGACCCCTTGTAAAACCGAATTGATTTTTATATAGCAATTTATTAATATTAAAGAAACTTAACATCTGATCTAAAATTATTTTTTCATAAAATTTACTAAATGTTGGTAGTACAGAAATTGGTCTAAAATTGACGGGGTCTAATGTACTACCAGGACGAAGGATGACAACTTTTTGCGTTCTGTTACTTAAATATAAAACAATTAATTTAAGAGCATTACTTCTTACACCGTAGTGTTGTAGTTTCCTGACTAATGTTTCATGGTGAACACAATCGAAGGCTTTGGATAGGTCGCAAAATATACCCAAAGCATCCTGAGAACTCTCCCATGTATTGAAAATATATTTAATCAGCTCAACACTAACATCAGTTGTCAAGCGACCCCTTGTGAAACCGAATTGATTTTCATTAAAAATATTTAACATTTGATCAATAATAATAATAATAATAATGAGACATTGTGTAATCTTTTAAGATAAGAGAGATAAACTTTATGAAAATTAAAAACGTACCTAATTACTAGCTGGTAAAGCTAATGATATGTCAGGGTAGCTTCCTACGGAGCCAGATATTGCAGACCAAAACCACGGGCAACTACGCACCGCACCGTGACTCTTTCAAAGATGCGTATCCGTATGTGCGGGTCCGAGATTCGAAGCCATTTTGTCATTCTAAATGCCTGTAGTGAGTGTATAGAACCGGAGACCCTTTTTACTACAAACGAGGCATTTCATCTTAGTCGTCAGGGGTGAAAACACATCTGCATTTTGATTCTTAATCGAGAATAAATGTAGATGTCTATGGGCCACAGCAACCACTTACCATCAGGTGGACTGTGTGCTCGATAGTCACCCTTATTCTATAAAAAAAACCGGCAAAGTGCGAGTCGGACTCGCGCACCGAGGGTTCTGAACAAATCTGTAGGTATATAAGTTTAAAATTATTAAAAATATTTGTATTATATGACGTAACTATAAATTTATGCTTTTCGCAATTTTTACTTTATCTGTGAAACGTTGCTTTGTACCAAATTTCAAGATTCTGGGTTTACGGGAAGTACCCTCTAGGTTTTGATTCCCTTGCGAATGTCGAAATTTTGCGACATAAGCGGCTGTATCTTTTGATTTCGTTGGCTTAGACGTTTGATTTTTTTACAGCTCTAAGGGACAGTAGACTTGAGTATTTGATATGAATTTCAGCTTGGTACCTCCACCGGTTCCTGAGAAAAAGGGTCTTGACAGATAGACAGACAGACAGACAGACAGACGGACAACAAAGTGATCCTATAAGGGTTCCGTTTTTTCCTTTTGAGGTACGGAACCCTAAAAATATGACGCCTTGGCTCACAAGACCGCTGCGCCGTTGCGATGACTGCAGTTCGAGATTCTGGCTTTGTAGTTTTTACTTATTACTGCGATATAAGGAGTATCTGAGATTTCAGATATTTGAATTCGTTGAAGCAGTAGTACCTGATGTACAGGAATTTTTTGGTACTCAAAATTAACTCTGGCTTAGGAAAAGAATTTTAAGCTTAGAAAAAATGTATTATAATAAAATTTGAATATATAAAAAAACATTTAAGTAAAGCTATCTGTAACATACTTATTCTCACTTTTTATTGGACGCCGCTAAAATATCGCCGCGTACAAGGTGGCAGCGCGGTCGCTCAGCGCCAATGACGCGTCGCTCAAAAAAAACACTAGATTTTGAAATTGTAATGTCCGCACTCCTCAACCATGTGCCTCAACATTGCGACCGCTGTCGAAGTTTCAAGTATTTGTATTTTAATATTACGTGTCCGCTTTAAATGCAGCACTTGGACTATCCCGAAGGCTCCCAACTTTATCAGCTATCAATTAGCTAACAATTTATTAAAAAATGTCCAGCTGGGTTTCTTGCTGGTTCTTCCCAGGGCAGGACAGATGTAATTTCCGAACCAGTGGTAAATTAAACAAAAGAGTGACTTTCAATATATATTATTTATAATATTGTTTAAAAAATGTTTCTATTTCTATTATATTTCCGTCGTATACAATAATTTTTATCATTATTTTAATGTCTACCTCAAGCGCGTATACTAGACCTACAAGTTTCTACACTCAACGTACAGAAAAGAAGACATATGTACGTACAGCTTTAGCAGTAGTCTACTGTTGGATATAGTTCCTTCCCATAAAGAAAGTGTTGCTGTTACTCGTATGGCCACGTTTTTTATCGGCAGGTAGATTTGCTATCACAGTACAGTCTAGTGCGGCTTAGTGATTTTATCACGTTGTTTTTCTTTGCCCTAAGCTCAGTCAATACTTAAAACAGTATTTAACAATTTCATGTTGCTGACACCTAGCACCTAACATCTGCAATCTGTTACCTCACATCGAACGAGAAGCGCATACACCACTGTGCGATTTATAAGATGTTTTCTTTCTCGCACAACTTCCTTGTGGAATCGATTACCATCAGCGATTTTTCCGGACTGATACGACTTGGGTTCGTACTACTCGGACGATACTACGAGGGACCTTCAAGAAAAGAGCCTACTCCTTTTTAAAAGGCCGGCAACGCATCTGCAATTCCCCTGGTTCCCCTGGTGTTGCAGTTGTTCATGGGCGGCGGTAGTCACTTACCATCAGGTGAGCCGCATGCTCGTTTGCCCCCTCCTATAAAAAAAAACACATACACACCTGCCCGAGTCACCTTCGATTTTTTCAGAATTTTCTAAATTGATTTAACTTAGAGAGTTAAGTATTTTCTATCCTTATTTATTACTTTTCACAGACAGTTTATGTAAAGTCGTGTTGTAGTGCTGGAAATTTATCAGTCACGATACAGAAGGCGCATTTGAGAGTCAAAATTGTCTGAGCATGAATAATTAATTGGCGAACATTGATATGACAAGAACTGTAAGATTTATTTAAGGATTTCAATCCGAACAATAAACGACGATAAGGTTAAAGTTGTTTTTAAAATTCTACCGAATTTGGGCTAACGGCAACATGCAGATAATATCAGGCTTAGGTTCAAAACACAATTTTGGTTTTATTGCATTTATTTCAACTTTATGGTTGTTTCTAAGTTTTCAAGCCTATTGAATTCGCCTCATAAAATACTTATTATAACTTACTATGAATTTATTCTGTTAAATCAATTTTACTTATATAAAGATGTCACTGACATCGGAAGCTTTTTGAAGACCTTTAGGTTTAATTTTTTTTTCGAGGGCAGCGGCCACAAGGTACCTTGAGCATGCTCTGATATAGCCTTCGATCGTATTTCATCATTAGAACGGTCGGTCGATGAACTGAATGAATTATTCAAAGGTAATTATTTCGCAATTTAATCATATGATAAATAATATTAACCGCGTGTTGTAGGCCGATGGCATTCAGGTTGGCCTCATGTGACAAACATTTTTGTTCAATTTTTATGATGACTTCAAGTATTTGTATCAATAGAATTTAACGTTTTTGTGAAGTATTAAAACAAAAGAAAAAAGGAAATACAGAAGCATATAATTACTAACATGTTTCGTCTATCTATAAACAGACTTGTAGATACTCTGTGAGGTAGACTCAAAATGATATTATATTGATTAGACTGATCATAGCTTACCATTTTTATATGTGTATTTATATTGCATGTATTGCGTCTATTTATTCATTATTTACAACTTATTGCAAATTTAGTAGCGTTGTAGCTTGTAGATTACTTTGCAGAAATCCGCTGCTGGCGTCGGGAATGCTGGCGCTTGCGAGTGCTCGTTTTCCCTCGCCTTCACGTAACAGACTCGAGAGAGAAGTTAGATGCGTGGGTAGAGATAAATGTGCGCCTTGTGTTTCGGGACACATAAACTGAAGGAAAAGGGGGACGAGATGTCCTACTTTTCTTTCAGGAATTGTATGACTGGTGATGGGGAGCAGCAGTGGTGTGTATGGGTAAATCTTTCAAAACTACAGGCCTTGCATAAATTCATCAGTTAACTTATATAGGCTGGTAAAGAAGAAAAGATTGTTTGGATGTAAAATTTATTTTATCTGTGTACCTATTTAAAACAACACTACCACTTCTACAAAATGCCGTGATACCTACTATCCATCTTGTATTTCCGTGTATAGAGTTATAAACATACGCTTAGTCCTCATAAATATCCAATCGGTGTATACGAAAACAACGTAGCTCTACTTGCCGTCCGGCGGCGCGCTGTTTTTTTTTACACTATGTCCGACATTACTGCGTAGGTAAATTTTTGATTTAGAATATGTTATTGATAATGTTACCAGTATATTAAGAGTTAAGTCGTAATAATAGCTTGGCGCCAAAATTGCGCGTAAAAACTTCAACCGACCGTGACTCGGCGCGCAAAAAATTGGAGAGGTATTGAACGTGTAGATTATGATTAAATTAGAATCCCTGTAGAACTTCCAAATGTAGGTATGTAGATTCTTAAAGCAAAAAAAACTCTTAAGCGCAATGAACCTAATGGCTGGTGTATGTTTCCATCGAATGATTGTCATTCTTTGTATAATTAGTCAGGTCGAGGAATTTGTCCATTACATAGAATTTTTAATTACAACAAAAATATAAATATGCTTCAATTACCACCTTCACGACATTGTCACATGCAAATGCATTCTACAACTAGGTCTGTTAACGAGTAAACTATCATCATAAATAACCTAGATAATGTCAGTCCACGACAGGTCTTGACATTCGACGACTTACTCAGGTATTCCATCCTAATTAAGGTCAAAGATAAAGAAAAGAATATAAACATTTTATGATGAGCTAGCCTATTTGTATCTATTTATTTAATGTGTTATTTTTAGTTATTATATTATTATCTGTTTATTTAATAACCCATTACCCCATCTTGTTATTATTTTATCTCTATCTCTATGACAGTATAAAACAAAGTCGCTTCGGTTAGATCTTTTAAACCACGCAACTGATTTTAATGCGGTTTTCATCAATAGACGGAATGATTCAAGAGAAAGGTTTATATGTATCCGCCCCGGCTTTGCACGGGTGATTTCTGGATCTCGACAACAGCGCCACCTACCGCGTCAAATTGTGAATTAGATCATCCAAGGACCCACTTAAACACACCAAAAACTTCATCAAAATCGGTCCAGCCATTTTCGAATTTTTGCGGGACTAACAGACAGCAATTATTTTTTTTTTACCTATATAGAGATATAACCCTTCTGTTCGTGTGTGTATAACTGAATAGACAGACTGACAGATTTTGTTGAAATTTTGTGTGTGTAATTAAGTTGATTAGAGAATGGTTTTTATTCACAACGGGAACCGGTAGGTGGCGTTGTTGTCGAGATCCAGAAATCAACCGAGCGAAGTCGGGGCGGGTCGCTAGTTATTTAATAATATAATTAATGAAAGTAACAAGTGAGTAGATAGTAAAAAGAAGCAGTCACACAATTTTGGTTGCAATAGGATAGAAAAGACACGTGTGCTCTGGAGTTACGCCTCTTTTCCGGTACTCCAAGGCGTGCGAAGCCCTTCGATCGAGCTTGCCACAAAGCGCTTCTTTTGAAGCTCCCTTCTTATGGGCTTCCTGAGAAATTGTGCACTTGGATCGCCATATTTCTTACAGATCACAGCATCAAGGTCGTAGTAGATGGTGCATGCTCAGATTAAGTCTATTAATGCTGAGCTTTCACAAGGCTGCGTGCTATCAAAGTACACTTTCAAGTCACTCTATCGAGTCCGGAAGTAAGGTCTCATCATAACTCACAAAACGAGCCCAAACTCGGTGCATCTAGTTCTCGTCGTCGGGGAGTTCCAGGACTTACGCTGTTTCTGCTGTTTTGCATATCAATTATATGTTTCAAGCCGGTACCATTCATAGCTACGTGGACGACAGCACTGGTGATGCTTTATATACCAGCCCTGCCAATATTTCTCGGGAGAACGAGTACCGGAACAAACTCGTGTCTGAAGTTGAAACTTTGTTGAATAAAGTCCCGGATTGGGGGCGACTAAATCTAGTCCAGTTCGATCCCCAGAAGACAGAAGTTTGCGTGTATTTGCGTGTATACCGCTAAAAATACCACTTTGTCGTATCTTCTCAGTTTCAGGGTACTTCCCTCGTTAACTCAGCCAGTATCGGAATCGACATAATATGGAATGATGTCCAGTTTCGTGTTCATTTGGAAGAGCGTACAGTATTTCATGCCGGCACACCGCTTGCAACTTTACAAGGCGCTGGTTCAGCTTCACACTTCACACTGCCAGTTCCTTCCACTTGACCGCATCCAGCGCAGAGCGGCTCAAATCGTCGAAAACCGAATTTTCTCCGATCGGCTCATTTCACTGGCGCTGCGAAGGAATGTTGCATCCCTTTGTATTTTCTATCGCATTCACCTCGGGGAATGGTGGTCTGAGGAATTGTTTGGATTGTGAATACCACACTGATTAATAAACGAAACTCGACTCTCAAGTGTGTGTACTTGAGTGCAAGTCACAGAACAGTATTTTGAGATAAGTACAGCGTTTTGAGATACTATTTTTATGTGTCTATTAATTAGCAACGATCTGCTGATGCTGATATTGTAATGAGAGGGTATCAAATGATAACGCACTTCAGTTCGTCGTCGAGTAACGCTTATTAATACGGGTCGTAGAGCTAAAAACATTTTTCTGCTACCTGCGAGGTCAGACATACAAAAATCAAAATATGGCCCTAGTTTTTGAACCAATTCATTTATGCATTACATCCCACCAACGTCCACTGCCTAATAACAACATAGGCCTTCCCGTCTTGGCATGCTTGGCAGGCGTTTTGGCAACTGTTTTCTTTCCTCTCACTTGTGGTTTTTTTACCTGATATGGGTAGTGGGTATTTTTATACCGCCATTACTAATGCCAGGAAAATTAGTAGAGTCAAGGATGATAGGAGGTAGGCAAAACCAAAATTAGGATAGGAAAAACGAAGGTAGGATATAAAACTATCTATGATGATGGCCTGTGTTTCCTTAAGATTAATGCCTATACCAGTGTATATAACAGTGGTAGAGCCACGCGGCAGCTTTTGCTGTCGCACGGATGGGCCGGCTCGAACCGGGGTGGTACCACGACCTCACAGAATACCAGCGTGAAGTAGAGGTTTACCTCTGCGTTTCGCTTGGTGAGTGCAGGTGGCCGGAGGCCCTTTTTACTGGAAATGAGGCATTCCATCTTAGTCCTCACGGGTGACAACGCATCTGCATTTTGAATCGCAAACGAGGATAGATGTAGATGTCTATGGGCCGCAGCAACCACTTACCATCAGGTGGACTGTGTGCTCGTTTGTCACCCTTATCCTATAAAAAAAATCAGCTTACGGGTAGCCACGCTGCAGAGTAATATGGCTACAGCACGAATGGGTAGATTCAACCAGGGAAGGACCAGACACGCACAGAATAGTAACATTATGCGACTATGCAACTAAAGTCGTGCTTGTTTATTTTCTACTTCTGTTTGCCTGTGCTCATATTACTTTGACATTACCGAAACGGTAAATCAGTGAGCTGAGATGCATATGTCCAACTGATGCAGTAGTAGCCCTAACCATTAAGTAGACTATTATCAGCGAGATTACAGTAACTTTCATTGATTAAATTATAAAATAATAATAAAATTTTACACGTGGTAGAGCCATGCTGCAGCTATATTAGTAGTATAGTTGTAGCACGAATGGGTCGGCTCGACCGGGGAAGGACCACGCTCTCACAGAATACCAGCGTAAAATAGCAGTTTAACACTGCTATGTTTCGTATAGTGAGTGTAGAGAACCGGAGAACCTTTTTACTGGAAAAGAGGCATTCCATCTTAGTCCTCACGGGAGACAACGCATCTGCATTTTGATTCGCAAACGAGGATAAATGTAGATGTCTATGGGCCGCAGCAACCACTTACCATCAGGTGGACTGTATGTATGACAAGATAGGAATGGAAAATTAAATATATATATCACAACATTCTACTCTTAAGAATAAATTAGCAACCCGCCCCGTCTTTGCCTGTTATTTATATTTAATTTTGTCGTTATTTAGATTTAAGAAAATCATTAAAGGCCATTTACTTTATCAATTTTTTCAGTGCTCAAAAAAATCTCGAAGTTATTGGGATAAAGTATTGCCTAAAACACACCTAGCATTGTTCTCTATCTGTTAGTAAAGTTTCATTATAATCGATCCAGTCATTCCGAAGGTTAGCCCGGACAGACATACAGATAGGCAATTTTTCTGCCGACTTCCAAAAAGGAAACGGTACTCAATATAACTCAGTACTGGGAGAACCGATTTCGATGATTCTATTTTTATATGAAAGCTGATACTTCTCGTGTGGTCCCACATGAATTTGATCAAGCTCAGACCAATAGTTTTTGAGTTATTCTTAATAATTTATATTGAAGTCGGCAGTACAAAATTTTTAATTTTAAATAATTATTGAAAATGGATATTCATGTATCAATGGCATGCAAATAAACCCCTCAGCGAAATAAATGGCAGTTATTTCTATATTACAAACAGGCACTTCAATTTTATTTATATAGCAATTATTTATCACTATAAATAAAAATTAAGTGTCCACCTGTAATATTTTTAACTAGCTTCTTTTGATGTCGGGGGTTACTTGGATGTTATTAAGATATGAATAACCATTTTTAGAGTTCCGTACCCAAAGAGTAACCAATGGAACCCTATTACTAAGCCTCCGCTGTCCGTCCGTCCGTCCGTCTGTCTATCGGTGGACTGTATCTCATGATCCGTAATAGGTAGACAGTTGAAATTTTCACAGAATGTTTATTTCTGTTGACACTATAACAATAAATAACAAAAACAAAATAAAGGGCACTCTCCTATTAGAAACGTGGTACGGAATCGTTCATGCGCGAGTACGACTCGCACTTGGCCAAGTGGAATTTGCTACAATTTTTGTCTGCATATATGTGTGTCTGTCTGTCTGTTCGTGCTAATCTTCAGTATGGCCAAAGCGATTGCGATGGAACTTTAAGAACGGAAAGATAACAGTGCCAGAAGTGATCTAGTCTACAAATACAAATAGGTGACTTTCCTGGAAAATCAAAACACTGATAAAATAAATAGTTTTTGATGATTATCTTAATATATCTAAATGGCGCAACGTTAATAGTTCTCAGCAAGGCGAAGCCGGGTCTGGTCCTTGTATAAATAATACATTTTTAGAGATAAACACTGTGAAATAGCAGCATATTGCTGCAGTGTATCGTATAATGAGCGTCGACAGCTGAACACCGTTTATCAGATGACTTAAGGTCAATTATAGAATAAAATTACAAGAATATTTAACAGTGGTAGAGCCACGCGGCAGCTTTTGCTGTCGCACGGATGGGCCGGCTCGAACCGGGGTGGTACCACGACCTCACAGAATACCAGCGTGAAGTAGAGGTTTACCTCTGCGTTTCGCTTGGTGAGTGCAGGTGACCGGAGGCCCTTTTTACTGGAAATGAGGCATTCCATCTTAGTCCTTACGGGTGACAACGCATCTACATTTTGATTTGTAATAGAGGATAGATGTAGATGTCTATGGGCCGCAGCAACCACTTACCATCAGGTGGACTGTGTGCTCGTTTGTCACCCGTATCCTATAAAAAAAAGACACTGCATAATAATTAACCAAAAAAATAAAAACGAAAGTGAAACATGAGAAGCAAAACATTTAATACTATTTGCACTATTATACAGTGGCGTAGCTATGCCACTTAACTAAATACTTTAAAGGTGCTAAACTACTTCATCATCAGCTCCTTCTCGCCCGCTGCAGGGCATAATAAACCAAAGCTACTATGTAGTATGTGTAACGCAGCAGCAGGGGCGTAGCTACCGCCGTATCGGCCGTATCAATGATACGGGGCCCCCGGGCTACAGGAGCCCCGAACGCGTGTAAGCAAAAATTCCAAGGACTTCTATGGGACAGGAAAGGCTATCACTATTGTCTATATTTATTTATTTATTTATTTATTTAAGCCTTTATTTCCCAAAAAAGAATTACACAAAATTAAATATTTAACAAAATTGCATTTACATTTACAAAAACCAATCATGCTTCAAAAAAAACTTCAACAAACATTTAGATATTAAATTTCCCAGAATTTAGAATAAATTTTATAATTTATACTCAATAAATCGTTAAATAATATCATTAAAATGAAATATCAATTAACTACATTTTATAATTATCAAATATAAAATAATAAAATGAGATTACTCAATTAAACAATTTAAATCTATTAACAATAATAAAATATGTAATGGTTAGTTATAACATGTTATGAAAATTAATTTACAGCAGATTAGTTATGATAACATAATATTCAAATTATTACTTTTTACTAATCATTGACATTTTTATTTGGGTACCCATTTGCGGGTGAAGGCCTCCTCCATCTTTTGCCATTTTTGTTTATCTTGTGCGAGTCTCATCCAGGTGTGGCCAATTGTGGCCACAATGTCATCACACCATCTGCGCCTGGGCCTACCGCGTGGCCGTGGTACTTCGCGAGGGTACCATTGGAGGACTCTCTCACTCCAACGTCCATCTGTAGCTCTTGCAACGTGGCCTGCCCATCTCCATTTTAATTTACATGCTAATTCTGCAGCATCTATTACTTTAGTTGTTTTTCTTATTTCTTTATTTTTTTGTCTATCTCGTAACTTAAGGCCTAACATGTTCCTCTCTATTGCACGCTGAAAGACCTGAAGTTTGTTTATTATTGTTTTTGTTAGTGCCCAGCTTTGACAGCCATAGAGTAGTGATGGAAGAATAATAGTATCCATTGCTTTCTTTTTTAGTCGCGTCGGTATAGGAGACTTAAATATTTCTTTTAGTGACCAGTATTTTCTCCAAGCACTTTTGCATACCTTAAGCGAAAGCGCAAGGTGTGTTCTACTATCGCCTAAAAATTAAGATTCCAACATTTTATCGAATAAAATCGTATCTAGCAATCATATTATACATATAAAAGATATAAAAAGCACATTGTTAGAAAGATAAATGATTGTTGAACTTATTAATAATTTTTTAAAATCGATTAATTGCTATTTTTAAATAAAAAAAAGGGTTTTAGTGGCTTATGGTGTGGATTTATCATGTCCCTGTGGCTTGTAAACACAATAACTTTTGAAAATATTAATTGTTTAACTCAATCTATTTTTTAATCTCTTCATCGATCATGTGGGAAGCCACTGAATGTAAATGGCAGTGTAGTTTTGTTTTGTTTAGCTATAATTAATTTTTTTCGGCTCCAAAATGGCGAAATTTTCGTTGATTTGTTAGCCTCGTATAAAAATTAATTCTGTAAATGGGAAGCTACAGCCACAGAGTAGTAATGAGTAGTTTAGTTTGGCTCACAGAGTACATTATATATAGGAAATAATGTAAAATAAATAAATTATACTGAAAATTTAATTACAAATTTGTTTTGTAACAAAATAGTAAGTTAGCAAGGTTCGATTGTATTTTAAACTATTCATTAATTTGTTTGATTCTAAATTGGCCTAGCATGGCTAAATTTAAAAAAGCGACATCTACTGCAACATGGACAAACTGTCATGACATAATAATACCTCTAAGAAAAATTATAGTATGGAGTATGGACTGTTATGCCTCCTCTACACTACTCGCGAAGTAGATCGAAGTAGGACGAGGCGAATAGTGTAGAGAGTTACTTCGATTCACTTCGTCCAACCTCGCTTCGCCTCGGGCGACTTCCGATCGCTGTCGGTTTTTTGCGCCAGAGTCAAAGGACTTCACGAAGTACCCTGAAGTTACACGAAGCGTCTCACTACACTGCTCGGCGTACGCCAGTTATAATTTTTTTTTTATATATAAATATTAAATATGTAACTTTCTACATAATTATTAATTTAGTTAACGCATTGACGTCATACTGTTCACACAATTAGGTACATATTGCAGCTGTCTCTTGAACGTCATTCATGTTAACGGTGCGGGAGACTCAAGACGACTGAGCTCTTCGCGAAGTAGCACGAGTGTGTGGTCACGTTGTTCGGACTGCGATCGACTTCGACGAGCACTTCGTCGAAGTTACTTCGCGAGTAGTGTAAAGGAAGCATTATGCTTATGCCACTGGTTTGGCTTCAGTCTTGCTGCAGTCACCTTCGTGAGTGGACATTGTATCGCTTGTTTGCAGCGGCTCAAAAAGATCGCTGTACAAATACACAATATTCGAATAACCAAATTTCTTAAATACTTAATTATAATAATAATAAGACATTTTTTTATTACAATATTTAAAAGCACAGAATAAATAATAGTAGTACGTACTAAAAGCAAGTAGTATAATTTCTTTTTTTGTCATGGGTGACATTTTCATGGTTTTCGAGGGTGTTGAAACCGATAGGGTTGTCGAAATGTAAATCCAAGATGGCGGCCGCAATAGGTATCAATTTTTTCATCATGGGTGTCATTTTTATGGTTTTCGAGGGTGCTGAAGCCGATAGTGCTGTCGAAATGTAAATCCAAGGTGGTGGCTGCAATAGGTATAAATTTTTTCATCATGAGTGTCATTTTCATGGTTTTCGAGGGTGTTGAAGCTGATAGTGCTGTCGAAATGTAAATATAAGATGGCGGCTGAATTAGGTACCAATTTTTTCATCATGGGTGTCATTTTCATGGTTTTCGAGGGTGTTGAAGCCGATAGTGTTGTCGAAATGTAAATCCAAGATGGCGGCTGCAAAATATATCAATTTTTTCATCTTGGGTGTCATTTTCATGGTTTTCAAGGGTGTTGAAGCCGATAGTGCTGTCGAAATGTAAATCCAAGATGGCGGCTGCAACAGGTATCAATTTTTTCATCATGGGTGTCATTTTGATGGTTTTCGAGGGTGTTGAAGCCGATAGTGCTGTCGAAATGTAAATCCAAGATGGCGGCTGCAATAGATATAAATTTTTTCATCTTGGGTGTCATTTTCATGGTTTTCGATAGAGTTGAAGCCGATAGTGCTGTCTAAATGTAAATCCAAGATGGCGGCTGCAAAAGGTATCAATTTTTTCATCATGGGTGTCATTTTCATGGTTTTCGAGAGAATTGAAGCCGATAGGGTTGTCGAAATATATATCCAAGGTGGCGGCTGCAATGGGTATAAATTTTTTCATCATGGGTGTCATTTTCATGAGTTTCGAGGGTGTTGAAGCCGATAGTGCTGTCGAAATGTAAATCCAAGATGGCAGCTGAAGTAGGTACCAATTTTTTCATCTTGGGTGTCATTTTCATGGTTTTCGAGAGTGTTGAAGCCGATAGTGCTGTCGAAATGTAAATCCAAGATGGCGGCTGCAGTAGGTATCAATTTTTTCATCATGGGTGTCATTTTCATGGTTTTCGAGAGAGTTGAAGCCGATAGGGTTGTCGAAATGTAAATCCAAGATGGCGGCTGCAGTAGGTATCAATTTTTTCATCATGGGTGTCATTTTCATGGTTTTCGAGAGAGTTGAAGCCGATAGTGCTGTCGAAATGTAAATCCAAGATGGCGGCTGCAGTAGGTATCAATTTTTTCATCACGGGTGTCATTTTCATGGTTTTCGAGGACGTTGAAGCCGATAGTGCTGTCGAAATGTATTTAAACTACTTTAAAAATTCCGTATAATCATGTTATACGTAATTTTTTTAATGCGCTTAAGGTATGCTCAATTGGATTTACCAATATATTTATTCTGCGGTCGACTTCATTTTCAGTTTGGTTTGAAAAACAAATGTTTTGCCCAAGATAGACATAGTTGTCTACATACTTTATCAATGTATTTTGCACCTTCGTAGGCACTCTAACGCTGTTAGTTAGGAGACTCGTTTTTTCAGTATTCATATGGAGTCCACACTTTCGGCTTTCTATATCTAGAAATATCAGCATGTGTTCTAGTTCAGCATGACTTTCACTGATAAGGATAACGTCATCAGCGAATCGTAGGTGGCTTAAATACTCGCCATTTATTTTTATGCCAATATTATGCCAATTAAGTTGTCTAAAAACATGTTCTAAAATTGCATTAAATAAATACGGCGAGATAGGATCCCCTTGTCTCACTCCTTTCTGGATATTAAATGGTGTTCCTTTTCTCTCTAGTTTAACCACAGCCTTGCTCTGTTTGTATATCTCCTTCAGGATTTTGATATATTTAATATGTACTCCTTGTTCTTGGAGCGTCAGCCATAGGTATGTATGATATATAGAGTCGAATGCTTTTGAATAGTCTACAAAAGCGATGTAGAGTTTTTTGTTGTATTCATTATATCTTTCAATAATTTGTGTGACAGTGAATATGTGGTCATTTGTAGAAAAACCCGCTCTAAACCCTGCTTGTTCTCTCGGCTGACTTTCTTCTAAAGTTTTTAAGATTCTTTTTAGTAATAAGCTGGTAAACAATTTATATATTGTCTGAAGTAAGCTTATTGGCCTATAATTACCCATATCTGATGGATCTCCCTTTTTGTAGAGAAGAGTAATTATAGCAGTTTGTCAGTCAGAGGGTATTAATTCTTTTGCAAGGATTTGATTGAACATAATTGTTAAGATAGGTGTAAGGGGCTCTTTGATCGCTCTTAGTATATCATTTGTAATTCGGTCTTCTCCAGGACTTTTTAGTGTTTTTAGTTGTTGTATAGCATAGCTTATTTCACATTCTAAAAATTGCGGAACGTTCTCGCAGTCTGATAGGTCTAATTCTTGAGTTTCTTTTTTACAAGACATACGGCATTCATACAATGATGTATAGTATTTAGTAGCTATTTCTAATATTTGGTTTCTATTAGTTATTTGAGAACTATGTTTTGTTAATTGTGCAATCCAAGTTTTGTGAGAGTCTAACCTTTTATATGCTCTTTTGATTGACGCTCTCTTTTCCAGTTCTTCTTCAATGATTTTATATCGATGCTCTTTTCGACTATTATGTATTTGTTTTTTAATGAGTTTGTATAAGGATGAAAGTTGTTTCTTTTCAAATATTGTTTTATTTTTCTTTTCTTTTAGTCGTGTTCTTTCTTTTATAAGTCTAGCAATGTTTTCCTGTATTGGTAGAGTATTTTTACATCTCTTTGGAAGATTATTGTTGCAGTTTCTGATTTTCGTCACTAGAGTAGTATACGTTTGTTCAATGTTTGTAAATTGTACTTGTTTAACGTTATCTGTGAATAAAAAATTTAGATATTCTTTTTCTGTAGCTGTTAAACCGGTAGTGGATCTCTTTCCAAAGTGTTTTCTAGATGGAATTCGTTTATAATTAAGTAGTATCGACGCTCTAACTAACCTGTGATCCGTAGGGTGTGTTGTTGATATCATTTCAATGTTGTGGATACTTGTTTTATTTCGTGCTAGGATGTAATCAATTTCATTTCGTGATACTCCATTTGGATGTATCCAAGTCCATCTACGATTTGGTTTCTTCTTAAAGTATGTATTTGTTATATGTAATTTATTTTCGAAACAAAAATTAATTAGTGTGTTGCCTCTTGGACTTCTCTTACCGTATCCCCATGGGCCCATGATTGACTTGTCATCAGTTGTTGGCATGCCAATCTGTGCATTGAAGTCCCCAACAACCAGTGTGTCCTTATTAGTGTTATTTATTGCTTTTTGGAGATCCTTGTAGAATCTATCTATGTCTTCTAATGATGATTGTTCCGTAGGTGCATACACCTGTATTATATTAAATGTTTTGCATTCAAAATTTAACTCTAATCTAGCAACTCTATCTGATATTGGTATAAAATCTATAATATTCTTTTTTAATTCTTTTTTAATTAGAAATCCAACACCATTTCTATTTTGTTTTTGACCGTAATACATAAAAATATAATCTTTGTTTTCTTTAATTTCTTTTCCTTCTAGTTTCGTTTCAGAAAGTCCTATAATATGCCAATTTATTTCAGAAATACCATGTTCCAGTTCGATAAATCTTGACACATTTATAAGTGATCTCACGTTTAACGTAGCTATATATAGGTAGTTGTATTTTTTGTTAGCAGTTTCTTTATGTTTACATATGGAGGGTTGTGGTCTATTACTCCCACGGGGACCAGCCGTGTTGGGAGAGTAAATGTTAGTTTTGTTAATGGTAATTGATTTAGGAGGAGGGACAGGTGGTTGCTACTGTTTGTTTTGAATTTCGTGCTGAGAACCGTGAATTTCGTGCTGATAACTTGAAGAAGAAGCGGGAGGAGAGTCCAGTTCAGTTTCTTTTGATAATAAATATTTTTTCATATCGACTTTACTCTTTTTAAAAGTTCGATGCGCGTGTGAGAGTGATTGTCTGTTTTGTTGTATTGCGTAGAGTTGGTGGCTTCAGGTGATTTAGAAGGTTTTCTTTTTTGATATATTAAACTGTCTTTATTCGTACCCAAGTAGACAATTTTGTCGCGTCTTAGCACAGCATTTTTACCCTGACTTCTAGCCATTTCCACTTCTTTCTGGAGCTCTTTTCGTATTTTCAGTACATGTGGTGTAAAATCTTCTTTAATATAGTAGTTAGTACAGTCTAATCGTTTTTTTCTTTTTAATATTTTTATTTTAAGGTTTAATTTACAAAACGTAATCTTAATTGGTCTAGGTTTTTCTCTCTTCCTACCTAGTCTTAAGGCTGATTCTATATCTTGTAAGGTACAATTTGCGTTCAAGTGTTCATTTAAAAATTTAATAATATTATTTTCTAAATCTTCATAACTTTTTTCGTTTTCCTCTAGCCCAAATAAAACTATGTTTTTCATCCTTATTTGTTTTTCTATCTTTTCTAATGCATTTTGTTGGTTATTGATAATTTCCTCCAGCTCTTCATTTTTTGACATAATTTCCTTAAATTTTAAGTTCATATTTTCAATGATAGGCTTTGAAATATCTTCTTGTAAACTTTTTAGTTCTTTTCTTTGTTCCGTTATATCATCCTGCATTTTCTTTAGCATGTTTGTTATTTCTTCCATATTAATATGTGATTTTATTTCTTTCGATATTATTAAGCGACCTCTTGTGTCAAGTTACTATATATTTTATTGATTGTGTTTGATTCAGTTCGGTTTGTATTAGTATCTTCAAACTCCACTAGATGGGTTTTACTCGTAACATCTACTAATTAACAATAGATGGCGCAAACTTGATAAACTGTTTTTAAATGATTCAACGTATTGTTCGTTTGTTTAATTTTATAGGTTATAATTTTGAAAATACAATTATTCGATTATTTTCACCATATTTTTAGTTTCTTTGTATTTCATAAGTTTCTTTATAGCGAAATTTTAATGTGGAATTACTTCACTTTGACTATCAAATCATATTTATGGTTATAAAGTTCAAAATTTACACTTACATATTTAAGTATGAATTAAAGGTTTTCCTTTTCACACTGATGTTACACTAATATTTGTCCCACTTAAACACTTTTGTATTCACTTAATAACACACATTTTAACTTGTTTTGATTAAATAACAAATTTTAAATTCAGTTTAAGTACGGAGCTAAATTGTTTACACCGCACGCAGCGCCCTCCTTGTCTATATAATCAAAGAATTTAGTAAAACGGAATTCGTCTTCAGCTATGAATGCCGCCGAATCGTCTTCAGCTATGTTCGCCGAACAAAAGGCAAGAAAATTGTAATATATTTGATTTGAATTGTTTGGCTAGCTTCCCGGACGTCAGTCTGAGCGAGATTAGAATGGCTCTCCAGCATCTTAAAAACGGCAAGGCCCCAGGCGAGCATGGAATTACAGCGGAGCTTCTGAATGCGAGTGGAAAACCGGTACTTGAAGTCCTTCAGAAGCTCTTCGACCGAGAGGTTCATCGAGGGATTGAACTCGGTTGCGCAGCGTTCGGGAAATTACACATCTTCTCGTCAGGTATACCTCAAAACTTAAGAACGAAACTGTACAACCAGTGCGTGTTGCCAGTGATTACACATGGAACTGAGACGTGGTCCTTCACTGCTGGCCGGATGAGGAAGCTCAAGGTCGCTCAGCAAGCTATGAAGAGGGCTATGCTCGGAGATTCTCTGCGTGATAAATTTAGAAATGAGGATATCCGCAGTAGAACCAGAGTGACCGACATATACATAGGATTAGTAAGCTGAAGTGGTAATGGGCCGGCCATATAGCTCGAAGAACCGACAACCGATGGGGAAAACAGGTTCTCGAGTGGCGGCTTCGTACCGGCGGACGAAGTGTAGGGCGTTTGCCCACTAGATGGAGTGAGGACCTGGTAAGTTATGCAGGAAGTCGATGGATGCATGTGGCTCAGGACCGTGCTTTGTGGCATTCTTTGGGGGAGGCCTATGTTCAGCAGTGGACTTGTGAAGAGCTGTAGTAATGATGATGATGATGATGTTTGACTAGCTTATAGTTCCTAGGAGTATTAATTGTAAGTATTCATTTAAAATCAATAAATAATAATTTCAATTCAATGCAAGCGTTTTTGTTCCTTTTATAAAATCTTCACTCTTCATCGGGGCCCCCCAACAAATTTTGATACAGGGCCCATCTAAGGCACGCTAAGCCACTGCGCAGCAGATAATATTTAATCATACTTCCTAATCTACATATAATATATAGAAAAGAATCCCACAAAATACCAATGTAAAATAACAGCTTAAAGTTACTGTTTCGTATGGTGAGTGTAGAGAACCGGAGACTCTTTTTCCTAAAAACGGGACTATTTCATCGTAGTCCTCAGGAGTGACTACGCGCCCCATTAGCCTCCTCAAGGCCATGGGCAAGCTCTTCGAAAGAGTCATTCTCACTCGCATGAGGCTCCATCTGTTTCCCACAGACGGTGACCCTCTTGTCATCCCCCATCAATTTGGTTTCCGATCGAAACACTCTTGTCCCCAACAATTTCACCGTATTGTGTAATATATCCTCAGCGGTTTTTATCCTCGTCGTCATAAGACCATCGCGGTCTTTTTCGACGTAGCTAAAGCCTTCGATAGAGTCTGGCATAAAGGCCTTATCTATAAACTATACCGAATAGGTCTCCCCGATCGTCTAGTACGTCTCGGGGCCTCTTACCTAAAGCATCTTACCTTTTGTTTTAGACACGAAGGCACGCTCTCTTCTCAGCGCCCCATCAAGGCTGGTGTCTTTCAGGGCTCAGTACTTGCTCCTCTCCTGTACATTCTGTTCACCAACGACATTCCCATCCCGTCGAATGATGTTAAGCTCTCCCTCTTCGCCGAAGACACTGCCCTCTATTACAAAGGTACCTCGCTACCTTTCATACGGAACAAGATCCAAAAGTCAGTTAATGACCTAGGAGCTTGGTTCCAAAAATGGCGCATCGATGTGTACCCGGAGAAGAGCTCCGCCGTTCACTTCCATTATAAACAAGGCCGACTCAAAAACACTCCACCAATACGTATGCTAGGGACCCCTGTCCCCTGGCATACGTCTGCCAAATATTTAGACGTCACCCTTGACACGAGGCTCAGCTTCGGGCCTCATGTCAAAAGAGTAATCCGTCACGCACGTTTTTATCTGAGTAGGCTCAACAGTATGTTGGGCCGACACAGTAAAATGCCCCTCCGGAACAAGCGAAGCCTTTATAAGGTCTGTATACGACCAGTCATGTCTTACGCGGGCCCTATCTTTGCTCACACTGCCCCCAAAATTATTAATGAACTCCAAGCAGTTCAAAACCTCTTCTGTCGTCGAGCTACGAACGCACCTTGGTACGTCCGTAACGCCGAGCTCCATCGGGACTTAGAGCTCCCTACAACCCAACAATTTCTAAAAACACTCTCTGAGAACTTCTTCAAAACCTCAGAGTCTCATTCCAATCATTTTATTCGTGAGGCAGCTACTTACGCAGCCCCACTCCCCTCTCGCTATCGAGTCCGCAGGCCGAGAAACTCTCTCTCGGACCCGCCAAATAAAATTTCAACCGACCTGAACCGCCTTCTGGCGGCTCAGGCCGATTCTTCTTAAATTTGCCTAAGTAGGCTCTCCCTCAGCGGCTCGTAGCCACCTGCGCCCTCTTTTCCCTAAAGAGGGTCGCTTCCGATTGCGCAGAGAGGCCTCAACGGTTTCTGCCCATTCCGTAAAGATGGTTTTTAACGGGTATCACTTAGGCTCCCAGTTAGGATAGTTAGATACAGTGAGTTCCGCATAACCACGACAGACCGGCTGTCGTGGTATGCATAAAGCGTTTACCACCTCCTCGCGTATCGGGGTAGCCCTTTCCAATTGCTTCTGGGCGCAAAAAAAAGAGTGACTACGCATCTGCATTTTTATTCCTCATTGAGAATAAATATAGATGTCTATGGGCCACAGTATCCAATTACCATCAGGTGGACTGTATGCTCGTTTGTCACCCTTTTCTATAAAAAAAATTAAATAAATAAGTTCAGATTTAGCGATTTTGGAAAATAACTTATTACGCGGGGACCAGAAAAAAAAATTAATTAATGTTTTTTTTTTTATTTATAAGTCAGTGATATGGCTCAAATTAAAAATCTAAAGTGTATTTTAAAATACACTGGATTTTAAAATAATAAATTTCACATTTTAATTTTCATCAAAAATCTACCCAAAAGGGGTTGCAAAGTTTGTATGAAAAATATTGTATTAAGGCGCAGGTTGAGCAAAATGTCGCGCTAGTCGTTATTTGTGCGGTTTTTAGGAGCTATCTACTTTTTATTTAAAAGATATATCAACAAATAAAAAACACATTATATTTCTACATAATCTTGATTTCATAAGAACTATATCAATTTTTTTTTAAAGGAATAAATATTAATATAATCTCCTTACAACGAAACCACATAAATGTGAAATTATTATTGATAACATGCATCTCCTCGTAAAGTAAGTATTATTTTATTTTGCGATTTACACCAATGGATAGGCAATTTATTAATGACCTATGGAATTGATATGTGGTCCTTCACTGCTGGCCGGATGAGGAAGCTCAAGGTTGCTCAGCGAGCTATGGAGAGGGCTATGCTCGGAGTTTCTCTGCGTGATAAACTTAGAAATGAGGATATCCGTAGTAGATCCAGAGTGGCCGACATAGCCCAACGGGTTAGTAAGCTGAAGTGGCAATGGGCCGGCTATATAGCTCGAAGCACCGACAACCAATGTGGAAAAAGGTTCTCGAATGGCGGCTTCGTAACGGCAGACGAAGTGTAGGGCGTCCCCCGTTCCCCCCTAGATGGAGTGACGACCTGGTAAGTTATGCAGGAAGTCGATGGATGCAGGTGGCTCAGGACCGTGTTTTGTGGAATTCCTTGGGGCAGGCCTACGTTCAGCAATGGACTTGTGAAGGGATGTAATGGAAAGACTGACGATGATGAAAATATGAGGAAGTACAAAAAAATGAGATTTTAAATTTTTTAAATATGGCAATCAAAAAAAAACGAAATTTCATTATAATTTTACAAAAATTATATTAAGTTAAGGTTAAGGCAACTTTTATATTATGTCTAATGCAGTGGCCGAAAACTAAAATTCTAGTGGGCCGAAATATAAAATTTGGGGCCGAAAACTAGCATTTTACATATTTTTCACATCAAAAATTATTATAAAAAAGAGATTTTTCTTGTAGCATCAATGACACTAAAAGGCCGAAAACCAGCGCAACGACCCTACGCTGTGTGTATTTACATAAAATAGTTTATTGATGTTGAAAAAATACTACGTCCGTACAGTAGGTGGCGTCTTACATATTATTTCTTACGCGATCCTATATTGTAGCGAGTCGGCGCGGCACGGCATACAAAATGCTCAAGGTCGTTCGCATGGTGTAGCCCATTAAGACGCACATCCCAAAAACTAGACGTGGAAGTCTGACAGTAGCTGCCTTTTATGACGTAAGTATCTACTATGAAAGAATTTTGGAAATTCAATCCTTAGTAAGAGGGGCGTTACCATATAGTAGTGGTGTAAGAATGTCCACTACCCTATATCATCCCGTGGGTATCGTAAGGGGGCGACAGAGGAAATCAAATCAGGAGATGGGCAGCAGCGTCTTTTTAATAACGACTAAAAAAACTGTGATTGTCAACCCGCTTGCCTGCCGTGGCAGACTATGGCAAATTTCCCCCCTATGAGGCAATCTATGAGGATGGCCTATGTTCGGCAGTGGACTTTAATAGGCTGAAATGGTAACGGTAAAAGGGGTAATGGTAAAAAAAGGATGTTACATTACTATGAAACTTTTTATTTACCGGGGCCATTGACTTGAGACATACTGCCAGTACTCTTCTTATAGAGGGCCCTTTACATTACTTTGTTTATTAGAAAATAGGTAGATATTATTCTCTTGAATTAAAATAATAAAATTAACATTTTTTAGTTTTTCTATATCTAACGGGCTTTAAAACGAGGGTGCAAGTTCTATTTGAAAAATATTGATATGACAGACAGCTCAAACCGCAGAACTTGGAAGTATGAAATTATGACCACTTCTTGACTGAAGTGAAAACTTCTTTTTATTACGTAGGTATTATTTAAGGTAGGATTCTGTAAAACTCAAACCCTCAGAGAGTTAAATAAGGTGTTATAGTTTGTACGACACTTTTTATTTTACGGGGCAATTGACTGTTGAGTACTCTGTTGATAAAATAAATGAATAGGTACGTAGTTTACGATTTTTCAAAACAACCCCTTATTACCTAATAACTTCTTTTAAACTACGCAACTAAAAAAAATTCAGTCCGAACCGTTAGAGATTTGTTGGTCTGTTTAGATAAGTCGATTTTTTTATTTAACTAGGATATTATATTATGTATAACTTTTTCGAATGTCATTCATGGAGGCTGAAGAGCCCCTTCAGCTTGGGGCCCCGGGGCACTGCCCCGTCTAGCCCCAAGGCAGCTACGCCACTGCTATTATAGCATTACTATTTATAATTTTATGACACATTATAATAGGTATGTAATTAAATGAAACTATTTTTTGTTACGGATTCTATCGCGTTTAATTTAACTATTTAATTGCCGACGTCTCGGGTGCTTTGCAACACCCAGGTCACAGGGGGGACTAAATGTCATAGTTAGACCGACTTAGTCCTTAGGGTTGACAACGTATTCTGCATTTTGATTCCTAATCGTCAACTTACAATCAGGTGGATTGTGTGTTCGTCTGTTACCCTTCAACATCTTGATCACCAGTGCAGCCCATCAAAATCCACTGCTGAACATAGTCATCCTCTGATGACTATGTTCAGCAGTGGATTTTGATGGGTGATTCATATATGGCTTTTAGGGGGGATATTCGTGATAGTTGCTACGCTTGGCAGGTAAATTATGCAATTTTTTTTATTATTTTATTAGTTTTTATTATTTTGAGATGATATTAGCCACGCGGCAGCTTTTGCTGTCGCACAGATGGGCCGGCTCGAACCGGGGTGATACCACGACCTCACAGAATACCAGCGTGAAGTAGAGGTTTACCTCTGCGTTTCGCTTGGTGAGTGCAGGTGGCCGGAGGCCCTTTTTACTGGTAATGAGGCATTCGATCTTAGTCCTCACGGGTGACAACGCATCTGCATTTTGATTCGCAAAAGAGGATAGTTGTAGATGTCTATGGGCCGCAGCAACCACTTACCATCAGGTGGACTGTGTGCTCGTTTGTCACCCTTATCCTATAAAAAAAATGCTGTTGCCCATCTCCTGTATCATTTTGTTTTTATGTGGTGAGTTGCTGCAGCTAAATTAGTAGTATATAGTTGTAGCACGAATGGGTCGACTCTACCGGGGAAGGACCACGCTCTCACAGAATACCAGCGTAAAATAGCAGCTTAACATTGCTGTGTATCGTATGGGGAGTGTAGAGAACCGGAGACCCCTTTTACTGGAAAATAGGCATTCCATCTTAGTCCTCACGGGTGCAACGCATCTGCATTTTGATTCTTTATTGAGGATAGATGTAGATGTCTAATAGGTCACAGTATCCGCTTAGCATCAGGTGGACTGTGTGTTCGCTTGTCACCCTATGCTATAAAAAAATCCCTCTGCCGCCTCTTACGATACCCACGTAATATTATCGTGGATAATTTTACACCGCTACCATCTGGTATGTTGTTTACCCTTAGATAGTACTTATATTTACTATAACTTAATTTTATAAATGTCCGCTTATTTGTCACTCTTTATAACTCTGTTACAATAGAAGAAAAAGTAATGATCAGACATATTCATATAATTATTGCAAATTTATTAACAGTGTTTCTAATGTCTTCGTTAAATATAACATACGAATAGTATTGTCGATCTGGTGTGGATATGAACCTGCGACCTATTGTTATAATAGTTATTGCAAATCTCTTATGTGTTCCTAATGCCTGTAAGGACTTCTAAAAAATTACTCCAATTCAAAATACTAATAGATCAGTGATGATAGTGTCGATTGCTTTACGTATATCTTCACCAAAAGATTAGATATAATATGTAGATATGTCTGGTTATCAGCAAATAAGGGGTAGGAAGAAGATAAGTAGTTTCATACAGAATGGCAAGGAGTTGTTTCCTCCCGAGGAGGAGCCGTCAAGGGGCGACTGGCGCTATTGTCTGCAAAGGCATTCTCATGGCACTGACTCATAAAGTTGGAAAAGGGAAGGTGAAGAAAATAGTTTGTTTGCGATTAAGACACTAATACGTCTCGGATTTTGAATGTTGAATTTTGAATTCGATTTTTGAGACAGCAATGTCACGTCGGGCCGGAACCTAAAGCTTATTATTAGCAATGGTTTAGTACCACTACGTGTATTAATGCAACGTTAGGCGCACATATTGATCTATAGAAAATTTTATTGTCTCTCTGTAATATCAGAACCGAAAACCGATGGAGAAGAAAGATTCTCGAGTGGCTGCCTTGCACCGTTATGCGAAGTGTAGGGTGCCCCCCCCCCCCCTAGATAGATTTATGACCTGGTAAAAGATGCTATGTTCAGCAGTGGAGTTGTGAAGGGCTGTAATTAATGAATGAATGAATACCAAGATAACTGCCTTCTAGCTCAGTGGGTTGTATGCATGCTATTAACACGTGAATAAGTATTTTTTAAATTATCTGTCTGTCTGTCTGCCTGTCCGACGTAATCTTCAGAATGGCTGAACCGATTGTAATGAAACTTTATAAACGGATAGAGAACTCTACCAGGAGTGATCTAGGATATATTTTATCCATTTTATAAAAAAATAACATTTTTTTTTCATTGAAAAACGATCAAAAAGATAAGTTACTAAGTATATAAAAAAGATTTAAACACAACTTTTTTTGTTTGCTATTTACAAACTTGGCAGGCGGGCGGACAACCGCAGTTTCTTATTACTTAGGCCCGCTATATACATACGAAATTCCATTTCGAGATTCCGTTTCGGAATTCCGAACGGGTCGGCCACACACATACGGAATCACGTTTTACCCGCAAAATTTCGAACGGGAAAACTACCGTACGCGTGTGACGGGTCATAGATTTTATATGAACTTGCTGCGTTCGGAATCTCGAATCAGAATATCGAAACGGGATCCCGAAACGGAATTCCGTATGTATGCGGCTGGCCTTAGAGTTGTTATCAGGAAGATGCTGCTCCCCATCACCTGTTTCAGTTTCTCTCTATTGCCTTACAACACCCACGGGACGATATGGGGTAGTGGATATTCCTACACTGCCACTACACTGTGAGGACCTTTTTCACGTAAAATGAATTCATTTAAAATTTTATTCTAAAAAATTTTTTAAGTAGTAGTAAGTAAAGTTTTTAAGATTATATTAAAAAAAAATAAGAACAATTGAACTACCTGCCCAAAGACCTGAGATTTTGTTCAAGTTCTACACGGAAAAAATCGCAGCTAAAAGCTAGTTGTAAATATAGGAAACAATGGAGTTTTGGCGGGAACATAACCCACGGGTTTAGGTGAATTTTAAGATTTCGTGGGTACTTCGTTCATCGCTTAGGTGAATTTTAAGATTTAGTGGATACTCCGTTCACACTTTAGGTGGATTTTAAGATTTAGGTAATGATCCTGTTTTAGGTTGTATCAAATGCCTGCAAATGTGTCTGCAGTGACAATTTATCATCTGAGACTTATTTGTCGCCAATGATGAAACTTAATAAGATTTATTGGTGAAAATTTAATAAATACCTTGGCTGATGACCACTTAACGATCAAGGTTTTGACTTTTGAAAATGTATCTCAGAAATGAGAGCCCGTCCTCTTTAAGTATGTATCGAGGCGGGCCTTTCGCATTAATGACAAACACAGAAGGATGCGCCCTGAGTGACAGCTGCTCAAATTATGTACCGTACGCGCCGCCAGGCTGTACGTCTAGTCAAATGCTCTCCACTTAAGTCTTGGGCTAAGATTTCGGTGGAGAGTGTGCGTTTCCCATATAAATGGAACGCCTGGTATTCCAGACACTGCAATAGAATACCGTGTGTTTGCCATGACGCCAATCTGCACGCTCTGCCAAACAGTAGAATGCTGTTCTACTGGTGGTGGATGTTTGTGATTATAAAAGTAGAGGTTCTGAGATCGATGCGAAGTATTCCTTACTTAAGGAGGAGTCCGCCACGCTGCCCCCTTGGCGGATTGCACATATACGCGACGTATTTTCTCTGATATTTCACATTTTATTTCAATGATTCCGGCAGGGTTCAAGATCTAGTTGCGTACTATGAAATTTATCGCGAGGGCTTAATCCCCTGAGCCCTGCTATTTAGCCATGTTATAGTGGCCTTAAAATAAAGATGACATAATACAGTTACAATTTTGCTATTGCATACCCTAAATCCTCAAAATTGCATCCTCATGCTCTGAAATTCTTTAAATTCTTCAATAAGATCTTTGCATTTTCGCAAACCCCGGTCTAAGCCATATGCTTCTAAACAATCCATCATCTCAATCTACTGTCGTGCGCACCGTCTTAGCATTTGGTGCGACATAATGCCACCCGTCACATCCACGAACGGTGACCGTAAGAATGGCATTGTGGCAATAGTTACTTTTAGTGTAACAATGGCAACAATTTCGCTTAAATAGCTGTTCTGGCTCGTCGCTCACTTAGGTTAGCCACTGCAAAGTCCACTTCACCTGAGGATGCCTCGTGTAGAGGCGAAATACGTGTCGTATTATCAATGGTGGTGTCTTTCCTGGTGTTGGGAGTGGTGGTGCTGGTGTTAGTGGATAGTGCACGCAATTGCTCCTCTTCAGACTTGGGAAAACACATTATTTTATTTTGTTACCTAAGTATATTAACTTTTAAGATTTTTAATGTAATGGATTTCCGCAAAGTATATAACGCCTAATTCAATTAATTTTTTTTATAGAATATGGGGTGACAAACGAGCACACAGTCCACCTGATGGTAAGTGGTTGCTGTGGTTGTGTTACATCTATCTTCGTTTGCAAATTAAAATGCAGATGCGTTGTCAGCCGTGAGGACTAAGATAGAATACCTACCTCTTTTCCACTAAAAAGGGCCTCCGGTTATCTACACTCACCATACGAAACACAGCAGCATTAAGCTACTATTTTACGCTGGTATTCTGTGAGAGCGTGGTCCTTCCCCGGCCGAGCCGACCCATTCGTGCAACAACTATACTATTAATATAGCTGCAGCATGTCTCTACCACGTAAAAAAATTTAAAATGTATAGTTATTTTATTATATGCTTTTGAACTTAGAGTAATAACATACATGCTTGTACTTAAGTACTCTGAGCCTTAGAAGTTAGAAGCTACCATAGATTAATTAACTTAATAAATTGGTTTAGAAAGAAGCTAATAAAGAAGAACAAAAAGTGGTATTATAATTTTCTTTGTCAGAAATCTTGAATACCTGAATTATGTATGTAGGTAATTACTTTAAGCGCTAAGTAGTGGGTATCCGTATTTTTAATGAAGAATCAGTATTTTAAAAGCACAAGAAGTTATTCATCGTTATTATCATCGTTTAGCCCTTCACCAGTCCATTGCTAAACACTAAAGAGTAATATGAAATGAATCTATATGTTATACACCCCTGAGGATTAATATTGAATGCCTCGTTTCCAATAAAAACGTTCTCCGGTTATCTACACTCACCATTGAAAGACGCTGCTATTTTACGCGTAAGCGTGGTCAACGCCCGGTCGAGCCAACTCATTCGCGCTACAACTATATAGCTGAAGCATAGCTCTCATACCTAGATTTTAAATCGATTTAGTTGTCATTCCGGACATTGAAGTAGTAAATTTGTAATTGTTAAAAAATTTCTTGCAATGTATAGTATATTCGGCCACACGCCGAATACCGAATACTTACTTATTCTGCGGACTTCCTGGCCGAATATTAGGCATAGCTGCAGGTATTATATGCAGTCAGCATACATTACACAGAGCTGTAAAGCCTTTTTGTATTGAACTACAGCCCACCTGACGGTAAGACCATGTACCTACACCTGCAACCTACTTTAAACAAAGATGGCTACAGATGCGTTGTTACCTCTGGGAACTAAGATGGAATGCTTCATAGCCTGTAATTATACTCTTCGGACTGGAATACTATAATTGGCGATAAAAATAGGTAAGAAGGTGGTACCTAAAAGGACCTAAGACATAAAATGGGTCCTACCACCTACTCATAGTAGAACTCGTTTTGGAAAACGATTGCGCATGTATTGCAATCCCTAGATACAGGGACTACCTTGACTTGAGATACAGGGATCACAATGTTGCTAAAACTCTTTGCTATGCTTGGATGGATTAATACATTATATAATCACATTGTTTGTAGCAACTATATAATAATATGCTCTTAGTTGAGTAAAGGAAAACAATCTTCCTATAAGTTACCATTGCAGGGTAGTCACATGGAGGTCTATGTAACTTAAATAAAACAAAATATTTTTATTTTTACAATGAACTATATATATTGTAGTAATTTTTACACAATCTGTCTACAAACATATTTAATAACTGTCTACTCTTGGGCTAACATATTTTTCATCTCCTTTTAGTTTTCCTTCAGCAATTTGTCTGTCCCTTTCCTTGCGCATGGCCTAAAATTAACAAAAACAATTTATTAGATTTAATGACAGTGTGTCGCCCTTATGGTCTGAGAGCTAGTAAGCAGCAGACTTACGGTATTTCAATAAGCTTCACATTTTTTTCAGTTAATCCCCCCTATACCTGAGGTACATGAAATGGGGACTTTAGTTTGACCGGTGGTTGAAATAGAGACGCTCAGGTGTAAAAATTATAAAAAAATTACCGAAAAAACGTGAAAGTAATAAGTCAGTCGCTTTGACATCTTAAAATATTCAATAAAAGTTACCGAAAAATAACATTGGCAGACACCTTTGGAGATTCCGACGTCATGGCAGATAGGTTGACAAGTACAATTTTTTCTTTATAATTTAAGTTATTTCAATAAAGCCGCAATTTATATATGTTGTTGATAATATTATTTGACATATTATTATATATTTTGCATGGCAGACGTATGTTGAGGTTCTATCACCCAGGTAGACAACGAACTTCAGTGGCGTCCATAAGCGCGTAATATAGCACCCGCTCTAATCCAGTCTTTAGATTAAATTAAAATGTCTATTACATTAATTAAAATACTTGTTTTCAACTGTTTAGTATTAGTCATCATGGTCATCATCATTATCACCATTATAGTCGTTCGTAAGTCCACTGCTGAATATAGGCCTCCCCAAGGAATTCCACAAAGCACTTCCTTCATGTCTTATCAGGTCATCATTCCATTCCGTTGGGAGGCACTATTGAGGTCATTGAGCATTGTGTTTAGGTCTTCCAGCGATTTTGCCATAAGAACTATATCGTCGGCAAATAGGTGTGTGATGTACTCGCCATTTATGTTAATACCGTATCCTTATCCAGTAGCCAGTTCAGTTGAACAACAGTTTCTTAGTAGTATTTTATTACGTGGTAGAGCCATGCTGTAGCTATATTGTGGTTGTAGCACGAATGGTTTGGCTCGACCGGGGAAGGACCACTCTCTCGCAGAATACCAGCGTCAAATAGCAGCTTGACACTGCTGTGTTTCGTATGATGAGTGTAGAGAACCGGAGACCCTTTTTACTGGAAATGAGGCTGGAATGCCTATTAAATGTAGATTATTAACGTTAAACCAATGCACTAATTTTGATATAGCATTATTCACTTCATCACATTTAAATGATTGACGTTTAAGTTTAAAAATCAAGGAAGTATCATCAGCAAATAATACTGTATCATGATTATCCCCTACAAGAGAAGGTAAATCATTAATATACACTAGGAACAAGAATGGGTCGAGAATCGAGCCCTGAGCGACACCCATTACAGTACAGGTGACCCGGAAGAACTTTTACCATTAATAATAACCTTCTGCATTCTATTACTTAAATATGCAATAATAAGTTTAAGCTCTGTATTCTTGACACCATTTTACTGTAGTACTGTAGCTTCCTGATTAATTTCTCATGGTGAACACAGGCGAAAGCCTTGGAAAAGTCACAAAATATACCCAAAGCATCCTCTGAATTCTCCCATGCACAAAAAAATAAGTTTAATAAGCTCAACTCAGTTGTCAAGCGACCCCTTGTAAAACCAAATTGATTTTTATATAGAAATTTATTAATATTAAAGAAACTTAACATCTGATCTAAAATTATTTTTTCATAAAATTTACTAAATGTTGGTAGTACAGAAATTGGTCTAAAATTGACGGGGTCTAATGTACTACTAGGACGGAGGATGACAACTTTTTGCGTTCTGTTACTTAAATATAAAACAATTAATTTAAGAGCATTACTTCTTACACCGTAGTGTTGTAGTTTCCTGACTAATGTTTCATGGTGAACACAATCGAAGGCTTTGGATAGGTCGCAAAATATACCCAAAGCATCCTGGGAACTCTCCCGTGTATTGAAAATATATTTAATCAGCTCAACACTAACATCAGTTGTCAAGCGACCCCTTGTGAAACCGAATTGATTTTCATTAAAAATATTTAACATTTGATCAATAATAATAATAATAATAATAATAAACTCTCTTAACCCTCTGTCTCATATTCTAAACATTCAGGGCACAGGATATCACCTTAAACACGGTAACACCGATACATTAATAAGTCACTTAATATACATGGACGACATTAAACTATATACAAAAACCTACAAAGAAATGGACGAACTAATAAATGTTACTGCTGAATTTAGCCGAGATATCAATATGAAATTTGGATTAGACAAATGTAGAACCCTCCATATAATAAAGGGTAAGATACGTACAGGAGATTACGCAATAGATGACAATGAAAATCAGATAATAACAGCCATGGAACCGAATGACGTTTATAAGTATCTGGGATTTCACCAGCTCAAAGGCTTAGATCACAGAACAATAAAAGAAAACCTCATTAATGAATATAAAAGAAGATTAACTAACATCTGCAAAACTAAACTATCTGGCAAACACCTAATAAAAGCTGTGAATACTTACGCCATACCAGTACTTACCTACTCATTCGGTATAGTAAAATGGAGCAAAACCAATATTTATTCTATAGAGAGAGCCACACGATCAATATTAACAAAACACAACTACCACCACCCAAAATCGGCTATAGAAAGGTTAACAATAAAGAGATACAACGGAGGCAGAGGACTCATAAATATACAAAACCTATGGCAAAAACAAGTACACGGATTGCAAAATTTCTTTTATCAAAAATCTGGTACGAGTGACATACACAAAGCAATCCAATGTAATGACCTCAATTACACACCGCTAAACTTACATCAAACTACTTTACAAAGACCACATAATTTAGTTACAGACCCAGAGCAAATTTTAAAAGAAGCATGGAAACAAAAAGTACTGCACGGCCGACACTATCATGATCTGGAACAACCTTTGATTGATAAAGCTGCGTCAAATCAATGGTTAAAAATAGGTTCTTTATTCCCTGAAACAGAAGGTTTTATTATCGCAATTCAAGACCAAGTTATAAATACTCGAAATTACAGGAAATATATCATTAAAGACCCCATTGTATTAGATGATAAGTGTCGAAAGTGCCACATACATTCTGAAACCATTCAGCATATAACTGGAGCATGCCCCCATCTCGCCCAAACCGATTACACTCATAGACATAACCAGGTAGCTAATATCATACACCAAACTCTTGCTATTCAACATAACCTCATACAAGACACTATTACACCTTATTATAAATACATCCCAAGCACAGTTCTAGAAAATACAACATATAAGTTATACTACGACCGCGCCATCCTAACTGACAAAACAATACATTATAATAGACCAGACATTACGCTACAAGATAAACTTAATAAAATCACATACCTCATTGATATAGCTATACCTAACACACATAATATCACAAAGACAATTACAGAAAAAATCCACAAATATGCAGATCTCCAAGACGAAGTTAGCAGAATTTGGAAACAAGAAAAAGTCTACATAGTACCGATCGTGTTATCAACCACAGGTGTTATCCCAAAACATCTTCACCACAGCCTGAAACTATTAAATATAAAAGAGAATAAATGCATACAATTACAGAAAGCCGCCATATTAAATACGTGCCGAATTGTGAGAAAATTTTTACAAATAGATGAAAACGAAGTTACGCCCAATATCCCAGAACACACTACTTAATAAAATGCCCATATGCTTTTTACTTGGTGAACACCCCCCGTAATTAGCATTAATAACGGCCGCAAGGCTAGAAAAAATAAAGATATAAAATAATAATAATAATAAGACATTGTGTAATCTTTAAAGATAAGAGAGATAAACTTTACGAAAATTAAAAACGTACCTAATTACTAGCTGGTAAAGCTAATGATATGTCAGGGTAGCTTCCTACGGAGCCAGATATTGCAGACCAAAACCACGGGCAACTACGCACCGCACCGTGACTCTTTCAACGATGCGTATCCGTATGTGCGGGTCCGCGATTCGAAGCCATTTTGTCATTCTAAATGCCTGTAGTGAGTGTATAGAACCGGAGACCCTTTTTACTACAAACGAGGCATTTCATCTTAGTCCTCACGGGTGACAACGCATCTGCATTTTGATTCGCAAACGAGGATAAATGTAGATGTCTATGGGCCACAGCAACCACTTACCATCAGGTAGACTGTGTCCTCGTTTGTCACCCTATCCTATAAAAAAAAAAGTATGCAAAACCCGTTGTATAGACTGATGTTTTTTTTTATTTAGTTTGTTACAAAAAAACGACCCTCATATTAATTACATCTCCTGATGAACTGGCTACTTCAGGAATCTGAGGAAATACCGAAGTCTGCCGCTCACTGGCTCTTAAACTATTTTTAAAAAATGCCAATTATAGTTATATACAATGTGTCCGGTTTCCGATGTCCGATACTTTAAGGGGTTAAAATACAATTAATTTTATCGACAAATCAGGGATCAATGATTTTTTTTCGCCATCAATAAAAAAAATGGCAGCACTTTAAAAAAATTGTTGGCGAAGCATATATGCTTGTATTAATTTAACAATATCTACCCAAGTAGAAGACTTTCAAAAACAAAATTGGTCTCAAATGTTAGTTAATAGTGTAGACAATAAATCTAGATTCAAAATATTATTTTTTAATTTTTCAGTATTAGTAAAAAACATTTTTGAAAAAATAAATTAGACAACAAATTGATGTTGTTTTTCAGATTCTTAGCTTT
This sequence comes from Parnassius glacialis, assembly GCA_033319125.1. NCBI lineage: Eukaryota > Metazoa > Arthropoda > Insecta > Lepidoptera > Papilionidae > Parnassius > Parnassius glacialis. Next base: position 37,200,323 of record JAVANC010000020.1, read on the forward strand.
AAAAAAAACCATCGTGTTAACCAATTTTTTTTTACTTGTTTTTATTATAATACAAGATATTTGCTATAAATGCACATTTAAATCTTAACTCTGAGTTAGATAGTTTAGGAGCTATGATAATTTGAATGTAACTGTTCAAAGTGCCTCTACCCCGATATTAGATAACTAAACACCCATTCCAGTGAGTAAGATAAAATTCTTCAATAATTCAAGGAATCGTAAGCAAGCACAATAGCATCCTTTGTGTGAGCAGGTAAAAAACGCTGTGCACAACAGTGCGAGCGAGACAGAATAACGGCTGTCTCCAGGTAAAAAGGGTGCAGTGTGCGCTTGTGCCGTCGAGCAGTCGTCCCTCACTCTGCGTTGTGATAACATTCCTGGTTTTAAGTAAATCTACTTACTGTACATAATTATTGTTTGTTGTTAGACTTTGTTACGTTTTTGTTTTGTTGTTGAACTGTTACTTTTTGTTTATTACAATGAACGAGTACTCAAGCCAGCATATCGCTGACATCCATTTCGTGTATGGATTGTGTAACGGGAGTGCAAATAGAGCTGTTGTAGAGTATGCACGCAGATTTCCTAACAGACGTACGCCGAATGCTCGCACTTTCGTGAGAATTCATTTGAGACTTGAGGAAAATGGAATAAGAAGGCTCTGTAACGAACGTACTCGTGTTTTGTCGCTCCAAGATGAACATCAAATATTGCAAATGATTACTCAAGACCCTAGCCTGAGCATTAGACGCATAGCTAATCGTCTCAGTCTATCAAAATGGTCGGTGTGGAAAATTTTAAAAAGAGAAGGATTACATCCTTACCATTTTCGAAGGGTGCAAGAAATACTGGAACCGGATTATGTAAGAAGAGCAATATTTTGTTCGTGGATATTGAGAGAAACGCGATTTGATCCAAACTTTTTAAAAAGAATTATGTGGACAGACGAAGCTACTTTCACGCGATCAGGGTATATGAACTACCGTAACGAACACCTGTGGCTTCAAGAAAATCCACATGCGATCCGCCCAAGTTCTTTTCAACATAAATTTTCTGTCAACGTTTGGGCCGGAATGATTGACGACATTCTAATTGAACCAATCATTTTACCGGAGACAATGAATAGCCCAAGATTCCTAAATTTCCTGGAAACGAATTTTTTGGATGCTTTATTGGAGTTACCATTGGCCTACAGGGCCAGAATGATTCTGCAATTGGATGGTGCTCCGGCACACTTCGCGCTTCTTGTGCGGAATCATTTAAATGCACACTATTCGTCGTGGATCGGACGCGGAGGAACAATTGCTTGGCCACCGCGGTCGCCGGATTTAACACCTCTCGATTTTTTTTGTGGGGCACACTCAAACGAAGAGTGTATGTAAATGTGCCAAATACACGAGAGGAGTTAGCAGAAAAAATAATTCAAGCAGCAAACGAATTGCGAGAAGACAAGGCAATGATCCAGCGCTCTACGCAACACGTTGCACTAAGAGCAACAGCCTGTCTGCAGAGACAAGGAGGTCACTTTGAGCAGTTTTGTAATTATTTTGCCAAATTAAATGCAATTGATATAAATTATTTTGTTTTATTTCATTTGCTAGTGTATCCGCGCTTTTCAAGTAAGTATGTTTACACTGTCATAGCTCCTAAACTATCTAACTCAGAGTTAAGATTTAAATGTGCATTTATAGCAAATATCTTGTATTATAATAAAAACAAGTAAAAAAAATTGGTTAACACGATGGTTTTTTTTTAAAGCTAAGAATCTGAAAAACAACATCAATTTGTTGTCTAATTTATTTTTTCAAAAATGTTTTTTACTAATACTGAAAAATTAAAAAATAATATTTTGAATCTAGATTTATTGTCTACACTATTAACTAACATTTGAGACCAATTTTGTTTTTGAAAGTCTTCTACTTGGGTAGATATTGTTAAATTAATACAAGCATCTACGCTTCGCTAACAATTTTTTTTAGTGCTGCCATTTTTTATTGATGGCGAAAAAAAATCATTGATCCCTGATTTGTCGATAAAATTAAATGTATTTTAACCCCTTAAAGTATCGGACATCGGAAAAACCGGACAGCCTGTATTTCAAACCTTAGATTATAGAACAAAAACAGAGTGCGTGCCAAGAAACCAAATATTAACTCAAAAGGAAACACAAACTCCAGTCAGTACAAAACAAAGCATTGACTTATGTACCTATATGTAAGTGACCTACTACTTTAGTAAGTTATGACTCAATTTAAAATTATGGATGTTACACTTACATCCATAATTGATGAAGGTGTAATTAATAAACATTTGTTTTAATAAGCGAAGTGTCAGTAGCCTTATGGCAGGGCGCGGACCACGAATCCGTCATTCGACTACTGTCGTGAACCACTTCTAACACAAGCATTTTAAGCTTACCAGAAGTGGTTAAGGGAATATTAGTAATGTTTAATAGCATTACTAGTATTTTTATAAAAAAAAAAACAAGCTACCATTACTCTTTGGAATTAATAGATATTTCAATAAATGTTTTCCTGTTAATGATTATCTACTATTACACTGCTAGAGCATGCCTACCTATCAAACTATTACATATTGATGCACATGTAAATGCAATACCAGTTTAAAGATGTAGCGGAAGTTGTTTACAGGATATTATTAAATCCCTTTAACTCTAAACACAACTTTTTCATCACTTCAAAAATAAGACAAGTTCTATATAAGTGTTATTGCTATGGTAATGAGGTTATTCTTGCTTGGATTCCTAGACTTGCTAGGGAAGCCATATTATAATAATAAAATGGATAATACGAAGCTATTTCTAATTTGTTTTGTGCTGTTAATTGTGTAACATACATGATTGTAAGCTGTTATTTTTAAAAGTTCCGCTGTGTTTCTTGCTGATTCTGCTCAGGACAGAGCTTTATCTTCGAACCAGTGGTAATTAAACAAAAAAGTGAGGCCTTCAATAAGTATTATTTATAATCTATATTGAATAAAAAATTTTCTGTTTCTATATGGCTGCGATACATATATAAATTAAAATTTTCTCGAGACTTGCGTGTTGCAGCTAAACTAAAAATTATGGATAATTGGAATAATAAATGGCAATATTCCAGACCGTCGAAAGGAAAATTCTTTTGTTCTATTCAGCCTTGTCTACCTATGAAGAAGTGGTTTTCTAGAAACTTCAGTAAACTGCTAACTTCTGTATAATAAAACTACACCTTGGCCATACTTGCTTACCTGTCTTCTTAGCGAAAATTCGTTTAAAAGTTAGTTCTTTGTGCGAGTGTGGTCTTTTTAAGGCTACCTTGGAGCACATATTTTTGAATGCAGTTTGTTATTCCCTTTATATGCTATACTGGCTGAGGCAGCAAGGGGAGTGCCTTGAAACTGAGGAGATACGACAAAGGGGTTCTTTTTAGCGGTAAACGCGCAAACTTGTGTCTTCTGGGGATTGAACTGGACTAGATTTAGTCGCCCCCAATCCGAGACTTTGTTAAGCAAAGACTCGACTTCAGACACAAGTTTGTCCCGGTACTCGGCGACGTTTTCCCGAGAAATATTGGCACGGCCGGTATATAAGGCATCACCAGTGCTGTCGTCCGCATAGCAATGAATGATGCCAGTTAGCAACATATCAGTGATATGCAGGAGAAACAGCGTTGGTGATAGCACGCAGCCTTGTGGAACACCAGCGTTGATAGGCTTGAAATCAGAGCATTCACCATCTACTACGACCTTGATGCTCCGATCAGCAAGGAAACTGGTGATCCATTTGCACAATTTCTCGGGAAGCCCATAGGAAGGAAGCTTCGAAAGAAGCGCTTTGTGTCAGACCCGATCAAAGGCCTTCGCTACGTCCAAACTAACGGCTAATGCCTCCCCCTTGGACTCTACTGCCTCCGCCCATCTATGAGTTAAGTAGACTAGAAGATCACCAGCTGATCGACCCCGACGAAAACCGTACTGGCGGTCACTAATCAGCTGGTGATCCTCAAGGTACCTCATGAGCTGGCAGTTTATAATGGCTTCCATTATTTTGGAGAACAAGGAGGTGATGGCGATAGGCCTGTAGTTGGACGGGTCTGAGCGGTCGCCTTTTTTAGGGATCGGGTGCACCAAAGCTGTCTTCCATGAGTTCGGGACTACGCCTTGGGAGTAGGAGTACCGGAAAAGACGCGTTAAAACCGGTGCCAACTCCGGAGCACACGTCTTCAGCACAATGGGAGGGACTCCATCGGGCCCACTCGACTTGTTGACGTCCAGGGAGAAGAGTGCTTTGCGGACCGAGCGCTGTGTAAATCGCACATCCGGCATGGAGCACTCACATCGCGGGATGGTCGGCGGTGTGTTCCCCCCGTCATCTAGAGTCGAGTTGGACGCAAAAAGAGAGCTCAACAGATCGGCTTTCTCCTTTGCGGCATGGGCCAGTGAGTCGTCCTCTCTGTGCAGAGATGGATGAGATGGCTGACAGAAGTTCCCTTGGACAGCCTTGGCGAGAGACCAGAATGCACGGGTTCCCGAAGGAAGGCGAACTAGCTTCTCGCCAATTCTGCCGATGTGCTCAGACCTTGCCTTGGCAATGACGCTTTTGAAGGACCTGGAGGCGGAATTATACTTCTTTTTTAATGCGCTGGTGTTTACATCCCGAGACGTTGATGCGTCAGCCCAGGCCTGGTAGCACTCCTGCTTATAGCGTGATGCTATTTTACAGGAGCGACCAAACCATGGCTGGGATCTGCCTCCGATGGGCACCACAGAGGATGGAATAAAAAGTTCCATACCCTGAAGTACCACATCAGCAACAGAATCGGCAACAACGCTGGGATCTTCCGGCGAGAAGCAAACCCGCCCCCAAGGGTAGGATGCAAAAAAAGACCGCATCCCGTCCCAATCAGCTGACCTATAGTGCCAAACACGGCGGCAAGCTGTAGATCGCAACTGCGATTGGAGCGTGAGTGGCACCGTACTCCGGATCAGACAATGGTCCGAAGAGCCCAGAGGGGCATCGACGGAGACCTGATATCCGTCCGGATGAGAGGTCAGCAGAAGGTCCAACAGGGAAGGTACATGGTCTTCCACATCTGGGATCCGCGTAGGCGAAGTAACCAGTTGTGTTAGACCATATGCCAAAGCAAAGTCATAGACAGATCTACCCGCATGATCGGTTAAACGAGAACCAAGCCATTCAGCGTGGTGGGCGTTGAAATCACCAAGTATCACGATCTCTGCGGATGGGACCTGTTGTAGCACGGAGTCTGCAGCCATTTGGACGTAGTCTATGAGTCGGTCTGTGTCGGCATTACCGCTATGAGACCTATAGAGGCACCCGTAGACGCAGGGATGGTCGTCGCTGTCTACGCGCAGCCATAGGATGGACAGGTCCGTACCTTCAAGGCTGCCGAGGCGTCGAAAACAGATGTCCTCTCTGACATACACGCAAACTCCAGCCCGGGGCACAAACGAGTGTTCTAATTTGTACCCCGGGTAGGAGAGATACGAAGTATCAGCCGGAGAGGACACCTGTGTCTCGGTAAGAAAAAGCAAGGCCGGCTTAGCTATCTCCAGATGGTAGTGGACAGCGTTAAGGTTTGAATGAAGTCTCCTGATATTGCAGAAATCCACGGTAAGCGTGGCAGGGGTTGCCTTTGTCTTCTTGCTCCGCTTGCCCCGAGCAGGTTTCGTCTAGAGCGGAATTTCGCCCCCCCCAGAATACGCGGGGCAGCCTGAGCACCCACGCCCAGGAGTGGAGTAGTTTGGTCGTGGATGCTCAGCGAGGGATTCTCCAGGGGTGCTGCTACCCTCCTGGGGTAGTCTTTTATTTAATTCCACTACCATGTTGATGGGGGGGGGGGGGGGAATTGGGCCTCCGGCCACCTGCACTCACCAAGCGCAACGCAGAGGTAAACCTCTACTTCACGCTGGTATTCTGTGAGGTCGTGGTACCACCCCGGTTCGAGCTGGCCCATCCGTGCGACAGCAAAAGCCACCGCTTAGCTCTACCACTGTTAAAATTTTTAATGAACCTACAAATGTGGGCATAATTTTTTCTGTTACCAAGTATCTTACCCCTTTATTTCTTCCTTCTCAGACAGATGATTCTAAAAATGCTTTAAAATGTGTATCCAAATTATTTTTTCTTAGATATTATGGGGTTCACAGGAGTTTACACAAATCAATTGTAGGTTTTGGTCATTCCTTTGTCATACACAAATGTGGACCTCAAAGTTTGTCCCATGCAATCCATCTTCCTTTTCTACTATCTTTTTTTTTAATACTAGTAATGCTATTAAACTAATATCCCCTTTAATCACTTCTGGTAAGCTTAAAACGCTTGTGTTAGAAGTGGTTCACAACAGTAGTCAAATGGCGGACTAACCCACAACCTTTCCGAGTTTGCGGTCTGCACCCTGCCATTTGGCTAGTGACGCCTCAACTATCTAAGTTTAAAATACTCAAAGAAAATTCTAAACCCTCGGTCACACACAGCAAATATTCGCTGCGAGTGTATTCGCTGCAAATATTACTTGCACCAACAATTTGCTGCCTGCCTATCACACACAGTGAGTACTACACTAGAATTATCTATAATATGTATCTTTTATATTTTTAAATTTTCTTTTCAATTGCTCTTGGCTTGCTATTTCGAATCCCAACACAATTAATTAGTTAAACATAGAAGGCGTCTGCCTTTGTGTTTTTTAAATTACCGTTATTTGTGTCAAACAGCTCCCCATTTTTTCTATACATACCCAAGAAACTAATTAAATCGTAATTTCCCCGTTAAGATAATCGTTTATCTGTGAACTCATTTGTTTGACCTACACACACGTATCATGCAACGACCTATGCACAGGCGTATAGTCTGTAGCGGAATGGCTATTCGCAGCGAGTACCCTGTCACACACATCGAATTCTCGCAGCGAGTGCTCATTCACAGAGAGTAAAACTGAACATGTTCACCTCAAATTGCAGCAAATTCAACTAGCAGCGAATGAATCTAATCGCAGCGAATAGCCTGTCACACATAGCGAATTCTCGCTGCGAGTGCCTAATCACAGCAAGTATTCGCTATGTGTGACCAAGGCTTAAATGACTAGCAGACAGATAAACAAGCAGTCAGCAGATAATTCAGCATTGAACAATAAAAATATTATGTAAAGAAAAGAAATTACAAACCATAAATCTTTTAAATTGTTTGGTCTTAGTCTGACATTCGTGAAAATCATCAAATAAATATGCACATTTGACTCGGCCTCTGTCCAACCCGTAAGCTTCCAAACAGTCCATATAGCGAGCTTCTTCCTTTTGACATCGTCCCAACATTTGATGTGATACCATACCACCAGTTATATCCGTAAAAGGAGATCGAAAAAATGGTGAGATTGACATTATAAACCTTAAAACATATAATAATTTTACTTATATAAATAAGATATTAGGTTATGAATTACGTAAACACTTCGACGCTAAAAACAAAACTATGTATCCAAAGTCCATTATTGGCATATTTTTCATAATCGCGTTACACTTAATTGAAACTAAAAAGTGAAATACCTACCTTGTTTATTCAATATAGAAACAACAGAAGGCGAAAAGTGAAACAGGACAGAAATCTAATTTTAAAATATGCTATGAAAATATGTCAAGTCAAGTGTCAGGCTGTCAGGTGTCAACTCAAACTGGACTCTCGAAAAATATCGACGTTGTAATGAACGATCTTTAGCTATTTTTTATTTCCAAACTACATGGGTGCAGTTTCAATAATTAATATTTTTAAGATGTGCTATTTAATATACGTCTGCCAGATTTTTTTTATATATGTACTACAAATTCATAGACTGGTGGTGTGGGGGTGGGGGGGTGCGTTCTTGGCATGATACCACTGGGACTAAGACTGTATAACAATTATTTTTTAAATTAAGACTTTCTTTATCATAGTTTAGAGGCCCTTTTTACTGGAAATGAGGCATTCCATCTTAGTCCTCACTGGTGACAACGCATCTGCATTTTGATTCGCAAACGAGGATAGATGTAGATGTCTATGGGCCGCAGCAACCACTTACCATCAGGTGGACTGTGTGCTCGTTTGTCACCCTTATCCTATAAAAAAAAATTTTTAATAATGTATATCTATACTAATATAATAATTAATGTGCTATCACCAACGCTGTTTCTTCTGCATATTAATGATATGTTGCTAACTGGTAACATTCATTGCTATGCGGATGACAGCACTGGTGATGCTCTATACACCGGCCGTGCCAATATTTCTTGGGAAAACGTCGCCGAATACCGGAACAAACTCGTGTCTGAAGTCGAGTCTTTGCTGGACAAAGTCTCGGATTGGGGGCGACTAAATCTAGTCCAGTTTAATCCTCAGAAGACACAAGTTTGCGTGTTTACCGCTAAAAAGAACCCCTTTGTCGTATATCCTCAGTTTCAAGGCACTCCCCTTCTTGCCTCAGCCAGTATCGGTATCCTCGGAGTCGACATATCGAGTGACGTGCAGTTTCGTGGTCACTTGGAAGAGAAGGCCAAATTGTCCTCTAAAAAGTTTGGCGTGCTGAGCAGAGCGAGACAGTATTTCATGCTGGCACACCGCCTGCAACTTTACAAGGCGCAGGTTCGGCCTCACATGGAATACTGTTCCCATCTCTGGGCAGGGGCTCCCCAGTGCCAGCTCCTTCTACTTGACCGCATCCAGCTTAGAGCGGCTCGAATCATCGACGACCAAGCCCTTTCCGATCGGCTCGATTCATTGGCACTGCGAAGAGATGTTGCATCCCTTTGCATTTTCTTTCGCATCTACCATGGGGAGTGCTTGTTTGTTGTTTGTTGTTGAATTGTTCGGATTAATCCCAGCCGCCAAATTTCACGAACGCACATCGCGGCAGAACTCCCGATACCATCCACACCATCTGGATGATTGGCGATCCACCACTGTGCGATTTAGGAGATGTTTTCTTCCTCGCACGACTTCCTTGTGGAATCAATTACCATCATCGATTTTTTTTTGTTTAATTATCTTAGAGTTATCTTAATTGGAGATATTAATATAAATATAGCTTCCGATAGCTCTGATTCAAATTGTAATAACTACATTGACCTAATGGCATCTCATGGTCTGCTTCCAACACATGTTACTCCAACGCGTATAAGCAGCTGTCTTGATCACGTTATGCTAAGATCAAATCGATTCTCTAAAACGTTTATTCTCGATTCGCTCATAACTGATCATGCACCAATTATATTTGTGTTAGAGGCAAAAATCAAAAGAAACCTAGCTAAAGCTACCATAAGGAAAATTGATTATCCAAGTTTAGTCCAAGAATTATTTGTAACAGACTTTAACCCTGTATATAACGCTGCAAATTCAAATTTAGCAGCAAACTCTTTGATTGATATAATATATAAAGCAATTTCTTGCCACAACACATTAATCTACGTCCCGCATCGTAAACGAGCTATTAAGCCCTGGATAACACCTGGTCTTGTACGATGCATTAGGAATCGTGACAAGTTACACAAAAAGGCTAAACTGGATCCTAACAATGCCATATTACAACTAACCTACTCTAGGTACCGTAATTTTTGCAATAATCTTTTAAAAAAACTTAAAACCGAATTTGAACAAACCGAGTTCAAAAAGAATAAAGATAATCCCAAAGAAATGTGGAATACTATTAATAAAGTCGCTAGTCTAAAAAAAGCATCTGCGTCCCCCACTGAATTGTTAAACCTCGCCAAAGACCCCCATGAATCAGTAAACCTAATAAATGAATTCTTTGCAAGTATAGGTAAGTCCCTTGCTAATGATATACAAATTAGAAGAAGTACTTGTTTGACTGGTTCCGTAAACATCACTCACATTGAGTCGCAGAGAGATTCGATGGCTTTACTTGATGTGGATTATAATGAATTCGAGAACACTATTATGAAACTCAAAGATAATTGCGCTACAGGTGTTGACAGCATTCCTACTCAAGTTTTTAAGAACGCAAGAACTAGCCTTATTCCACCTTTGACCCACGTGATCAATCAATGTTTCGCTTCAGGAGTTTTTCCTAACATCCTCAAGAGAGCTCTTGTACATCCTATTTATAAAAACGGCAATAGAGATATGATAGGGAACTACAGACCTATCTCGGTGCTGACAATAGTACCTATCTAAAATTTTGGAAAAGCTTTTAAATTCTAGACTTATTAATTTTTTAGAAAAGACAAATGCATTTGCACAAAATCAGTCTGGATTTTAAAAGGCAAATCTACTGATGATACGACTTTGTATCTTACTGAGACTATTGTCACGCACCTTGATATGGGTCACAAAGTTGTAGGAGTTTTCCTCGATTTGTCGAAGGCATTCGACACTGTATCAATACCATTACTATTGAAAAAGCTGGAATTAATAGGTGTACGCGGAGTCGTCTTGGATTTATTTTGTGACTATATTTATATTATGTGAACTATTAGTGGAAACGGTGAAACAAGAGCTCCGATGGTGACGTGAGTCTCAAGATAAGATTTCGGTCTGCTTAGGCGCCTTAAGATACTATCGCCAACTATCTGCTGGCTCAAATTGCCGTCTAAATCTCCCAAACAGTGTACAATGTGACGCATCAACACAGTATTACTATAAATGATTATTATCACTTGATACTGAGATAAAATGAAGACATGGTTTAAATAACAAGCATCCAAAGTAAAAATCATAAAAAAAACATTCTCAATCGCCTAGAACCGTAAAGTCCTTTTCATGAAAGAAGTCCCCCAGACGCAGCGCTGTACTCGCGTGACATAGTGTTGCCATTTATGAGTAAAAATTTACCTATTATACATTTAGCATATGTAATTTATCAAATAATATTATTTCATGCAGACTTCGATGAAACTATTAAATTGTATTAAGAAATAAATACATTTTAGATAGGCTGTAATTTCATTACTCAAGCTAATACTATAACAATAGTTCAGATTAGTGAAACATGTATATTTCTGATAAGTGAAATGTATATTTGGGCATTTTTATCAAAATGTCTACCAACCCACTCATGGGATGACTCATGCAATAAGTCCAATTAACTAACGTTATTATGACTCTGTAAGTGTCGTGTTATTATTAAATAGTTTCAGTGTTTAGGTGAGAAACTAAAAACAAAGTAATAAAAGCAGACGATTTTTGGTCATGATCAGTACTGGGAAACGTGGGATGCCACATTTCCTAGTTTAAGTTTATTTAAAGATAAATTTTGATAAAAATGTCCATTTACATAATTTACTATATTTCTGTTATGTAAAAAGTATACTTTTATTTACTTTTATAAGCGGTGTTTTACCTACCTACAGGGAAAAGATGAGAAAATAGGGTAAAGAAAAGCATTACAATTTTTTATTCAGAGTTTTATTGAATAATTGTGATCAGCGGCCATAGGAACATCACTGTTTGAAGAGTGGATGGAAACTGAATCAGATTCTGTTTCAGTATCACTAGCCGTAGATATAATTATTCGGTCCATCTCTTCATCCATAAGGCCGTCATTTTTTTAAATATTCCTCCTCTAAATGTTCGACATGCGTGCACTGAGCTGTCCAATCTTCCGCCGTAATAGACTCAAATGCCTCTACAGTTAATTTTTCAATTTCTTTTGGATCTTCTGCCACATTCTTATCCGCCACCTTTCTTTTTACAAGGCTCCAGATTTTCTCCACCGGGTTGAGGTCGCAATGGTAAGGCGGCAACCTTAATACTTCGTATCCGTGAGCTGTTAATAATTCATCCACTGCAAATGTCGGTGGACCTTTATTTTGTTTGATTAGCTCAAACAGCACAGCTTTTCTCCAGGTGTCTTCAAAATATATACCCTTTTGCCGGAGCCATTCCTGCATACTACTTTTTATATTTGACATTTAAGGGGCTTTGTTTAATTGAGTGCAATGGTAAGGAGCATTGTCCATTACCACAAGCGACCTTTCAGGTAGATTAAGTATTAATTTTTCCGTCACCCATTTTAAGAAATTTGCAGAGTTCATGTCATCGTGGTAATCTGAGGACTTTGATTGGGATTTAAACATTAATAATGCACCATTTATGAATCCATCTATTGTTCCCGCATGAGCGATTATCCAGCGACTCCCTGATGACTCTGAGACGAACATTCCTGGCTCCTCCTCACTCTGTCAACAACTTTTTGTATGATAAGTATTGTGTATATAGGTCTCATCTAAGTATACAACGGGTCGTTTTTCCACAGTGTGATTTATTCGTATTTTATCCAAATATCTTGCACGCCATGCGGTAATGTCGTGACGTTCCATAAGTAGTTTGCGTCTGGATTGACATCGCTTGTACTTGAAACCAATCCTATTTAATATCCTGTGCAATGTTGTGATGCTTCCCTGAAAATTGATGTCTTCTCTCAGAGCTGCCCGTAATTTAGCCAAAGTTGATAATTCTTTATGCACAACGTAAAAACTGTGAATTTTTTGCCGGATAGCGCACAAATCGAACCCGTCTAAGTCGAACTTTTTCGGATGCGGGCGACTCTTCCCCGGGGTGACAATTTTTTTCGAAGTACTCGCCGCTGTTATACCTTCTTTTGTAATTCTCGTTACAGTTTTCTCTGACACACCTGCAATTAAAGAATGAACAATTAAAAATAATAGTCACTAAGTTTATAATGCTTATGTACTATGTAATATATGTTTTAATTTCGGTCACCTAATTTCATCACGTTATGTATTTGTTCAATTTTGTCCCAAAACGAATTTATATCATAAAAGTCCCATCAATACAGCAAAAAATTATTATATGTCAAGTACCTGATATGGCGCCCACTCTCTTCTGAACATTGTTAGGTGGTATTAAAACACCTTGATTCTTTTGTTCAGCTTCACAGAATTCTTTCACCTTCAATATCATTTCTCGAGCCCAACTTTTTACAACTTTTGGCATTGTAAACAATGTTTAAAATGCACTAAGCTAGTTAAAACTCACAAAAATCTACCACAACAAACGAACTTGATAACATCGACGAACGACAACATGGCCGACCTTGTCAAATTTAGTTCCAAAAATCACCGCGGGACTTCTTTAATGAAAAGGACTTTAGATAAAGGATTGATTAAGATACTAAGTCTATGCCTAGAATCTTCTAATTAGTCTGTGCAATCGCAAATCAAATTAAACCCGCTTTTCACTATGGGAATAATATAATAAATATTACATCTCGGGATATAAATTGATATCGCTCACCATACTTTTAAATGGAACCATTTATACTGAGCTGTAATATACAGGTTGTCCCAGTAATGGTGGATAATCTGGTACGTACGTGTTCGGGCAAGGGAGAGGTGGCCTCGGTTCCCTAAAAAAGAATTCTATCCCGAACGGTTCGCGGTCTACGCCATGTTTTATAAAATTCCGAAAATTCATACTTCTGCTCACATTTGTGGTCATCACGTCCGCAGTTTAATACCTAGATCGGATTTTTTTATTTTAATGTGTTCCCTAATAATGATGTTTCTAAATTACCCTTAAAAGTTTTCAACTACTATAGGTAGTATTTTACAAGACGGCACTAAACATAAGTTTAAATTTTTTACTTTATTTAACTGCTAAGTTTGAGCACCTGTGGTGAAACAAAAACGTATAGGATCTGTGTGGCCAACCATTTAAAAAGTTTGCCTATATCATAAAGATTCTAAAACATTAGCATACCATGTATTTAGTGTTATTACTTACTGATAGGCCTGGGTCGTATCGCGTTTTCTGAGAATCGTATCTAAATCAGATTTCGAGTTTCAATATCTGATATCAAAACTATATATTTCAATATCTATATATTCTGCGTACACTTGTTTATATTTTCTACTCCGATACGCTGTTGAAATCTGATACGAGGATTTTATAGTTACTCTTACCTATTCGATGCGAATCAGTATTGTAGATATATTATAGGAAATTTATATTATGTTATCTTCTTGGAGCTAATGCAGATATAGTTGTAGTTTTAACTTTTTTTTTTAAGTTTTGAACTAGTTATTTATTTACAAAACTAGATACTCAATTAAAATAGTTCAGTGCATAGATATAGTATACAATAGATTGGCGATGGCGTGATTAGGGTGAGACCAAAAACGAAATGCACCCGTGTGAGTAAAATGTGCATGTGTGCGTCAACAATAGTGTTGCGCCATGTATCAACTTCAATTATCGATACAGAACGCTGTGTCTGTGTCATAAAATGAATATTATTATGTTTGAGGGCATAAAAATAAAACTACAAACAAAAAGTTTGTAATTTTTATTTTCCACCAAACAACTAATTTATTGTAAAAATTTCGTAAGCTCTCCTTAAGAGGTATTTTGCAATTTTGCTTCATACTTCAATCTAATTGTCAAATAAGTTATGATTATTAATTTAATAAATAAGTGTTTAGTGTTTGATAGTGCTGGCGAATCGTACACATGTATGTTAAGTGTGTTAAAAAAAATTGCAGGACACTAGGCATTCGTTTACTAATTTTCGAAACATATTTTCGTTTACAATTTTTCTTTCACATGTTTTCTAAAAACTCGTTCAGAACGAATACCTATCTAATAAACTTTTTCTTTATCACCCTTTCGAAGAGATGCTGCAACAAATCGTTTGAACTAGATGCTATTAGAGCACTAATCATATTTTGAAGTGAGGGAAGTCTTTCTAGGTTTTTTATCACTTAATACAACTTTTCTACTTTTTTATTAACTCGTTTTTTTTGTGCTCTTACATTTTTCAGTGTTTGCTTCATATCTAATCTTGTCAGAATCAATAGTTTTCTTCATTTTTTTTCTTTCTCAAGGAATTGTCTATAACAGAAACGTTTGCAATTGAGCTACTGGGTACTGGCAATATATCTCCGTAGACACATGACGATGCTTTGCGTACCGGTTCAATACAACCCACAAACAAATATAATTAGTGTACACATTATGTACTTATCTATGATTAAAATTAATAAAAATTCAACCCTTTTACCTATTTCTGCCGCTAAACAGCAGTGCTTACACTACCACTAAACAGCAGTGCTTACACTGCCGCGTTCCAGCCATTTGAGTAAAGAGAGCCTGTATAATTATAAGTTGTAAGACATTTTATCTTAGTCCTCAGGGGTTAAAACACATTTTTTTTTATATAGAATTAGGGTGACAAACGAGCATAGTCTACCTGATGGTAAGTGGTTGCTGTGGTCCATAGACATCTGCACCTATCTTCGTTTGCGAATTAAAATGCAGATGCATTGTCAGCAGTTAGGACTAAGATAGAATGCCTCTTTTCCAGTAAAAAGGGTCTCCTGTTCTCTATACTCATTATACAAATTAAGCTGCTATTTTACGCTGGTACTCTGTGAGAGCGTGGTCCTTTCCCGGTCCAGCCGACCCATTCCTGCTACAACTATACTTTTAATATAGCTGCAGCATGGCTCTACCACGTAAAAAATTTGGTAACTTTCTTTGTTTAAAGATGACTGTAGGTGACCAAGTACTTCAGTAGCCGTTTATTATCAAGTGATACTGTAAGTTCCTTTGTTACTTTCGTTTTATAAAGTGGATGACAACAACAAGTTGTACACATTTGAACATGCGCAAACGAAATGAACATATACACAGTAAAATACATAATTAAGAAAATACGCACGGGCATAAATAATGTGGGCATTTATGCAAAACGAATTTATGCAGATTTACTCTTTGTGCACTTCTATGATAAAAATATTTTTGTTCAAAGTGCTTGCTACATGTAGTTGATTTTTTTTTTTGGGAACCCATCCTTCTCTATTTATCATTTTAAACCATTTTTGTTTATCCTGAATATTTTTTGGAAATCTGAAACAATATAAGAGTTTTCTCATTAAAGTATTTACAATAATGCGTAAGTATTTACTATTACGAAACACTAAAACGTAAAAATTGAAAATTAAAAAAAAACGAAGTTAGAAGAGGCTGCATCCAAGGATATGCCTTTGCCTGTTATAAACATATTATCGATAAGACGATATTGATAGTGTCAATCCCTACAAAATTTTGATCAGAAATAGCGGGAATTCACGTATTTGTTATTATTTTTAATATAATTCTCACGCATTTAGAGCATTATCGTAATAAAATGCAATATTTTTCTCTATCCATTTGTGTATAAAACATTTGTACTAGTTCTGAAATATTGAATTTAGAGTGCTAAATAATTTAATTGTACTTACATGTAATATGTGTAATTTTGTGGATTTTCTTTTCTCGATGAACTGAATTCAGGTATGTCACACGTCACCATATTTAATCACACATTTTAAATATTTATTAATACTTCAAAATCAAAAATATCGCGAAAATAAGTGGGATTTGTTTCGTTACCCATTGACGTCAGGCTGATACAGGCTGATAGCGTGTACGTGTATGGTCTAGCCATTCTATCTCGTTCTAACGTAAGCATAAGCTATGCCCTTTCTCTTTTACATTGCCAATCTAAGTATATACTAAATCTATGGTTCAGTGTATATATATATATATATATAATATAAAATAGTATATATATATATATATATATATATATATATATATATAATATAAAATAGTAGGTATTCACAGTGTCTTTATTATTTATTTACATCACAAATTGCATTTAAAACGATAAAAATTGCAACTTTCTCCTTCCACTACATTTATTTTGACAGATCTGTTAGAACTAAAAATAAATTGAAAATTCTATATAAAATAATGTTCTATATAAAAATGCACTGGCTTTTAGACTTTAAAAACAATCAGATTTGAAATTTATCATTATTAGGCAACATAAGTAAAACTTTAAATTCTTACGTCTATGATTAAAGTTAATGAAATAATTTTGTAACGTAACGATGTCATAAAAATAGTTCGTAAAGTTATGACGATTAGATTCTAAATCATATACTATTGGGTTACGCGACTGGGAAGAAATTGCCGTACCGCTCCTGTTACTGTATTTGTCTTGGCCGGAAGTATTTATATAAAGATGGTTAATTTATCTTTTAACTGTTAAAATAAGCGGTTAAAAAAATTGCAAATTTATTAAATAAATAAAATAAATGATAATGAATAAAATTATCATATTCCAGTCCATTCAAAATCGTCCACGATCGATTTCTTACTTAGCCGTATTTATGCCATCTAGCGTCTTCTTTACGTTACACCTTGAGAGTCAATCAATTTTCGTTCGATAAAATGACTTTACCCATAGAATGGAGTAGATGGCGGCTTACAACATTCACATGTCTAAAAATAAGGATTATAACAATTATTTGCTACATATATTTACTTGAAGTCAAACTTATATCCAATATTTTATGCTGAACTTGTTTTTGACAATTATCATATTAAATAAATCGTTTGCGATTAAATCTATTGAAGTGTTGTTTTTATTAAAACGTACGAAATGATATTTTTAAAACAGATGTAACGCTATTGACTGAATTCATTAGTGATTGCTGTTAATTTTATGTACTTTGTTGTTAAGATATTGGCTCAAATATTAGTTGATAGGTAGTAATTTAAACAAAGGGGCGCCAGTTTAATATTAGTTTGTTTAGTTTACATTTTCATCAAAATATTACAAGGGATTTATATAAAAACTTGAAATAATAATTACTAGCGAAGTTAATTAAGATTCAGTGAAATTCTTTTTTTTTTATTATTTAGTGTAGTGTACAAATATAAGATTTTTGTAAGACTTTAATTTTCCGCCATGTCTGATGTAATACCCATATCGCTCGCACTCTGTCGCACACTTAGAGTATTCTTTAATACTCTAAGGTCGCACACGGCGAATCTAGCCACCGACCGAAACGATTTAGGCGTCACGGCGGTACCCAAATATCAGATTTTGTAATACATAGTTTTCGAACGAACCGGTATAATATCTATATCGCTCGCGCTCCGTCGCACACGGCGAATCTAGCCACCGACCGATGCGGAGCGATATAGGCATCGCGGCGGTACGCAAATATCAGATTTTCTAATACATAGTTTTAAAACGAACCAGTAAGCGGTTTTTAGATATTGTACCAATATATAGATTTCGTATCAGTATACGGTTTGCATCGCCCACCTCTACTTACTGAGCTATAGCCGCTAATGTGTAAAAGTAGACATTTCATTACAAAATTACAAAATTATTGGCAGATAGTTTTTTTTAAACATTGCATGTCTTTATTAGGTAAGTACATTTGTCGCCCTTGAAAATTTTACTTATAAAAACTAAAAACAAGTATCCTTCCATTTGTAACTTATGTTTGATGTGAAATATAAGTTACAATACAATACAATATTCTTATTAAAGCTAATAAATAGCTTTAATAAGAATAAGGATGTGCATACTTTAAACACTAGGAACAAAGATAAGCTTGTAATACCAGTAACTAGACTCCACAGAATCAGTAATTCATTTATGGGGCAATGTATACGCTTTTACAACAAAATCCCAGAACATATTCAAAGTTTGTCAATAAACAAGTTTAAAAGTTTTATTAAAGAGAAACTGTACAAAAAGGGTTATTATAATATCAAGGAATACATGAATGAAAATAACCCCTGGAAAAAAGGTGATCGCCACCATGCTGGTTCTATGGAAAATCATTTAAAATTGTATAAACGAAATTATTAAGTGATGTTTGAAAAAAAAATCCCGCTGGGTTTCTTGCTGGTTCTTCCCAGGACAGAGGTATTTTCCGAACCAGTGGTAAATAAAAAAATAACTTTCAATAAGTATTATGTAATAATCAATATTGAATAAAAAATTATTCTATTCTATTCTATTCTATTCTATTGTAATAAACTTAATTCGGTCTGAACAAGTAATAAAAGCATAAAAAAGAACATTACTTTTACACATGGCTGATGGCACAATAGATGTGTCATCAATGTCTGTGGTACACGACACGCCAGGCGTGTCATGAAATATTTGTTCGCCGCCACAGCTAAAAGTTGTCGAAAATCGGTGCCGCAACGAATCGGTTAAAAAGGAACTAGGCTCTCCCAAGTACAAATTATTGTTTATTGTGTGATATGTGATTTTTTTTTTGAGTTGTCTTGTAACATACTTTAAATAATATTTCTTTAATCCTAATAGTAAGATCTTAAATTATGTGTTGTTTACAGGGGAACTCTTCAGAGGCCGTCACTACAGCTAATGTTATTGCAAATATGGACAAGCTGTTTGATTGTGTCAACGCATGCACACCAGACCTAAGAAGGGGGAAACCATTTCCGACAAACATGACAAATAATACACCACATCTCACACATTTCATTTTAATGAAGCAATTTTTTACCCGTTAGTAAATCTTTTTGGATGCATTCGGGCGAATTGCGGCTGCAATTCAAATCCCACTGCTGGGCAGTTTGTTGCGGGTCTTAAAACGGCTGTCCTTAGCAACTCATCTTTTATTGGGACAGGAAATTGTGAAGAAGACAAAAATCAAGTTATATTGACAAATTTTAAAACTTTATTGTTTCCATCCACAGGCACACACACTGCTTATGCCACAATTTCAACCCATGAGTTACAAGAAAGTGTAAATTCTACATTTGAATGTGGCTTGGAAGAAAGCAGTGGCGAAATACAAGCATGTGCGTATGTCTGTGGGTTTATAGTAAAAAATAATCTCAACAAATGTGAAATTTGTAAAAAAAATTTTGTATCTGAGACGCAAGAGAGATCACATACTTTTATTGACTTTAAAGAATATAGTGATCTAAAAAAGTCCCTTAAATACGCCTCTAAAAACCTCATTAACTCATTCACTGCCTGCAACCTCAACAACTCATTAACTGTATAGTAGTAACTGTAAAAGTAGTGCTGCGATGATTTATGATTTTTAGAGGCAGAAGCATATAAAAAAAATTAAAAGGGACAATTAAAGTTTTGTTCAAAAACTCAATAAATTTGGAGATTCGCGATAAATGTCCAGAACATAAAGATATGAATATAGATTACTTATTTAATAGCGTATTTCACATTTGTATGAAGAGATTTTGTATTTTGAAAAATCGGCAATTTGCAGAAGAGTACTCTGCATCTGCTCAAGAAAAATTGATATCTTGCAGAATAAATAGGATATTACATGGAACTACTTTTTCTGTATGTACAGTCATAATCACTTCGGTGGTGACATTTTAAAGTTAGGTTGATTGTATCAGTTAATGCAGACTACTTTGTCCTGGGTAGTAATTACCACATGTAACATAATAAACATACACTGAATTTTTAATGTGGACAATTTTTCAATTATTCGGCTATGTCAAATACAGTTAATATGTTAAAGATAACACTATCTTCATAAAAAGAAAGTAATTAACTTTAATACAATAAATTTTTGGTTACTGTATTGTGCTTTTAACTCAATATTCTAAATAAGGTGTCTTAGGATGTGTTTAACATGTTAAATTTTGCATAGGTTAAAATTAAATAATTTTTCTGGAGACTGACGCAATAAACATTTGATATTTCCATATCTTTCATTTGTGATTTAGTATCATTTTGTTGTGTAAGATATATTTATTTGCGTTTGGTCAGTCTCAGGTAAAACCGATTTTAATTTTAGGACTATACTTACACTGCAGTAGGGCTAAAGAAATTACACTTAAGGTAGTAGTGCTAATTAATGACATGAAAATGTTGACTTATTTTTTAATGCAGTCAATAACAATAATATAACGAAAATAATTTCTACAAATGTAATATTATTGGTGGCATCTATAATATAATCAGGTTATTGGAGTTTAGACATAATATTGCAAAGCTATTGCCTTGTTTGTAGAATGTGAAGGTAAATAATGTTTTCTTGTTAGAAAAAAGTATTTATATTAGATTGTCTAATCTTTTTTATATAAAACCAATGTACCTTTACTTTCCATTTTGCTTAAATGTCATGTTACATATGCCGTTTACTTAATAGGTGAAGTGATGAAGTAATTACCTATAAACTAATGATCGTTGACACGTGTTTTAGCGAAGTTACGAGAATGCTTATTTATTATACTTCGCTAAAACACGCCTACCTCTTAAAAATAGACTATTCTGCTTTACATAACTACTTAACTACTAAATCGATATTTAGTTAAGAGCTGTTGAGAACTGTTTACATGCATAAAGTTAAAAATTAGTTAATTACTCCGTCACTTACGTCCATCAATGTACCAATGTGGACAAGTATGTAATGTAAATAAAAATTATGTATTTCAAAAACCACTTTTACTTGAAAAATAAAATGATTGCTAATCGTTTCAAAAGTGGTTTATGAATGTAAAGTACCATAATTTACAAATAACTTTGTGCTTTTGTTTTCGTTTTAATTTAGCAATATATATATAATTGAAACTAAAAACTACAAGCTATATCTATCTATATGGTATTTTACATTCTTAAGCCATTTTTGAAATGAAAAGACCAAGATGTCAACTAAAACAAAATCCCGTATCAAAATTCCCGCGCAAAAAGTTTAAGGTGGCACGACAGAGATGGCGTGCATTATGGGTGCCATTTTCTTTGTTTGAAGTTGACATTCTTCCCGCCTTAAGGTATTAGTCCCGTCAGGGTACATGTATTCTGTGGTATTAGTGTTCTGTGGTTGTAATCTGTGATCTGTGTTGTTTACAATTTACATATTTTCCATTTCCATTTCCATTTTCCAGTCACAGATTTCAGCTGAATTCTTTCAAAACAGAGATAAACGTAAACGTGTTTAATTCATTTTATATTTGAGAGGGCACAGGGCAGTACTGTCTACGTAATGGATCAATGGATTAGTGAAGGCCTTTCAAGAATCCTGAACTTTGAAGTTCCGGAAGATCTTATAAAGTATTTCTTTTTCTTTCATTGTTTTCTATAAAATGAATAAACTTTAACTTCAACGTTTATGTGATAATGTGGTATTTTAAAATTTCAGGTATATTAATTCCATCGAAAATGAATCAGATTTCAATGAATACATGAAAACTCTACTAGATTTTGATAATTCACAACATAAGTCATTTTTTGTAGAACTATGTAAGAGAAAGTTTCCCAATAAAGGTACGCACATTCTAATTACACATATTAAACAAATGTACACTCATTGACAAATTTAAAGGAATGCATAAAAAGTGTGTATGAAACAAAACATCATGTTTAATTGTGACAATTAAGTTAATTTAGATTTTGCTTATTTTAAATTGTAAACGTAAAAAGCAAAAGATTAAATGACTAAAATTAACCATATTAGAAAAAAAAATTACAGGATCGAAACATTTTTGTATTTTACATTTTATTCATTTTTTCATAAATTCTTAGATCATAGATTATAATCTGGCTTCTTGGCATACTCCTAATCAAGTTATCAATAAAACTTGAAAGATTATGTTCTATTCTTCTTGCTATGTATTTAAGATCTCTCATTTTAGCAGGGGTAGGATTTCTATTCTTAGCTTATCCCATACATGCTCTATGGGCTTTAAGTAGGGCAAGCGCTCTGGCCACCCCATAGAATTAGTTCAACATCTTGAAACTATCCAATAACTATGGCCGCAGTATGAGTGTGCATTATCATGCATAAAAACAAATCTATCTTCTACAAAAGGGGTAAATGGCACTACAATTTCTTCCAAAATTCTATATTGGAAGAAATTGTATCATTCATTTTCAAAGACATGAGAGTTCCGTATGTGCCCCAATACAATTTCCTCCCCTTACCATAACTAAGCCTCCACCATATGCCTTCTTTTTCTACTATGTTGCACTCTGTGTACCTCTCTTCGGGGTGTTTCCAAACTTTAATCCTACCATCATGTGTGCTTCAGGCAAAATCTGAAATCTGTGAATAGTACATTAAGCTTCTTCGTTAAAAATTAACTTGAGGAAGCTACTCAATGGCATGTGGCAAGAAGGGGGCCTATGGCAGCAACCGCTAAAACTTCTTGGAGCTTCATTCTTACCTTAGAAGGTAACATGAACCGGTCATCTCTTGGCACAGTTTTCTGTTTACATCCCTGTTTTACAAGTCTCATATATGATCTGGTCTGCTGATACCTCTTGACAACACTACAAGGTGATATTCCCTACTCGTCATCACAAATTTATAGGATATGCAGCGCTTGGCTAGAAATGAAAGTACCTGAAGTGGAAACTCCAGATGGCCAAGCGTATAAATTTATAGGATATGCAGGGCTTGGCTAGAAATAAAAATACCCAAAGTGAGAACTCCAGAGGGCCAAGCACTATACGCTTAAAATAAAAAAAACATCCTATATGCCTTTTGCATATAAATAAATAAAATAAATTATTCACCTCTGCTCAATTAAAAATGAATAATATAAAAATTAAGAAAAAGAGAAAAAAAATCTACACATATTGGATGGGATAAACCAGACAAATTATGTTACGTACTATTCTACGTTGTAGCACGAATGGGTCGGCTCGACCGGGGAAGGACCGCATTCTCACAGAATGCCAGCGTAAAATATCAGCTTAATGCTGCTGTGTTTCGTATGGTGAATGTAGAGAACCGGAGACCCATTTTACTGGAAAAGAGGCATTCCATCTTAGTCCTCATGGCTGACAACGAATCTGCATTTTAATTTGCAAATGAAGATAGATGTAGATGTCTATGGGCCACAGAAACCACTTACCATCAGGTGGACTGTGTGCTCATTTGTCACCCTTATTCTATAAAAAAAAACTGAAACTGGTGACGAGGAACAGCATTAAAGGTGAGAGACATCTGATAATGCTACAGCCACTTCATCTCCCTAGAGTAGCAAAGGCTCCCTACAAAAAAATAAAAAGAAATGGGAATCAATAAAGTAATTAGCTTAACTGTGAGAGTGTTACTAATATACTTGCTTTAGTTTGAAAGTTACCTGCAGACATTTTTAATGTTTACCTTGCCACTTTTTTTGTACTTTTAGGTAATTCACTAACAAAACAGCAGAAGAAAAAGATTTCGAAAAGCAAACAGCAGCAAGATTTTGTCAGTGCTGAAGTGCAACCATCCCAAACGTTGGAACCAGAGGTCAAATCAAAAAAGAAAACCAAGTATGTCAACTTGTATTCACAGGAGGGCAAAAACGCTCAAGTTGTTTTGTTAAAAGGTTTGTTTTATTAATACTGTACATAGAATACAAGAGGAAAATATATCATTCAATTTATAGACTGCTTTACATTTAAAAATGCTGAGGTTGTTTTGTTATCTTTCATTTATGTCCTATAAAATATAATATTTCTTCATATTAAGCCATGCTGCAGCTATATTAGTAGTATATTTGTAGCATGAATGGGTCGGCTCGACTGGGGAAGGACCATGCTCTCACAGAATACCAGTGTAAAATAGCAATTCAATACTGCTGTGTGAGTGTAGATAACTGGAGACCCTTTTTACTGGAAAAGAGGCATTGCATCTTAGTCCTCACGGGTGACAACACATCTGCATTTTGATTCTTTATTGAGGATAGATGTAGATAAGTATGGTTCACAGCAACCACACCATCAGGTGGACTGTGTGTTTATTTGACACCCGGCCCCTACAAAAAAAATCATAAGAATAATATTCCCTAGATTATCTTATCTATTTTATCAAAGCCAAATAATTATTGGGCCTATTTGGCTACTTTTTCACCATCGCCATTCAGCAACTGAATATTTGGCTTTGTCTGGGGATGGTTATTTACATAAAAATTCATCAATTTTATCTCTTCAAAACTAAATGTTCATTAGTTACTATTTAATTAAGGCGAATCATAATATCATTGTTTTTTTATAATTTAGATATTAAAATAAATATTAGTGCATCAAATACATGTGTCAATCCCAATCACAAAATAAGTGACAACAGTCACAAGTATAAACTATAGTTAGTCTTTCAATTATTTTACGTCTGATTTAACCTGACGTCTGTTTATATTTGTTTAAATAATTGTTTATTTAATTACAAGTTTATTAAGCCAGAAAGGCAATTGTAAATCATGACTCAAATATATTGATGTTGTGGACATTACTAAGAATTTCCTGAATGATTTTATGGTATTTAAAATTAAAAATTTTGTATAACCGACTTCAATATAAATTAATAAGAATAAAATTTGTGAAGCATCAGCTTTCAAATAAAAAAAGAATCGTCGAAATCGGTTCACCCAATAAGAAGTTATGAGGTAACACACATAAAAAAACATACAGAAATTAAGTACCGTCTCCTTTTTGAAGTCGGTAGAAAAAGAACAATATCAAAATGCGAGATCCATACACACACACTGAACATCGGGAGCAATATCTGGAATTGCATTTGACCATGCTCCTGCCAAATGATGATTATTGAATGATGATTATGATGATTGCCGTGCCGTCCACATACGCCAGACATAGTGGCAAATTGTACTCTTCGGACTTCTGTACAATTTGCCGTAGGGTATGTATGTGGTCTATGGTGCTAAAGCCCTTTCGGAAACCGGCTTGTTCGGGAGGCTGGAAGTCGTCAAGTCTGCGCGCGAGACGATTCGTAATGACTCTCGAAAACAGCACGTAGACGCGGCTCAAAAGGGAAATCGGTTTGTAGTTCTTCAAAAGAGCGTTGTCACCTTTCTTGAAGAACAAGACCACCGCACTTCTGCTTCACGCCTTCGGTGTAATGCCACCATGGAGGACGGAATTAAAGAGCTTCTGAAGGACTTCAAGTACCGGTCTTCCACCCGCTTTCAGAAGCTCCGCTGTAATTCCATCCTCGCCTGGGGCCCTGCCGTTGTTAAGGTGCTGGAGAGCCATTCTAATCTCGCTTAGACTGACGTCCGGGATATCTTCGGAATAGTGTCGGATAAGACTCGCTCTTGGATCGTTACTCACACTTGTGTGTGGCTCCAACGATGACGTGTACAGCTGCTCATAGAACCTCTCAATCTCGCTCAAAATCTCAGGTGCCCCGGAAACGATGCTGCCACATTTGGTCTTCAGCTTTGACAGTTGGCTCTTTCTGGCAGACAGATCTCTGGCAAAGACTTTGGAGCTTTGGTTCCGCTCGATCGCTTCTTCAATACGAGCTGTGTTGAAGTTGCGTAAGTCCCGCCGCATGCATTTGGAGATCTGTCTGTTCAGTTGCCTGTATGCTGTCAAATCTGTTGAGGAATGTAGCTTCATCTCCCGTCTAACAGCCATGAGATTAAGAGTGTGATCGGAGAGTTTTTGTGTTCTTGCAGAACTTAGCTCCGACCGCATGGACAGTTTCCACGAGCTTGTCATTCATATCGTCCACTTCATTGCAGTCTTCTAGGCACTGAAAACGGTTTTGTAACTCGAGCTGAAAGGTTTCGGGATTTTGGATTAGAGCACGAGGGGACGGAGCGTTGAATATTATGAATAAATTTATTATTAAATTTATTATTATTATTATTGACTTCATCAGACGAGACCTCTCCAACTTAACATTTAGGTTCAGTTTGCCTCTAATCATTCGGTGATCGCTGCCGGTTTTCACCCTCGCGATCACTGAGACATCACTGAACAGTTGTCGTCTGGTCGTCATAATGAAGTCAATCTCATTTTTTGTCGAACCGTTGGGGCTCGACCAGGTCCACTTCCTGTTCTATAATGAAATATAACTACGAGTGTTTATATAGCAATTAGTATGGAGCCAAAAGCCCGGCTTTTAGTATGAAGTTAGTCGAGCACGGGGGCGACCGGGCGATACGTTTGCAACTTCACTTCACATTTCAATGTTTACTCTGTGTGTTTACTTGAGCGAATTAATATTACGAGTTGAAAATTTATGTTTTTTTAAAGATTTTAAGTGAAAATGGAGGATAATAGTGTTCCTTGTGATGAATTGAAGTGTTTTAAGTGCTAATCGGCGAGGAAAAGGTAAAATCTTTAAACTAAGTTGAGAAAAAACAGCTCATATTCACATAAGCAGTTATTGGTACAACTAAAACGTTCACCAACATTTCACGCGGACATCATCAAATCTTTATTTTAGAAAGAGACGATTTGATTTAGAATATAAATATTTTTTTTTTTTTAATTTTGTACATTGTTTGTACTTTGTTCATGCTTTTCTTTTGTTCATGTATTGTATTGTATGTAAATATCATATTATATCTTTCTACAACTATACTATTAATGTAGCTGTAGCATGGCTCTACCACGTATAAAATGATTGAAATATAATTAGAACATGGAAAGATTTAGATCTGATAGGTGCTCTTACGTGGCATACTGAATCAATCTCTGAGGCCAGTCCACCCTGGAGGAATCAACATCCTTCCACCACAATAGGGAATGTAAATTATTACATATGTCACCTAAATTGTGTACATAGTTTGTTTGTACTTTGTTCATGCTTTTCTTTTGTTAATGTATTGTATTGTATGTAAATATCTTTTTCTTTCGCTCAAGCAAACCCAAACGGCTTTTTTCAAAGCCACCGAAGGTATGCATATAGTCATACAATCTATCTAGCAGTAGTATGCCTTCTGTGTGCTTTGTTAAACACGTCCTCAACAGCACTGAATATGAAACTGAAGAGTGGACACAGAACAAGATTGGTATATTTTTATAAAACTGCTGAAAACAACAAAACCATATGTTGGGCTTGCCCTAGTTTGGAGCCCTAGCTTCGCCAGTTTTGGTATCAACTCAAAATAATAAAAAATTGCGGCTGACAACCCGCTCGCCAGGCATGTCAACTATGGCAAAATACCCCCTATGAGGCAATCTATGGGGGAGGCCTATGTGCAGCTGTACACTTTTATAGGCTGTAATGGTAATGATATGCTCCTGCCAAGTAAGTAAAAATGAGTTATGCGTCTAGTTAGTAGAGTCCTTTTTGTAGTCTGGAAGTATACTTTTTCTAAAAATATTATGCATTTATTTAATGTAAATTTGAGTGTGTCATATTTATTTATTTATTTACTCACTCACAATTGTTATTACAGGAGTGGAGCCTAAAGCAACAATGTGGCCACTAATGTAAAAAAGACCAATAGTTTAATGTCACCCTCTCGAATTTCGCCAATGTACAATTAAATATGTCTAATCGTTGCGCTACGATGTTAAGCATTTTAGCTGCACGAACAACCGGTTTAAGATATTTAACTTTAAGATATTTGTACGAGGAACTGGTACGTTCAGCAACTCTCCCCTCAGCCCCCGTCGCAGCCTAGAATTAGGCACGAGGTACCACAGTGATTCCAGAATTTCCGGATTGTTTAATCTACCACGTAATATCAAGTATATGTACTTAAGTAGCGCAAAGTTCCGTCTAACCTCCAACTTATAATATCCAACCATTCCTATTACAAAAAGGGTTGGATACATAAGAGGATAAAAAGGGTACACCCCGTATTGCTTTAAATAGAGGTACTGGGTAAACTTATTCTGTATTTTATCCAGCATGAGGTTATACTTAGTTTCATAAGGACTCCAGATGATAGCCCTGGTTTCTAGATTGCTTCTTACTAAAGCATTATATAATGACTTCACGGCGGCAGTGTAGAGGAAGTCATGCGTTTCACACATTATGAAGCCCAGGTTTTTAAAGGCCTTTTTACACACCTGTACAATATGAGTACGAAACGTCACGTCCTCGGTAAATAAGACGCCAAGATCACGTATACAAACAACGCGATTGATGACGTCCCCTTCCGTGAGGTAGTTGAAATGTATCAGAGTCCTCGAGCGTGTGAAAGAGATCACATTGCATTTTGATATATTAAACAGCAATTTATTCTCCCGACCCCACTCCACCACCCGATCAATATCACATTGTAAGCGGTCGCAGTCCTCGGCGGAAGTAATCCTCAGAAATAATTTGAGATCATCCGCAAAGAGTAAGCAACCCGCGTCTCTCACCACCTCTGGAAGGTCCACATCCAGCTGGGCACCAGCCTCTGAATCGAGAGCTGGTGCTAAGTGATTCATGAAGCACATCAAGTTGGAATTTGTGCTGCGACCCCTCCGAAAACCATGCTGTGCATCATTAAATTGTACATTAACCTGCGAGTAAATGCAAGAACACAATGCTGACTCGAAGACCTTCCCGAACGCTGACAGCACCGCTACAGGTCCGTATCCACTAACATTTGAGCTCAGAGCACCCTTCGGGACCGGAGTTAACCTAGTCAGCTTCCAACCGTCAGGATACGAGCGATCACGCAAACAGACATTGAATAAATGTAGAAGAGGGCGAGCTAGTACCATCCTACAGTCCTTAACAATATAGGGGGGCACACCGTCTGGACCTACCGATCGTTTGAATTTAAGTCTCGCCAGGGCCGTACGCACGTCGCTAAAAGACAACTGTCCTACGTGCACCCGCGCTCCGCGTTCAGGCGCTGTTTGCGCGGCGGCGGTTGCATCCAGCTGCGGAGCTGCATCTCCATAAACTGTTTGGAAGTAATTAGCAAACTCCTGTGCGTACTCACTTTCTAACAACGGAACTCCATTTTTAACTATCCGAGTTTTACTTCGCTTCAAGCGCTTGTTATTTATGAAATTCCAAAAGGACCTCGGTTCTTTAACAAATTGCGTTTCGATACTATTTTGGTAGTTACGGTATGCGGTTTTAATTTAATTTTTTACTACTGTGCGATAGTAAGAAAAGTTTTTATAATCATTGCTTGAACCATTTATCTTATAAGCCTTGTGATAGAAAGCTTTTCGGCTTATATCATATATTTTTTTTTTTCTTTTATAAAACATATTATATCAGTTGTGTACCATTCCGTATAATGATACCGCGAGTGGTTAGCCTTAGGTCTTTTTCTAGGCGTGTTATCATCTAGAATCCTATTAAATGTGTCATAAAACTTACCGTATGCTACCTCAACGCTATTTGTTTCATAAAACGCGCTTCAGTCCGCTTACGCCAGCGATTAGTACATCGTATGGAAATCACCCTTAGCGAAGTACCATTGGGGGTAGGAGGCAGCTGCCGACGCGGATCCGATGGTGACAGTAGCTGGGTTCACACATTCAATGCTCACTCGCAACGGCGGGTGCTGCGGGTCGATGCATGACAAGTACTCATCACGTTCGTCACTAACGGTAATCTCATCCTCTGGCAAAGTAGTCAGCACGACATCGAGCGTTCGATTGTTGCAATTAAAAATGTTATTACATTGTCGAAATCCGCAGTAGGTGACAAAGTACTCATAATAACACTGTATATCCTGATTTGCAGAATATATATTAAGATCAGCAACGAGAACAATATTATCATAATCTATACGTAACTGTTCTAATAAATGAAACATACAAATACTCTCTCTCAATAGACTTTGGTGGAATATACACAACACAACATAAAAATTGGAAATTATTTCCACGATACACTGTAGCACAAACGATTTCGAAGGAATGATTGTCTAGGTTAGCATTGTCAGGCAGTGCTACTCTTCGCAGCTCGAGAGCACTGCGCGGCGCAGCGGCCAGCAGCACCCCTCCATGTTTGCGGCCGTCCGCACGGTCACATCGAAGTACTGCATAGCCGCTTGGTGCAAGTTCTCCGTCATGCACCGAGTCATTTATTCCACTTTCGGTGATAGCTATTAAGTCGGACGTTGATCCGAGTAAATTTTTATAAAATGTTTTCAGTTTTGTACGCAGTCCCCGAACATTTTGATAGTACAACACCAATGTATGCTTAGTTTTCCCCTTCGCTGGATTTACGAAAGTTTCTAAACCAACGCCATTCACTGAAACATACATTCACAGACCACACATCTGCATCAGCAATTCTCTCGTAAAAACTTTCCGGCACCCCAATTTTGAAAGACGAGTAATCACGCTGTGTTTTGTGAGTTATTTTTTCAACAGTGATGTTATTTCCACCGCAGATACTTTCAACGTGTGTCATCATCGTTTCTCTTGATGTGTCAGGATGTAACGACCATACATGCAAATATTTTTTCTTTTCTATGGCTTGTAGGCTACTAATTTGGCTATTTCCTCCTCTCATAATTGCTGCCCGATTGGTTTTCCTATCTTTCTTTCGATTTGTAATCGTTTGCCAATCAGTTTGTCTAGTGTCATACTGTTCTCCGCCTGCGGCTGACTAAAGCTTTCTAACTGTGACAAAGCTATATTTAATTCCTTGTTCTCTTCTCCTTTGCCTATACTACTATATTCCAAACAATCTTGGTTCTTACTCGGTTTTGAATGATGTGTGAATGCCGCACCATGAGCAGCTGTTAATGGTATGAATGAATTTGATAAATTACCTTTTTTAGTTAGTAAGTTTTCATTGGTTGCTTGGTTGTCATTTTTTGTTTGTTTTTGTTCAAGCTCTTGTATTCTCGAGCTTAAATCCGCGATTGTCGCCTGCATTGAAGTATTTTGTGTCTGAAGATTCTCTATCATTTTCTTGAACTCCTTATGCTTAACCATACAGTTTTTATATTGAGTCTTTTCAAGGTTGATTGAGTCTTTCACACTCTTCAGTTCAGCTTTAACTGATTGTAATTCCTCACCGACTAAAGCTGTTATGGTGACATTAAGTTTCGTTAAAAGTGTGCTTAACTCATTCTGTATAACACCTTGAACAATGTCTCGAACGTCATCAATAGTCAAAGAATTACAGCTAGTATTAGGGAGCGAGCTTAATGCTTGCCTTCTTGCTCCTCTCACGGTAACATTAGAGTTAAAACGGACTGGGGCGTTGTCGTCTCTGGGTGGCTTAGAACTTTTGCCGGAGCAGGTTGGGCAAGTCCCATTTGTTGAATTACGTAGTGCCGCTTCATAGTTAGTCATGCAAGCATGATGGAAAGCTTTATTACATGAGATACAGCTAAAGTAGTTTTCATTATCCAATCCGCCAACGCAGCATCCCCATACCATGTACGCATTTACCTGTTCAGTCATAGCGATGATAACGGTCGTCAATGCCCAGCTATTTAAAATGTTTCCAAAGATTTATGTCTGTCTTTTAACTTTCCTGTCTATATGTGTTTAAGTTTATTTATATTATTTTTATAGTATATTACACCGAAATTTTAAAATAAAATGTAAAATGTATTGTTCTTTTCTTTTCAGGTAGACATCACTGTGATTGCCAAGCATCAAAGCACGAGCTAATCAACAATTGTCTGCAATGTGGGCGTGTAGTTTGCAAACAGGAGGGCTCTGGGCCTTGCTTGTTTTGCGGGAATCTTGTGAGTTGTACTGTACTATTCCAAACACAAAAAGCAAAGATGTGTTGTCAATTCCAGTGGGATATTGTTTACAATTTCTTATTTTTTGCTTTCCATGTAGATATTATATCCAACATTTCATACATTACACCCTAAAAAAAAATTATACTTCTCAATTGTTAGAAGTATATTAGAATATTGTACCCATAACCTTCGCCTTGAGCGCATACAAAAAAGATTTTTATGGCATCTTGCCTTTTCAACACGAAAAGCATATAAAAATGAATCATATGTACCTGATTAAAGACATTTAAAATGGTTTCACTGTCAAAACGCCGGGACATTCTGGATTTGCTACTGTTATATAAAATATTCAGAAATAAGTTAGATTGCCCATTATTACTACGTAAATTTAATTTTCGTATCCCAAGTAGATATCCTCGTAAATTCATTACTCCGCTTTCGCCGCTCTTCGTAGAATTACTGTACTAGGATTTAATTCCCCAATACTATACAATAATTTTGTGTTGTATATTTTTAGCTATTTGGTAACGGCTTGTAGGAAATGCTGTGAGCACTAAACATGTGGTGTTTACCTTGTATTGAATGTGCACTTATAGTTTATATTACTGGTTTAGAATTAAGCATATGTATTAGTGTAATATTTGTTGGTGAACCAAATAAATAAATAAAAAGTCTATAGCTGAATATAGGCATAGGCTCTCCCATAGATTGCCTCATAGGGAGGATACATTTTTATCGCCATAGTTTCCAAGCCTGGCCTGTAACCGCGGTTTTTTACTATTTTGACAAGATGCTGCTGTCCATTTCCTGCTTCATTTCTCCTCTGTCATCTCTTACGACACCCACATGATGATATAGGGCAGTGGATTATCTTACCCTAAACCGAAGAGCATGTATGAAGGGAATAATGAAAGTGGAAGAAGCGAAACAACTATGTAAGGATCGTAGCAAGTGGAAAGAAGTGGTCTCTGCCTACCCCTACGGGAAAGAGGCGTGATTATATGTATGTATGTATATTTATCTTGTGCCGCCACTAAACAAATGAACGGTGTATTATTTACTTGACACTTAACAGTCCAAGTAGTTTCAAAATATTGAACATCATTTTGCATTTGCTTGAAAAAGTTTTTAAAATTATTTTACATTACATATACATTTGTAGTTAATTACACAATGCCAGACTTGATACGCTAGCAATGCAATCTGCAGATTATATTATGCATTGCAATCGGTCAGTTTGACCGGGAAAGAACTGTTCGCTCAGAGTGCTAGCATAAGGGCGTTTTTCAAAAAAATTGTCGGTGACGTAATTAGAATTCCACTTATATGAGTTTTAACATTTAGCTTCAAAATGTAATTAAATTGATAAAATATAGTATGAGCAGTATGAAAATAGTATTTTTTTAAGAAAATAATAATGAATTTTGAAAATAATTACAATTTTAATTAAATTATGTCCTCAAGAAATTCCATTACGTTACTAATTTTAAAATAGTTTTCATGAAAACTAAAAGAAGTTTAGTATTTTTAACTTTATTTATGAAAAATAAACACAATCAGTCTTCTAAAAAATATTGATAATTCAGCATATTAGATCTAATCAAAAAATGTTTTAACAAAGATATTCCTTACGCTACTTTTGGGTACTTTGTACTATATTTTTTTCATCCTAGAACGTCAAATATGAGAAATATTCTTTCAAAAGTTTAATTATAACAAATTAAAAATTAATAATAAACTATATTGAACAAAAACAGTCAAATCTCTTTGAGATCTATTAATTAGTCTTAGAAAATAAATCACAGTAATAATAGGACAGTGACGTTAATGGAATTCGAAAATGACGTTTAGGAACTATAAGGCAACGTCTATATGACTCTGAATTATGACAACAATCACGGTAACTTGTACTTACCGTATTAAACATAATATTACTAGTATGTCATTTAAGAGCGTTTACAACGTACGGCATTTCATACAAACTTTCAAGTCCTTGTTTTCGAAATGCATGAACCGATTTTAATGAAACTTCATACGCATAAGCAGGACACATAGCTCTAAAAAGTTAGTAAAGAACATTTTCGAATGAAACAAGATAATTGGAAATATCTGTTTCTATGGAAAATTTAAAATCGGTCGAATTTAGTTGTAACATTATTTTTCGAAAATGTTCTCATTAACTTTTTGGACCTATATATCCTGCTTATGCGTAGGAAGTTTCATTAAAATCGGTTCATTTATTTCGAAAAATAAAGACTTGAAAGTTTGTATGAAATGCCGTACGTTGTAAACGCTCTTAAACTGTAACAAAAAAGAGTAAAAAAAAGTTAAAAAGTAAGTAATTTAAACAACACTTAAAAAAAACAATACGAAAAAAAACATTTGAGATCAATCAACACTATTAATCAGTCCCAAGACAAATTGAACAAATGTAGTCAAAAAAGGAGTTCCGCTACATATCAGGCAAACCCAATTTTTACATGCATTACATTTTACCATTCTTTGTATAACAAAAGGCTGACGCTCCTTGCAAATAGAGCACAAAAAAGTCCTTGATGACTTAAATTCTTTTCCGTTATGTTTGTTGTCGTTCGATATATTTATTTTTCTCTTCTTAGAAGGCTGACATTCAAGAGATGCAAGATTCTCTTTGAGCTGTTTATTTTGGGTATTACCAAGAACGTGATCTAAAGCTGTCATGCATGAACTTTCCAGGATTGGAATTATGCTATCAGATTTAGGTTCGACTAATCTCTGATTATCGGTCAGAGAAGTTATCTCTATGAGTGGTCCAGAAATATTGTTGTCTTGTAGGGAATAAATTGGACTTTCATCCATTTGACCCACATGGAAATCAAAATTAATGTTTTCTTCATTATCACTTTGGTATGTTTCTAAATCTTGGAGCATGTGATCAGGAATAACCTCAATAGGGGAACTGCTTATCTGTCGGGTATTTTCTAGAAATTCATAATCAATTGCCGTATTCATTTTGTGGGGCGCAATGCTTAGGCTCGAATAACAAGGAGTAACGTTCATGTTGTCTTTTGACGTCCCAGGAACTATTAAGGCCTCAACACTTAATTCGGCAGTTTCTTTTGATGGTTTAACAAAATTATGTATTATGGGACAATAGCAACTGCACAAACCACGATATTCCCCACAAAAACAACTCAGTTGCCGATATTTAATCTGGTTACATTGTGTAGATGATATTTGATGCAATTGCATTGTACCAGGAACAGCTTGAATGCCGTTGGGAATAAGTTGGTTCATGTTTTCAATATCTTGATTACTTATGTAAAAGCACTTTACTGTCTTCATGCTGTTCCCTAAAATTTGAAATGCTTCAGTGGCGTTAGTAACATCATGACCATAAGATATCCTTTTATCCAATTGTCTCTTAACGGCACCCCCAATCCCATCTGCCATACTTTTGCCATGACCTGCCTCCGAAAATGACCATGTTGAATATGATAGTTTAAATTTTGGGGTGAATAAACTCAAAAGATAAAAGTTCTTTTTTTGACGGTACTGGCTGCATGGGCCGTCTGAAAAAAAGTGTATAACTTTGATATGAGGGTTCATTTCTTTTGCAAGTCTGATAACTGGTATCAAGTGTGCCCAGATGGCATTCGGCTCATGGCAATTGTTATCTGAAACAGATACAAATGATTGGGATAGATTTTTCGAAAAAATTACACCACAATGTAAAGTGATCGTGTTTTTGGAGGCACCAAAGTGCATTGATTGGACTTCTTCACTATATTTACATTCAAAATTCTCCGAGAAGTCACATAAAATGAGTATCTCGTCATCTTTCATGTTCTTGATACAATTTCTGTATTGACGTTGTTATTCAATCCAATTATAGAAATGAGTTTTAAACGCCGGTAGCTCGTTCTGAAAGTTGGTGATGATATCAAGTACAGTTCCTTTTACTTGTTGTTTGGTGATCTTTTTAGTTGTATATACTTTGCCAGATTTTTCATATTCATGGTTTACCCTAGCCCGTTTGAACCATGATATAGCAGAATCGAGTTTTTGTTCATCATATGAAATACTCTTACAATCTTTACATTTATTGTACATGCAGTCATAACGCGTAATATCACATGCAACGATGTTCAAGAGCTCCTTTATATTCTTGTAAGTTATGACACCTTTACATTTCAGTGCATTAAACATGTACTCAAAGTTACTGTGCTTAATACATAAGCAGGTTTCTCTATTATTGATACTTGGAGACAGTACATAATAAGGGTTGTATCTGTAAAAGGTGGTGAAGCCGCATGACCCACCGTCGTTTTTATAAATTTCGTATACGTTTTTCAGTGTGTCGACTAAGTATCTTATTTGTGCTTTTTGTTTGTCTTTGGACCTGGTTTCCTTCTTACCAGCTGTGCTTTTACTTATGTCGTCTCTCAAATAAAAAAGTTCTATTTCTTCCTGAGTCTTCTTATTTATTGGTCGTTGTACATTAACCCTTTTCCTGATTCTTCCTTTAAGACCTAAAATCTTACTTTTAGGTGCTTTTTCCAATATTTCCACCTGTTTCCTAATCACGTTTTTAAGTAATTGTTTTTCTTTATTTTTCTTACAATTCCTGTACGTACTACGAATTGATATTTCCATTATTTCTTGTCTTGCTTTCAATTTATCGTTTTCTGTGTTCAATAAATCAAATTCGGTATCATGTTTTTTTTTCATTCGGTATAATTTCTTTCTCTTTAAAGCCTTTTTATAGTTATTTAACAATTTTCGGTACCTAATTTTCAATGAATGTGAAGCTGAAGTATTGGATGCGTCACGTGATTGCCCTGATTGTGGATTCGGTTGAGTGTTTTTGTTTTTTTTTGTTTTCGTTTTTGTTCTCTCCAGAGTTTTCTTTTTTCTATTTTCTTGTCCTCAGTGAGCTCTTTAATCTTCTTTTGGTGTTTTTTTTTGTCTTCGCAATTCCTTGTTCTTAAATTCTTTATATTATTCCGGGTTTTGTTTGATTTTTTCTCGGTACCGTTTTGACATTTCTGCAACCGTCAAGGGCATATTTAAGCCTAAAAACAATAGTGAGTTATCATAATGTACCCCTTACGAAAAATCTCAAATTTTTGTGAAAAAATTTATATAGATTTACAAAAAGCGTTGCGTGAAATAATTGTCGAAATAAATGTGATAACTGTTTATCACATATATTTTGACGATCAATTCACGCAAAAAAACAAAAAAGATTTTCATTCAGGATACCATAAAAATTGAACACTAAATGCAGCCATTTCAACAATATAACGTAATAACTATCGTTATTTCACTGTTATTTTTCTAATGTTATCCTGAATGGAGTGTTTTGAGCCGAAATACCTACTCTAAAAATCTTGTTTGATTTACCCACGAAATTAAGTAATAAGCAATTCATTTAAAAAATTCGAGGCATTTCATAATTATTTTATTCATACTTATTTATTTAGACTTTAGAACACTAATTAAAACGATGACTTTATGAACCGACCTTTAGGATTCCATTACGTCACTTTTGAGTTCCATTCATGCGATAGTAGCGTTAATGGAGGTAACGTAACCATGCCAATAAAAGTTTCAAATGAATTTACTAATTAGTTATCAAACTTTTGTTCAATATAACTTAACATTTCAAATAACAATAAATTTACATGTTTAATAGAAAATAGAATGAAATACACATGAATACGTTACGTTACCTGGAGAAAAGCAGTATCGTTTGTGGAAATATTTTTTTCACATGAGTCGAGACAACCACTTCGAGTCTTCGAGTACGTTTTGTTGGCGAACTGGCTGTCAAAAATTAAATATGGCAGCCACCATAGACTAATAATGTTGCTATATTTGGGGAAAATGTATTGAATTGGTAGTATTTTTTGTTGGAAGTCGTTGAAAATGCGGTCACGTACGCGGAAATTCCGTCATACGCTATTTTGCAGGACAACCCAAAATCTGGTATTTTAAAATAATTTTCAACCGTAACATGTACATTTTAAGGTTTAAAATTGAAGTTACGGCCATAAATAACCAGTCAAATGCAAAACGTTTGAATAATAATATAACACGACCATATTATGTGACTCTGAACTTGACACAGTAGATGTGAGACATACCAAAAACATCGACCTCATTTTACTTATTTTAGTTTTATTTTTGATTTATAACAGATTCAGACCTTATTTTTATTTGATTTATGAGACTATATGTTACTTTATTGTTAAAATAAATGATATGCAATAAAAACTTTTATAAAATTTGATAATTTATTCTGAAAGTGGTCGGACACGTCACAACACACACGACTTTTTTCAAGGTACAACTTTTTTGGAAAACGCCCATAAGCACGCTAATACTGCTGTTTTCTACGGTCAGTAATGTGATCCGGTGACCCTTTTACGAGGCCTTCCAATTTAGTTCTCAGGAGTGACAACACACGCATTTTGATTCTCAATCAGGTGGGCTGTGTGTTCATTCGTCATAATAACTTGCCACCGACGCGTCAGCAATTGCCGTAGCTTTTGGCCGACAAGTCATTTATCTGTACGCGTTATAAAGTACATGCTGTTTGAGCCCAAAAAAAGCTTGTTACTTCATCAACTACGAATGTAAAATGTATTTATTTAGTAATTACACTTTTTAAAAAAAAATATATAAAAATGTTTATTTGTAAACATTTTTAGAAATTTCTGGTGTAACTTAAAGATAAGGACAGTGTACTCGTTTATCACTTTACATGTATAATACAAGTGGTAATATTAAAAATTTTGTACAACCGACTTCAACATAATAAAATGAGAACATCATCAATGTAGTCGAAGTCAATTAAATACGCGTTATAAAATATAACTCAAAAACTACTGGTCAGATCTTGATCGAATTTATATGAGACCACACGAGAAACACCAGCTTTCCAATAAAAAAAAAGTATCATCAAAATTAGTTCACCTAGAAAAAAGTCTTTGGTAACAAAAAAAACAGTCGAATTGAGAACCTCCTCCTTTTTTGAGTTCGGTTAATAAGTTAAATAAGCCATGAAGGGCCTTGCTCACAATAATCGCGCCAAATTAAGAAATGCTTAATGTTGCTCTCTCTTTCTCTCTCTCTCTCTCTTTACTAAATGACAATAGAAAGATTACAAAGACTTCTATGTGTACTACTATAGTATGTGCCATATCGATTGAGAAAAACGGACAATGACCTCAGATATGAGCCGAGTGTCAAAAGGCGTAACTTACAAAATCTCAATTTAGATGTGATAACAATATTTAAATATTGATATTATTCCCACTTCTAGGTCAGCACATATGTTTTGTTTTTTTGTTTCTTAAATAATATTGTCTGTGGTTCCTATAAACATAGTAAAATCTTACGGTACATCGCGAAAAATGTGTTATATTTTATATTTCAATTTATGGTAAGTAACGCAGCAATTCATTTAATAACAGTTTCATATTAAAAAAATATTTGAAGCAATATAATCACCATATTGAGCTTTTGCAAATTCATCCCTTTAAAATAAACAAAACGCGCGTTACGTCAGTTCGTTCTAAAAGAAACGTGACAATGGCAGCCAGAGATGCGTCACCTTTTTTGGGCCGGTCCGCCATTTTGTTTTCATTCGTGTTCGGATAGCGCTTGCGTGTGTACGTCTCGGGTAATTCATAGCATTCATTGCATTGTTTTAGTTGAGTTTTTACTGTTAAATTTGTTATATCGTTAAGTTTTTGTTTTTTGAATCTGTTATATTAGTTTTACTGTGACGGTCGTTACTAAATCGACATGAGTTCAGGAGAATTTGGTGAAGGACCCGGTCCTTCAACATCAAGTGGAAAGAGACGTCGCCGACCCATAATAAACGTAGCAGGTACGTACAAATAGGTACAAATGCGACGACGTAGCCTTTCTATTTCTTAAAGCGCTCTTTTTATGTGACCATGTGGTATTTATTTTCTAAAACAATATGTATTTATGTGATGTAGTACTATGGTAGTATATTTTTGTCATTTATTTACAGGCCCATCTTCTGGAGCACCTTTAACGTCACCAGTAAAAAAGAGAAAACCTACCACTTTGTCGGTCGGGGAACAAGAGATTATCATTAATGTATACAAATATGTCAAAAACACCTGGCCCGAAGACGTGTATCCTTCAAACGTTAATATGGTAGAAAAGGTTTCGGAGATCTCAGGAGTCAGCAAGAGCACTATATATCGCGTATTAAGCGTGTATAGAGATTCCCATAAAATACCAGAAAAGGGAATAATTAATAAAAGAAAAAAGTCTGTAATTGACAAGTTGGACGATTTTGATAAATCGGCTATAAGAGCGAAAGTGCATCAGTTCTTTCTTGCAGGAGAATTACCGACTTTAGACAAAATTTTGCTCAGTATAAATCAAGATGACCAGTTGCCAAACTTGAGCAAAACTTCCCTGCGACGTGTGTTGCGCCATTTAAAATTCAAATATATAAAGAGAAACAGAAAAAGTGGTCTAATAGATCGCCCAGAGATAGTTCTGTGGCGTACCAGATATTTGAGAGAAATACAAATATTAAGAAACGAGGGACGTAACATTTTTTACCTTGACGAAACATGGATTAACGCAGGTCATACTATGGGAAAGGTATGGGAAGACACCACAATTGAATCTTCTCGTCAATCACGGTTAGAAGGCTACTCTACTGGCGCGAAAGCCCCTTCGGGTAAAGGAAAGCGATTAATAGTTGTACACGTTGGCAATGAAAATGGCTTTTTGGAGGGATGTGATTGGGTATTTGAATCATCATCTACTGGTGACTACCATGAGAGTATGGACGCTCTCCATTTCGAGGACTGGTTTAGAAAAGTAATAGAAAAACTG
Organism: Parnassius glacialis; assembly: GCA_033319125.1. NCBI lineage: Eukaryota > Metazoa > Arthropoda > Insecta > Lepidoptera > Papilionidae > Parnassius > Parnassius glacialis. The sequence goes on from JAVANC010000020.1 coordinate 37,241,382, forward strand.
CAAAGCGGCGATGTCATAGTTATGGATAACGCTAGTTACCACTCCAGACGTTTAGAAAAAACCCCAACAATGTCTTGGCGGAAACAAAATATGCAGGAATGGCTAGAATCTAAACAGATCGCATACGTGCCCTCGGACACAAAGACCCACTTAATGGAAAAAATAAAGGCAGTTAAAGATAACTATCGAAGTTACGTCACCGACGAGATGGCAAAAGAAAAAAGCATCACAGTGGTAAGGTTACCTCCTTATCACTGTGAGCTTAACCCCATTGAACTTGTGTGGGCAGATGTGAAAGGGTACGTTGCACGAAAAAATACAACTTTCAAGTTAAAAGATGTTAAAAATTTACTTAAAGATGGTTTAACTCAAATCACGCCAGATAAATGGAAAAACTGTGTTCAGCATGTCCTTAAGGTTGAACAAAAAATGCGTGGCATGGATGATAGAATTGACCAAACTGCAGATCGCTTTATAATTAATGTTACAGATAGTTCATCAAGTGAAGATACGAGTGATGATTGCACCGAATAAAAATAAAGTTCTTATATAATATTAAAAATAAAGTTTTATCTTTTGCATAAGTACGTACTTATTCGGTGTCGTTATCACTCGAATCTTTATATGTGTTATAAATTAATGTTTTTTGTTGTTAAATGAATAAAGTACTTTATAACAATAGATGATTTTTCTTCTACAGCGATCTTTCACATAACTTTTTAATAATAGTTAATAAATATATATTATATCAATCATTATAAAAAAATCATTATAAATAAAGAAAGTACTACATATAAAATGTGCCTATATATTGAAGGTTTGTAACCCCTGGTTAAACGACCGAAAGGTCATTGTCCGTTTTTCTCAATCGATTTGGCACATACTATAGACGAGTAATTCCGAACAAAAACTGTCGCAGCTGTGGATCGCATGAGCGCGGGCGGGTAATAACTGGCACGGCAAATATGTCACGCAGTTGTATTTTCATTTACGACAATTACTGTTTTTAGGCAAATACAAAAAAAAAGTACTTATTTGAAACAAACTTCAAATCAGGTTGACAATGTGCGCACATGAATAATGACAGCGTTTTATTAGTCACAGTACAGTAGTTGCATAAGAATACAACATTATATCGAAAGATATTAAAAAATCACACCCCTTTAATAATTTTTTTTTCACACAACAAACTTTATAAACAAAACAAAAACAGGTTAAAACAATCGAAAATGTTTGAAAACGTTTAAAAAATAAACGCTGTTTTACAGCGTTTACTTTTTAATTTAATAGTGAATCGTGATTATTTGCCAAATGGGCTCACAGGGTCGGCTGACACACGGGCATGCATAACCTGTCAAACCCTCTGCGGGTATCATGACATGACGGTTTAAAGTTTAAACAAAATCAGTGATAATGATTTCTTATATTTACGCGAACACTACACATTTAAATAAAACTAATTTTACGGATTTTATCGCGTATATTAACTTATTTTATATTCCCGACGTTTCGAGTACTTTCACATGGTCACTGGGAAGGATACGGAGGTGTTTGACGTCCCAATGTCTAATAACCACGGCTACCTCTAGATTAAAAATTATTAATTTTTGTTCCGATCTACGCAGTATGAACTTACAGTATCTTGAAGTCTTGCAATTGTATGCTTGGGTTGGGATTTAATTTTATTAATTATGGGATCCCAAGCAGATAGTAGCACGAAGGAATCGGTGTTCTTTAGCGAGGATTTGTGGTCTATCAAATCTAATGTAATGACGGGGTCGATCCTGTACGTGTTCACAGACTACAGACTTCCCGGAGCGTCGATTCTTCACATCTTACTCGCGTTAAAGAACACATAGTTGATGAAATAAAATCCGTAAAATTAGTTTTATTTAAAAATCAGTGTTAGATTGTCGAAAACAACGTTCGCGGTTTACCAAACAAAGAAATAGTCTTCTCGCTCGCTCGCAGTTAACTGAAGAAGTTACGGAGAATCGGTGACTTAGTGCGCAATGTATTAAGGCTGCATATCTCTTCTAGTAGTTTGCATAGAAGTCTGAACGATTATAAGTAAAGTATGTGTATAATTCCAGGTGTGTACACCGGAAGAGCAAAAAGAAATCAATGCAAAAACGAAGGCAAGCGCTAAGCTGATGGAGTCTTTGATGGAGAGAAGCAGGCCGAAAGGATGGGAGGCTGCCATTTCACATAGGAACAGGTTGCTAGAGTATGACCGGACTAGGTGAGTTAAAAAAATTTCATTAGAAAAAACGCGTAGGCTTATAGAACATGGGCAGCAAAAATTTTTTTCCAGAGTAGGCTCAAGGGAGCACTGCCCCTAACTTGTTGAATCACAGCTAGACAGCGATTTTCACTTGTGTGGTCGGATAAACAAAACTGTAAGGATTCACTAAAAAGGCAAATACACTCTAGGGTCATGCTCTCATGTGCCCTTTCCTTAGGAGCAGAAGATTAAGGTAAGTAAATTAAAAAAAATATTTTTGTTATACGCCGAACGTGACGAGTCGAGATGCAGACTACGTGCTAATTATCGCCATTACAGAAGACAATGAATAAAGCAATATTGGCTCGAAAAAAATACTTATCGATGATTACGTAAAAGTATATACAGGGTTATTTTGAAATAAACGGCCAAATTTGCAGAGAAGGTTCAGAATAAGTAATATAGTCAAATGGTGAAAAAAAAATCTCAAACATTCTATCCTTTATATCTTTTAAATTCAAATGATAATGCATTATTTTAACTGATTGTCTACTATTTTCCTACGCACGCACACATTCGTGAGGGTCGATCGCTTGGCAAAAACGTTGTGAATTGAATCGCACACAGACGAGAGCGCGTACATGTAGTTGTTGCCCATAAATCGCTTTCAATTTGGGATAATTTCAAATAATAGTAGAAGTCTTATTTACTGGTATTTTCAAAAACTGCTATAACGGTCATCATTATTTATATTATATTTGAACTAAAGCTTAAAATTTGGCTACTCTTTGAATAACCTTGTAATCATTAAGTATAATAGAGTAGTAAATTATGTATCTGCCACCCCATTTCACCTCACGGATGTCTTAAGAGTTGGTCATGGGAGATGTCTGAAAAATTATCATTCTTTAAGATAATCAGATAGTTGATCGCCAGAGGACTGAGTGAGTGCACTTTGTGATAATTTGACATATTTCTCTTTCCATATCTTTACCGAACAGCCGGAGATTTTGTTGAAACTGTAGTAGACCCAGCGTTTTTGTAAAAGCGTTTTCTGTGCCTTTGCTAATTTGCATGTAATTTCCACAAATCCTCACTAGATAACCGGTTTTTATCCTAAAGGTTTAATAATAACAGAAATGATGATAATTATACTAGTATTAACATATTGGCTAATTTTTGGTGTGTGTGACAATGGTTCATGGGGTTTGATTAACCGGTTCAGTGCGGATGACACTCCAGACGTGCCATCGATTACTTTTGTGTGTGGCGTATGACACACGAGTCATGTCTTTTTTAAAAATCGTTATAACTCGCTCAAATTGCGTTTTTGGAAAATTTATCCAGAACAAAATATTCATTATTTTGCAAGTAGTTCATGCCCGCAGCTTCGTTTCTGGATATTTTGAAAATTTGAAATTTTTAGGCGTTCACAACCTTTTTTTAACTTGTACATGGTACTTTTTTTACTTTGTGGGTTTTCAATCATGTTGTGGAAAAATAGTCTAATAAGTAACAAATAATAGCACTCATTGCGATCGCTCACAAACTCAAGTTGTAAATAAATTTCTGGAAAACAAGTCTCCCGTTAAAAAAAACAATGCGTTTGTCTTATTGTTTAAAATGGTTGAACTGCCGTCTTATTACTATCATATGGCCGAATAGACCTACGAAGTACCATGTGCTCTTGTAATATGGTATAAGGTTTATTTTTGCTTGCAACAGTTTGAAACCGTTCAGGCATAAAAAAAGTTCGCTAATAAATAGTCTTTCGTCAATCTGCCGCCGTATAGCGCCGGCGTTTGTTTCCTTTTGAAAACACTTGTTTTGCTATTCTTACTAATTAGACGTTTTCAAATCGACTTTACTTTTACATTTGTATAAAATTAAATAATATTTAACATTTGTAAATATTAATGAATCATAAACATTATATTTTTCCAAATTAAGGTTCTTGATTGTTTGATATTTACAAATATTATTATTAAGTGAAAATTTAATTTAATAAAAACGAAGGTTTCCCGGAGTGATTTAGCTGTACCTACTTATATAAATGATTTTTTTTATAAAACAAAAAATAGTACAAAATGTTAGTAATTTCTGCATAAAAAAGTCACTTAGTCTTAATTTCAAAGAAAACACGTACAAAAACACGTAGTTACCCACTAAAAACAAGTACCCTTCCGTTTGTAACAGATGTTTGGGCTTAGCTTTCCATTGACGTCAGTGGAGTTTGGTGTTGATACGTATTTTTACAGAAAGATTACACTATTATAAGCACACACACAATGTCTCAATATACGGAAACGCGTAATTTTTGAGAAAAGAATAATTGAAAATCAATTATTCTTGCAATGTTTACGTCTAATTTGCTAATAAACTGGCGCCATTTTGTAATGTCATTGTCGACGTCAATAGGGATGTCGATTCTTTCCGAAAAAGGTCGATTTTTAAATCGATTCAAATCGTAAGCTGATGTATCGGTTCACAAAAAATCGATTTCTAAAATGTCTATATTTTTTTAATGTTTCTATTTATAATGTAAATATAAACCCATTTTATGAAAAACAAGAAAGATACCATGATAAATGATCTCTTATTGAAATTTGTTTTATTTAACAGTACCTATTAGGGCAGATAAATAAAATAGGTTAGGTTCAACTTATGTCAAAGAACCGAATTGATTGACCCCGACTCCACCTGGTACGAGTCTGTCCTACCCCTAGAGTGGTTTTATAGAGCCGGAGGCGCGTAGGGGGAGCAGCCTCCGCCTGCCGTAACAAATCGTAGGCATCGGACGAGCCGGAGCGGCTGAGGCGAGGAGGGATGCCTGCGATTTGTTACGCTAAGGCGTAGAGGCTGCTCTTCCCGCAGCGCCGGAGAGGTAGCAGTCTCAAAATAGATACAGAAATCCTTCTGAATCAGTCCCCCTATATTTTATGATGAAGGGGATTTTTTTCTCATAAAATGGATATATATTTACATTATAAATGCAAACATGAAAAAAATATAGATATTTTAGAAATCGATTTTTTAGGAATCGATACATCAGCTTACGATTTGAATCGATTTAAAAAACGACCTTTTTCGGAAAGAATCGACATCCCTATTGACGTCGACAATAACATTACAAAATGGCGCCAGTTTATTAGCAGATTAGACATAAACATTGCAAGAATAATTGATTTTCAATTATTCTTTTCTCAAAAATTACGCGTTTCCGTATATTGAGACTTTGTGTGTGTGCTTATAATAGTGTAATCTTTCTGTAAAAATACGTATCAACACCAAACTCCACAGACGTCAATGGAAAGTCGTACCGATGTTTGATGTCAACTAAACTTAATTAGGTCTAAACAAGTGAAAAAAGCATAAAAAAGATAATTATTTTTACACATGGCTGATGGCACAATAGACTGTCTGTGGCGCTTGACACGCCAGGCGTGGTATGAAATATTTGTTTGCCGCCACAGCTAAAAGTTGTTGAAAATTGGTGCCGCAACGAATCGGTTAAAAAGACTCATCGAAATTACAGCCTTAGGCTTGATTTCCTCCTACGCTGACGTCGGTCGCGTACGTCGGTCGCGCGTACTAATGTAGTAAACTACGCGTCGCTGTCGTCAGCGTCGTAGTGTGGGCCTATATAGAACACAATGTATATTATCTTCCTTCTATTATATAATCCTGTTTCAGTTACGATATCTACGGAGGGATAGTGGACCTCTCACACCGCCATTGCATGGCGAGGCCTGAAAATATCTATTTAAATGTTTCAGTGAACGTCGTACACGCGTGACGGACGACGATAGTGATTACTTCAGTGCGGGTAGCGTTTGGCTCAGCGCCAGTGAGAGGGAGAAACTGCAGAAGTACCAGCAGTCGCTGCATGAGAAGAAGCATGCTTCAAGATTGAACAAGAAGATGACTTTTGACTTTGCTGGTGCTGTATAGAATATATTTTTTCTTTCTTATTGTGTAGGTGACATATGTAATAATTTACATTCCCTATTGTGGTGGAAGGATGTTGATTCCTCCAGGGTGGACTGGCCTCAGAGATTGATATATTGTGTTCTAATTATATTTCAATCATTTTATACGTGGTAGAGCCATGCTACAGCTACATTAATAGTATAGTTGTAGAAAGATATAATATGATATTTACATACAATACAATACATGAACAAAAGAAAAGCATGAACAAAGTACAAACAAACTATGTACAAAATTAAAAAAAAACAAATTATTTATATTCTAAATCAAATCAAGATTTGATAACGTCGTTGGTGAAAACATATGCATATATATTTCTCAACAAAGTTTAAAGATTTTACCTTTTCCTCGCCGATTAGCACTTTAAAACACTCAATTTATCACAAGGAACACTATTATCCTCCATTTTCATTAAAAACTTTAAAAAAAGATAAATTTTGAACTCGCAACATTAATTCGCTTAATTAAACACACAGAGTAAACATTTAAATGTGAAGTGAAGTTGCAAACGTATCGCCCAGGCGTCCCCGCGCTCGACTAAGTTCACACCAAAAGCCGGGCTTTTGGCTCCATGCTAAATGCTATATAAACAATCGTAGTTATATTTAATTATAGAACATTTTGCCACAGGTTAGAAAGGAAGCGATCGTCTTCTCGAAAGCCCGGTAAAAAGCCCACGCGTGCGAGAGAGACGACTAATCGCTCAACTCAACTCCTTTTTTATGACGTTGGTATCGCGCAGTTTTGCCGCGACTATTAATGAATTGTCTAAAACAGAGGAGTGCGCGCGAAATTTAAAATAGTTTGAAACAGTTTACGAGTTATTTTATTAGTTGATATTATTGATTGAGCAGTTTGATAGGACAAGCCCAGCTTCTCGACTTCTATGGAGGCTTCGCTACCACTCGCTTGTCACCCTTATCCTATAAAAAAAGAAATTTAAAAGTTAAATTAAAAAGCAAGAGATACCCTTTCCAAATAAGCTTCATGTCTAACAAAACTAAACTTTTAAACAGCAGTGTATTTTGTATGATTCCTAGAGTGTATAATCATTTACCCAACTCTCTGCTTGAAATTTCAAATAATAAATTATTTTAAAAAAAAGTGAAGACACTACTTTTAGAAAAATCATATTATTCGGTAAGGGAATTTCTTGAAGACAAATTATTAGATGTAGTATTGTAACCGGCTAAGTGGTACTGTGACATTAATTAGACATTTTATGTGACATTTATTTTACAAAGTTGAGATTGTGTATTAATTAGGTAATCTCATTTGACATTATTTTAATAATTATTTAGACACTGTAATTTGATATGTAATAATTTTAATTTAAACTATAGCATGTAATTGATAATTTTCGCATGGCATGAGCCTAAATATGGCGTCAACAATGTAAATTGACCACTGTAACACCATCTGTACCCATATTGCGCAAATAAAGAATTAAATTGAAAATTGAAATTATTATATGTAATAAAACAAATACTTTTCTGGTTTCTGATAAACATTAAATAAAATAAAGGAGACTGCTTGTAATTTATTTTATAGGACCTGTACTCTCCTATAACCAAGAGAAACTAAATTTACAAATTTTTCCATGCAATCGTGTTCCAGGTCGTCAAGTGATAGAAGACAAAACAATAGAACACGAGGTGGATGAAGAGAAAGTAAGGCAGATGACAGGTGGAAACAGAACCAACACAAGCGGACAGTTCCTGAGCCATGACCTGTTGTCCGATACCTCCTCTGATCGGGACGTCGCACCTGGCGTTAACGCTCCGCTTCTGCAGGTATAAACCACAATAATTATTTTAAACAAATAATTTCTGTTAAATATTGTGATTAATTTCATAAACAGTTTTAATAAAAGTCTTTTAAGTAATGTTAATAGTATTTTTAAGAAATAACATTTTATGAGAAATTACTTAAATTTTTTTCCCCATATACTTTGTTATATTTCTTCGATAGATAGTTTAAGCATTTTAAGTTGTTGTGCAAATCTATAATAAACTGTTGCGTATCAAAGTTATACCTCAGATGCATAATGGCTGCAATGGAAATAGTTCAGCCCGACTGAGGACACGCTCACCCAGAATAGCAGCATAATGCTTGTGTCTAGTGTGGGACGAGAACCTGTGAACCTTTTCACAGAAAACAAGGTATTGCATCTTACTCCTGAGGAATGTTAACGCATCGGCATTTGGATGCGTAATCAAAGATTGATGTAGGTGTTCATGGGCTACAGTATCTACTCATCATTATGTGGACTTTGTGCTCGTTAGTTATTCTTAATTGTTTAGAGAATGTTTCTTTTTTTATACGTGGTAGAGCCACGCTGCAGCTATATTTTGGTTGTAGCACGTATGGATCGCCGCGACCGGGGTAGGACCACGCTCTAACATAATACCAGCGTAAAATAGCAGCTTAATGTTGCTGTGTTTCGTATGGTGAGTGTAGAGAACCAGAGAAATCTTTTTTTTGGAAATGAGTCATTCCATCTGTTATTGGATATTGTTATTTCTGTTGTTCCATCCAGGGCTGATAACGCATCTACATTTTGATTCTTAATCGACGATAAGTGTAGATGTCCATATGCTGCAGCATCCACTTACCATCAGGTGGACCGTGTGCTCGTTTGTCACTCGTTATCAAAGCGCAAAATGGTTTTATTGTAACACATTGTTATATTCACGACAGAGGAAAATGAAATGGTAGATGGGCAATATGTTCCTGGTAACAACATAAAGTAAATACGAAAACTACGGTTGCCAACCATCCTGCCAAATGTGGCAACTATGGCAAAAACCTTCCTATGAGGCAATCAATAGGAGAGACCTATATTTAGCATTGGACTTTTTTTTTATAGAACAAGGTGACAAACGAGCACACAGTTCACCTGATGGTAAGTGGTTCCTGTGGCCCATAGACATCTATACTCGTTTGCGAATCAAAACGCAGATACGTTGTCACCCGTGAGGACTAAGATGGAATGCCTCGTTTCCAGTAAAAAGGGTCTCCGGTTCTCTACACTCACCATACGAAACACAGCAGTGTTAAGCTGCTATTTGACGCTGGTATTATATGAGAGCGTGGCCCTTCCCCGGTCGAGCTGATAGGCTGTAATGATGATGATGACATTATTCAAATATAATATAATTGTAATAAATAGAAGATCAAATAATTTTTATTTTAATTTTTTTATATCATACCAAATATCACCATGTATCAAAAATCGAGTATTCCACCTTGATCCTCGAAGGCGACAATGCATCTATGGCCCTCTTTGTTTGAAGTTGGTGTCCATAGGCAGCAGTAGCCACATACCATCAAGTGGATAGTAAGCCAAGTTGTCAAAATAATTAGGCGCATGACATAAATGCAGTTTCGGCGCCTGCATCCCGCCTTTATCCCCGCGCTTGCCCTAGTGACCAAACACCACAGTTCTAATGACGTCCTAGCTAACATACGTCTAAAACTTCGGCACACAGCGAATATTCGAATTGTCGCTGCGAATATTACTCGCAGCGACAATTCGCTGCCTGCCTGTGACACAGCGAGTTCTACACGAAAATTATCTATAATATGTATCATTTATATTCTTACATTTTCTTTTCAATTGCTCTTGGGTTGCTATTTCGAATCCCAGCTCAATTAATTCGTTAAACAATGAAGGCATGAAGGATTTTTTTTAAATTATTGTTATTTGTGTCCCACAGCTGCCCATTTTTTTCTAAACACACCCAAGAAACGAATTATATCGTTATTTCCCCACTTTGGAGAATCGTGTTTTGGTTGAAAATCATTTGATTGATCAACACACACGTATCATGCAGCAATGAAACAACCTATGCGCAGGCGTAGGGTAGTGTAAGAACGGCGCGCTGAGCGGAATGGCTACTCACAGCGAGCACCTTGTCGCGAGTATTCGCTGTGTGTGGTCGAAGCTTAATTGTTTTGGTCACGTAGTATGTTCGCTTATCACTTCTATTTCAAAAAAAGACATTTTATATACAAAAAAGTTAGTATTTGTTCCGTGCGGTAATCAAGTCGGCGTCTCTTGGTGTCCGTAGCCACTGCGCTACTGAGTTGTCATATGATATATTATTATATTATATGAGGATGGGGCCATAAGATCTTCCTGAAATTTTCATGAAAACGAAAGTCAAACCTACTCACCCTGTGAAGAGAAGCCACACGGCAGTAAGTATGTGTAAACTTAAAATCCATAACTTGATATTATTCAGTGTGATATCTTGATATTGTTTTCGAAAATTAATCACTTAAGAGTCCATATAATGTTGTTTTGGTGATATTGAGCGATCTGGATCTCGGTATCTATAAGACCTAAGAGTTTGCTATTTGGACACATCAAACTTGGACTTATAATCTTCAAGTCTGTTGAAGCAAAAACACGATCCGATAAAAAATTCTCGATTAAGAAAAAAGAAGAAAAAACATCGTTTTGCACTTATTTTGAGTTAGATCTCTGAAACTTTATGGAATTGAATGATGATTTTTAACCTAATAAATAGGTAATAATATTATCTCAAATCGTGACGATTTATTTTTTTATTTTTTTACGTGGTCTTTTCGTTATTAGCAATTATGTGATTTGGCGCTTGAGTTATTTTATTCTAAGCGAGCACACTATCTTTCTGTCTCTTGTTTTGCACGCGCTAGTAATAGCGCTATCCTTTTCCATTTGTTCAATCAGTCTGCTGCGGCATCCGTTGCAGGTCAGACCTATGTTTGGCGCCATTACAGAGAGACGACTATTTATTCATATAATGACAAGTTATGATTGATAATTTGATTACTTAGTACTCTCTACTCTCTTTACTCTAACAAAATCGCTTTGACCTCGTGTTCCCGCGTGACCGCGAGCAGTAGTGTGAGAACAAGTGGCGCGGGGAAGTGGGGGCGAAATTAGAATTTGAGCTGAGGTAGTATAGGCTCTTAAACTCATAGTTTTCAACGTTAAAAAACTTATTGTTAGCTCAATAATTGAGTAAGGAAGAAAGAAGAATGCCGGGTAATGCTAAGAATGCAGTAGCTCTGTTAAGAAATATAAGTTGTTCATAAATTTGGATTTGAGGTGAAATTTAATCTTTTTATCATATGGTATGCCACCTATTTATAAAACTTATTAAAAGCACCAATTTTATTAATTAGTGTTTATTCTTATTATAAACTAGCTGTTCCCCGCGAATTTGCCCGCGTATAATTTAGAGTTTTAATTATGTTGCGCGGAACCCTAATTCTTTTTCTAAAATATAAGTAGCCTAAGTTACTCCTTATAAAATCAGCTATCTACCAGTGAAAGTCCCGTCGAAATCAATCCAGCTGTTTCGGAGATTAGCCGAAACAAACAAACAGACAGACAGACAAAAATTTAAAAAATTCTGTATTTGTTATAAGTACCGTATATACTTTCATAAGCATTTAGTAAAAAGCTGTTATTGTGATATTACAAACAGACACTTCAATTTTGTTTATTTGTATAGATGTGCTTTTCTTCACGTATTAGTGCGGAATAAAAATAATATATCGGATTTAATTAGAGCTGGTAGCGTGACCTTGTCAAGTCAACAGTAAAGTACAACCTCTCCGCTTTGCATCCGCGGTGTGCAATATCCAGACTAGCGTCGGGCAGCACTGCGAGAGTGACTCAAGTTCAGCAATGGAATTCTACGGGCCGAAAAACAAGGAAAATAAAGATACAAGGCGTTTACGAGTCTTTATTTTATTAACATTAATATATACAGTAGTTATTACCACAGTAAAAATACTAAAACTAAAAACTTAAATTATCATACAGCTCCCAGCAGTATATTGCCAAGAATTTTGACTGCGTTTTCTTGTTGAATGACTATACTTAGTCTTTTGAGTGAGAAAAGATTCAGCCCTCTTTATCACCGGCGGCGACGAAAAGTCGCGGATACAGTATTTATTTAGTTGGGATGTAGCTATTAATGCGTCAAAATGACCACAACGATTGTAAATTTTAAAAATACTAAATTTCAGTTTGATGAATCGGTTGAGAGACATGGCTATTCTTCGGTGGTCAAAGGAATAGGCAACTCGCTGCTTAGCCGCGTGCAGGATGCAGAACTGCAGGAGATGAGCGACACCGGTCGCTGCCTCTCAATGCATCAACCTTGGGCTTCCTTGCTCGTTGAAGGCATTAAGATGTAAGTACGTTTTAACTTTTAAAGTGGCATGAAACATTTTGTATATTTCATCTAAATACTTATCTTTTAACACTGGATTTTTAAATTGTATTATGGAAACTAAACACCAGTAAATGCAAATAAAACAATTCACACTGAATAAAGCTAATGAAAAGAATTTTATCACGTTTATATTATAATACTAATACTACTCGACCCGCCCCGGCTTCGTCTGGGGAGAAGTATTAATGTCGTTATTATTTTAGATTTCGGGCACTGCTCTCTATCTGTTCGTAAAGTTTCATTACAGTTGGTTTAGCCATTCCGAAAATTAGCCCGGACAGACGGACAAACAGATAGATACAATGGCATGCAAATACCTTAGCACAATAAAAGGCAGTTATTTTAACATTACAGACAGTCACTTCCTACACATGCATATATGTGCATACTATGTATATGTATGTACATATTATGTACATGTATGTATATGATTATATTATGATATATTTCTACTCTGAACAGACGGATCTCATTTTAAAATGGTAGTAGATAAAAAACAGGCTGACATTTGTCAAATAAAATTTTAATTTCTTACGTCGAAAGATAAAGTTTTTCATTTTATTTATCTGGAAAAAAATTACATTTATCATCAAGAGGATAGTTCAGAAAAAACGAAAAGTATAGCTGATGGTAACAGGACACTGCAGCCCATATTCACCTGCAACTAACTTCAAACAAAGAAGGCTTCAGAAGCATTGTTACCATTGACGACTAAGTTGTTATCAATTTTGTTCTCTATACTCACTATATTTTGTCGCCGTGGCATACAATAAATGTTTTCATTGCACTGCAGTGCACAGTGCACCTATGTGGTTAACAGCTATAGGTGATGTCTATTTTTAGCAGGACTTTTGATGGGTTGCAAGCAATTTATGAACTGTAGTGCTCCCACTGCGATTATTTTTAAATGCTTATCATCTGCAAAACATATGATTTCCTGCGTTTATTAAAATTGACAGATACTGCTCAATTTTAAGTTTAATAATTTAATGTAATTTAATTTTTACTTTTTTAATTCTCAGCGTTTCGAACACTTTACAACACTTAACCCCCCTCTTGAGGAGGTTGAGGTATTTGACATCCTGATGTCATAGTTAACATATAGCTGGTGTGAAGCACCAACGTTCTGAGACATCTGCATTATGTCAACATGTTCAGGATCGTCCCAACAATTACGTCAGTGTTGATAGATGGGCCAAAATTCTTTTCAATGCCTAATTCGAGCAGAACATTTAAAAAAAGTTAATATTTTCTTATTTTTGAATGTTGATTTAGATTCGTAATAGTTTAGTTTATAATAACGATACATCTGCAGCGATGATTGTGATGATTTAACTATGTTTATGGCAATTTATATCCTAAGCTGTCGCAAAGTTAAACAACATCGTTACTTTATTACTTATTTGTACAATTAGTCTCACTAATATGACATTTTTAAACTTTAGTATTAATACTTATCTCCCATAAAGTTAAATCACAGCAATTATCAGTTCCATAAAATTTTCTTAAATGTTTAGATCACTGCGTCCACCAAAGTCTTAATTAAAAACTTTAACTTTTCTAATAATGACAAAATAAATACAACATATAAACTAGTCATAGAGGCTTTAATTTATGATGAACAATATTATAATATATATAAGTATTAAGACATTTTTAACTAATAAGAAGTTTGTATATTACTGTAAATACTGTAAAAATACTGGGGACAGAAAAGTAACGCAGTGGTAATTTTAGTAACACAGTTGAATGATGTATAGCTGATCACTAGGGATATACAACTTTCTCTTGTAGACTACTTCTAACCATAAGTGAAATTAGGGAAGTTAAATAAAAAACTATTCTTTAACAAACAAGGGCTTCTTTGTGGAGTGTAACTTGTAGTGCAGCGTGACGTAATAAAGAGATGACTGTTGAGCGAGTAATGTCAGAGGTCGGCTACAGCGCGCCTTTTATTTCGTCCCTTTGGTAACGCAGCTTGTGTGGGCGTACATGAGACGCACAGCCTTCATTCGACCAATGAGCGGAATAGGAGTAGAGTGCGGGGTGTGTGTCGAGTGTAATTTAGTGTTTAGGCAGCGTTTATTTTTACAAAGATACATTTATCACATACATTTTACAAAAATAAGTTTTTTTAATAAATAACGATAAAAACATTAATAAACTTACGTACTAGACAATCATAGGACTTACATGACTAAAACTTAAATAACTACATAGATCTGATTAAAGGCTATTATTTACATCAATAATGTCTTAAATCTAAGCTGTTATTTACAACAGTACTAATCTTACATACAATACTTTGGTAAAATTTCTAAGATCTGGTTGATTAGAAAACAAAATGGAAAATAAACTTTTATAACTTGACATAATATGAAATAAAAATAATATTCTCTCTTATAAACTAGTCTCTTTCATTCAGCACTGAAACAAATTAACAAACTTAAATCTTAAAAACTAATAAGGCACATTTTGTAATAAGTCTTATTTTTCAAAAACGTTCTATGGCTTAGCAAAATCATAGTATAATACCCTTTTACCGTTCAGTGTAATTTTTGGGTTAGGAACAATTTTCAAAATATTATCGTAGGGTCGTAAGAAATATCAGTTTTTGGCAGTAGTATCTACAGTCTTTTAAAACATAATCTTGACTTCTCCCTCTTCATCTACATCACTTTTAGCGACACCTAGTTATAATGATAGTTTTTAACAGTGGAAAAGTTTACTAAAACATGAACTCCGTGTGATATATTTAATGGATGAACGTTATCCTTCTCAATTAACTGTTTTTCTTTTATGTTAAAAACTGGTGACTAGGCAAAGCTAGCAATAAGCTCATCATCAGAGTTGGAAGTTGAGGAATAAACCGTATTGTAACAAGTTATTTTAGCTACGGCAACAATATTAGATATTATGTTGCATAGTACTTCTTTCTCGTTCAATCTTTCCGCGTAATTCGTCTCTCTAATTGTGTCAACAACGGGGACAGGAACTGGTTATGGGGACATTAGTTGTTTTTGGCAAAAACAACTAATGTCTGTTTTTGTTTAATCTTATCAATGCTCAAAGCCTCGAGCACAATTAAGTCTTCATTTTTGAGATTGAAAAGTCTTTTCCTTCAAAAAATTCAAAAAATCTTTTATTTTACTGTCTTTAAGCTCTTGTAATAATCTTTGATGGAATTGGATAACGTAGAATATTTATTATGTTGAGAATCATTGCTTTTTTTTGCGCCTAGAAGCAATTAAAAAGGACAACCCCGTTAACGCGAGGAGATGGTGAATGCTTTATGCATACCACGACAGCCGGTCTGTCGTGGTTATGTGGGACTCACTGTGACTAACCTAACCTAACCACCCTAAGTGTACCCACTAAACACCACCTGTGGGACTGGCATTGGCTTATTAGGCCTTTCTGCCGAATCGGAAGCGACCCTCTTTTGGGAAAAGGGGGCTCTCTTTGGTATCTTTTTCGTATTTATTACAATTTCTTGTCAGTTCTTCCTGCAATTTTAGATTTTTTCTATATAATGCAGATCTGTCTCGTCGCATTTGTCTTCGACCTCTAGACCTAGGAGCAACTAGAGTTCCCGAACGTGGGGTGCAAGCCGGTGTAATGGCCATAATTTGTTGAGCAACTTTTTGACGTTCTCGGCGTTTCTTATTCGCAGGCTTCCATTTATGCTTGGCAGCTGTATTCTCTCGCTCTGTCATATTTTTTACGAGTGTTTTTTTCGCGTAGTACCTCTCAAGGTGTTTTCTTTTGGCTTCAGCATTTTTATGGAATCTTGGTTTAACTTAACCCTATAGTGACGTTGCTTTTCAGCGTGTGTAAAAGCCATTTAGTGTAGAAGTTTCTTCCTGGAAAAAAAAGAAGCTAATTATAGGTATTTTGGTTATAAATATGTATATCTAACTTAAAAAATACACTTAAAACAACTGCGTTACCAATGCCGCAACTGCGTTACTTCTTACGGTAACGTAGTAACGCAGTTGTAAATATTTGATTACATCGTTAATGTGCAGTTAATGGAAAAACAAACTGTAAACATTTTGTCACTGTTATAACCAATACCTAATTAACTATGTTTGAGAGTAGTTATAATGCAAATATCGTCAGTACTTAACATTCGACGGCGATAACTCAGCGGCCACGCAATAAACACACGCACCTCTCCCAGCAACTGTGAAGCGATTGATTCGGCGTGCTCCGCCCGCGTTGCAGCTATCATTCGTTTTAAGAGTTACAAGTCGAACAAAATGGTGTACATTAAATTTTAATACGCATACTTTAAGGTTTGTTTTTATTTAGGAACGCAAGGTAGCTAGTATTTTATTTTTCGTTGGGGACACAGTGCAGAGTATTTTTAGGGTTCCGTACCTCAAAAGGAAAAAACGGAACCCTTAGGGGATCACTTTGTAGTCCGTCTGTCTGTTTGTCAAGACCCTTTTTCTCAGGAACGCGTGGAGGCATCAAGCTGAAATTTATATCAAATACTCAAGTCTACTGTCCCTTAGAGCGGTAATAAAATCAAACTTCTAAGCCAAAGCAATCAAAAGATACAGCCGTTTATGCCGTAAATTTTCGACATTCGCAAGGGAATCAAAACCTACAGGGTACTTCCTGTGAACTCAGAATCTTGAAATTTGGTACGAAGCAACGTTTTATAGCACAGATAAAGGAAAAATTGCGAAAAGTATAAATTTTTAGTTACATCATATAATAAAGATATTTTTAATAATTTTAAACTCATATACCTACATATTTGTTCGGAACCCTCGGTGCGCGAATCCGACTTGCACTTTGCAAGTTTTTTATTATATTACGCATTTTAAGTAAAAAATATCTATTTTAATTATAATAAGGTCCAAAACGTATATTTTTGTAGCAAACCACTGAGGCATTGTTTAGCGTATTAATATAAAGTAAAAGTAAAGTTGCAGCCAATTTACGTCCCACTGCTGGGCACAGTTCTCCTCTCATATCTGAGAGGGTTTTATTTTCTGAGAGGGTGTATTAATATAATACTCTAGAAACTGATAAACTTTTATTAAAAACTAACAACTCAATAAATTATAGTGTGTAACAAAAAACTTTACCTCAGTCTCAACTAGCGACATCTGGTAAGCGGAATATTATTAGCCCTCATTCTTACATATGTTTTATTGAGCTAAAACATACCTTATAATTATCGCTTACCTAATATTTCGCATCACTATTCAACCACTCTCAACTATGTAAGTATCAGTATCTATAGAACATCTGGTTACGCTTGCCATAACGACCATTGAGCGATACGCGCGCTCTATACCTTGCTTATTTGTACTTTAAGTTCTGAACATTCTTCTCTAGTGTTCTAAGGGGTCTCTTGTTAATATTACTATATTCTTTGGAGGGTCTAAACAACATCACAACTTTGATAAGTAGATCGCCATACGGATATTTCGGAACTTGAAAGGTTAAAAATATGTAGGTTTCTTCGAGTCTTAAGTTCATTCCTATTGCTGACTAATTCTTCAGCTTCTATTTTATTTTAAAACACACAGCATCACATTTTTTGCATCTGTCGGTTATGGGTGAATGAAAAGAAAGGTAGTAATTCAACTAATTAAAAACTTTTGTGAACATGTTTGATACTTGTTCTGAAGGTGAAGTCTCGTTTTTGTTGTATATGGAGATTAAACTAATATGATATTACGTTAAATATCGATATAATATTAAAATAATATGATGATAAAACTAGCTCAGGGATGGGGAAACTTTTTCCTTCGCGTGCCAATATTTACTAACGAAATATATGGCAGGCCAAGTTGTTGCATTTTTGGCTATATTATTTGCTGAAATAAAAATATTGAAAGATATTCTGAAACACTAATTTATTGTGCAATATTACAAAATAACTATTGAAATAAAAAATAATCCGCAAATTGCAATTAAATAAATTTTTTAAGTTAACTGTGTATTAGGTTGCGAAGCGCTAACATGCGACACGAACTGTTTTTGTTTCTGCATGATTTCATCTTAATTTGGCTCCATTTGTAATGCTGAAATTTTTAGCAGTGAAAAAAGGTGGTCATCCGAAAGCCTATTACGAAGACAATTTTTTCTTAGTTTCATTATTGAAAACGTTTGTTCGCACAAATAGCTTGTACCAAACATAGCCATTAATTTTTGGGCGTGAGCAACTATATTTGGATATTGTGTCCTAGATTGAATTTATAAAATTCCAAGTTGCTGGTGTTAAGAAATAGTTGCTTCAAATGGGTATTGCATTGCATCTCAATTAGTTCAAGTTGTAGATTAGCGGGTGTTTCATCGACGTTAAGATTAAAAGGCATTGAAAAAATATTTAGTGACGGATCGATTTCCTTAAAATCTTGAAATCTGTTATCAAATTCCTCGTGCTCGTTTCTTCAGTTGTTGAGCAAAAATGTCGTCTGAGTTATACTGATCAGTTTGGGAAAATCGGTAAGTTCATTTTTCTCTACACAACTGCAAAACAATTTAAGCTGCAATTTAAAGGCTTTTAAATGTCGCCAAAGCTCATCTAAGAATTGATTCTTGCCCTGAAGCTTCGTATTTAATTTATTTAGGTGTGACAGCAAATCTGTGAGAAATGCGAAATCAGAAAGTCGTTCCATTTGCCTTACACCGTCAGAAAGTCTTGAATATCCTTTCTTAAGTTCCACACTCTCTCAAATGCATCACCACAGCTTATCCATCTCACTTTAATATGGTAGATAAGATCAGAAAACTCACTTTCGGTGGATTTTATAAATTGTTGGAATTGTCGATGCATCAAACTTCGTGAACATGTTGTATTGATAAGTTTAACAACCACACTCAAAATGGGTTGTATGTCAATAGACGCTTTACACAATACATTCTGGTTAATTAAACAGTGCAGAAATAATACATTATTATTAGGGGTTTCTTTGCAAAATATACCCATAAATCCCAAATTGCTGCCCACCATATTGGGTGCTCCATCCGTGGTTATGTTACTTAATTTGTCCATAGGCAAGTTAAACTTTGAAATACCCTCAAGACAAGAATCGTAAATAATATTTCCAGTGGTTTTTCCTTTCAAGGATTTTAAGTATGCTAAGTCCTCGGTTATGTTGAACGCTGAATCAATTCGTGTAATAAAAATCAGCAATTGGGCAATATCGCTCACGTCTGTGCTCTCGTCTATGGTTAGAGAAAAGTATTCAAATTTTGTTACAATTTTATTCTACGTGTGACGATAATTGTTCAGCGATGGCGTCAAATCGATCTATTATCGTTCTCCGTGATAAAGCTAAAGATTGAAACTCTTTACTTTTTTCTGGACAACTAATGTTGCTAACAGTCACCATGCAATCTTTTACAAATTCATCATCCGATAACGTTCTGTTACTTCTAGCAATTTTGTAAGCTATAACATAACTTGCCAGTGTTGTAGCCTTCTGAGTATCAGATTGCTTCGTGAATGGTCTTCTGTCCACGTAATTTCTCTTTTTGCTTTTCAACAAAAGAATTTCTCTCTGCCTCTGTCATAGATGCATATTTCGCATTTGCATGTTTTTTTGAGAAGTGTCGATACAAATTGAAATCTTTAAAAACTGCAATTGTTTCATTACAAATGAGGCAAACTGGTTTGTCTTTAAATTCTGTGAAAAAAATATTTACATGACCATTCCTCTTTAAAAACTTGACACTCAGAATTGACTTTGCGTTTTTTGGTCGTCATTTTACTGCTGTAATAAAAAACAAAGCCAGCTTCAATACATCGCCCAAACGTATATCACAATCAAATCATTTTAAAACACAAAAAGTGATGAAATTTACGCTACTCGTATATTATTATCTGAACAAACTGTTTACAGAATTTACATACAAAGTAGGTAAGTGGTTAACATCTTACCTTGTGGATTTAAAAATGTCACCGGCTGATGTAGTTTCGTAAGTAAGAATATACAGCGTACGAGGGCGGCACTGAAAATTTCGGGAATCAAGGAAGTGACACAACATTACTATTTAAAAATGTATTTGCTGCTTTTCGAAGTATTCTCCGCGAAATTTGACACATTTTTCCATACGATGGAACCAATCATTGAAGCAACCATTCCATTCGGAAGTTGGGGTCTCCAAAATGGCCGTTTTGTAGGCGTCCACAGCTTCTTCAGGTGATGAAAATCTCTGTCCACGCAATTTATTCTTTATTTTAGGGAAAGTATAGAAGTCATTAGGGCTTAAGTCGTGGCTGTACGGCGGATGGTCTAATAATTCTATGTTTTCTTGCTCTAAAAATTCTTTTGTTCTGTGAGCGGTGTGAGAACTCGCATTTTCGTGATGGAGGATGATGCGGCGGTTGCAGTTCTCTTTACGGAGTTCAGAAACAACCTCTAGCAAACAAATGCTAGCATACCATTCTGCATTAACCGTTCTTTGTCCCTCAAGAGGAATAGTCGTAACGTGGCCGGTTTTGGAGACAAACGTGGCCACCATTTTTTTTGCAACACTCCGTGAACGAACAATTTTTGTTGGCTTTAACTGATTTTCGAACACCCAAACTCGTGACTGGTTTTTTGTTTCGGGTTCGTACGCGTATATCCAGGATTCATCACCTGATACGATGTTGTATACAGCATTTGAGGATCCTGCGTGGAATCTTTCGAAAGTTCTGACGCACCAAGTAATGCGAGCCGCTTTTTGCTCTTCACAGAGCGAATGCGGTATCCATCAGGAAAACAACTTTTTTACACCTGAATGTTCAAGCAAGATTATTTGTATTTGACTCGTGGCAATGTCCAAAGTTGCCTGAATTTCGCGGTGTCACATGTCGATCTTCCTCAATCAGCTTACGCATAGCATCAACGTTTTCTTGGGTGACTGCAGTTTTTTGACGACCTTGACGGGGATCATCACTGAGCTTGACACGTCCACGTTGAAATTCAGCAAATCAGCGATAAATTGTGGTTTTGGATGGGGCTTCATCACCAAATGCAGAAATCATCCGGTCAACACACTGTTTTTGTGTTAAACCACTTCGAAAGTCATAATAAATCATCGCTCTTGAATTTTCTCGAGTCAATTCCATTTTCTCAACGATTAAACAAGTTTGACAAAACCTTGTGACAAGACCGAGAATCTTTTTTTGAATAAATAAATGGTATTCGATGTTTAAAACCAAGGAGTTTTCAATTAAAAAGATTTTAATATGACAGGAACAGTGGAAATATTCCATTCCCGATACTTTTAGTGCAGCCTATGTATGTACATGCGATTTGAAGTAAGACGCAGCGGTGCGGCGGCGGCACGGTGTCGGCGTGGACACGGGCAGCGCCGTGGGAGGGTGCGCGGGGGCGCGGGGGCGCGGGGGCGCGGGAGGGGTGTCCGACGGTCGCACCGTGCGCGCACCGCGCACTCGATAGTTTTCTTTTCAGTATTTCGCTCATACTTACCGCGCTCGCGGAACTACGTGATTCAATCACGTTAATTATAAAACAATCACGGTGACTGTTTTATGCGAGTCGCGCACTGTCAGTGAGAATAAAATTTCTAACAATATGAAAACTTAACTTGATTTTTGGTTGATGGTTGCGGGCCGGATTTCAACGCTTCGCGGGCCGTAGTTTCCCCATCCCTGGTTTAGCTCATGTTAGGCGCTCAAAACATTCGATTGGTGTTTTTATGCAAGGTATATAGCGAGACTCGTATTTAGGAACTTTATTGATAAATACTTCGCGAATATGGTGGTCGCCGAATGAAATTAGTTGTTGATGGCCCACTAAGCGGTTGCCTAAATGTGGTTGGTGTGTCTGAGTATGAGTTTGGTGTTGTTATTATGCTGTCTTGTGACTTCTCTACAACAGCAGCAGATTGTCGTTCTATATTCAAAGATATGATCGGGTGCGTAGTGGCCATGTGTATTTTTAGATTTCTTAGAGATCCACTTTTTGTACTGTTTCGTCGAACAATAATTTTACAAACGGCTACGTTTATCCCTTCCTTAAAATGAAACCATAAGTTGCTTCTTTCTGGTCTTCCTTGAGTTATCGTTAAAAGCAATGATAATACAATAATACCACGATAAGAGTTACTCGTACACGCACACAATATAAATCAGTAGTATTACAATCATTATCTAGCGTCCCTCATATCCATAGCATGGGAAAATGAAAAGCATCCAAGGCCGCAGTGAGTAATAACTTTTTACAAAATGTAGAAACCGACTTTAAATTGCTATTGTACGGTTGTGACAATTTTCAATGCATCGCCGATAATTTTGTTAGTTTGCCACTTAACTGGAAGAAAGATGTATTTTACGGTAAAGTATACATTTATCTTCGTAAAAATACTTCGTGGAAAATTAGAAAAAAAGGAGAAATGTCACAACCGACCACACCCTAGGGGCGGTTGTGACAGTGCTCGGGGTCGGTTGTGACAGATTCACAAATACATAAAAACGGTCTAAAATCACTTTTCTTGCAAATAATATCTTACATAAGCCAACATAAATCTTCTTCTAGAAAAATTTAACATTAACGAAACAAAATAAATAAAGTCTAGGAACACTTATGGCTTAAAACAACTAAGTTACTGTAGGCTACAGTTGCGACTACTATAACAGTCATTAATTACAATTTAATCTGCATAACTACAAAACAGATCTATTATAACAGTCTTCATATTAAAATCAGTCAAAACAGTTAACTAAACATTTCTAATATATTGCGGTCACTGTGTTGAAATACAAAGTAAATATTAACTCAAAACCTCTTCTTCAACAAAAACTAAACATTTGTGTAAGGTATCAACATGTAAAATCAAAAAATAGAAGGCATATAAGTTCGTTCTTGTTATAAAAACTGAAAAAATAATATACCGAGACCTAGTAAAACTCACCACCGTTATGACAAATATAATGGAGACTACCACTTGCCACACTCTAAGTGGGCCCAGAGCTCACTTTTTCCTTGGCATTTGATCCATTTCTCGCCAGCTTTCAGAATATGACGATGACGATGGTGGTGTCTTCCTTTTCTTTTCTTTGCTTTTCATTTGGTTTTTTCCTTTTGGTTCAGTAAGAATTTTGTTTTACCTGCTTAGCCCTCAACCGTCCTCTCTTTTTCTTCATATTCTTGCTTAACTGCCTATTTTTCCGGCGGATCTGTATATATGGTCGATTTTTTGGCTCTAGAACCTTTTGTTTCTCTTTAAGGCTGAATAATTTCAGGCGAAAACACAGATGGCGTGGTTGAGGATGACGCAGTTGGTTGAAAATTACTTTGATTTGAAGTTGAAGATTCGCCCAATAAGGAAGCTGAATGTTGCGGTATTTCATCGATCGATCCCGGATCGTTCTTTCCATCGTCAGGGTTTGGTCCGTCTGTTTCAAAGGAAGCTGAAAAATCAAGTTCTTGTGTCAATGGTGTTTCATAGTTGATAGAAATGTTTCCTTCAGTGTTAAGATTTGGTCTGTTCGTTACAAAAGATGATTCTGCAGGATTAGTCTCTCCAATGTCAGAGTTTGCTCTGTCCGTTACAAGAGATGGTACTGCGGGACTATTCTCTTCAGTTTCAGGGTTTGGTCCGTTATAAAAGACAGTTCAAAGTCAATTTCTTGGAACAGAATACGATTATACGAATAATTACCAGTTTTGCAAAAACCAGCCTGAATGTTCGCTTGTGTGAAAGCTGGAATATCGTAAATTGTCATAGCTTTTCCAGAGTGACTCCGTATCCATCCATCGCAAGCAGTATTTATTGCTTTTTTTTTTAAGGGCCCAAAGACAGATCGATCTAAGGGTTGAAGTTTATGCGAGCAGTGTGGAGGAAATAAAAGCAAAGTGATTTGATTTTCTTTACAAAAAATCAATGTGTTAATATGGATATGCAATGAATGATTATTCAGCACTAGCAAACCTTTATGCGTTGGGGAAGCATTAGAAAACTTCTTAAAATGTTCGAGAAACACTAGGAACGATGCATCTTGCATCCAGCCAGAAGGATTTGCAGTCCCAATCGATTCTACTGATCCGTTCCTAATACAATGATCGTGATAACGAACCAGTGGAAATATGAATAAAGGAGGGATAGTATTGCCCAAGGCATTTACCGCAAAAGCGACCGTGACTAATGTGCTTCGTTCGGCTGAAGTAACAACTCCCACTTGGCGTATGCCACGTCTTGTTATTACTTTATCAGGTCTTTGAACGGGTGTTACGCTTGTTTCGTCAACATTGTATATATCTTGGAGCTCATAAGTGTGTCTATCCATAACAATTTGCAAATTCTCATAAAAAGCGTTGACGTTCGTTTTGTTAAAGCTTGTCGCTCTTGAAAAGCTAGTAGCTTGAGCTACGCGAACAAAGAGTGATGAATTTCTATTCATGAATGAACGAAACAATTCCTCACCAGCCATCTTATTCTCAGTCCAAGTAGTAGGTGCTTCAAATTGCATTTAGTAGCGAGCTCAAAAGCTAATTTCCGTACCTCTTTCGGAGAAAGGCCAAAATAAATTTCTGCACAACATTTTATATATCTTGACAGCTGATGTTCTTGCTCCTCAGAGAAGACTATTATGTCCGACGTACCCCATGCTGATGTTGTCTTTATTGTTGCCCGCGTCGGCTCCATCACGTTTACGAATGTTTCGAGACATGCGATTAACGTCATGCATTTCCGCAGCTATATTGCAGCATATTGTGTTATATCACACAAGCAAAAATAAAAATTTTACTTTTCTCACAAACGTACCCTGAAAATATGTCAACCGTACCCAATGCGAAAAAACAATTACCATGACAATACAACATAACATATGTACAAAGTAATTACAGCTATATAACTACTAATGTTTCACTTTTCACAAAGAAAAACACTCATTACTATATCTGTATTCTGTACACATATAACAACAATTATTAAAATATGTCGAATAAAAATACATACTTTTGACTGTTAAAAAGTAATATAATATGCCTCTGTTAACGTTAATGTCGCGCAATGGTTGACGCAATACTGTGAAACATTCAGACGGACACACTGCTCCTCTCTCCCCTTGCACCCTCCTCGGTATTCTTTACAGATTTGCTAATATGACGACTGTCACAACCATATCCAGTCTACCCTAACGCTGAATTACGGATCCATGCGGACGATGTCACGGGGTATTCATTTTTGTATACCAAAACCTTCTCCAGAAAGTAACAAATACTTTTCTGAAAACCGCATCAAAATCGGTTTAGCCAAACGCGAGATAATCGGGGACAAACACACACATACACACATACCATTATATATGTATAAACATACGGGTCAAACTGAGAAAGTCCTTTTTTTAAGTAGTTAAAAAAGCACATAAAACTGTTAGTTTATTACCAACAATTATTCATAATAACTTACTATGAAAATTCAAGACAATTTATTTAAAATGCCAAATAAAAAAATCTGACATACACTTATGACATTTTTTAAAACCAAAAAATCAAAAAATACAATTAAGACATAGACGTGGTTTGGAGATGAGAATAAAAATATGAATTTAAATCACGAGATATTCAATATAGTTTTTATTTGCCCATATAAAAGAAGCATCAAATCTTTATATATAAAAAGTACGTGTCACGTTGTTTGTCCGCGATGGACTCCTAAACTACTGAACTGATTTCAATGAAATTTTTGGTCAATGTGCAGTTTGGTCCAACTTAAAAGATAGGATAGTTTACATCTCAATTTATAGTCGCAATACAATATTATTTTATTGAAAATTATTTGTCTATTATTTGACAGTCACAATTATCTGTTAGCTCGAAACGATTCTGTCAGATGACGATATCTGTTGACTGGATTGAGTAAATATTTAATAGATGGCGCTATGTTAAAAATACAAACGTTTAATATAAGCTACAATTTAGTATTATAACCACCACGTGTTGCTGTAAGTATTCAACAGATAGAACCGATTTCAAAAATAATTTGCAGACTGTGTGCAGTTTGGTCCAACTTGAGAGATAGGATAGTTTTTATCCCGATAAGTGACCCTCAATCTTTTTATTGCTAATTTCAGGAGTTTTTTTGGGAAAGCAAATGGTCGTTCGGAAAGGGCAAAACAACGTCTGCCTGGTCACCTAGTTATATATAATTATAGTAGGATTTGCTATTATAAATCATTAAAAATAGCAAACCCTACGTACGAAACAACACCAGTCTCGATCGATAAATCTTTAAAAAAAATAGTTAATTACTATTAATTAAATTGATGTAATCACTCATCTATTACTGTAATAATAATTCGTGTGATATTACTTAATACGTAATATTGCTTAAAATATCGTTTAAAATAAATTAAGACTTAAATCAATGCCTAAATGTATAAATTAGGTATTAAAAAAGAGAATTATAGAAAGTCTCGTAGTATTTTGGAAATATATTGGAATTTATTAAATGCAGAAAATCATCTTTTTTACGATCTGAAATGCAAAGTTTAGCATTATAGGCTTTTTTCACGAGAAGTTCGGCAATCTGATTTCTCCTATTGCGTCTTTTTGGTCCTGTATGAATACTACATTGAATCCATGCTGCTGTATGCTCGTATGATGTCTTGTATGAATATACATCAGACGCCTTAACAAATATAATTACTCTAATATCTGATAATCTGTCATTATCTCCATTGAGGTTTTTGTAGAAATTAACCGCTAATTGATCGGCCAAATTCTTCCAGTCAATAAAATCTGTAAAGTTTAGTTCATGAACGATATAAGGTTTATCTTTTTTCTTTGCATTCCTTATTAATTGGACGTTGTGATCAGGAACGTATATAGGACCTGATTTTTTGCACTTTTAATCGCCTTTTCAATAATAGAGTGTGCGTTGTCCGCTTCGTTTTGGGTGTGGCCTCTTATTAAAAACTTATGGGTAATTGAACGAATTGGCAATGTTCCTACTGCGTACATAGTAAATATGTGTCTGAAAAAAGAAACGTTCAAATATTGATTGCTGTTGCAATCAAAATAA
Source organism: Parnassius glacialis (assembly GCA_033319125.1). NCBI lineage: Eukaryota > Metazoa > Arthropoda > Insecta > Lepidoptera > Papilionidae > Parnassius > Parnassius glacialis. Next base: position 37,268,841 of record JAVANC010000020.1, read on the forward strand.
TGTTTGTACAATTAAAACTCACCTATTTTTCTGCTGGCCGTAGCAGTTATCTGAATAAAACACAACATCAATGTGCGGAGTGTCACTCGTTACGTTAAAATATTTGAGTATCATTATACATTTTCTTTTAATTATGCAGTTTTATTCAGAATCATCGTCAGTTTCAGATACGGTAGTATGGCCATGGGTCAGAGCTTTGAAATTGGTATAATCCCAGTCTCGCACAGATTCATTACATCTTTATATTTATCTTTAGAAATGGTGATCGGTTCAAAATATGTTTTTTTAAGAATAAATGCACGGTTTCTTGTCTCCTTGCAAGTTATCAAAATCATGGATTCATCATCTAAACTATACGTGTATTGTATTTTATTGGGGTGGCTGTCTTGAACATATATCTCCTTAATTTTTGCCCATGAGACTTTTTCATTGACAGTATTTTATGTCCAATTCTTATTTTTTAGTAGGTCTTTAAAATCATATACCATATCCTGAGTTACATCTCGCACTTCGTATGGGTTTTCCGATTTTGCCCATCTAATCAAAATCTTCCTCTCTTCTGGAGTATACATAAGTTTGTGTTCCCCAGCTCTTTCTATAACTGAATGAACAGAATCATCCTCGTTTTGGATATGGTTTTTTTCTCAAAAAATCTATGAGTTATGGAGATACCAAACTCCCTTGCTGCATGTGTATATAGTGAAAATATAATTCGGTTTTTTGTTTTGACCGCCGCACTTGTCCGACCAAAACCTAAAATCTTTAAATCCCTTTCCTGAAAAATCTTTGATAAATTTCTAAAAGTAACTAGCAACCTCATTTGCACCACGTTTTGCAACGTTCTCATCGCAACATAATAGTAGCCCTCTTTAGAAGACATGTTATAAATTGTAAAATTATAACAAGAGAGTTTGCGTTTGTAATAAAGTATGATCATTTAACGATGGCGACAGGTTAGGACTTTTGGAAATCAAATGTCGCGCATAAAATGGTTCCATTGGACTGTATAGCTTCTACCTTGTCATTGTTTTTTAGCTCTCTTGCAATATTTTTGTTTGCTTGATGTTTTTTAGTCTGTTTTGGTTTCCTCTGAAGGGTTTTCACTTTGTATAAATATATGGCATTGGTCACAAGTGTCTTTTTTTGGGATATGAAAAGTAAGATTAAACTGTTTGTTTACAATATCTCGGTACTGTTGAAGAGTTGTAGCTTTGTTTGAATTTTTCTCCAGGTCAGGCCACTCCTTATACATTTTAAACATTCGAGCAATACTCAGACTCGGGTAGTGTGGCTCAACTGGCACAAACGAATTAACGTGAGCACACATAGATAGTAGCATTTCGCCATTAATCAGTTTTCTGTGAGTATTATGACGTCCTCCTCGAGTCTTGTTCTATAGCCGTGCTACCATCATACTTAGTCCATGCGGTTCTTGTCAAAATTTTTTATAATAGTTCACTGATGCCGAGGGTATACATTAATTTTATCATAACCGACATGGTCATTGTTTTTCTTTGGTAAGAAATATTTATAAGTGAACTCTCTGTGGTGTTTTCGCCGGAATGTCCTAGCTTTGTGTTGTTTCGTGGTGTAGTTAACAACATACAGCCATTGCTGCTCTCTTACACCCGATTCCCAAAACTTTCTAAATACATCAACTCGCTCTTTTTCTGAAACTTTGTTGACACATTTAAATTTACACTGACGGGGCGGGCCCATTGTTTTTGAATCAACAGTATGCCCTCTCTTTGAACAATAAGTATTCCCTTGATTTTTCAAACTTTTTTCTTTATAACCCCCCAATTTTTACTGTTACGAATTCTTTTTTTCCCTCTATTCTTCAGCAAGGCACTGGGTTCTGGAGATGGGTGATTAGAGTCCGTACCCAGAGTCTACGTAGTCAGATCTACTGAAGATGGACAGGCATACTCATCAGGTTCGTATACGCAGCAAAAAGGGTCATCACATTTTGCATGTCTATTAACTGGAGATGGGACTGGCGTATCTTGTACTGCCGATTTCAGCTTAGGCTCTTCAATATTATTATTATGACTAACTGTAGAGGTGTAGGTTGATCTGAAACTGAAAATGGGAATCAATGACATTGGAGACATTGATCATGCTGAGAATGCTCACTGCATTGTGGGCAATTACTGATATTTTCGGGTGTCATTGGGTCTGTAGGCATATAGGCATCTTCAGTTAAAACATCCTGTACCTGTACGGGAGTCGTTTGCAGGGGATTTGTCTTGGAGATCTGTAACCGTGACCGATTCTTCATTTCTTGAAAATACGTCAGTTCACACACCTTGCATTTCTTCAGACGATAGCATTGCATCAGCTGCTGGTGGTAACGGCGAGTAACAGTGTTTTTCAACTGTAAATATATTTTGAATTAATTATGTTAATTCATTTGGTCATTCGGCTCGCTCGCTTGCACCGCTATACTTACGATACGAATGATACAGATATCCGTCACGAATATCAGCAGTCGAGTCGAGCCGAGTGATATTATCCAACCGATGTTGAAAGTTAGTGTATAAATTAAGTGAATATGGAATATTAGCATATCAGAATCCGTTGGATTACTGAATCTGATCTATGAATCCATCTAATATTACTAATATCTTAACAAATACGAATATATCGGTTACAACTTTACCGGTGATCACCGGAGAATAAAGAGCTACTTGACTCGACAGCACGGTTCCTTAGGAAACATGTACCACGTATGTTGTAATAGATTATATTATGATGTAAACAAACACTCTGTTTTATTCATTCAAAATTTTATTAAATACATATGTTTTACAGAGATAATAAATGCTGATTTTGATTGAGAAACCACAACATGTGAATAGTATCATGACGCAACATATTTCTTCTGTTATTGAGTATGTGACCTGTTGTTGAAAATACTCTCTGATCGAACAGAGCAGGCACAGCTATGTATTTAAAAGCTATTTCGTCCAAAGGTTTTAAATGTCTCTTAAATTTCCAAAATTGCACCACATCATCCCAGTTTTGACGTTTATCTGGAAATTGTGTTTCTGTATATATTTTTAATAACTTTATTGCCGTAGCTGACGTCATATCTGCATTATTGGTATTCTTTTTTAGAAATCTTAACAAACCCGGGCGATCTATTTCACTTGTACATAACTCATTTAAAGTGACTTCTTCTGTCATTTGAAGTATGTTTCTGATCCGGATAATGTTGTTCATTTCTGCCTTTACAGCTTCTTTAGCAGCCAATTTATGTTTCAATTGTCTAAAGCTATTCCTGAAAACGTGATTCATTATGGTGGAAATTCGGCAAAAAGTTTGAGATTCGTAATCTAATAAGCGATCGTTCATACTTTTTTTAAGTGTTTACAAAAATATTTCTTGAACCGTTGTAGAGATTCTGGTGCCCAAACTTTGGATATTATCGAAGAGCCCATAAATAATAGGTATTATTAAATTGGATGTTGGGTATTGGTCTCCGCTTATAATTTGAGTGGCTTGCTCTAATACGTCTAGTAAAAGCACCATATCTTTTAATATGTTTCTTCTTCTGGGCTAATAATATGAGGTGCTTGGGGCAGTTTTCTTTGTGCGGCGGTTATACTGTCAATTAATTTTAAAATTCTTTTAAGACGGAAACTCAAGGTAAAATATTATTTTACGATTTTAATTTCATCGGTGTGTAGTTTTCATACGTATGATACAATACACCCTTTTAAAATTTAATTAACGAAAATAAATGACTCTCTTTTATTTGTGTAATGTTTATTACATTAAAAGATTATTTTAAGATATAATCTGATCACCGGAGTTTCGCCGATTAATCTCCGATTGTTTCAATCAAGTACTTTTACCGGTAAATCACCGGTGGTACTTACTGCTCCGGTGCAAACCACTACTATCGATAGTATCGATACAATCGATTGATAGCACAGCACAAGGCAATACTATCGAATGAGTGCAATACTGTTGATACTATCGATAGTATTGTAGTTCGTTAATAACAAACTATCGATACTGTCGATTTTATTTGCAACGATACTACAAACATACAAACTATGCCTCATGAAACAAAAAATGTAAATAACAAATCAACTGTTCACTATCATTTTGGTAATATAGTAGCTGAAGAAATTAAAAAACTACTGTCTAAAAAATTAAAATTAAAAGTAATGGCGGAAATTTTAAAAGTTATAGAAAAATTTCAAACAGACTAATCAAACACTAATCTACCATTTCGATTTACACAATTTTCAAACATAAAGTGGATCACAAAACATTTTGTAGAACATATTAATTGTCATAATTAAAATAATATTTCAATCAATGCTGTGTTCACTTAAATAATATAACAAACTTTTGAGAATTTTGTTGTTTTGATTTATAAAAAGTAGTTAGTTTATGTGGTCGCCTGATAAACGAACGGTCAAATAGTAATTGATCGTCGTATTTAATTACTATTTGACCAGCCTTCGAAAAAACTCTTTCCGCTGGCGTTAGGCTTCCAGGTACACATAGGAGTTTTAATGCAATATGCTTCAAATTACCTTGACTAAATGACCAATACTCTATGGGATAACTAGACATGGGCTAGACAATAACTAGACTAGAGATGGGTTTCTCAACATATTGCCTTTTTTTTTTTTTATAGTAGAGAGGGCAAACGAGCATGCGGCTCACCTGATGGTAAGTGACTACCGCCGCCCATGAACAACTGCAACACCAGGGAGGGAATTGCAGATGCGTTGCCGGCCTTTTAAAAAGGAGTACGCTCTTTTCTTGAAGGTCCCTAAGTCGTATCGGTCCGGAAAAATCGCTGATGGTAATCGATTCCACAAGGAAGTCGTGCGAGGAAGAAAACATCTTCTAAATCGCACAGTGGTGGACCGCCAATCATCCAGATGGTGTGGATGGTATCGGGAGTTCTGCCGCGATGTGCGTTCGTGAAATTTGGCGGCTGGGATTAATCCGAACAATTCCTCAGAGCACTCCCCATGGTAGATGCGAAAGAAAATGCAAAGAGATGCAACATCTCTTCGCAGCGCCAATGAGTCGAGCCGATCGGAAAGAACTCGGTCGTCGACGATTCGAGCCGCTCTGCGCTGGATGCGGTCAAGTGGAAGGAGCTGGCACTGGGGAGCCCCTGCCCAGAGATGGGAACAGTATTCCATGTGAGGCCGAACCTGCGCCTTGTAAAGTTGCAGGCGGTGTGCCGGCATGAAATACTGTCCCGCTCTGCTGAGCACGCCAAGCTTTTTAGAGGCCAATTTGGCCTTCTCTTCCAAATGACCACGAAACTGCACGTCACTCGATATGTCGACGCCGAGGATTCCGATACTGGCTGAGGCAACCAGGGGAGTGCCTTGAAACTGAGGAGATACGACAAAGGGGTTCTTTTTAGCGGTAAACGCGCAAACTTGTGTCTTCTGAGGATTAAAGTGGACTAGATTTAGTCGCCCCCAGTTCGAGACTTCGTCCAGCAAAGACTCGACTTCAGACACAAGTTTGTTCCGGTACTCGGAGACGTTTTCCCGAGAAATATTAGCACGGCCGGTGTATAGAGCATCACCAGTGCTGTCATCCGCATAGCAATGAATGTTACCAGTTAGCAACATATCATTGATATGCAGAAGAAACAGCGTTGGTGATAGCACACAGCCTTGTGGAACACCAGCGTTAATAGGCTTGTAGTCAGAACATGCACCGTCTACAACAACCTTGATGCTCCGATCTGCAAGGAAGCTGGTGATCCAATTGCACAATTTCTCGGGAAGCCCATAGGAAGGGAGCTTCGAGAGAAGCGCTTTGTGCCAAACCCGATCGAAGGCCTTCGCAATGTCCAGACTAACGGCCAACGCCTCCCCCTTGGACTCTACTGCCTCCGCCCATCTATGGGTCAGGTAGACCAGAAGATCACCAGCTGATCTACCCCCACGAAAACCGTATTGGCGGTCACTAATCAGCTGGTGATCCTCAAGGTACCGGATGAGCTGGCAGTTGATAATGGATTCCATTATTTTGGAGAACAAGGAGGTGATCGCGATAGGCCTATAGTTGGACGGGTCTGAGCGGTCGCCTTTTTTCGGGATCGGGTGGACAAAAGCTGTCTTCCATGAATTCGGGACTACGCCTTGGGAGTAGGAGTACCGAAAAAGACGCGTTAGGACCGGTGCCAACTCCGGAGCACACGTCCTCAGCACAATTGGGGGGATTCCGTCAGGCCCACTCGACTTCTGGATGTCCAGGGAGAGAAGTGCTTTGCGAACCGAGCGCTGTGAGAACAGCACATCCGGCATAGAGCACTCACACCGCAGGATGGTCGGCGGTGTTTTCCCCCCGTCATCAAGAGTCGAGTTGGACGCAAAAAGGGAGCCTAAAAGGTCGGCTTTGTCTTTTGCGTCATGGGCCAGTGAGTCGTCCTCCCTGTGCAGAGATGGTAGTGATGGCTTACAGAAATTCCCTTGGACAGCCTTGGCGAGAGACCAGAATGCACGGGTTCCCGAAGGAAGGCGAACTAGTTTCTCGCCAATTCTGCCTATGTGCTCTGACTTTGCCTTGGCAATAACTCTTTTGAAGGACCTGGAGGCGAAGTTATACTTCTTTTTAAGTGTGCTGGTGTTTACATCCCGAGTCGCCGAAGCCGCAGCCCAGGCTTGATAACACTCCTGCTTACTGCGTAATGCAGTTTTACAGGAGCGACCAAACCAAGGCTGAGATCTGCCTCCGATGGGTACCACAGATGATGGAATAAATAGTTCCATTCCCTGTAGCACCACATCAGTGACAGAGTCAGCAACAGCGCTGGGATCATCCGGCAAGAAGCAAACCCGCCCCCATGGGTAGGATGCAAAGAAAGACCGCATTCCGTCCCAATCCGCCGACCTGTAATGCCAAACACGGCGGCAACCTGCAGAACGCAACCGCGAAGGGAGCGTGAGTGGCACCATACTCCGGATCAAACAGTGGTCCGAAGAGCCGAGAGGGGCATCGACGGAAACCTGATATCCGTCCGGATGAGAGGTCAGCAGAAGGTCCAACAGGGAAGGTGTATGATCCTCCACATCTGGAATCCGCGTAGGCGAAGTAACCAGTTGTGTCAGACCATATGCCAAGGCAAAGTCATAAACAGATCTCCCCGCATGATCGGTTAAACGTGAACCGAGCCATTCGGCATGGTGGGCGTTAAAATCGCCAAGGATCACGATCTCTGCGGATGGGACCTGTTGTAGCAAGGAATCTGTAGCCATTTGGACGTGGTCGATGAGTCGGTCTGTTTCGGCATTACCGCTATGGGACCTATAGAGGCACCCGTAGACGCGCGGATGGTCGTCGCTGTCTACGCGTAGCCAAAGGATGGACAGGTCCGAACCTTCAAGACTGCCGAGGCGTCGAGAACAGATGTCCTCTCTGACATACACGCAAACTCCAGCCCGAGGCACAAAGGAGTGCTCCAATTTGTACCCAGGGTAGGAGAGATACGAAATATCAGCCGGAGAGGAAACCTGCGTCTCGGTCAGGAAGAGCAAGGCCGGCTTCGCCGTCTCGAGATGGTAGTGGACGGCGTTTAGGTTAGAGTTAAGTCCCCTGATGTTGCAGAAATTCACGGATAGCGTGGCAGGGGTCGCCTTGGTATTGTTGGTCTGTTTACCCCGAGCAGTTATGTTTTTGAGCGGAATTTTGCCCCCCCCAGAATACGCGGGGCAGCCTGAGCACCCACGCTCAGGATTGGAATAACATGGTCGTGGATGCTCAGCGAGGGATTCTCCAGGGGTACTGGTACCCTCCTGGGGTAGTCTATTGTGTAATTCCGCTACCATGTTGATGGGGGGGGGATTGGGCCTCCGGCCACCTGCACTCACCAGACGAAACGCAGAAGCAGAGCTTCTACTTCACGCCGGTATTCTGTGAGGTCGTGGTACTAACCCGGCTCGAGCCGGCCCATACGTGCAACAGCAAAAACTGCTGCATGGCTCTATCACCGTAAAATGTCTTATGTCAACAATTGCGTCTGCAGTGGGATTTGTGTTGCTTGTTTGACTTTGTGGTTGAAGATATGAAAACAAATCGCTATGTTTTCATTTTTTGTTCGGAAGTACTATTCTCTCTGATCAAGTTTCTAGTTCGTCTTTTCCATCTGCGCATGGTGGGGATGATGTTTTATCCAATGTTGCCAAATACGATGAATATTCTTTTTGGACAAATTGAATTGCCCTGTCCACGTCAGCGTCAGTTCTAAATTCCATTTTTTAAAATGTGGATTTAATAGCATTGGTATAATGCAAGGAGATCTCTTTTCATACGACTTTAATTTCGAGGCTACTGATATTTTTATATTTTCTGGGACAACTCTTGCAAAATCTGACATCGGTTTCTTTTCCAGCATAGCAAAATGTAGTAAGATCCCTTTTATTAGCGGAATTATCAACGATAATGTAACATATTCTTCACCAGATATAGCTTCTGGTACAGATTCAATGGGCTCAAATTTGTTCGACTTTGCCTATGTAAGTGTATTCATCTGCAGTTAGATTTGGCGGTGCACTAGGACTTTGATTAAGAACCAGCGTTAATTCGTCCCGCACTTCCGGTATCCGACTTAGCATATGCAAAGAGCTGTTCCACCTGGTATCAACATGCTGTATTAATTTCAATTATTTTTTATTCAAGTCTCGTTGAATTATCTTTAGTTTGTCGGAGGCCAACGTACTGTGTCTAAAATAGGTAACAATAGCTTTACATTTATCAAGTAAAGCTTTCCAATCTTCAACGTTTTGAAGAACATCTTTGATGATTAAATTTAAATTGTGTGCAAAACAAGGAACATGGCGTAATTTCAGATTTTCTGCTACTTTTATCATTATGGATGCATTATCCGTTACAATGGCCCCACTTTGTTGCGACAGTTCCATTCTTCTAAAATCGATGAAATAACCTGAGAAAAGATGTGGTGATTTGATAAAAATGCAAACAAATACAAATAAAATTATCCTGATGGTTTAACTCTTATGTACGTACGGTTTGAAGGATAAAAAAGCGTGATTACCGAAACATAAGGCACCATCTTCTAGGGAGCATTCCCACGGAAACACACTAACCTTCATCCTCAAGGAAAGCAGTGCTAAACCTTCTTACCTTCTTAGTGATTATAACGAGGTGAGATATTGATGACGTCTGCCTCATTCGATAAAGTACTAATACAAATATTTAAAAACAGGATAAAAGGACCTTTCCTCTCCTCATTATTTTTTTTCATAACATCATTTAAACCCCCTCTCCATCCCCCCTCTCCATTCAGAAAAGTCTCGAAACTTACTATAAGTACTAATATAAATAAAAAAATACTCACGGAAGCTAAATTGTCATTATGATTGCCCTTCGACAACTTTTGCAGCCAGTAAAGCAGATATCAGTTGGTTTTCCCTTATAAAATGGCAAGTCAATGCAAGAATGCCTTGATTGCTCATGGAAGTCCAGGTGTCCACAGTAATCGCTATGTAGCGAGTCTCTTCAACAATTTTCAACATTGAAACTTTCATTTTCATATATAATTTTGAAAGTTTAGAAGTCACTGTTGATCTTCCCGGCAATTCGTATCGCGAATCTAAGCCTGCGACAAATTCTTTTATCCCGTCGCGCTCAGATAAGCGAAGGGGCTCCATATCTAATGCAATCATTTTTACAAATAATTCATCCAACATCTTTTTTGTGGACGAATTATGGCTGTATTTTACTTGTACTAGAAAGCATTGGTTTAAGAGCTAAAACTCTCTCTCTCTCTCTTTGGTACCTACCTTAGAAACAGAAAATAGTCGGTAAAAATTGGAATAACTGTAAGTAAAACTGTAACTGTCAACTATGGAGTCCCCCAAGGAAGTGTGATGGGCCCAACTCTGTTTTTGATATACATTAATGAACTGTGTAATATGAAACTTTATAATGGGCAGATTTTTTTCCTATGCTGATGACACAGCTATTGTATTTACAGGAGATACATGGGACTCTGTAAGGAAACAGCAGAATTAGGTTTTGGTAGAATGGTGAATTGGCTCAATCAGAATCTACTCACTTTGAGTATATCCAAAACTAAATATATTTGCTTTACCATGTACAACAGCACTCAACCTACACCTGATTTTCAAATTAAAATTTACGAATGCTCTGTCGTCCAAAGCTCTAGTTGTAACTGCTCTCAAATATTTTTTTTTTTACTTATATCTAAGCCTGTCCGAAGTGCTGTAATTACACTATTTGTTGTAACAGTAAAGTCTTCCAGGAACAGTTGGTCACAAGATTCTCTAAGACAGCGTGTCATGACTATCATGGTACTAGCTGTCATATAATCTTCACTACTCATAGCTTTCATAGCTTCGTCGAAAGGGTTTAAAATCTTGCACAGTTCGTGAAATATTGTCCATTCCTCAACAGTTAAGATTGATAAATGTTTTTTTAAGAATTGCAACAGTGACACATATTTGATTTTCTAGTTCAACAAATTGCTGTAAAGTATCAAACGTAAAGTTCCACCTATTTGGTACTTCCAGTATCAAGCGCTTCGGTGTCACGTCCGGCTTTTCGTGTGATTGCGCTTTTAATAATTTTTCTAGGGCTGCTGTACTTGCCTTAAAATATCAAACGATCGTTTTAACTTTATCCAAAGAAGCTTTGACTAAATTCAGGGCATCTTCCACTATTAAGTTCAACGTATGGCCATAGCATCTGTAATCAGCTATGGCTTTTTTTCCGTTAGCTGTGTTGTCACTAACTATAAAATTTATTTTATTTGTTACATTCCATTCGTTGATCGTTACGAGCAATGCAGCTTGAATATTCGCACAGCTGTGCGTATCTTTATACTCTGCACATTTTAATAAAAATGTTTTAAGAACAAGATCTTTTGTTATATAGTGCCCCATCATTGACCCGAAACGTCCATAAATCTGTTGTTAGAGATGGAAATTTAATATCGTTTATTTCTTCTTTTTTTCATAGAACTGTTTGGTCGTATAATGTGGCAATCATAATGTTAGAGACAGTTTTTCGCGATGGTAACTCGTACCCAGGTATATGTGTCGCGCAATTTTTTTAAAAGCACGTTCTTCTACTAAACAGAAAGGGTGATAGCTGTCTATATAAATAAATCGGCAAGGTCATTATCAGGTTTTCTTTTTTGGTTACTGTTACTTTTCTTCTAATTCCGTAGCTATCAATGCGCTGTTGCACAGCGCGGTATATGGGTATGGTATTTGCAACAGTAGACGTAAAAGCTGACGCAGCATCGGAGCTAGACAACGAGGGCTGAGGTTAGACATGGGTTCCTGCCCACGACTTTGTTCTGGGTCTGGGGTCCTTGCCGTTGATTGCGCGGTACAAATGCATGTATACGCATGGAGGTGTTTTCGCTTCAAATGTGTTTTCAAATTCGCAGTTGAAGATTTGAACGCTATAAACTTCACCACACCTGTTGTATTTCGCTTTTTTTTCATTATCCAGTTTTTGAAAAAACCCACAAAGCCCTAGAATTCATTCGAGACATATTTACAAGTTTTTTATTTACACTTTATTTAGACTTGTACAATCTACACTTATTATACCATTTATATAATAACAAGGAAACGTCACAGTAAATGTACATAAAACACCAAAATAACATATATATGTTAATTTTTACAAGAGAGTACTCAAAATTATATACAAGTACAACGATGAACTAAAACAAACTAAATTATTTTACTTAAATTCAATGTGACTCGCTTCCCGGAATCGCAAACCGTCGAAGTTATTTACAAACAGAGATCACTCTATTTTATTGTCTATGTCTATAGTCTTGCGTATGAAAATTAAACGTACAACAATACGCTGTTTTGTTTATTGTTGTACGCCGCATGTGCGCTTTGCGCTCGACCGACCGACAGTCGACTCTCGCAACAATCACAGTTAACAGTATTAGCGCATTTACAAAAATTACTACCTGTAATATGACTCGAAACTAGTGATTCGGTTACATGCCGCGTAGCCAGTTATTGTATGTAGTGACGTGACATAACGCCCACGTCTGCCAGCCGCGATGAGGAGTCGTGGCGCGGCGCCCTGAGCGTGAGGCGGGCGGCAGTGCTCGTTGCTCGCTGCCAGCCCTCGATGATCGTTTGCTCTCCTGCCAGCAGGGGAGGGTGGGGCGTTGTCGCTGTCTGAGAGGCTGGATTTTCTTATTTATTATTGATTTAACTTTATCTTTCCGCTCGTCAGTCGTCACTATGACAATGAGTAATTTGCATAGAATATTAATTGCTATCAAATTCAAAATGATAAAGATGTGTTGTGTGCTTAAGAAACAAACAATGCTATGTTATTATTTTAATCAAACCAACAAAGCAAAGCTTTTACAGGTTTATAAACAATTTTCCTTTTCAAAAGTTTGTTTTTAATTCGTAAATAATCCGTGATATAGCGCCACCTATTGGTCTCTAGTGACAACATTTAATTAGCAGCAAATTAGTGTTGAAAAAATAATTAACGTTAGTGAACTAAAACCCGATATTCATAACATATCCAATGATGCAATCAATATTAAAACAATAATAAAAAGCACAAAATTTTTTCGATAAAATATCTGTTGTTTTCAGCTTAATAACTGAAAGTTCTCGCACTGCGGGACCAGTATATAAACGTAAGTAGTTAAACTCATTTTTGAAAAACGATGGGATGTTCGGGGTTCGCTCCACTCCCGTCATGGGTCGGCCTGGCATTGTAGTGCCGCCGAGATCGGTCCACATATATATAAGAGACGTTACATAATCTATATGAGGTTATATTGAATAGTTGAAAATTGAAAAATCGTTCTTGCAACAAAAACAATTTATACGTAACAATGTGAACCTAGCTCCCTGTAAAAGGTTAACCTGAGTATTAGGAGCTAGTTCCTTCCTATATTTAACAAGCTTTTGTTCAGGCATGGGTAATATCACTTTTACCCTATATTAAATCATATCTATTTGGATATGAATATCCGATATTGTGTCTTATATTTCAATATATATATATATATATATATATATATATATATATATATATATATATATATATATATATTTGATGATATCTTCGCTCTGAAAAGAAGTCAGTACTCAGTATCGCATGATGGATACGCGATTTATGAATGAGTTGTTATACTATTTATCTAAGTATTTTTAAAATATCTCATAATATAAAAAGTGACATATATATATCAATATGATTTAGCCTGCGAGATATTGAAATAGAATATTAAATTAAATCGTGTTGCGTATATTCCATCTAGCGTTTATTGTACGTACCATCTTGAGAGTTAATCAATTTTTGTTCGATAAAATCACTTAAATATAGAATGAAGTAGATGGCGCTATTACAAATTATTTTTTACTCGTTTACTCCAAAGAATATATTCTTTTAATTTATTACACTTAAATTTAGGCTCTACATGTCTAAAAATAAGGATTGTAACAATTATTTGATATAAAATTAAACTTCATATTTTATGCTACACTTGTGGTTGAAAATTAATATAAGACTGAAGGTCGGGGTGTATTTTGTGTTCGTTCTTTCAATTCTGGTTATGGTTAGTGGTTATACCCCTATGCCAAAGGAAATTATCCCATACCTTTATCGCATAAGTGTATTATTTTAGCAGGTGATATAAATATTAACACAATTTCACGTACCAGTGAACAGAGCATAAACCGTGAGAACAGATCCAATTACCTAGATATTCTAGGTACACATGGTATTGCTATGGGCCATAATTTCCCTACTAGAGATAATAACTCCTTGGATCATATTATGTTCAAATTAGAAAGTCATAGGGTCAAAGCCCAGGTTGCGGTTTTAAATACAACTGTTACAGACCACGCTATGATTCTATTACACCTTACTGATAATAGTTTCAGAAATGAGTGTCAGAAAACCAGAACGCGGACAGATTATGATAAAGCATTGAATGGTCTCAGAGCCATGAACCTTACAGCTTTATTATCTTGTGATGATCCTGATCTGTTAACTAAAGAACTAGTTGACAAAATTTGTACGGCACTTAATGACAACACAAGGGATGTATACATTCCCAGAAATAAACGCATTATAAAACCCTGGATAACCCCAGGGATTCTACGATGTATTAGAAACAGGGACCGAATGCAGTACAAACTTCGAACAAATCCCCACGATGAGATTCTTAGAGTCACCTACAGAAGATACCGCAGTTTCTGCAATAACCTTATTAAAAAACTAAAACGTGGATATGAAAGGCAGTTACTCCGGGATTCCACTGGTGACTCTAAGAAACTTTGGAAAAATATTGCGTCAATCACTCATCTTAGACAGTGGAAATCAGACAATACAAAGCTACTTAATATTGAAAAATCCCCGCAACATTCTGTTGATTTCATAAATACCTTTTTTGCGAATATAGGCAAAAATCTAGCTAATTCTATACCTCAACCCCATGGATTACCAAATGGAACCAGGACTGTGAGCGTTTCCCAAAGAAAGTCTCAATTGTCCTCATTTGTGCTTCTTGATGCTGACCAGGAGGAAGTTTACTCTATGTTGTTAGGACTAAAAACTAAAAGCGCTCCCGGTTGGGATAATATTCCAACCAGTTTCCTAAAACTTGCTAGAAATGAAGTTGTACCAATCATCACACATTTATCCAAATTATGTTTTAATAAGGGAGTATTTCCAAAACTCCTTAAAGAATCAGTCATAACTCCAGTGTACAAGAATGGGGATGGAGAAGATGTTAATAATTATAGACCTATCTCTGTACTGCCAGCAATATCCAAAATTATTGAAAAACTTATCAACAAAAGACTTCTGTGTTACCACAATGATAGTAAAGCAAAATGTCTGGCAGTATTTTTGGATTTGAAAAAAGCGTTTGACACTGTCTCTATCCCCATCCTTGTACAGAAAATGGAAGATGTGGGTATACGGGGTATTCCACTTGAGCTACTTAAGGACTACCTTATGGGGAGGGCACAGAGAGTAATAAGGTGGGTCAATACTATAAGCGGTCGAATGAATGTGGCTTACGGTGTTCCGCAGGGCAGTGTCTTGGGCCCAACCCTTTTCCTTATCTACATTAATGACCTCTGTAACATAAAGACTGGGGATGCTAGGATCTTTTCTTATGCAGATGACACTGCTGTGGTTTTTTATGGGTCATCTTGGACTGCAGTGAAAACTGAGGCTGAAAATGGGTTATCAGAAATTGATGAGTGGCTTAGAACTAATCTGTTGACACTAAACACACAAAAGACTAATTACATGTGTTTTTCAATTTTAGACAGTAATCAACCCAGTAATGATTTAAACATTCAAATACATATCTATGATTGTGGTAGAGATACTAACTGTCGCTGTCCCTCTATATCTAAGGTAACATCAACTAAATATCTTGGTATTATGTTAGACCAAAGACTTTACTGGCAGTCGCATATTGATCTTGTCGCGATTAGAACACGTAAGCTGATGTGGATTTTTAAAATGCTGAGACATGTTGCCGACAAGAAACTTATAAACCAAGTGTATATGGCATTAGCTCAACCCATATTAACTTACTGTTTGACAGTTTGGGGAGGGGCTCTAAAAACCAAAATTCTCGTGGTTGAACGGGCTCAAAGAGCGTTACTAAAGGTGATGTATTTTAAAAATCGTAGATTTGCAACACAAGCTCTATATTCCTTTGCTGATATCCTAACAATTAGAAAACTATATATTCTCCATACTGTAGTAAAAAAACACAAGTCATTAAAATTTGATCCGAGCATATTCCATAAAAGAAGACTTAATAATGTGGCCACAATTAATCTTACTCATACTAAATTTGCAAGAAATCAATTTCAGTATTTATCATCGTTATTATACAACCGCTTCAATCAAAATTTAAATCTATATCCAGTGACGAGCAGGGAATGTAAAATAATTTTGACTGGTTGGCTTAAAAAACTACAATACACAGAAACTGAACTTCTTCTTAAATGATAAATTTATCTAGGTATTGGATATTTGGATTAAAAATCATACACACATACGCACACATCCATGCAATCACGCTCACACACCCACACACACATACACACACACACACACACACACACTCTCACACACACACACACACACACAAAATACATACATACACTCACACATTGAAATACATTTTTGTAACCACACGTAAATATATGTATATGTATATATATATTTAGTGTCAATCATAATTTACATACTTATGATGTATATGATTATGATGTATTACTTATAATGTTATTTGTTATTTTTCATTTATACTCGTAAATACCACAAATGTGATATGGAAGAGTGGCTCCTTCTGACACAGGTGCAAATGCACTTAAAAGAATGAGTCAACTTATGTTCTAGATTTAAAACAAACCTCGTTAAAGAAATAAACTTTTATTTTATTTTTTTTATTTTATTTATTTAATTTCCTTTGGTATAGCTTTCAGAATCTGACAAATAAACTTTCCTTCATACTTTTCTCAGGATTAGTACTGACTGCATCACTTAATAATAGTAATAAAAAGGAAATTTATAACGCGAAGTAATATATTAAGTTAATATATAACTTACTTCGAAGTAATATATTAATATAATATATGTATAACTTACTTCGCGTTATAAATTCCCTGTTTAGGTAGATAAGTAATAACATAATAACAATAGTTCTTAACACTCCTATGCTCGCGCCAATTTTTGTAATACCTTTACTCGCGCACGGTCTCACAGACCGATGGTTCGTACCCCTATAAAATATTTTTTTACTATGAAGCCCAAAAAATATTATTATCATTTTAAAGTTTAGGATATAATGAAACAGAATAATATGAATAATACTTAACTTATTGTTTTACTGACTTTCAGTCTTTCAGTACATATCAGTCTTCGAATTTAAGATTTTTTTCTTAAGTATTAGGAAAACAATAATAAAATCGATACTTCTTTTTAAAAACAAAATAAACTTCTGAATAGTAATAAACAACATATCAAAGGACATATTTATCTATATTTGGATTAGTTTTGATCCTCACCGTAACAATCAGGGCATACGGTTACAACATGTTCCAAACAAAAGTATTTTTTGCAGGTGGCACAGTTGTAACGTGTCTTGTTTTTTTTTTGATGTGCAGTATCCACAACGACCAATTTTATTATTGTTAGATGTTGCTGAAGACTCGGGTCCATCTAATTTACATATTTCGGCGAGCCTGAGCTTTATGGTTCTCGACAAGTTAGTGAGAGCCGACGTCTTAAGTTGCGGATTGATCAGATCGTATGTTAAGGCTTTAAGAAAGATCCTACGCTTAATATTCTTGGTAGGGCTGTTGTAAAGGTATATTATAAACGTATTTATACCCGCTACATTCATCAGGCTATAAAATACCATCATTGGGCATCTATTTGTACCACGTGCAACGTTGTAAATGTCACACATTTTGTCCATGGTATCAACTCCACCTTTGGTTCCAATATCATTTCCGGTTTACATCTATCTTCATCGATCTGTGCACTATCGTGCATGCTGGATAAAAGAAGGACATTTTTGCCTTTTTGTGGTATATAGGATACAGGAGTGCAATTGCCTCGGTGCCCGAATAAACTGAACTTTTTGGCTCTTCCTTGTATTTCCGTGAATTTTTTAGATAATTCCTTTTGTTTTTTTGGAATCGTCCCAATAACTGTCAACTTGTGTTGAGACTCAAGCTTATCTAGCAATGGAGTACTAGTGAAGAAGTTATCACATGTGATATTACGCCCAGTATTGTAAATAATTTTACTCAATCACAAAACCAAAGCCATAGCGTAGTTGTTGGTTGCCTTCCAACATAAACTTCCATGGTATGGATATAAAACAATTTGGCATCTGTCAACGCATAAATTTTTATTCCATATTTGTTGGGTTTCGAAGGAAGTTTCTGGCGGAAGCTACAACGTCCTCTAAAAGCCTCAAATTTTTCGTCAATTGTAACATACTGAGACACACTGTAATATTTTTCGAACGCTCCCACAACTTCATCGAACAACTCTAATATGTGCCAGTTTATCCAGATTAATTCTCTCTTCTCGCGTATCTTTCTTATCAAATCTCAGACATCGCATCAATAAATAGAACCTCACAAGGCACATAGTCAATCGAAATATCTCCAGAGTTGACTCGTCCGTTTTAAAAAAATCTTTGACATTTAGTTGACCATTTCTACTGACTCCAGCAAACAATAAAAGACCTAAAAAAGCTTCAATTTCAATGTTGTCTGTATCGGTACAGTCTCTTTCTCTTAATTTTTTTTTCAATCGATTGATTTGTTCATTAGTGTACTTTACGATCAGATTTATAGTATCCTCCGAGAAAAAAGCTTCCATAGCTCACCTGGTTCCTTAAAATTTTTGGCTTTTCCTCTAGCGCCTGGAAGTTGAGTAACTATGTTTCTAGCACGAATCGCGTGAACTTTCACTACCCTCTACCCCATATTCACATTGTCGTCCTCCTGCTCGGTGTCGTATGTCTCTTCTTGTACCTCCACATAGTCTTCTACCTCACTGTCATTTTCGTTTTCATAGCTAGAACCAGAACTTGATTCCTCCAGCAGCAATCCGATTCGATCATCGTCCATTTTGATATGAAGTATCTAAAATAACAAAACTTGTCAAAACATATTATACAGCAACATATGAAATGACATATGTAAAGTAAAACGTATGTTTATTACATACATTTTACTATAAATACGTCATAAAGTATTCAAAGTTTTTAAAATATATATAAATGCACTAAATATATTACATTAATACATACACGAAAAGTAGCACCTATACTTGCGTCGGTCTCACGAACCAATTGGCGTCAAATGCTACAACACGTGTGTTTCGCACGAACGCATGGCTCTCAACTTCCAAGGATTTTTGTGCATAAATATAATTACGAAAATATGTTTTGTCGGTCTCACAGACCAACGCGCGAGTATACAAAGGTTAATAAAAGTATTGCAAGCGTATTTAAAAGTTAATTTCATGGTATTTACATACTTTTGACATTATTTATAATTAACTATTAACATTATGGTTTTACTTATTCATGTAAACCTATTTTCATCTAAATTTACGTTTAAAAAAGTGAGTTGTCTTACTTTTTGGGATGTAAGTCGGATCCTACCGTCATTTAATAAGATGCCCGTTTTGCTAAATACACGTTCACATGGGACACATGAAGCCATTATATTTTAAAAAGTTTGGGAAGATGTGGATATGTAAATTTGTGGCGACGTTACCACTCAAGGGGACAGCTCCATTTGTCGCCAAGGAAAATTGGCTGTAGGTCGTCGTTTAAGTATGTGTCGATCTCCTTAATGACCTTTGATAAAGGAGTCCCGACTATGTGCTGCTTTTGACCTATTATTTCGTACAGGATAGCACGAAAGTCATCAATTTTTGTATTACTGGCTGTTATAGAAGATAATTGTTCCTCCCGTGAACTCTCTTGAGCAATCATCGCAACTAACATATCCTGATCTTAAATCATTTGGATCACTTAAAACTGATAATTTGTATCTAGGATCGAGGAACGTGCATGTCCTGATCGTTTTACTTCGTTCCACAAGGTCGAATCTTGTCACCAGTCCTGTTCTGAGACGATAGAGGACATCTTTAGATGTTTCCAAAAATGACTCTGTTATGAGTTTATCACTCGCCGCTATAAGGACGCTGCCTTATAGTGGCGAGTGATAAACTCATTACAATGACCAGACTACTGGTCATGTATTTTGCACCCCTGATTGTTTCAGTGGCTTGATGTGTGAAAGAAGATTCCATTCATCATTTGTAAGTGTAGGCAGATCTTTTTTAAGAATGACCAGTGTGGCTCTAATGTACTGCTCCATTTTAACGAAGCGTTGAATTATAAGAAACGCTGAGTTCCAACGCGTGGGGACTT
This sequence comes from Parnassius glacialis, assembly GCA_033319125.1. Lineage (NCBI taxonomy): Eukaryota > Metazoa > Arthropoda > Insecta > Lepidoptera > Papilionidae > Parnassius > Parnassius glacialis. Next base: position 37,288,819 of record JAVANC010000020.1, read on the forward strand.
CATGTATAAGGCCCTTCGGGATACAACCAGCTGTATCATCCGTTTGTGTCTTTAAAAGTTTTTCCAAAGCCGCGGAGCTTGTTTTAAAATGGCGGACGATTTTTTTAACCTTTTCTAAAATTGGTTGAACCATTGTGAGGGCATCCTGTACTATCAAATTCAAAGTGTGGCCATAGCATCCAAATTTCTTCCAGCCGATGTATTGAATGGCCTTCTGTACATTATACATTACTAGCGTTGTCTACTATGGCAAATATTATTTTATCAGTGAGGCTCATTCAGCCACAATATTTTTTAACATTTCCTGTATATTTTCACTGGTATGGGTAATCATTGATTAATGAAGTAAAACAGTTTTGAGCTCAAAATCATCTGTCATATAATGAGCGATGACGCCTATTACAACTCGTTCGATCTTGAGGTCCATAAATCTGTCGTCAGACATATAAAAATAGTTGCACTTCGGGCCTAATACTATTTTCATTTCCGATTTGGTTTTATTGTAGCCGACAACCTGACGGTGGAAGTTATTTTTCGACTTGGCAGTTGGTAACCGGTTATTCACCGAGCAAACTTCTTAAACGGCCTTTCCTCCACCAATAAAAATGATTGGTAACTATCAATAAATAGATCTAATAGATCTCGATAAATTTTCTTTTTAGTTTCATTAGATATTCTTTTTGGCGTGCCATATCTTTCTATGGTTTGCTGCTTCGTAGTCTGCTGGATAAGAATTACGGCAGTTGACGGTATCAGCAGCGGATTTGGAGGCCTGGAGCCGCTGGGGCAACGAAAGAGCGGAGGCCCCTAATTATTTTCCGAATCAAAATTCAAAATCAAAATCGTTTATTGATAGTATGAGATACACAGTTGTCATAACAATGTTAAACGCTCTTCTATATTCTGCCATCTGGTATGCAAATTGGTAGTCAATAATAATAATCTATGTGGATCCTATATTTCGTCGCTTCGGTGGTGAATAGAGCCAAGCCACAACTTGTTCAAAATTAGTTAGTACACTACACAATACACTAGTGGCACCATAAAATACGGTCTTTAAGATAGTGAAGAGAGCTATCAGCCAAATGATTTTTTTTACAAAAGTAATCCAAAAGGTAAAAATATGCTAACAGAACTGCTATACAATGCTTCATTGTATTAAAAGACTTTTTACACAAAGTACGAGATTATAATCAGTGGTGAAAAAAGTCAAGCCGCATATTGCACTGGTTTTTATCGGATTTTGCATTCATTTTGCATGTTAATCTGGAGAATATTATTGTTCTGTGATAATAATAATCTGTTTTCGAAGCTCGCACATACCGTCGGCGTATGTTGTGTAAAGTGAAAAGTGATCTAAAGTATTTATTCAATACCTGTATTAATCTATGGGCAACACTGGTCAAGCTATGTAGGGGCTGGAGGATGTTTTAAAAATACAAATTTTATTTGTTATAGGATTTACTATGTAATAGCGGTGTAAGATTCACTATCATATATCGCGTGGATGTTGTAAGAGGCGAAAGAGGGAACAGATCAGGAAATGGGTAGCTGCGTCTTTACAATAACGACTAAAATTAAAAAAAAACTGCGGTTGCTATCCCGCTTGTCAAGCGTGGCAACTATGGCATATAGCAACCCTATTAGACAATCTATGAGGGAGGCCTATGTTCAGCAGTGGACTTTAGTAACGGTTTCCATCCGGAAAACAACTTTTTTACACCTAATTGTTCATGCAAGATTATTTGTATTTAACTCATGCCAATTTCTAAATTTGCCTGAATTTCGCTGAATGTCACATGTCGATCCTCCTCAATCAGCTTACGCACAGCATCAACGTTTTTTTGGGTGACTGCAGTATTTGGACGACCTTGACGGGGATCATCACTGAGCTTGACACGTCCACGTTGAAATTCAGCAAACCAGCGATAAATTGTGGTTTTGGATGGGGCTTCATCACCAAATGCAGAAATCATCCGGTCAACACACTGTTTTTGTGTTAAACCACTTCGAAAGTCATAATAAATCATCGCTCTTGAATTTTCTCGAGTCTATTCCATTTTCTCAACGACTAAACAAGTTTGACAAAACCTTGTGACAAGACCGAGAATCTTTTTTTAAATAAATAAATGGTATTCGATTTTTAAAACCAAGGAGTTTTCAATTAAAAACATTTTAATGTGACAGGAACAGTGGAAATATTCCATTCCCGATACTTTTAGTGCAGCCTATGTAAGGTCATCTTTCAAACCTGCCATATTGCGAATCTCTTCGTTTCGCTTTCGGTCGGTCATGGTAACGCCGCACATTTTACGAAGAGATCGCATCTCCACTGCATTCAACTTGCTTGTATGCTTCTTCTGGCATACCCAGGTTTCGCTGCCATATAACAAAGTCGGTACCTACACTGCGTTATGTATTGCAAGGCGTGCACTCTTCACTACGCCTTGCCTTTTGACTAACGCAGTCAGGGCAACATTGACTTTGTTCCCGGCAGCGACACGCCTGTCCACATCTAAATCACATCTTCCATCCCGGCTAAAAGCACTCCCCAAGTATACAATTTCATTTACCTGTTCTAGACATTCCTGATTTACCCATATTTCACACTTCGTTCTCTTTGTGCCTTTCAAATACCAGAACCTTAGTTTTATTAGCATTCAAACGGAGACCTTTAATTTCACATTACTCTTTCATACACGTGACTAATGCCTGCAGTTCTGCCTCTGATGGTGCAATAAGCACTGCATCATCAGCATACAGCAGACAATTTACATTAATGTCACCCAATTTCACACCCAAACAGCTATCTTTCAGCTTCTGTAAACAGCTGCCGAGATACAGTATGAACAGCCAGGAAGACAGGACACAACCCTGTTTTACGCCCGTTTGGACGCCAAACATGGGTGACAGGTCATGCCCTACCCGCACACAGGCTTTACAGTCACAGTAAAGTGACTGCACAGCCCTTAGCAATCGACCATCGACACCGTACCCCGGCAACAGTTCCCACATTTTCTTCCTTACAACCTTATCAAATGCTTTCTCAAGATCCACAAAAGCACAGAAAATCTTCTGGTTAGCAGCCAGAAGCTTTTCCGTGATCATGCGGAGAGAAAACATTTGATCCGTGCATCCTCGTCCAGGTCTAAATCCGCATTGTGCCTCCCATAGAAATCTTTCCGATTTCTCTTGCATCCTACGTGTCAAAACCTTCGAGTAAACTTTACTTGCTAAACTGGTCAAGCTGATCGCCCGATAGAACCCGCAGTCAAAATACCTTTATATAAAGGTACAATGACTGCGGATCGCCAATCATCCGGGACATCCCCCGTCCGCCAGCACAAATTGCACAGCAGATGAAAGCTGTCCCAGACGCGAGGCCCACCATACTTGACCATTTCAGCAGTAACTCTGTCTAGTCCCGCAGCCTTATCACATTTCAAACTTCGAATCGCACGTTCAATCTCTTTCATACTGATGACCTCAGTGTCATCGAGGTCCGGGTCTGGCGTACCAGTCACGACGTCACCCCCGGATCCCTCACTAAGATCATCTCACGCATACATTTCTCTATAAAATTGGCTCCATCGCTGCATGACGTCCGATTTTTCTGAGAGGACGTCATTAGTTCTCGAAAGCACTTTGTTCATTCTAAGGCCGTCGCACCACTTCGGGTCCTTCCAACCTCTTTCCAGAAGAGTTTGGAGTTCTCCTTAAAGTTGTGCGACAACCTTTCGTCCACTTCCATTCTACACCTTTCACGCACTTCCTCAATCAATGCTTTCGTGTGAACTTTCTGCAGCTTATATCTTTCTTTCATCTTCTCTCTCATATCCTTATCATTACTAGAGGCCAAGTAGTCTAACCATGCTTTCTTCTTCTTCTTTACAGCTTCTTTCACTTCATCATTCCACCATGCATCTCTTCTTTTACTACTGCCTCTTTTAAGCGTTCCACACACTTCTTCCGCTGCACTTACCATTCCATCCCTAAGGTTCTGCCATGTTCTTTCCACACATTCTTTTCTGCCATCGATGGTGTCAAGCTTTTTGGCTACCCTCGCATGATATTTGTCCCTAGTATCCGCTTCCTGAAGCTTCCAGCTTCGGATGCGACAGACCGACTGTCGTTCTGTTACTGCCGTCCGGTAGCGCCAACCCGCGAACAGACCCCTAAATCTAGTAATCACTAGATAGTGATTACTAGATGTAGAAAATACAATGCTGTAGAAATGCGGTCATTATGTAGTATGCTAGGGCTGAATCTGAATGACAGGGTGAGAAATAGTGTGATAAGAGAAATGTGTGGTTTGCAAGATGATGTTGTGACTAGGATTAAGAAAGGAATGCTTCGGTGGTTTGGTCATGTAGAAAGAATGAATGAGGAAAGAGTGGCAAAGCAAATTTATGTTGCAGAGGTGAATGGCAGAGTCGGGAAGGGTCGCCCTAGGCGAAAGTTTATCGACCAAATAGGCGATATATTGAAAATGGGCCAAATTAAGAGTACCTTTAACCGACGAGCGTGTATGCGTAGGTATATGGATGTGGAGGAAGCGAGAGAGGTGTGTCAGGATCGTGCCAAATGGAATTCCATAGTCTCTGCCTACCCCTCTGGGTGACAGGCGTGAGTGTTTATGTTTATGTCACTAGATAGTGATCCGTTCCCAGGTCAGTAACCCTGAACACTCGCGTATCCATCACCTGTTTTCGCAGTCGGTCATCCACCAGGAACAAATGGATCATACTTCTCTCATTCTTTCTTTCTCTAGTATACATATGGATTTTCTTGTGATTAAACATAGTGTTTGTCACAAGAAGACCCTTTACCTTGCATACAACCAGTATAAGCTTGCCAGCATCATTAAACCTTTTATCGCCAAACTTTCCAAGCACCGACTCGTACCCTGGTCGAGCGGTACCAACCCATCCATTCAAATCACCACATACAACAATTCTTTCGTTTCCCCTAACCAAATCTAGAACTTCTCTTACATTCTCCCAAAACTCCTCCAGCTCAGCCCTGGACGACGTAGCTACCGGCGCATAAACAGCCAAAAGGAATAACTTCGTCAGTCCCAATTTAAAGCGAACCCAGAGAATTCTTGAGTTCACAACCTTATATTCAGTCATAACATCGACCAACCGAGACGACAGCAGCATCCACACCCTCTGGCAGGCGCTCTCGATCTTCGGGACTCCGGACCATAGAGCTAACGCCCCGCCAGGGAGCTCTTCAGTACCACTGCCCTTCCGTTTGGTCTCCGACATACACACGACATCTAATTCTCTTTCTTTCATTATTTCGATCAACTCATTCGTCTTATCTCTCATGCCTCCTCTAACATTCCACGTGCCAACTCTGCACTCTGTCCTCCACCTTCCGCCGTGTCGGGCTGTGCGTGACGGGTGGCGGTCCCCATCGCCGCTTTGTGCGCTGCATTCCACACCAACGGGGACGAGCTGGTGTGCGTCGCCTTGGGGGGACGCCCTAACCCTCGTTGGCATGGGTGCGCAGCTAAGTAGAATTGCAGCCCTGAAAAGGGCTGGCAGGGGTCGCGACGAGCTCGCTTCTACAATGACTACAATGAATAAAATGAATGAATGAGATTTGATTTGCAATAGATTTTTAATAATGATATTTATTATTTCTCTATTACTATAAAATATCTAAACTATATTATTACCCAACTGACCCAGTAGGCGGGTAACGTTGTTTCGAGTATGTAGGTCTATTTTTTGGCACTTTGTAGCAGCCTAAGCGGATGGAAGAATTTTGACAAATTGGTTGTATTTAGATCCGTCTTAATTGTGGAGGGCGACAAATGATATTTTTTCTTTTGAGTAAACTTATTTAAGCAGTCGTTTTTTTCAAATTACTGCTTTAACCACTAAGCTTGAATCTTCATTTATTCATTGATCACAAATTACCAAAAGTTCACTATTGATTATAAACCTTCTCTACACATTGTCTCATAGGGGGAATATTTACCATGGTTACCAAGCTCGGCAGGCAGGTTAGCAACCTCATTTTATTTCAAATTATTAATGAATAACCCATATAAATTCAACTGCAAAGAAGTGTAAGAAAGGGTGACGTTATATCTACGAAATTGCATCGCTGAATTGGAAGACGTTTTCAATCTCCTGGACTGGAAAGCATCCGGCATTAACATCAATGGCAAGTACATCACTCGGCTTCGATTTGCCGACGTTATACCATCTGATTGTATCACTTATCATAAACCTCATCATCCCTGCCTATAGGCGACCAATTTTGAGGAAGTTCAAAACTCTCTGGTTGTTATCATCCCATGCACCCAGAGAACCCACTATAAATGCATTGACACTGACCCGATATCCTCGTGCCCTAAGTTGTTCTGACAGGCAACTGTTTTTTTGTGGTCTTTTCCATTCTAGCAGCCCTGAACGCTGCCAACCTATTTTCAAACGGAACAGTGACGTCTACAATTTTAATATCTTTATTAACCTCGTTTCGAACTACAATATCGGGTCTCAGCAACGCTGCTGTTCCATATGTTCCCTCAACGGTTTGGTTAGTAGTGACGAGTCTCGGGCATCTCAGTGCCTTAACGAGCCTGCCTTGTACAAGCTGTAAGCGTATCTATTTAAACAGACTTTGTCTTAACGATGGAGTTATCAATCCTGCAGCGCCGTTTTCGCACTGAATATGAAATTCCTCTTCCCCACGGTGCGATATCCATCTGATGGTTATTTTACTTTGCATTCTACGTGCCGCACTTCGCGCTTTGGTTCAAAACGAAGAGCGCGATGTGGATCGAGGCAAGTCCAGATCACCAGAGAGATATCAAGCTATATCGATGTTTCTAGGCACTTTTCGAAGTCTCTCCGACACAGTCTCCTTCAATCCCTCCCTAGCTAGTCCACTCACTAGATCAATTTGAAAACTTTTGCAGCATTTTGAAAACTTGCTTGACGGCGTACAAGTCGAGCAGATCGCTTAATGGCATTAATCCTCCATCTCCTGTAGAGAGTGGCGGAAACACCATTTCTGAACTGGCTCTCTGGGGAAGATTTAACCATCTTTTGGCAAAGTTTTTTGCATTTCTATCAACCTCCCTCAGGTACTCCTTTTCGACGTTAGCCTCTTGTATGATGAAGTACAAGCGAGGCATGACAAAGGTGCCGACTGCGTCCAATTTCTGCCATGACGCCAGGAGGGATTCGTCAATTTTCTTGACATCAGCGAGTAGTTTTTTCAATGCGCTTGTTGGAGTCTGTCTACCATCAAAACCTGTTGGTATCCCGAGATGTTAATAGTAATCGTTCGGGCCCAGTGATTTCATAGGTTCGGTGTTACGCAAAGGTGTGAAGGGTAAGCTGAGGTTCTATAAAGTCATTGTGGACGAGGCGTTAATGGTTCATGCCGGTGTTCTGGCCTTCGCTGCGCACGTTATCGGTGCCGAAGAGTTGATTATCATTGGTGATATCCACCAAATACCATTTATTGACAGAGACCACGTAACCATCATCATTTATGTGAGTCCTGAGAAATTTTGTTCTGTTTCTCAAACGTTGCGTCGTACGCATCGCTGCCCAATTGACGACACATACTTGTTTAGTGGAAAGTACGAAGGATTTTACTCCGTTAACGAAGTTGTTAAATCGATGAGACGCGAGAGTTATTATGGTTATGGAGTGCGGAAAGAAGAACATGTAGTTGACTTAATGCTCTTCCAATTCGACAAAGAAGAATTGTTGAGACAGGGATATGAGACGAGAGGTAGCAAGGTTTGCACAGTCCATGAGGCACAGGGCCAGACTTTTAGGGACGTACGTAGAAGCTCTACGAGTCTAAGGATCATGGTATCGTGGCAGTGAGTAGGCATACCTAAATTTGCGTGTACTATACCGACGTAGATATGATTGTTCATTGGATGGAGCGGGTGCAGGGACGTTCTGAAGGGGAGTTGAAACGTTGGAATGATGAGCGTAAGACCTAGAACGGTGAAAAATTGACGACGTGATATTACACCCCTCCAGTAGTTATCTTTAGACCTAACACTAGTATTTATACCGGGCCTGAGGACGTAACTGCCATGACTGTTATCGGGGGACACCAGTACAACCCGAATGTCCCGCAAGAAGTGAGTCCCTCTGTAACGACTGTGGAGATACATTCCCCGAAAGATACTGAAATAGGTTATGTACACCAGTGGTATGACACCGCTATTCCAAATACTGCGGAGCACTGTGTCATTAATAACCGGTTGTTGTGTGAGTCCAGCGACCTACAAATAGCGATATGTGACACCTTACGTATAGATCCACTGCGCGTAGGCTATTAGCAAAATCGTATGCTAAACTCAAACCCATGACGCGCACTTTGATGCCTGCGAATGTCGGGCAATAACAAATGCAGACGCTGTTGTGTTTGTCTAAGCGCCATGCAAATGAAAGAATGAGGAAACGAAATGTGAAGAATGAAATTGATCCATAACGAAGAACTACGTCCTAAAGTTGCCACCGAGTCTTTTTAAGAACTTTGTGAAGTCCTGCGTGCGCGACGATGTCGTTTTAAGTTGCGCCTTCGACACTATTCAACCTAATGCGTCTGTTGTGCGAATCTGTTGCAGCAGTGGTTGGATAAACAGCCTCGAGGCGTAAAAAAAAATGATACAATCGGATAAGAGCGTAGAGAAACGTGTTTTGGATATATATGAGTTTATGGTGAAAGATAAACTTAAGCCACCACTGGAGGCTAGTGCTGCCTTTAAGATCCCAGGCGGTCAGACGATAGCCTATCATTCTAAAGATGTTAACGCTGTTGTTTGTCCAATTATTTCCGTGGCGAGAGATCGTCTCTTAATCTTAACCATATTGAGAACTAACATATTGATCATTACTGGAATGGAATGAATCCGTGGAGGATGAATTTGAAACTGCAATAAATCAGTAGTTTGACATTCCTAATCTCTGGATTACCACCAATCGGATTGAGAATGATTTTTCTAAGTAAGATAAATCTCAACACGAAGTGTTGGTACGGCTTGAGATTAAATTGTATGAAATGCTTGAGGTCAACACTTTGTGAGTATACGGACTGATTTCCAGCATAAGTCAGATGACGCGGTGACATTTTTGGGTAATACCGCTTCTTTGTTGGCAGTGACTGCTGCCTGCTGCGATTTTCGCCATTTGCGTCTGGGATTGTTTGCTGTTGACGAGTCTGCTGTTCACGGAACGCTACTGTCGAACATATTATGCCACCGCTGCTTTTGTTGATTGGTTTAATTTGGAGAGTAAATTACTGGATAGTTACAAATAGCCTTATGTTTGTTCAAAGTTTCTAAACATTATGAGGGGAGGTTGTATTTAGTGCCTGATGTGTTGAAAGGTTTGACAAAATGGGGCCGCACGGATTTACTCAATCGAAGAACATGTAGAGGAGTGTAGAGTTTCGTTGTGCGATGATATGAAAATGTTGTACAACGCATTACTCCATAGAGACATTGATGGCGCTTTAAGTGAACGTTACAAAATTCACTTAGACTCAACACAAACGATTCAAGTAATGGTGACATATATGCAAGATGCCGTTTTGTTTCGTATTGTTCGTTGCAGATGATGAATCGAAATTGATGGTTGGGCCTTCCAGACCATCGTTAGATTAAGGTAAGGTTATAATTTCTTCTAATAGCGGCTGTAACCATGGGCAATGACGTGTGTAGTAATAATAGCCGAATATATCACTAACGCGAACGTCACCATCGCGATGGTCAGTTTGCCCGTGAACGTCAGTGACGCGACCATCTTGAGCGCGAGAAACAGTACAGAAAGGAACATCAAGAGCGCGGAGAGGCGAGACGCGCAGAGCGCTTAGCTGCTGCAAAAGTGCGGCTGGAAGAACGTGAGCACGATAGGCGCTTCAAGCTGAAAATATTTGAGACAGCAGGCTGCGATTCGTGAGCAGCGGGAGTCGCTGCAGCGTGAGATTCGTGAGGCTGAAGACAGACGCGTCAAGCGCGAACATAACGCGACGAATGCATGATAGCCGAGCTGCTGTTGAGAGAGGAAAGACAAAATAAACACATGAATGAACGCGATGACGCCCTGCAGAAGGAGAGAGAGCGACGAGAGGCGGCAGCGCGTTGGAACATGAAACTAAGCATCTGGATAACCAGAGCAGAAGTTAAGCTAAGGTGATTTCCGAGTTTAATTTTATATCTATAATGTCTTTATCACAATTCAAGACTGCTATTACAGGTTTGGTACAGTCTTCAACGGAACAGGTTTTTTTTGCGTTATCACCACAATTTTTACGCTCATCCACATACAAGTTATAATTCTTTTGAATTGTCACTACAGACTGAATGTACAAAACATCACTGTTTTGTGACCGGTAATATGATTCGTATTTAGGAACCGAATCAATGACTTTGCAAACCAAGTCGATTTTATCTTGTTCAGTTTTATTTCAACCACCTACTGTAACTTTTTGAGGTCTTTCATGTTATCGCTTTTCTGTTATGCCTCTCGTTGTAGTCAATAAAGTCTAACAAAATAGATTGCATCTTCTGTGTCTTTATTAATATAGTGAGCTATATGTGCTGTGTAACTGGTTACCGCTGGATATCCATTATGGAAACAAGAATCAAGAACCTCTGTGTACAATTTGGGTATGAGCGACTGTGATAATGTTTTTCTTGTTGGAAATTGGTATCCCGGGTAGGTAGATACTAAGTCAATAAGTTTTGTAAACTCTGGCTCCTCCACTATTCTTAACGAATGGTGACCCTTAGTCACCATGGCCACCATTTGCCTAATAATTTGTTCAGTGTTTCGCGAATATGGTTGTCGCCGAATGAAAGGCCGGCAACGCATCTGCAATTCCCCTGGTTCCCCTGGTGTTGCAGTTGTTCATGTGCGGCGGTAGTCACTTACCGTCAGGTGAGCCGCATGCTCGTTTGCCCCCTCTCCTATAAAAAATGTTAGTTATCGATGGCCCACTAAGCGACTGCCTAAATGTGGCTGGTGTGTCTGAGTGTGGTTTTGGCGTTGTTATTGTGCTGTCTTGTGACTTTTCTACAACAGCAGTAGACTGTCATTCGATATTTAAAGATGTGGTCGGGTGTTTAGTGGCCATGTGTCTTTTTAGATTTCCTAGAGATCCACATTATGTACTCAATCTCGTCGAACAGTAATTACAAACTGCTTCGTTTATCACTTCCTTAAAATGAAACGATAAGTTGCTTCTTTTTGGTCTTCCTTGAGACATCGTTAAAAGCAATGATAATACAATAACACCACGATAAGAGTTACTTGTACACACATCACACATGCTTAATAATTTCTTGGTGAAAGTGAAAGTTTAAATTAAATTAACTATTAACAAAATGAAGGTTGTCACAAAATTGGGAATAAAATAATTTTGGATATTATTATACTCATAATCATTTATAAACATTATGTACCTACTAATAAGTTATAAACATTTATTGAACAAGATCATTTTTTTTCTACAAAATAAAATACATGTACATGATGTGTTGCACTGCCTTATTGTATGGATGAGCACCGTGGTTGTAGTCATTAAAAATAACAATAAATTAATTAGGAAACATTTGTAATTACTTATTTACATTTCTAACATTTTGAAAGGGACATAAACTATGACAAAAACATAATATAAAACTATGAAAAAGACATAAAATAACATGAAAAAGACAGTATACAGACAAATGTTGATACAAAGAAGGAGGAAAATAAGGTCTACGGTCAAATTTGGTAGGCCTTAATTACCGCCGACAATGTGTGTAAAAGAAACATTAGTCGGACCAGGAAATAATGGAAAACTATAGCGTAAATGAATTTACGAGTAATATTACAAATAATTTAAAATTAAAAATTTTGTACAACGGACTTCAATATAAATTATTAAGAATAACTCAAAAGCTGTTGGTCAGACCTTGGTCAAATTTATGTGGGATCACATGAGAAGTACTAACTTTCAAATAAAAAAAAATCATCGAAATCAGTTCACCTATATTATATTATATTAATCTACAAAAAGGACTATAATATTCATCTATCCATGGTGGCATTACACTGGAGTCGTGGAGCAGAAGTGCGGTGGTCTTGTTCTTCAAGAAAGGCGACAACGCTCTCTTGAAGAACTACAGATCGATTTCCCTTCTGAGCCGCGTCTACGCGCTGTTTTCGAGTCATTACGAATCGTCTCGCGTGCAGACTCGACGACTTCCAGCGTCCCGAACGAGCCGGTTTCCAAAAAGGCTTTAGCACCATATACCACATACATACCCTTCGGTAAATTGTCCAGAAGTCCGAGGAGTACAATTTGCCACTATGGCTGGCGTATGTGGTCTATGAGAAGAAAGCCTTTGATTCCGTCGAAATTTGGGCAGCACCGCCCTTCCCTTCAGCGGTGCCAAGTTGACTGTCGGTATATCGAAGTTTTGAAGTGCTTGTACAGTAGGGCTACGATGGTTATCCGAGTACAGAACCAGACTACGAAACCTATCCGATTGCAGAGAGGTGTAAGGCAGGGTGACGTCATATCTCCGAAACTCTTTACCGCTGCATTGGAAGACGTTTTCAAGCTTCTAAAATGGAAAGGATACGTACGGATACATTCCTTGGGGGAGGCCTATGTTCAGCAGTGGACTTGTGAAGGGCTGTAATGATGATGATGATGATGATGATAATATTCATTATTTACAGTGCCTCCACGTCAATGACATAGGTTGCTCAAATGACTGGTTCAATTAACGTTCTTTATCTTTCAAAATGACTTTTTGTTTCAGTCCTATAATATCATGAAGCGCAAGTTTTTATATTTTACAGTTGATATAGGCAGCTTGCTCTTTTAGGCTAACAACTTAAATTCTGGCTTCATTAGTTCATTACCTAATTAAAGGAAAGTAGTTATTAACCACGCTCTAATGAAAGCTTGGACATCAACGAATTTTTCAGCCACCACGGTGACGCCACTTGGAATAAAATATATGACAATTTAATGGCGAAGAAATTTGTTAGAAAAGTGTAGATATTAATATTTCTTTATTAAATCTGAGTTAAACTTTATATTAAAAGTATAAAAAAGTTAAAACTGCAAAAATTAAAGAAGGGACAGCGGCAGCGCTGAGGCATGGTTTGTGTATAGTGTATACCCATACACTAGAAATCGAGTAGCGTTTAAGAGCCCTCTTACATTTCGGCGTTTCGCAAAGTTAGGTATTTTACGCACCGAGCGGGCGGCGAGCTACGCGACCGATACTTTCTTTCATATCTATTCACTCGCTCGCACTATATTACTGTGAGTATGGCGATTAAACGATCTTGATCTTCCATAATACACAAGTTTTCTTAGGATGGACTTTAGTGGATGGAATATTTTTTGGTGTGTCATTTTAATGTTATCTTATTAATTTATTATTATATAATTATATAATTTATTATTTATTACTATATACCATTTTGATATATTATTCATTATTTATGAAATTTAGTGTCAAAATAAGTACACATAAATATTTTAATTGTTATGCCGTAATCGAATGTTAACCGATTCGTTGTGGCACCGATTTTCGAAAACTTTTAGCTGTGGCGGTGAACAAATGGAAGGATACTTGATTTTAGTGGGTAACTACATGTTTTTTACGTGTTTTCTTTGAAATTGAGAGAAAGTGACTTTTTTATGAAGAGATTACAAACCTTTTGTACAATTTTCGTTTTATAAAAAAATCATTTATATAAGTAGGTACAGCTAAATCACCTTGGAAACCTTGTTTTTATTACATTTTCACCTAATAATAACATTTCTAAATATCAAACAATAAAGAACCTTAATTTGAAGAAAAATAAGGTTTATGATTCATTGGTATTTACAGATTGCTTAAAATGGTTGAACTGTCGTCTTATTACTATCATATACTACAATGATAGTAATAAGACGACAGTTCAACCATTTTAAGCAAAATTAAACGCATTGTTTTCTTTTAACAGGAGACTTGTTTTCCAGAAATTTATTTACAACTTGAGTTTGTGAGCGATCGCAATGAGTGCTATTATTTGTTACTTATTAGACTATTTTTCCACAACATGATTTAAAACCCACAAAGTAAAAATAGTACCATGTACACGATAAAAAAGGTTGTCAACCCCTAAAAATTTCAAATTTTCAAAATATCCAGAACGAAGCTGCAGGCATGAACTACTTGCAAAATAATGAATTTTTTGTTCTGGATAAATCTTCCAAAAAAGCAATTTGAGCGAGTTATAACGATTTTTAAAAATGCACGGCTCGCGTGTCATACGCCACACACAAAAAGGGTATCTGCCTTGAGATTTGATAGTGGTGCCGCAGTAGATAGGTCCAACTCAGTATTTCTGCCCTTTGACGTGTAGGCCACTAATATTTTTTCATTATAAAATACTTTCGTCAGACACTTTTAGGTGTTTTACAAGACATTTTTATTATTTAACAATTATTTAAACTCTCCAAAGAAAGAAAGAAAACCACAGAATACTTTTACTCTTAGCGGAGAAAGAAAACTGTTGAAAACATGTACGAAAGGCGAAACTGTTTCACATACATAGAGATAAATACAGGTGGCGCCATCGTTTGATCGACTTGTTAATGTTAGTGAACTTACTTCACGTTTTTTCATGTGTCGCACAGATTATTTTGATCGACTTAATGTTATTGAACTTCACGTTTTTACATCGTTCGCACAGATGACGCTGATTACAAAAATCGATTAAAACGTGTAATTTACATAATCGATTTATTAAAAATCGATTGTTATTATAAAAAAATCGATTTTTAAAAATCGAATATAATAAAAAAATAATCGATTAATATAAAAATCGATTATTTTATAACATCCCTATGTATAACTGGATATAGGGATGGCGAGTCTATTCGAAATTGATCGATATTTAAATCAATTCGAATCGTGAGCTAATGAATCGATTCACTAAAAAATCGAGGTCTATAAGATCGATTTCCGAAAAGTCGATCTTTTTTTCAAGTTTTCGTTTATAATGTAATATTTTATTAAAAACAAGGTACATATTATAATTTAACGATCTATTATCAGTAAAATCAGGTAATGCGATAATAAAAAATATTTTCATTACCATGTCAAACTAACAGATTAAGTATAAAATAAGACATTTATTTTCTACATTTAGAAATTTTACAGAGTTAAGAAAAACCGTTGACGAAGTTAATAGATAATGTAGCTTATAGTTCCCAATGCTTAATATCTAAACTTTTTAAAAACAACAGTATTCCTGGTATATAGTGTATTATCTATGCAACAGTCTATCAAGTCTACAGGGATCCAAGTCATCCAAGCGGTTTCGCTCATCTGTTGCGATGTTTCCGGCAATTGAGAAAAGGCGCTCACAAGGAACAGATGATCCTACGATACTCATATACATCACGGCTATTGAGTGAACTTGGTGATAAATAGAGTTTTTTTGTTCTTGTCAGTAGAGTATAAGATCATAATTTAGGTGCACAACTGCCTGCGATAAATAGTGTTTAAATTCTTCATTTAAGCCTTCACTTTCCTGTGCATGTGCAGTATATAAAGAGAGTTGCACTTTCACAAGCAACTTATGAAAATCCCAAATTCCTTTTTTCATATCATTACCAGTCTCTTCATGGCGTCGACTTCTTCGCTATTATTTTGTGGAAGTTGTTGCCGCGTAATATCTAAAATTGAAGTGTTTATTCTATTTATTGCTCGAGAACAGGCGACATGGTCAGTAAAATGATTTTTTTTAAATCTAGGATCTAAAATGGTCGCAGCAGCTAACAAATGAACTTGTTCGACCATTCCAAATCTTTTTTTAAGGACGTCCACTATTAAAGTTCGTCTTTTAGCACCAATATCGGTTGAATTTTCCATTGTATTATATGTTTCAGTCAGACAAGATACGATTGGTATAATTTTACTGGCTGTAACATAGTTTTCTCCAGATATTTCCTTAGTTATTATTTCTAATGGTCTCAATATATTTATAAGATCTTTTATGAATTCTAACTGCTGTGCAGTAAGCATTGTTGGAGCTTTAGGATACTTGAGTAATATTGGCGCAATTATTTCAGATAACTCAACAAATCGTTCTAATTGATAAAAAATAGAATTCCATCTGGTACACACAGATTGAATAAGCCCCAAAGGCTTTGTTTGGTGATCCTGAGCTTTCTTTAAAGAGTCAGCAGCATTTGTATTTTGCTTAAAATATGTAGTAATATCTTTAACAGCTGTTAATAAATTCTTGGCTTCGTCTAGTCCATCCTTATTGTCAAATGATTTTGATGCTACTAGGTTTAATGTATGAGCAAAGCATGGCATGTGTTTATTTTTGCCATAAACATTTGTGACTGCTTTAACGATATTTGCGCTATTGTCCGTGATAAACGCTACCACTTTGTCACTTGTGATGTCCCATTTTTCTGTCATATTAATAATTACTTGTGCTAAGTAGTCAGCATTGTGTGGTTCTGTTAGAGCAGTTACACCGAAAATTATGCTCATTAATTTATTTTCATATATACAATGACCAGTTAAGCCTAAGTAGCTTTGACTATTATTCGTGTCGGTCCAAACATCTGCAGTCAAAGATAGTGCTTCTACTTCTTGTATTTTTAATTTCAGTTGTGCTGAAAGAACGTTATATTTATCATCAATCATGTGGGTAATTGTTTTTCTGGCTGGAACTTTATATAGCGGTGCCACTACTTTCATAAAATATTGAAATCCTGTTTTTTCCACAGTATTTAGAGGCAAGCCATCCTTTTCTATCATGAAGACTATTGCATTGGCTAGTTGACTACTTTTAACACCATTATCTGAAAATTAAAAAAAAAGTTATAATTTTCGATCCTGTATCTATACATCTCACTTGCATGAAAATTTATTAAAAAAAATATTTCAGTTTCTTGTCTTACCTCGAAATGATTTTATATTTGTTAAGCAAGATGTCAATGTTGGCTGTTTTAAGACTGATACAGAGACAGAAGAAGAAGCCACGCTTTCAGTATCCGAATTATCAACGACGTCATCAAAAACCTAAAATAAGAAATATATTACTTTGATTTATTGAACATTAATTCTTATTTTGTTCAAACTCAGTACATTGGAAAACAAAGGATGTGATATAAGAAATACAGGCTCCACTCCACTCACTTGTCCATCACCATTTCGTGCATTACCACAATTGTCACCACCACTTTTACTCTTCTTTTTGAGACTTACGGTCTGAATTGTTGGATGACGTCTTAATAAATGATTACGCAAGTTTGTTGTGTTTCCCTTAGTTTTTACTTCCTGGTGACAATATTTGCATTTGCCTCCTGAGTCTTTTTTTATGAAATGATTCCAAATATCACTTTTACCCGACATGCTGAAAAAATACATTTTTTCCTCATTAAATTTGATAAACAACGAAATTTTTAGTAATTAGTTACCTACTAGTTTTAAGTAATATTCAAAATCCTATTAGCATCAATTCCTAAACAATTTAAAAGAAGACTTTATGTGAAAGATTAGTAAAACAT
Source organism: Parnassius glacialis (assembly GCA_033319125.1). NCBI lineage: Eukaryota > Metazoa > Arthropoda > Insecta > Lepidoptera > Papilionidae > Parnassius > Parnassius glacialis. The sequence continues at coordinate 37,306,396 of JAVANC010000020.1, forward strand.
TTAAATAGTAAAACAATTAAATAGAAATAATAGTTTTTTTTGTAAAAAAGAAAACCTTTATAGGTTTATCAGGTTATAATTCGATTTGATTTAAAATTCGATCTTTTTCGGAAAGAATTGCCCACCCATCCCTAGCCTGGCGTTCTTACCTACCAAATATGTATGTATTGTAGGTGACCGCAGACCGATTTTACTTGATAAAAATAAGATTAAAGTAATTTCGGTAGTTTATTTTTAAAAAGATAATCAGGGCTTTACTATTACTTTCTATGTAAACAAAATAAACAATTTGAGGTTATATAGATAAATGGACATAATAGTAGAAGTAAGTATGCACACTTCCTTAAGGAATTCCACATGTGACTTACTTATTAGTTATTTCAATGCCCAATATTGATTATTCGTATCTAAACGTAAATGAATTACATACATGGTTAGATTTAATGATCACAACTAATAGATTAAACTGAAAATAATAGCACGAAAGTAAAAAACAAAATAAAGCGCTTTACTTACCTACTTAGTCTCAATTAGTTATTATTCCGCAACAAACACTACATAAAAATTAGTATTTATATCACTTTACGAGAATCACTCAATCAATCAACAATAAACAAATGAAATAAATACCAAATCCAAAAATAAATTATGGCTGGCATGACGCATCTCAGTCCAGTCACAGATCCAAACAAAAACAAAATTTTTGTTTTTGTTTGTACAAAAAGTCAAAGACTACAAACGTAACTTTTTTTATTCAAGAGATGCGAAGGAATCTAAACATACAGCCATCTCGCGAGTTTTTGAATAATTAATTCTTTAACCGGCAGCACTCTTATAATACGGATACATTCAATTAATTGTAAATAGTTTTATGGTTTATACCAAAACAAAATCGAATGTCGATTTTCAAGGGTGAAATATCGATTCACCGAATCGATTCAGTACTACATATCGATTTAAAAAATCGATCTTGTTGGCTCCAAAAATCGATTCTTCGATTAATCGATTTCAGATCGCCATGTATGTCATGTGCCAAAATACTGAGTTTTGTAATACGACTGGATGTTCGTGGCTCGCTCTACTCCCGTCACGGGTCGGCCCACATATGATATAAGAAGATTCGTTAATGTAATTTGTAGATTTTGTAGTGGGTGGGATATGTACGAGATAAATCCGTAACATTTGATTTCGTTTCAGAAAGTACGGGGTAAATAATATATATACATATTCCCGGTATCTGTACAAAAACTTGGTATCCAAATATATGAAGTATGTTCAGCGTTGGCCTTAGCGGCTTTTGAAACGTTTTGATAACCTTTTTTTTCACGGGTGGACCTCCTAAGGCCCGCACTGTGTATGTCGATATATCATACGATGTTTAATAGTAAAAAAAAAAATATAGAAGAATAAAAACTGTATTTACTACAAGGTGTAGAATGATATTCATGATAGCTACCTATACTCAAATGTTACCATTTATGTGCTAACCAGTTATGATCTAGTTTTCAGACAATATTTTTATTTAAACACACAATATTTTAGCTAAACTTATATTTTTGATTCAAAATGAAATTTCATTGTGTATTGAAAATTGACTTGACAGGTGGCGTTACATTTGCATGAAAGGTAGGTAGCTAGGTAAATACTAAATCACGCATCCTAGCTTCGCTAGATGTCGCTTATATAAATAAATATAATTTTAACAAGAAATAATAAAATGTTATATTAATTTAAATATTTTGACAAATATATTTTTTTATTTTTTGTGTAGTTTTATATATGGTGATGGAGTTAGGTATAAAGATAAGACAATGATTATACGTAATAAATACGAATATTTATAAAAGCATCATCTATCCATGGTAAAGTTATTATGCTGTTGTTTTATCAACGCTAAGTAGAACATAGAAATTATAAAATCGACAGAGTCCAGCGCTGCCAAATGGTTCCGTGATAAAGGCTTTTGACGTGTTATTCTAGTAACTTCTTTAATTATAATTTAATGTACATAGGCTGCACTAAAAGTATCGGGAATGGAATATTTCCACTGTTCCTGTCACATTAAAATGTTTTTAATTGAAAACTCCTTGGTTTTAAAAATCGAATACCATTTATTTATTTAAAAAAAGATTCTCGGTCTTGTCACAAGGTTTTGTCAAACTTGTTTAGTCGTTGAGAAAATGGAATTGCCTCGAGCAAATTCAAGAGCGATGATTTATTATGACTTTCGAAGTGGTTTAACACAAAAACAGTGTGTTGACCGGATGATTTCTGCATTTGGTGATGAAGCCCCATCCAAAACCACAATTTATCGCTGGTTAGCTGAATTTCAACGTGGACGTGTCAAGCTCAGTGACGATCCCCGTCAAGGTCTTCCAAAAACTGCAGTCACCCAAGAAAACGTTGATGCTGTGCGTAAGCTGATTGAGGAAGATCGACATGTGACATACCGCGAAATTCAGGCAACTTTAGACATTGGCATGAGTCAAATACAAATAATCTTGCATGAACAATTAGGTGTAAAAAAAGTTGTTTTCCCGATGGATACCGCATTCGCTCTGTGAAGAGCAAAAAGCGGCTCGCGTTACTTGGTGCGTCAGAACTCTCGAAAGATTCCACGCAGGATCCTCAAATGTTGTATACAACATCGTATCAGGTGACGAATCCTGGATATACGCGTACGAACCCGAAACTAAAAACCAGTCACGACATTGGGTGTTCGAAAATGAGTTAAAGCCAACAAAAATTGTTCGTTCACGGATCGCAATGAGTGCTATTATTTGTTCATTTGTTTCTTATTAGAGTATTTTTCCACAACATGTTTTAAAAACCTATAAAGTAAAAACGGTACCATGTATAAGTTAAAAAAGGTTGTCAACTCCTAAAAATTTCAATTTTTCAAAATATCCAGAAACGAAGCCGCAGGCATGAACTACTTGCAAAATAATGAATATTTTGTTCTAGATAAATTTTCCAAAAAAGCAATTTGAGCGAGTTATGACGATTTTTAAAAAGACACGCCTTGCGTGTCATACGCCACACACAAAAGTATTCGATGGCACGCCTGTAACGCGGTTAATAGGCAGAAAAGCAAAATCGGACTAGTAGAAGTTTAGGTTAAGTAATTTTAATGTTTTGTAGAAATTGAGTTGTTAAATACGGAATTTACCTGCTTACTGTATTTTGTAAGAAATTAAGTATTTCCTTTCTACTTTACCAGGCTTAGGACTGTCAGCTAAGAATTTATTAATAATTAATGATATGAATTTCGTACAATTTTATAATTTTATAAATAATATTCTTTAATACGTAATTCCTAGCGGGCGTAGTTAAAAGATTTCAAATCACTGTTTATTTAAAATAATTTATTTAAATTTTTTTTGATAGATATTTGGTTTTTTTTTGTTTTTTTTTTTAATGTACCTATATGTTTTACATATTTGGTAATATTTTTTTACATGTCATTATTTTTGTTTTGCTGTATAAATAGCAGTTGTTCCAATTTCCACTACCGAGTCGCAATCTTTCGGTCAATATGTTACCCGCAACGGAAAATAACCGTACACATGCAACACTAGTGGCCATGGCGTTCGACTTTAATTTAGCTAAGTTACGGTAAATAACTTGGTTTACCCTCCACCATTCTAAGGGATCCATGTCCGGGGACAATACAATCTCTTCTATATATTTTTGGACTTCGATGACAGCCCTGCTGTTTGGCCGTGTCAGCTGATCGTGCATCTGACATTTTCTTAATGTAGTGTTTCCAAATTAAGCTTTTTGTCTTTTGCTCTTGAGAACTTGGTGCTTCAGAATCTGAAGTTACAGATACTCTTCTTATTTCTTCTTCATGTAGCACGGCAGTAACTAAACCAATGACGTAATTTTTTGTGCTGTCTGCTACATTCGGATTATTGAAGTATAATTTATACCTAGGATCTAAAACAGTACTACTATTTTCTAAATTTGCGAAGCGGTTGCTTATCTCCGCCATCAGATTCTGTCGGCACATCCCTATTTCGTCGGGAAAAACACTAATGTTATTTTCGCTCTGGTATAAAGGATTATTTATCTCTTCTAGAGCGTTAGTGAGACCTGTTGTCAGCTTCCACTAACATATTTTTGGCCAATAATACCTATCGGGTACTGATCGGGTCTCTGCCATACATACCCGGTGTGCGTATTACCAAGTTCATGGGTTCAACTGGGTTTTGAGACCTGTACCAGTATATACGCCTCATCCCTAAATTAGGTCAAAGTAGAGCAAACAGGAAAGTCTATGAAGAATGAAAATGACCAGTAACCCAGCCTAGAAGAAGAAGCCTTTGAAGTTCAGCCCAGATCCAGAGTACATTGTATATTCAAGAAATATAGACCAAACTTCAAAGGCTAAAATTGGAAATGCATCACTAGCGCCTCTGGACTTGGAACTTGGTACCAACGTCGTTGACTATATACACTAACAGCTACGCACTAATACTATATACGTATGTATAATAATACGTATGTATACGTAGCGCCTATGTATATTTTTTTATAGGATAAGGGTGACAAACGAGCACACAGTCCACCTGATGGTAAGTGGTTCCTGTGGCCCATAGACATCTACATCTATCCTCGTTTGCGAATCAAAACGCAGATACGTTGTCACCCCTGAGGACTAAGATGGAATGCCTCGTTTCCAGTAAAAAGGTCTCCGGTTCTCTACACACATACGAAACACAGCAGTGTTAAGCTGCTATTTTACGCTGGTATTCTGTGAGAGCGTGGTCCTTCCCCGGTCGAGCTGATAGGCTTTAATGATGATGATGACATTATTCAAATATAATATAATTGTAATAAATAGAAGATCAAATAATTTTTGTGTTCATTTTTTATATCATACTAAATATCACCATGTATCAAAAATCAAGCATTCCACCTTGATACTCGAAGGCGACAATGCATCTATGGCCCTCTTTGTTTGAAGTTGGTGTCCATAGGCAGCAGTAGCCACATACCATCAAGTGGATAGTAAGCCAAGTTGCAAAAATAATTAGGATTTTTCCTATAAGATTTGGTTTTATTAATTTCGTAAATAAAACAACATTCAGTTTAAAATTATTTATTTTTTTCTATACTGCTCACTAATTTTTTTCGCTTTGGTTTGAAATGTCTCTATAAGGCGTATAAAGAGAATGATCAAAAAATGAATGAAAAAAGTGAACAATTAATTCTCAGTTTTAAATAATATACTTTTTGAAAGCTAAATAAATGAGAAGAAAACATGAGTGCTCCTTAATTCACTAAAATCTAGTTACAACCTTATCGCTCCAATTCAGAAATGTGTAAAAACTAGCAGTCATAACTTTGGTAATACTATAAGGATTGAAGTGAAATTTTATCAATTCAATCAAAAAATAATTTAGCAATTTCTACTGCATTCTTTTGCTCATATTTTAAATTCTTTGTTAAGAGATTATTCCTCATGCATTTTAAAAGGTATAGGGGATCATATTGAGGTATTATTTGTTTGTTATTTATTAATATGACTTTTTCTTTGGGCTCTAACCTCTTCTTAAATATATACCCCTGGTCTCTTCTAATGGTCCTGGTCTCTTCTGGCGATTATTCGTCCCCTGGTCACAATATGGAGGCTACTATAATAAATCCTGCTTCTTGTGATTTGTGTACATTTCTTAATTATTTTGCCAATTCTGGTCCTTTTGTTGCACCTGCAGAAAAAGTACAGGCAAAAACTTGTTTAAAAATTGTGTACTAAGCCTCGCAACGTAAAAACTTGTGCATGGTTTGTAAATTTGTGTATTCTTTGTTGACCGTCATCCACAAACCCTGTTACGATATTTTTCCTCTCATTGTAGGTTAGACTAGGTTTGAGAGTTAGCAGTCATGGAATTAGGTTTTTTTTAATTGCGCAAATAAGTTTGTACCTGGATCGAGGTTTGTCTTTTGCAAAACTTTGATTAATGTTTCTGGAGCAGGTAAAATAAAAAATAAAAAATTCTTAAGAATCTGTATCCCTTAGGACTTTGTTTCAATATTGACAAGCAATTAATTTTTTCTTGTAATTTGAAACGTCGACTTTTAAATTTCTTGTTATTTTCAAGCCATTGTATCTGCATTATAATTTTGGCTGTGGTTGTACAGTTACAGTTAAAATTTCAGGATTTGTTGCAAATTTCCTAGCAGCTTTCTATTCCGCTGACTGCATCTTTGCTTTAGTTTTTATATTTACAAATTCGTATTTTAGCTGCAACAATTTTTTTTATGCAGTTCAATTTCATTTTCTGTCATAAATAATTGTTTTGTGTTCTTCCTGACTTGTGACTGATATTGCCTGGATACTTTTTTAACTGCAAAGTAAAGTATCGGGTTTAATTTTTAAAATGATTTATCTTTATTTCTTTACACAGATAAAGATTTAACAACTTACAATTGGACCCTTTTACGCAAACAGGAACCAACCCACAACAGATTGATTTCGAGAAAATGGGACTTTTGTAAAAGAGTGCAAAATGAATATGAAGCATATTAGAAAATAAATATTTACTAAACTTATGTGGGGCATCGAAGTCTTTCTAGGAATACATAATTTATACATTTTATAAAATTTTACTACAAGTAATAATTAAAAAAAAACCGGCAAAGTGCGAGTCGGACTCGCGCACCGAGGGTTCCGAACAAATCTGTAGGTATATAAGTTTAAAATTATTAAAAATATTTTTATTATATGATGTAACTAAAAATTAATGCTTTTCGCAATTTTTCCTTTATCTGTGCTATAAAACGTTGCTTTGTACCAAATTTCAAGATTCTGAGTTCACGGGAAGTACCCATTAGGTTTTGATTCCCTTGCGAATGTCGAAAATTTACGACATAAACGGCTGTATCGTTTGATTGTTTTGGCTTAGAAATTTGATTTTTTTCACAGCTCTAAGGGACAATAGACTTGAGTATTTGATATGAATTTCAGCTTGATACCTCCACGCGTTCCTGAGAAAAAGGGTCTTGACAGACAGACAGACAGACGGACAACAAAGTGATCCTATAAGGGTTCCGTTTTTTCCTTTTGAGGTACGGAACCCTAAAAAGGGTTGATTCTTTCTGGCAAAAGCAAATTTGTGGCTTGGTTCCTTTTCAAATTGTACGTAGGTTCCAATTTCTATAATATTTTAAAAAATAATAAGTTTTCTTAACTTTAAACACTTTATTGCTGTGAAATATCTATCTTAGCATTTTTACATCTGTCATACAAAAATCATAAAAAGAATACAAAGAAGAGCACCTTATAACCATCAATATAATCTTCTATATCGTTGCTGCTTTTTATTTTTTTATAAAAATCTTGTGCATATCTCGGTGTAAGGTGTACAATACTTTTTAAATCTTTTAATTTTGCCTCGAAAATGGATTTCTCAGTGGGCCAAAGCAAGTTCATATCACTCTTGGACAAAGTTGACGACTTCACACTTCTCCGTTCCGTTGAAGCCACGTTATGACCCTCTTGTTAAACGCGCTTATCTTTAAGAGCCCAGTCTTTCAGAGCAAAACAGAAAAATCGCGTTCTGGTGACACATCTACACCCTCCCTGCCCCGCCACTTCATGTGCCGCCACCGCAGTTATCTTTCTGGCCGTAGCGTGGAAAGTTGCTCTACTAAGATTTTCCAGTATCAATTTATATATACAGGATTATTGATAATTAGCTAACAAATTTTCACATACAGATTTTCTACCTCATATCTATTTTTGTTCCATGCTTTTATTACAAAATTTGTTACACAAAAAAAAATATTTTAAGTTTGTATAATTTTTGTTGTTTTGTTGAAAAGGTTTTTAAAAGATAATCATCTAGAACCTGTATAACATGTACTCGTATTATTAAGTGGCGAAGCTTGCGAAGTCACTTATTGATTTCACGATGTCTGTCCGTCTGTCCGTCTGTCCGTCCGTCTGTCCGTCTGTCCGTCTGTCCGTCTGTCCCACGATTATCTCGAGAACGGTTTCGAATTTTTAAATTCTGTTTACAGCAATCGATTACTGATCACCCAGGCATCTGAACCTCCTATTTTGAATTTTTTTTTCCGTTAGAAACCGCTACAAAGCTGGTTGCTTCGCCACTTTGCTATGCTGTTAGCTTGCTAGGTTTATTGATTATTCAAATGAATCTGGCAAGTGCTAGAATGAGTCGTGCACTGCGGGTTTCGTAATAAGTCGATGACACTATCGAAAGCCGTCAAGTACGTCAAGCAGTTTTAAATACTAAAATAGATTTAAAAAAAACTCAAAATAATTTCTATATAAGTACAAACAGTCCACTATCATACATATTTATAGTCTCTCACTAACTACTAACTTTGTATAGCATTTACTTATATGCATAAATTACTATTCTTGTACAGCAGCATTGACAGACGACTTAGCGCTTTTTTTAAATTTATTCGCAATGGCTTGAATGATGTATGGAGGGTCTTTGATTGGCATCGAGCGTTCCATGCGAGAATCAATTAGCTCAGGAAGCAGACAATTCAAATAAAATTTAGACAATGGGCCTACCATTTTGTCCTGCCAGAACGCAGGGTCTCTCTTAACATATTCTATTTTCATAGAATGCTCCTCTCCAGTCCATATGGCAAATAAGCACATATCCATCTCCGTAATGTTTAACTGCCCCTGAATTTGAAAATAATAATCGTGGTTTTTGTCAACCGAAAAAGTGTTATTTTTTGCATTGTACTTCCAAAATTTTATTTTCTTCGCTTTAACAGCTTCGTCAGATTGCATATTTTTTGCGGAAAATGGACATTTTATTTCTATTAGTCCCGTTTTTCCCTCTTTATTTTTATAAATACCATCGGTACTCGCCCCTAAAAATTGTAGTGTTTTATGTATATATAGACCGCAGCGAGTAATTGTAATACTTTCCTGCCGAGATAACTGAGCCAATGCTGTTTGTTCATTAGCTTTGCCATATTTTATCGATGGAACATTAGATATGATTTGCGGTTTCACAATAGATCTCACTAACGGAGCGCAGCTGATGTTTTCTTTCCGTTTACATATCTTACCAAATATAGACGCGGTTAATCGATTTTTTCTGTTTTCTAACCATTCTTGACTAGAATTTTGATCTATCGTATGTATCTGTAGATCGTCTCTTTGTTGGTCTGAAAGTTCCATTTGCTTAAGAAATTCACTTTTTGACATTTGAAAATCTTCTTCAGTCATATCTGGTCTTTGTGCTTTTTGTCCATAATCTGAATCATCCATGTTTCTACGAAATCTTTTTCGAAAATATCTTTTGTACACTTTTCTTTTCAGTTTTTGTGTCTCATATGAATTCGTATATTTACCAGTGGGTTTGCCAAATATGCGCTTATAGATTGTATATATTGGTCTTTGCGTGTTAAAAGAAATTGCTGCAGCCACACACCTTTCTTGGTATGAATTTCTTTGTGTGTAATTAATTCGTTTGCCTCCCACATATTTAGCAATCACCGAATTGAATGTTTCAGCGGGATTGCTATTTACGTCAAAAACGAGACTTTTAGCATTTGAAGCTAAGAATGAGACAATTTGACTCATTTTTCTCCACAAAACTGTGTTCGCTAAGTCAAGTGCCGTATTACGATCAGTTTTGTCAGTCGCGGGCCATATAGCATCATCGCAGTTAAAGTGACTACCAAAAGAATGGTATAACGCATTCAAAATATCTGATCGAAGTTTGATCATTTTCTGATTGTCAGATACTTCTTCGTGTTTCCGTAGCTTAATAGCCCGCACCGTATATCTGCGTAATTTCATAATTTTGAAGTCCGTTAAAAGTTTCCTTGATTGAATAGGTATATGTGTATCCTTAGTAAGTGCTCTCAACTTGTTACACAGATTTCTTAGAAGATGGTTTCTACACTCGATCTTCTGAACCTTGCAGTTTTTATAGGGATTGCTATCTAATATTTTTTTATAAGTACTTGAATCGCCATCTGATATTAATCTAGCATAAATTAATCCATGAGTTTCAAGTGAGGATTTAAACCCTTCAACGAGTGTTGTTGACTCCATACTGGAAGAACTGCCAGAAAAGTTCTTGTAGCATATGTGGTTTGCTGGTTCAGTTTTTTTGTTTTCAGCTTTTGCGCATACAATGCAGTATTTATTCTTCACGCCAAGGTACAGTATTTTACCAGTATATGCACCGATTATTGCTGCTGCTCCCGATGATGCTGAATAATTATTACGGAATGATCTTTTTGACCAACATCCGTCAGCTATCACGTCAATCATTGGTGTGCCTTCGCTGTCTACATGTCCAATTTTTTTTGCATGTTCAGCCTCCTCGACGCCAGCCTTAGTCATTTCTTCCACTGCCGTTATATTGAACCATTCATAAACTTTTTTGCTTGTTTGGGCGTATAAATTTTTTGACATACCAGGTATATCGGTATTACCTGATAATTCATTCAAATTGCTTAACCCGCAGCCAATACTAATAGTACCTGCAACAACACCGTGATTTACATCACAAGTGTTAGATGGATCTTCAGTGTATATGTCGAACTCTGAATTACAGAGTTCACACTTAAAACGTAATTTTGATACAAAACCTTTTCTTCGCTCAGCGATACATTTCAGATTTGTATATCTGCATCCAAAAGATTTAGCATTATGATCAGCAATCTTCCCTAACATTTCTAAAAAATATCTGATCGATACGATTCTTCGTCCGTCTAGGCAAAAAAGTTCGGCATCCTTGGTAATTTCTGTATAATTTTCAATTTGTAGCTGGTGGGTTTGACTAACATTTATAAGCTCCTGACGTTTTCTTACTGAAATTCGGCGAAAGGGAAAAGCCTCCTCAAACTTTCGTTTCCGTCTTTCCTTTTTATTCGTCATATCTTGACTGTCAGGCTTTGTTACCGACTCTATATTTGTTAAAGTCGTTCGTAAAAGTCTACTTTCGTCATGTCCTGATAAACGGTGTTCGTCAATTTCAATGTTGCTAACATCTGACAATGGTTGGCGAGAACCAGCAGCGGACCTGGGTACAAATATGCAACTCATTTATAAACAATTCTTAAAAGTACCTACCTAATTATATACCTAATATTTAACCAAGTGCTCACACATATGCACGTTATTAACTATTGTACTATGAAACACAAAAAAACTTACCTTTGAATTCTATTTCTGTTCATTGCTTCAACGTTTGATTTCAATTTTCGTTTTCTGGTACAAGCATATTTTTTACGTTTATGGTCCATATCGAAATTAAAAGTTATAAAACAAATATAAAATGATTATAAACCCTTAAAGAATTATATGCAAAAAATAATAAAGTAGAGTAACTTTCAATTCGTAACAATGCACAACCAAGGTTAGGGAAAGAGAGAGAAAGAGGAATGTTAGAGCGAGAGGAAGCGCAAAAATTTGGCACAGACAAGACGTCTGAACGCTACAGCCGCTCAGCGGCTACTAAGGAATATTGCCCGCAATTATTGTTCATAAAATAATTATTTTATAGGTCGATCGAAATCATTATTAATTTTGAAATAAAGTAGTTTAAATTATTATTTTTTAATATTTGTCTAATTAAACACCTGCCCTTGAGAAAAAAATAATTATAGCATAAATATTTTCAGCTATTGCTATGAAACAAATCGTTTTTTATGAGGTGAAAACAGCGAAATTTGACGAAATTTAGACCTCTTATTTAAGACAATGAAAGATATTTAGAAAAAAAGAAACAGCGCATTTTGGAGATGAAGATGTTTAGCTATTAACGCGCTGAATAGATTTCGCCTTTTTATTATCGATTGCCTTATAATGGTACACGAACAAAGCTCGAAATTGCGTTGGGTGCGAGAGAGCTCTATTTACCGTTTGATTTATCTAACATAGACCACATAGATGAACCAAAAAAAAATATGTAGCCATTACTTATAATCTGGCTATTTATGTGTTATCAAAATATTTTACTCTGAAACAATAATTTGCTGTAAAAAAAGAAATCAAAGTGGCGCTAATGATTCGATGTAAGTCAACTTTAAAAGACTGTAGCCTTAAGGCAATTATTCCGCATTTTTTTTATAGGATATGAATGATAAAGGAGCACACAGTCCACCTGATGGTAAGTGGTTGCCGTGGCCCGTAGACTTCTATATCCATGCTCGCCTGCGAATCAAAATGCAGATGCTTTGTCAGCCGTGAAGACTAAGATGGGATGCCTCTTTTCCAGTAAAAAGGTTTCCAGTTCTCTTTCTCACTATACCAAACACAGCAGCATTAAGCTGTTATTTTATGCTGGTATTCTGTGAGAGCGAGGTCCTTTCACGGTCGAGCCGTCCTAATCGGGCTGATACCGTGAAATAAAAATATTTTTTTTTAAATACCAATTTATTGAAACAGACTAAAAGGTATTAAATATTTTCTTCTAATCCCATACATATTTCTAACACCATATAGAATAGAATAGAATATAATAATTTTTACTCAATATAGATAACAGTACATAATGCTTATTGAAAGTAATTTTTTTACCACTGGTTCGCAAATAAACCTCTGTTCTGGGAGGAACCAGCAAGAAACCCAGCGGGACTTTTAAAAAAAAGCATAATTTATATAATTGCTATATTATTGAAATAATATTTTATATAATTGTTATAAAAACATTTAGAAACCACCATGTTGGTAGCGATCACCTCATTCCCAGGGATTATTGTCAGTCATGTACTCTTTAGTAATAGTCGTGACGTATGCGCGTTTCTTTTGTTTTTCTTTAACGCATGTTATTCAATGCATATTTTGGGCAACATATGAGCCTAACAAATAGAATTTATTAAATTCTACAAGTTTTTCTTCAGTTGGTTGGTCTTGCTTGGTATGAAGATTCAGTTTCAATTTCATTTTCGTGCAAAATTTCACTGGTACTAATACTTTCAAGTACCCTCTCATTCGGTTTTTAATGGACTTCTGTTAATGTTGTTGTTCAATGACATAGATTTTTCAGAGCTTTTATCACCAAACATACTGTTTTCATCATGATATACGAAATTTGGATCATGTACGGAATCATTGCTATTTATGTCGGATGAAACCGGTGAATTTTGTGCCGCGTTTTTATCATTATAATTTTATCATTACCAAGAGATTCAGGTAGAATATTAAATAATTCAGTTGTCTCTGGCGACATAGGTCGCATTGGGAAGATGGACAGTCAGTGTTTGGTATACTTTTTTTAATTGAATCATGTGATTTTAGAGATTTAAAGACAAGACACCATAGTGATTCGATGCTTCTTTTTGAAGTTTCGTATGTCAACGCGCCGATTTTAGTTAGCTCGTTGTCATTGGATAAAGAAATGGTCATGTATTGTTTACTATCACTTGTGTTATATAACATGCTAGCAAGCGATTGCGACACTCTAGGTGTAACTAGAGAATGGGGAGGTGGAACACCAACACCAACACCATACTTATTTCCTCAATATCCTCAACAGCATTTTCATTTAAAGCTTTACATTCCCATTCCTGTGCATGTAAAACACAGGAAGTCTAGGCGTTAAGTGGGAACATGGTGGAGGGCTAATGCTTTTCCACCTGATTCTTTTTCATTGTTAATTGTTGAAGCTACCTATAAGCACCCTTTTCCAAACAAAAGCGGTTCGTCATCAGCGACATACAAAGCTGCAGAAAAAACCAAAATGTTGTCTTCTGACATATCTATAAAATAAATAAAATTGAAGTGTCTGTTTGTAATGTCGAAATAACAGATTTTTACTGTATGCATATGAAAGTATATATGGTACTTGTAACAAATCACGATTTTTAAAATTTTGTCTTTTTTGTCTGTCTTGCTGTATGTCTGTTTGTTTCGGCTTATCTCCGAAACGGCTGGACCGATTTTGACCGGACTTTCACTGGCAGATAGCTGATGTTATAAGAAGTAACTTAGACTACTTTTATTTTAGAAAAAGAATTATGGTTCTGCGCAAACCCATGAAATCCAATCGTAATAAATTACGCGCGGGCGAAGTCGCGGGGAACAGAAACAGAAAACAGTTAAGTTGCAGCCTACCTGTAACCTGTAGTTTACACCTTCATAATTTAAGATGCATGGATTTTTTAATTACAAGGATGTATCCCAATTTATCGTCAAAATATTAATTTCCAATCAGAGTTGACTACTTTTTTAGCGTACAAAACAAATTATTAGTGTTTAGGTACCAAGTTACCTAAATTAAGAAATCTCATATCTACACTTGTAGCTTTCTGACGACTAAGAACAGAGATAAAACACTGTCACTTGTGGAACCAATCCACTTTGGCCAACTTTAAAAAAAAAAAGAAAAAACTATATTGTATGGTTCACTATACAGGGCCGAATTTGAACAATTAAAAGAACCATGTCCATGTCACTTGGTGTCTTCAGGAACTAAGCATTTCCATTATACAAACAAGAACCAAAGTTAGTTGGCTCCTTTTGGCACAAATTAACAATATTTTTGTAAATTTTTGTTATATGTTATACATTACAACTTACAACTTTGGTTCTTGTTTGCATAATGAAAATACTTACGTCCTAAAGGTATCACGTGGCATGGGTCTTTTTAGCGTTTAAATTCGATACTGAATAATGGATCATGCAGCATAGTTCTTTTCTGTTTTTTTTTTAAGTCGGCCAAAGTGCGTTGGTATATAAGTGACAGTGTTGTATCTCTGTTTTTAGTCGACGGAATTTTTTGGGAAGATAGAAAGTGTCATTTGAGCGCCATCTATGTACCAAACTCAATTTCACTCAAACTGTAGGTTGGTTCCTGTTTGCGTAAATGGGTCCAATTGCATTTATTACATACTAAAATATGTAATTTAGGAGGAAGCTTGTTTAAACTCAATAATCTGGTTTAGAATAATTAATATATTTAGTTGAAATTGAAATAAGTAAATAAAAGTAGACTTTAGGGGGCGATGGAGTCGTCGTCGTAGTTAACTCATTTTTGAGTGGTGCTCTCGTTGCATTTTATCCGTTGTATTTGGTATTTCCACTCGTCGCTAGATGGCTATGCCATAAGCTGCACGTTTAAATTATTTATCTGTTTTAGTTTTAAGCAAATGTCAAGTCAGCTACTAACTATGTATATATTTAGCACTATTTTATTCAGTTATATATCTAGCACTGGTAAGAGACTATTTTGATTATTTTTTGAGGAAAAGTTATAAATTTCTCTTCTATTTAATCTCTGTGTCCTGTCATGTTCCACGTACATTTTGTTATTTTTGAGGGAGCCTAAAGGGAGTCTAAAAGGTTATGTTTTGTTTCGGTCACATTCCATGTGTGAGTAATTTCTTATTGTATATATATATATATATATATATATATATATATATATATATATATATATATTCCGACGACCATGTGTCCTTAAAAAAAACCTTAAATTCACAATAAATAAATTGAGGGTCACGTATCGCGATAAAACTATCCTATTTCTCAAGTTGGACCAAACTGCACACATTGTGAAACATTTCATTGAAATCAGTTCAGTAGTTTAGGAGTTCATCGCGGACAAACAATGTGACACGTAGTTTTTATATATAAATGTATAGTGTAGTGTCTAAAACTAAAAAAAACTGTGCAATTCTTGTTCTGACCACGTTCTGAATCTGAGTACGAGTCACATAAAGGTGTCAAACTTGGCTATCAGCACATCACATGATGACTCATGTTTTTCTTCAATACTCTTCATATTATGCAAAAAAGTTAGGTAACAAATTGGCAACGCCATTTAGGTGCTTATTATATTGAATAAAAAATAGCCAACTTACCTTTTATAATAAACGTCACGTCTTTAATAAAACTCTTTAGGTCATAAAGATTTTTTGATATCCTTTGTTACTGTGATCTTGTCAAATTCTCAAAAAAGCTTTCATTTTTATCGTAATAAAACTTCTTCTGTGATCTAGTTTTTTCAATTTCAGTTTTCGCGGTTGTGACAGAATGTACATTTTTTGGTTTATTGGGTGAATTTTGTCAAATATATTGTGAATCTTGGAAAAGTTAAACTCATCAGACATATTACTTTTCTAGTTCCGTGTAAATTTTAGTGACCCTTTTTACAATTCACTGTTGATAGAGTACCAATTTGCTTGTGCATTAAATCGACAGTTTGTTGATGAAGGTTTGTTAACCTTTGCTCTGCTGTGCTGATTCGTATCGTGCCTGCCGTAGTAATTCAAAAATTATAAGCACATTGATTAGCTTCCCAATGAGATTGCTCTTTGTTCTTATCCAATGTTATACATTTTGCATTGTTGGGCCTTGCGTCATTATTTTGTTTTTTCAGATTAACTAAATAGTAGAGAATCTGATCTTTGTTTCCAAAAGATGAATATTACTATTTCAATCGAAATGGAATCTGGCCGTTGTTTCAAACAGTCAAACGCATTGATATTAAAATTACTGTTTCATCCAGATATTCCAGATACCTAGTTACCTACGCTGTTTAGCAATGTTAAAAATTTGTGAGTAATCGCTACTAGATGTCGCTGTATGGTACATCGTAATATGTCTGTATTACGATGTTGAGATTATTTGGGATAAGATGCGGAACGTCGGTGTATGCCGGCACAGGAATTATTGTCAAGAACCTATTCTGGAAATTTTCTCGAGTAGGTTCTTGATAAGAACCTCAAACTATGTGAGAATTATGCCGCGATGAGGAGAGGAGTCGTGGCGCGGCACGCTTCCGCCCGCCTCACTCTCACTCAGGAGTGAGGCGGGCGGAAGCGGAAGTGCTCGCTGCCAGCCATGGGGGGTCAAGTCTCTATGGAGCCGATGCAAACATCGGGCAAAATAAGCAAAACAGAGACAGCACTATACCCAAGATAGAGAAATCACTATTGAACCACCAGGTATTAAAGCGATACTAGGCTTGGTAAAAATATCGATACATTGATATTCGATATTTATTTTGGGGTAACGAAATCATATCAATTTCGATATATTTTAAAATGTATTATTCGACAAAACAAAGTAACAAAAGCATTAATACATAACATGACGAAAATCCAGCCTCTCCTACAGCGGTAACGCCCCACCCTCCCCTGCTAGCAGGAGGCAGGAGAGCAAACGATCATCGAGTGCTGGCAGCACAGAACACATGTACCCTGACGGGAAGAACGAAAACTTCATACAATAAAAATGCCAACAACTTGCGACACTAGCGCGCCAGTTTTTGATCCATGAACTAACAGATGTGAATGTGTGCGTGTGTATATGTATAATGCTCATTGCCCACCCCCACATTCAATATTCTTTTTTTTAATCATAATATATTAACTACTATTTCCATTCCAATTTTCTACGAATGTAGAAATTACATTCTACATTAGTAAAAAATTGGAATGGAAATAGTAATAAATGAACAACACGTTGGAAATTTTAAATATTTAATAACACAAACCTTAAGAGAATGATTAAAATTAACAATTAGCTATGCATTGATACATAAGTAGAAAATTGTATTGGAACACGGTTAATAGTTTTTCAGGAATAAAACAATTATTTTCATAGAGATTTAAATATATTATTGACTAGTAATATTATAGACACAGAAACAAACTTGGGCACTCAATTTTAGATGATTAAAGAAGACGCATCTTAGAACACATCGTTTTCAGTAATCCATTATTATTCGTTAAACATCTTTATTAAGTAAAACAACTCTAATAAATCACCATAAATTAAATATTCACTGGCTAGTACACCACACTTAAGTTATTTTTCTACGAAATATACTAAATCGACATCAGTTTTCATTTTGGCGTAGAAAAGTTAAACAAAACTGACTCAATTTAATTTGAAAATGATTTGAAACATTCCCGTTTAAAATAATATCTAATTGATGTAAAATGAACTTTGAAACTTCTTCTTTTCTTAATTTTATGAATATGTAATAAATAATAATCTAGTTTACGTTTTTATTTCACAACAGCCATAGATACATTTATATTTTCGGCTACAGAGCTTTGCACAGAGTAATCATTTCAATCGGACATAAAAATAATCGGAACGTATCATTTAATTTATACTTTCATGGATTAAACAACTTTTATTTGTTATGTATATTACAAAATATATAGTTTATAATTTATAAGATAAGTAAAGATAATTTTTAATGGGCAGGCGACAAAGATATTAAAATGCAAAAATAAAAGTTCCTAAACTGTAATTGAAATACAATGCGTAACATGGTTCAATAGTGATTTCTCTATCTTGGGTATAGTGCTGTCTCTGTTTTGCTTATTTTGCCCGATGTTTGCATCGGCTCCATAGAGACTTGACCCCCCATGGCTGGCAGCGAGCACTTCCGCTTCCGCCCGCCTCACTCCTGAGTGAGAGTGAGGCGGGCGGAAGCGTGCCGCGCCACGACTCCTCTCCTCATCGCGGCATAATTCTCACATAGTTTGAGGTTCTTATCAAGAACCTACTCGAGAAAATTTCCAGAATAGGTTCTTGACAATAATTCCTGTGCCGGCATACACCGACGTTCCGCATCTTATCCCAAATAATCTCAACATCGTAATACAGACATATTACGATGTACCATACAGCGACATCTAGTAGCGATTACTCACAAATTTTTAACATTGCTAAACAGCGTAGGTAACTAGGTATCTGGAATATCTGGATGAAACAGTAATTTTAATATCAATGCGTTTGACTGTTTGAAACAACGGCCAGATTCCATTTCGATTGAAATAGTAATATTCATCTTTTGGAAACAAAGATCAGATTCTCTACTATTTAGTTAATCTGAAAAAACAAAATAATGACGCAAGGCCCAACAATGCAAAATGTATAACATTGGATAAGAACAAAGAGCAATCTCATTGGGAAGCTAATCAATGTGCTTATAATTTTTGAATTACTACGGCAGGCACGATACGAATCAGCACAGCAGAGCAAAGGTTAACAAACCTTCATCAACAAACTGTCGATTTAATGCACAAGCAAATTGGTACTCTATCAACAGTGAATTGTAAAAAGGGTCACTAAAATTTACACGGAACTAGAAAAGTAATATGTCTGATGAGTTTAACTTTTCCAAGATTCACAATATATTTGACAAAATTCACCCAATAAACCAAAAAATGTACATTCTGTCACAACCGCGAAAACTGAAATTGAAAAAACTAGATCACAGAAGAAGTTTTATTACGATAAAAATGAAAGCTTTTTTGAGAATTTGACAAGATCACAGTAACAAAGGATATCAAAAAATCTTTATGACCTAAAGAGTTTTATTAAAGACGTGACGTTTATTATAAAAGGTAAGTTGGCTATTTTTTATTCAATATAATAAGCACCTAAATGGCGTTGCCAATTTGTTACCTAACTTTTTTGCATAATATGAAGAGTATTGAAGAAAAACATGAGTCATCATGTGATGTGCTGATAGCCAAGTTTGACACCTTTATGTGACTCGTACTCAGATTCAGAACGTGGTCAGAACAAGAATTGCACAGTTTTTTTTAGTTTTAGACACTACACTATACATTTATATATAAAAACTACGTGTCACATTGTTTGTCCGCGATGAACTCCTAAACTACTGAACTGATTTCAATGAAATGTTTCACAATGTGTGCAGTTTGGTCCAACTTGAGAAATAGGATAGTTTTATCCCGATACGTGACCCTCAATTTATTTATTGTGAATTTAAGGTTTTTTTAAGGACACATGGTCGTCGGAATATATATATGTATATATATATATATATATATATATATATATATATATATATATATGTATATATATATATATATGTATATATATATATATATATATATATATATATATATACAATAAGAGATTACTCACACATGGAATGTGACCGAAACAAAACATAACCTTTTAGACTCCCTTTAGGCTCCCTCAAAAATAACAAAATGTACGTGGAACATGACAGGACACAGAGATTAAATAGAAGAGAAATTTATAACTTTTCCTCAAAAAATAATCAAAATAGTCTCTTACCAGTGCTAGATATATAACTGAATAAAATAGTGCTAAATATATACATAGTTAGTAGCTGACTTGACATTTGCTTAAAACTAAAACAGATAAATAATTTAAACGTGCAGCTTATGGCATAGCCATCTAGCGACGAGTGGAAATACCAAATACAACGGATAAAATGCAACGAGGGCACCACTCAAAAATGAGTTAACTACGACGACGACTCCATCGCCCCCTAAAGTCTACTTTTATTTACTTATTTCAATTTCAACTAAATATATTAATTATTCTAAACCAGATTATTGAGTTTAAACAAGCTTCCTCCTAAATTACATATTTTAGTATGTAATAAATGCAATTGGACCCATTTACGCAAACAGGAACCAACCTACAGTTTGAGTGAAATTGAGTTTGGTACATAGATGGCGCTCAAATGACACTTTCTATCTTCCCAAAAAATTCCGTCGACTAAAAACAGAGATACAACACTGTCACTTATATACCAACGCACTTTGGCAGACTTAAAAAAAACAGAAAAGAACTATGCTGCATGATCCATTATTCAGTATCGAATTTAAACGCTAAAAAGACCCATGCCACGTGATACCTTTAGGACGTAAGTATTTTCATTATGCAAACAAGAACCAAAGTTGTAAGTTGTAATGTATAACATATAACAAAAATTTACAAAAATATTGTTAATTTGTGCCAAAAGGAGCCAACTAACTTTGGTTCTTGTTTGTATAATGGAAATGCTTAGTTCCTGAAGACACCAAGTGACATGGACATGGTTCTTTTAATTGTTCAAATTCGGCCCTATATAGTGAACCATACAATATAGTTTTTTCTTTTTTTTTTAATGTTTGCCAAAGTGGATTGGTTCCACAAGTGACAGTGTTTATATATATATATATATATATATATATATATATATATATATATATATATATATATGTATATGTCTACTCGTTATGTCAAACGTGCGACAGCAAAAGTTGCCGCGTGGCTCTACCACTGTTAAGTAATACCGTTACCGTTATCGTTACAGCCTGTTAAAGGCTACTGATGTACGGAGGCCTCTCCTATAGTTTGCCTCATAGGGACATATTTGTCACTGTTGCCACCAGTTGCCACTCTTGGCAAGAGGGTTGGCAACCGCAGTTATTATATTTAGTCGTTATTAGGAAAACGCTGCCGCCCATCTCCTATTTTTCTACAGACTTCAAAAAGGAGAAGGTACTCAATTCGACTGTATGTTATTTTTTTTATTTATGATACCTCATAACTTTTTTCCGCGTGAACTGATTTCGATGATTCGTTTTTATTTGAAAGTTGGTGCTTCTCATGTGGTCCCATATTGATCAAGGTCTGGCCAATAGTTTTTGAGTTATTCTTAGTAATTTATATTGACGTCGGTTGTACAAAATTTTAAATTAGTTTTACTCTGTCCCTTCTTACGACACCCACGGAATGATATGAAGTAGGGGGTATTCTTGCACCGCCACAATACGGGCTCCCCTAATAAATCTTGTCGAAATCACACAACTATACCAATTATATTTATTATATCATGTGACAACTTTCCAACGGTACGCACTCTAACAACACACTACTAATACATCTTAGAGGCCATCATCTCAAATTAACTAAAGCTGTGTCACATAATAAAGGGAGGTTGAAGCATGGAACAAGCTGCCATTAGAAGTGATATCTGCACAAACCATTAACCAATTCAAGAACAGATTGGCTAAACAACTAAAATAGATCAATTACACATTTGAAACTAGGGTACGGGTTTATATCACCTGTTTCAACTGCTGGCCTGTTATTTAATAATAATAAGTAAATAAGGATTCTGCACCAGGAGCTCGCTTTGAAATACGGTCTCGTGGATCGGAAACTTCCTTATTATAAGTACATGCCGGAAGCCGTGCTTGAAAATGACTGCACTTGCCTCTACTGGGCCCGGGCCATTATCACAAAGACAGGACTATTCTTGCGAATAAGCCTGATATTGTGCTGATGGATCGGGCACAGTCAAGGATATTTTTGGTCGACATTACCATTCCTTATGACGAGAACCTCGTTAAAGCCGAAACAGATAAGCGAACAAAATATCTGGACCTGGCTCACAAGGTGACCGACATGTGGGGCGGACTGCCGGCCGAAATTATTCTTGTAGTCGTCTCTGCGAACGGGCTAATCCCGGTCAGCCTCTCAGGTGAGGCGACTGGGACTCTGTGACGGACCGCTCCAGGCTCAAATGCAGAAGGCGGTGCTCCTCGATCCGGATACCGCCCGCATCGTCCGACGGTTTCTTTCTCTTTTACCCTAACCCTCGGCCGTTTCGTCTGCCCAGGGCTTCCATCTGGTTGGACTTTTATTTATTTATGTTAGTATATTTAATATATATTTATGTGTATTTATTATTTACTCTTATATATCTACTCAGCCCAACCAGATGATAATAGTTTTATAATCACTCATAGTAATAAAATCAATCATTTCCTTTTACATGTTTATTCTGCCCGACCAAATGAGAATACTGAATAAATACCCCAAAATAATAATAATGTACTTGTAGTGGTTAAGTAAGCGTCCATAGAATTATCAAGCGTCATTAGACCTCGCAGTCCAAATATCACAATTGATACAAATTAAGCGGACATTACCAACATTCTGGAACTTTTAGTTGAGTTTGTTAGCGTATTACCTATTTGACAGTATAATTGTTTAGGCCTTATCGGGACTTTAGAAATAAAATGAGTGGACTGTATTAACAATAGGTTTAATGCCGTAAAACCTCTAAACGAATATAATATTATTATCAATTGAAAAATGAAGTGTCCGTCTGCTACCGCGTCTCGCAGCTGAGTGAGGAACAGAAGCGCCCGCGCGCTCGCAGGGCCAGCGACCGGTTCGCGCCTCCACGCGTCCTCCATGTTGGCCGAGGCGCGATGACGTGCGCCGACATAATAGGGTATTTTACACAATGTAAAAATAAGTCAAAGAATATATATTTATGATAGATTTTGTAAAAAGTAAACGAGAAATATTGATTTCTATTTATAAAAATGCATTATAAATTTTATATTTCAATTTAAAGAATATTTTTTTTTACCTGTGCCTCAAATCTGCAAAACGATGTCCGCCATATTAGATAGCGTCGTGACGTCACTAGGTCAAAGAAATAGGTTATGTGCTGTGTACTAACTAATTAATTTCGAAATTTTTCAAGTTATCATTACGATTGTTGACTTTCATTCCAAATTTTATTGAAAAGGTATCATGGAAGACGGATTCGTAAAAGCGAGTTTATTACTTCGCTTTTAGCACTAATATTATAGATATTATAATATAAGCTTAGGTGAGAAAAACTTTTTGTTATATTTTTTTGTACAAACCCTCAGACGAAATAAAAAGTCACTTTTTATTTGGTCTGAGTACAAACCGTGTTTTTATTCCCATATAATAGAAGAAAACAGGAATTAAGTAAAACACTGCACTGCACTTGCAAAGGCTATCAAAATGGCCCACAAAGGGCGGGTCAGACGAGCGATGAACCTAATCTATTACAAAATTTGACTTGCAATAGGTACTTATCATGTCATGATGTTTTGTTTTGTTTAATCGATAGTTAAATATAAGTCTTATTTACATCAGAGTGATCTTCACAGAAGTATAGTTTAGATTTTGTAGACAATGCCTTCGGGTCTCTTCTTGCCAGTTTTAACCAAGTATTTATCATATTTAAATCAGTTGGCACTTTAATCCATAACTTCCCCGGCGTTCTTATGCTCGTCTTTTTGCAATCAGGTACAACACAACAATGATGTAGATGATAACTCATTATTAAACATTCAAAAGTGTCTTATTCCTTTGCAAAATTGTCAAAATTCTAGGACAGTGACGTCACGACTTGAACAGTATGGCGGCTAGCGTTTTCACGCTAAAATTTAAAACGATAGATTAAAAATATTTTTTATGTCACTATTCGGTTTTAAAAAATTTATATAAAAATTATAGTGGTTCATTATCACTCTGGGATTCATTTAAAACACTTTTTGAAAATGAGTGTAATACCCTATTATTGTGTGAAAATAGTTTTTATACTTCTTCCGCTATACTCGACGATGCGGAAGGATTGAAGAGCCATTATAAACAAATTCATGATATGGTCGTAAAAACCAGTGTGCAATTGTTTTTTTTAATAATGCTTTATTGATATGATCGTATACTTTGCAGAATTCAACCTACTAATACAAGATCAAAATATATCATAAGTTGCTGATTTTACCACTGTGTGTGTGCTCGGATGTTGTCTTGCTTACGTTAGTGAAGTGGTTGCTGTATTCGAAGCAGTGAATGCAGGAGTTGCAGTAGGGTAAATACTTGATAGACGTGAAAACATCCTCCCATCGCCGCACGTAATTAGCTAAAAGATTTCCTTTTTAAATGTTTGCTTTAATTCGAAAGTTGTAGGTACTTTTAGACATAGGTCTCATTTGGATTATTTTACAGTTTGCGATATTATTCCCTTTGCCCACAAAATTATTCCATGCAGCACAACTCGCCCTCTGAGTCATTATTAGAAAGTTTAATTCTTGAGTCTATCCATTTATTGGGATCTACGTATTTCTAATATTCCAGTAAACAGTTTTCTATTATATTCTACTAAGCCAGCGCTTATCTACGATCCCATCTGATGGTAAGTGGTGATGTAGCCTAAGATGGTGAAGCGCACAGTTGCATGTGTGGCGTAGCTTGGAGATGTTTGCAAAGTTTTAAGCCTTCCCCGGCCAAACACAGCAGTTGCTCTGGATTTACCACGTTGTATGTATATACATTGTTCTGCAGAATAAATATCAATTGGTTTTTTTGGCCATAGACTCGTACGAATGTACATTATGATTTAAAAAAACTTCTTCACAATATATTAATGCGTCACATTGCGAAGTTTTTGGGAGATTTTGACGATAGCTTGAGCCCAGTCAAGTTCTTAGGGCACCAAACTTATGTTTCGTTGTTTCCACGAATAGTTTCACATGCGCAGACACTTAATACACATGGAAGCATTTATTTTACATATTAAAATCCACTTCAAACAATTAATTATTTAATTAAACAATAGCATAAGAGCAACAATCCGCCGTCGGTTAAGTTCCCGCCAAAACCCAAATATCTTTTTACTATCGCGAAAAGTATACCTTGGTTTTTTTTTTCAGGCACGAAGGTCGTACATGGTATACGAACCACCGAGGCAGGTTGTGGATCGCGTCGACGGTGAAACCTCCAGATCATAATGTCGTTCGGGCCTTGGAGAACCAGTACAGAGTGCTCTATCCAGGTAAATATTACATGTAAAAAGTCCAATCGTCCTCTTTCAGTTCTGGGAGGGTTTTGGGTCAGAGAATTTTATACGTGGTATAGCCACGCTACGGCTATATTGTGGTTGTAGCACAAACAGCTCGACTCGACAGGACCACGCTCTCTTAAAATGTCAACGTAAAATAGCAGCTAAATACACAGATAGAGAACCGGAGACACTACTCCATAAGTTAAAATTAAAAATGTTGTACAACCGACTTCAATTTAAATTATTAAGAACTAGCTGTTCCCCGCGAATTCGCCCGCGTGAAATTTATTACGATTGGATTTCATGGGTTTTATTTTTTTGCGCGGAACCCTAATTCTTTTTCTAAAATAAAATTAGCCTAAGTTACTCCCTATAAAATCTGCTATCTGCACGGCTAGCATGGGCTGGGGACAAGAATTTTATCCACCAATTATATCCACTGACAAGAGATAAAATTATCTTGTCCCTATGCCAAAGCATGGCAACAGGGAGAAGTATATCCCCGTTTGACATAACGAGTAGACATATATTGAATAAAACTGTTTTTTACGGATTTTATCGCGTTTATTTTATTATTTTTATTCCCGACGTTTCGAGTGCTTTTCAGCAACCCATGGTCACGGGGGGGACTGAGATGTTTGACGTCCCGATGTCACAGTTAGCCCGGCTACCTTCAGTTTTTTAATATTAATTTTTGGTTCGATTTACGCAGAATGAACTAACAGTGTCCTGAAGTCTGAAGAGTAGACATATATCTCCCGTCCATAGCATGGAGCCAAATTAAAGACAAAAAATTATGATTTTTTGACATTT
The DNA here is from genome assembly GCA_033319125.1 of Parnassius glacialis. Taxonomy (NCBI): domain Eukaryota; kingdom Metazoa; phylum Arthropoda; class Insecta; order Lepidoptera; family Papilionidae; genus Parnassius; species Parnassius glacialis. The sequence goes on from JAVANC010000020.1 coordinate 37,332,579, forward strand.
GAAAGGGACAATTCTATCTTAGTTCATTGGACGTGGGTTTAAGTTTATATTCATACAAAAAATATATCTAAGTCTAAGTCTATCTCCCATTTTATCTACTGTGGATATTATATCCACCAGTGTGCCCATGCTCGAAGGGTGGATAAAACTAAGCGAGGGGATAAACATTTTCTCCTTTCCTCGGGGATAAAATTGTCTCCGGCCCATGCTAGCCCTGCTGTTAGTGAAAGTCATTAAGAGATTAGCCAGAACAAACAGACAGACAGACAAAAATTTTAAAAATAGTTTTTTTGTTAGAAGTACCGTTTATACTTTCCTTTACTTTACTTTATTTTACTTCTTTACTTTATTACTACTTAAGAGTATTTGGTAAAAAGTTGTTATTTTGACATTACAAACAGACACTTCAATTTTATTTATTTGTATAGACAACTTAAAAACCATTGGTCAGACCTTGATCAAATTTATTCGACCACATGAGAAGCACCAGTTACCACCAGAAGCAAGAAAAAAGTTATCTTTTTTATTCTATAAAAAAGAGACTGTAACGCCGCTTTGTTCCAGTGCATGTTGGCGGACTTAACTTCTGACGATGTTTCTCTTCTTCACCGAGCACGTGGTAATTGAGTACACATGCAGGGTACTAAAGGTCCATTGCGTATAATTCGCCTACACACTACACGTGTTAATAATAACTTCACTTGCGTCGTATAACGTGCCAATATGTTATTATCTGTGCTTGTTTACTCTCATTTAATAAAACTTTTTGTTTCAGATAAACAATTTAAGTTTCCTTCGTTTTACCCGACGGGCTGTCTGCTCGGCTGTGTGAACGTGGACGATTGTCTGCCGCAGGAGGAGTATCAGAAAATGTAAGTTTTTCACCTGGTATAGCCATATTGCAGCCGTATTATTGTTGTAGCACGAATGGGCCGGCTCGAAAGGAACACACTCACAGAACACCAGCGTAAAATAGCAGCCTAATGCTGCTCTGATTTTTATGATGAGTGTAGGGAACCGGAGATTCTTTTGACTGGAAACCTGGCATTCCATCTAAGTCCTGCGGGGTGACAATGCATCTCCATTTTGAATCTTAATCAAGGATAAATGTAGATGTCTATAGGCCACAACATCCACATACCATCAGTTGAACTATGTGCTTGTTTGTTACACCCTTATTCTATAAAAAAATAACCGTATCTCTCTTACAAAGCAATAAGGACCGTGGCCGAGCTCACTTGACTACTCTAACGCCATCTATTATCTATCTACGGAAGCGGTTGCGATGTATATCGATATGAAAATTTGACGCGCTAAATACATAGTTCTTTATTTAATACATTTCCATAGATGTCGCTACATGGTACCGCTAAGTAAGATTGACGAAGTCATTGGGTTCTAGTAGAAATACATATGCTATGATGATATGACTTATACCTCATCCATAGATTACTATATAAGGGTTATATTAGTCATAGTTCAACGACAGCTGTTGTTATTTTCAAATGTTACAAAAGACTTCTATGCGTAGAAACAACTAAATGGGCTTTCAAGGCTTAATACATTGCGCACTAAGTTACAGTCAGCGCCACGCTGCTGTTTAACTGTTTCGTGGAAACATTTTTTACGAGCAACGAGGCGTTTAATCTTAGTTCAGTTCATCTACATTTTGATTTGTAATCCATAGCAAATGAAGGTGATTAAGGGCTACAGAATCCACTTACTACCCGTATGTAGATTCCGTGACTCGTTGAAGCTAAGAGAGCACCGTCGAGATTTTAGTCGGTAAGAGTCACATTTCCCTACGTAAAAAGGCCACCTGATGGTAGGTGGATGCTGTGGCGCATAGACATCTGCATCTATCGCCTATTAAAAATCTAAATTATCCACTTTTGTACCCCTGTGTACTAAGATGGAACGACTCGTTGCCAATAAAAAGGATCTATGGTTTTCTACAATCACAATACGAAACACATTACGCTGCTAATTCACGCTGGTGTTTTGTGCGAGCATGGTCCTTCTCCGGTCGAACCAATCATGCTGCAACCATATTGGCTGCATATGTGAATATATACCTAATTATATATAAATATAGCATGGCCGTGCTCTACCTTTCCCAACTCTTTCAAATATATTGTTATGGTCAAGTTCGCGTATTATAATGTTTATTACAGTGTTAGTTGTACTTATATAACATTTAAAAAGAGGTTTTAATTTGATTAGATATCCAGATGGTGAAAGCGATAGTCCATACGTGTTCATCTGCTCAAACCCCGTCAGTTTGAGGCTTCGATTTCCTATCAAGGGTCAACATAAAATATGTAAGTTGTTTTAAAATGTTTACTCTAATGTATATATCTTCACGTCCACGACGCCAGATAAAGTGATTTTTGAAATTTACTTATGTCTTATTTGTTATAGACACTCTAGACAAGACAATTCATCAAGCAGCCGTAAAATGCCTTCAAAAGATGTCAAAAATACAAGCCGAAGAAGCTAACGCTGCTTGAAACACTAACTGTTATAATTTATTTTTGTTTATGTAATTGAAAGTTGAAATAAAGAAAAAACTGTTATATAGAAAATGTTTTATTTACACACTATGTTTCTAATTTTTATAAATATTTAAAGTCACGAACGCACATTCCAGTTTCGTAACTCAATCTTACTTTCTATAAAGAATAGCGCGCGCTCACACACACGCACATACATACACATTCATACGTATAATATTAATGTGCAATCATTCACCCAAACACGTAATACTTTTAGCCACATTGCTTTAGGTCGTGTTCCGATAATACACTGCGAGCACTGCTCTGTGCTCTCAGTGGTGAAAAATTCATTCCGTTATAGATTGCCAGTATACTGCCGCAGTAACCCAGGGAAATATATGACGTCATAAATCGCCGCCATTTTTGTACTGTGAGCACTGGCGCTTTCGAGGTATGGTGCTCTCAGTGCTTTGATCACGTGATCAAAAAACAACAGCGCCTAGAGATTTAACAGCTTCCAAGTTTGATTGTTATTATTATTAATTAATATTGTTATTGAAATAAACTCTCACATTAAGTTTTGAAAGCAACAACATTCAAATATTATTTTTTCTGTTGAACATATAACATGTAAGTACATGATAAATATTTTCATTTGAAAACAGTGCCGAACGCAATCCAGTAGGATTGCGTTCTGTTATAACCAATGATCAGTATAGCAAACTAAAAAGGAATGGCTTCACAGTTTACTGAATTGACGTCACACCTTACACCTTACAGTGGTCACAGTGTATATCGGAATATACCCTTAGTGACAATTTTATAGGCTAAAATGAGCACCAACACAGAAAAAAGCCTCAGATTTTCTCTAACCTTATAAAATAATCCAAAAATAAAGAAAGGTAAGTTATTTTTGGACTCGTTCCACTATATTTCACTTAACTTCTCCGAGGAAATATAAAATGTAATAAATATAAGTCCGGTCGCTTTGGCAATCGAAGGGGATTTGGTTTTAATATAAACTACGTATATAAGTAAAGTTACGATTCCTTCTTCTGGTTCAGTTGAGGAAAGAACGCTTCTATTGGAAGGATGGGGTCATCTGTGGCTATCGTAAAGTAATTGGGTATGCGTCTACTGTTTCCAGAAACTGTCTTAAACATGCTTGGGTTGTTGTAATCTTGACTAGCCGCTAATGTTAGGTCAGATACACGTTTAGAGTGCTCAAAGAGATGCTCTATGTTATCGTGATGCTTCTTATCAGCTATTTTCATTATAGCGCTCTCAGATCGAGTTCTTTCTGATGTTATTTCATTTTTTTGATCGTAGTTGACTGTGGTTTCTGTCACGCTTATATCTTGTACGGACTCGCCTGTTTCGGAATCCTTGATCTTCTTACGTAATGGTCTTTTATTGTAAGCTGTAGTGGGGCTTGAAGTTCCGGTAGATTCTTCAGTAGAATGTCTCCGAGATCCGTTGCGAATGCGTGATGATATTTTATGTGTTGTAGGTTCGCTTTCCACTGTTGTCTGTCTTTGCCTTCCCGATTGTCGCGTTGAATGTATCTCCCTTTCTATCTGCTCATTGTTTTCAGTTTTATTAAATTTGTGTCTTGGATCCTTTGGCGTGAATCGTTTCCTAATGTCCCCGACATTATCATTTTCGTTATTAGAATTTTCATTATACGGTGCGTTTCTTTGAGGAAACCTTACTTTTGGCGTGTTTTCAACCGCTTTCTCAGTGGTACTAGTGGTGCTACTTAACCGACTTCTGTAATCTCTAATGCTAAATTTTGGTCGATCTAATTTGTTCCTTAGTCTAAGTCTGTTTGGTGTTCCTGAAGTTGTTTCTGAGCGCGGCGTTGTTGTTGCTTCAAAACTGTATTCGTTGCTCTCCTTTAAGTAGTCTGTAGTGGTCTCTTTAATATCTACAGGTTTTACATCTCTATGGAATGAAAATTCTTTGTGTTCTTCAGCTGATGTTTTAAGTGAGTCTGTAAGACTTACTGATACGTCGCTAGTTGGTGTATCTTTTTCATCTTGCTTGTGGGTATAGTCTGGTATGTCGCTAGCTTTATGTTCATACATTATCGATGTTAATTTGGATAACTGCGGACGAGATGATATTTTCATTATTGGAGATTCATTGTTACTGTCGTAGTCTCTGAACGATACGGTTGTCGTTTCAATTCTGTCAGCTGGCGTTGTTGGCTTACGACGGTGTCCGATTTTTCTCCTTACAATTGATGGTATCGTTGGCGATATAGTTGGCAACGCGCTAGTTGTAAAATCTGTGGAGACACTAGGTGTTGTTTGACTTTGCTCTTGCTGTGATGGTCTGACTCTCGGTCTTATTGTATAAATTTCTTCCGTTACGGTAGTGGTTAGCGTTGGTTCTGATGATGACTGTTCGAATTTACGAGTAGTTGTTTCTCCTTTGTTGCGATTATTATTTGCAAAACCTGGACGCCGTCTCCTCAATTTATTCCTTTTGCGAATTCTGTCTTTGTCAAGTGGCTCTGGTGTACTTGGACGTTTAAAATGTTTATTTGGAGGAAGTGTAGGTAGAGCTTCTACTGGTATGTCATTGTTTTCTTTATCAACGCTATTGTTAGTTGTTGCTTCTGACTGGAAAAGATTAGATGCTTCAGTTGGTTTTTTCGTTCGCCTTGCATGCGTATGATCCCCATATGAAGGCGTGGAGACTTTGTAATAATAATCTTTGAGTTTATTCTTCTCAATTGGTTCAAAATCTTCTTCTAACGGCCGTCTACTTTGAGAATCGACTTGACCGTCGTAGATCAAAGAGTTTTCATAGCCTTTATCGCTTTCGGTTACAATAACAAATTGTTCTGTAACTTCAGGAATCGGGGTTGTTGACTGTCGGAACGTCGAATAGACGTTTTCTTCTTTCGGAACCGTCTCTTCACTCGTCTTTAGGCTGTTTTGATATTGTTCAGGGGGTGAGGCCCAAGCAGGTGAATGGGTAATGAAATCGTTGTGATTTTCAGTAACTTCATAGTGACCTTGGTGTGATACAGATGGAGTTTCTTGGAGTTGAGTTCTTGGTGGTTCAGCAAATTGTTGTGAAGTTTGTTGATTTACACCTGCTGTCAAACTGTCATGTAGTTTTATTTTCTTATTTTCATAGTTATAGTTCTGATTCTGTTGATTTTGGTAGTTTTGTATTTGAGCGTTCAGTTGATTTTGGGAGTGCTGACTTGGCGCGTTATGATTGGATGAAAAATAGAAAGAATTAGCTAACGTAGTTGTCGGAATAACAGGATTGTAGGTTGTGATTTTGTTTATATTCAGGTTTTGATAAGCCTTAATAAATGGGTCCTGTGGACTTGGCTTAAATATGCCTTTGCCGTTGGCATTAGGATCTATTTTAGGTGGATTTGCTACCTTAGTCTGCGGTGTGGGTGCGTTTCGGAAATCGTTCACTGTTGATCCGAATTGGAAGCGATTGTGGGTCGTTTGTACCTTGGGTGTAGTAGCTGAAAATTGGCTTGGGGTCGATTTAAAATGATTTGAGTTATAGCTAAAAGAGTTAAAAACAGTTTGCTTAGTCGGTTGAGGTGGTACAAAAGCTGTTTTTGTTGACGGAAACACAGGATCTCTTCCTTTCACTGACTGCACACCAAAGGATCCAAATGATCCTGAAATAGAAAAAGAAATTATTTATAATTCATAACATACTATTTTTATAATTTAAAATATCATAACATATACATTGAATTAATTCATAATTATTCACTATCAAAGATAATCTAGCGGTTAAGTTCTCTTTAATTATCCTTTTTCTTTTTTTGTAGTTGTAAGCTCACTGACATTTTTCTTTTTTCAAATATTTATTTATTTATATATTAATACGAATATTTATAAAGTTTATAAGCATGTATACACATTACATATATGTATGTTTGTATTATTGTACGTAAATATATGTTATATATATTTAAATATATGTATATACAACGTGTCCCAAAATTCAACGATAAGCCAACACCGGAGGATAGACCTGCCCTGGACTAATCGGGGAAAAAAAGAAAAAAAATATATCCCAATTATATTTTTAGTTATATAAAAAAAATGAAATTCTTCAGAAATTGAGACCGTTTATGATATTTTTCACTACCATGACCACAATTTTTTAAATATTTTTTTCTTTTTTTTTTATAGGCAACCTGAATAGTACTGCTATCTACAACAATTCTTAAAAACTCCAGAATAACTCTTGTTTTATCACGAAAATTAATGAAACTTATTTAATTCCCTAAACTTTTTGAAGACTTTTACATTTAACCAAATTTAACTTATCGTGGTGTAAAAAAAAAGTATGAACACTAGTATGGCAAGTTTTTTTAAAAATTGACGCAACTAACCAACATTCTAAAATGGTATAATACTCTAGGAAAACAAGTTATAAAAAAATATGGGCCTATTATTTCTAAACAGGGGCCAAATTCCTTAAATTGTAATTTTCAGTAATCACTTTTACTACATGCCCAAAATGGGTTCCTGTTACAATTTCTAGGAATTCGAATGGGGCATTAATACCTTAGATGTTAGAGAGAGATAGATAGATAGAGATATTTACGTTAAAAGAGACAACAACAGGGCAGGTAGAGAAGCTGTTATTATTCTCAGCAAGTCGGTTCAGTACGATCTGCTCCTTTGTTTACTGCGCACAGTTCCCAATTCAACTTACGTGGCCCTCGTACATACTATCGACTTTTGGCTTGGCTTTTTGGACTGCAAACTGCAAACTTAACTGACCTGGCATTATTTGGACTGGAAGTGATCTGCAAACTGAACTGACCTGGCATTATCTTGGACTACGATTGTGTGTTTTGTGATTTAGAGTTCTGGCGCATTTTGGACTGTTTGGCGTTTAACATGCCGCAACCGTACACATCACAGAAATACGCTAATATACAATTAATCTATGGAGAATGCCGATGTAATGCTAACGCTGCTAGCAGACTGTATCGAGAAAGATACCTAAATGCTCAAAAATATCCAGATTATCGAGTGTTTATTAATGTGCATCAAGCGTTTTCGGAGGGTCGTATGCCATCCAATAGGAGAAGCGCTGGAAGACCTAGATTGGATCGTGATGAAGAAGTTCTCAATGAGATAGAAAATGACTCGACTACTTCGGTACGTGCCATAGAAGAAGCTACAGGAATCCCGAAAAGTTCTGTACATCGAATATTAAAACGTCGCAAGCTTCACCCATATCACTACAGGCGTGTGCAGACGTTATTACCGCGGGACTATCCGATGCGGGTCACATTTTGCCGTGTAATGCTGCAAAGGCACAGTGAAGATCCCCTATGGACCGGCATATAAAATGGAAAAGTAATTGGGCCCTTTGAGTTACAAGGAAACTTAGATGGCAATAGTTATTTAAACTTTTTACAAAATGACTTGCAAGAATTGTTAAACGACGTGCCCTTAAGTGATCTTCAAAACATGTGGTTCCAAAATGATGGTTGCCCAGCACAATATGCCCGTCCTGTGCGAGAATATTTAAATCAAGAGTATCCAGGGCGTTGGATCGGGCGACTTGGTCCTATCTTATGGCCACCCCGTTCACCCGATTTGAACCCCCTGGACTTCTTCTATTGGGGTTGTCTTAAAACAGGGTCTACTCAAAACCCATTGTGACATTAGACGAGCTTCGTCGAAATATCACTCAGGCTGCTGATTACATTAATAGCAGAAGATATGCAAGACAAATAAAACGATCATTTTTAAGGCGATGTTGTGCATGTATTAATGCTGGTGGCAAACAGTTCGAACATTTGCTATAATGTTAATAACTTAATAAATTACACGTGAAACTGTTTGTACCATTTGTTTTGAAATATTAAACATTTTTCAAGAACTAATACTCTTATTACACCCGACCGTCATTAGGCCCCTGTTAAGAAATAATAAGCCCATATTTTTTATAACTTGTTTTCCTAGAGTATTATACCATTTTAGAATGTTGGTTAGTTGCGTCAATTTTTAAAAAAACTTGCCATACTAGTGTTCATACTTTTTTTTACACCACGGTAACTTAAATTTGGTTAAAAGTAAAAGTCTTCAAATAATTTAGGGAATAAAATAAGTTTCATTAATGTTCGTGATAAAACAAGAGTTATTCTGGAGTTTTTAAGAATTGTGGTAGATAGCAGTACTATTCAGGTTGGCTATAAAAAAAAAAAAGAAAAAATATTTAAAAAATTGTGGTCATGGTAGTGAAAAATATCATAACGGTCTCAATTTCTGAAGAATTCCATTTTTTTTTATATAACTAAAAATATAATTGGGATATATTTTTTTTTCTTTTTTTCCCCGATTAGTCCGGGGCAGCTCTATCCTCCGGTGTTAGCTTATCGTTGAATTTTGGGACACGTTGTATATATATATATATATATATATATATATATATATATATATATATATAATTATATTATTACATATTTAACAGGAGTCCTCACTAAAGAAGTCAAGTAAGACTATGACGCTGCGGATAAGGCAGCGCCATAGTCTTATCAACGTTTGACATTTGCTGTCAAATTCCATACTTTACAATTTGGTTAGCATATTTTTCGCGGAACTTCTTCTTAGAAATAGATTCCAGTTTATTTTATTTATTTAAAAACTTTATTGTTCTAACCATAAAGGTTACAAAGGATGGACTTAATGGTAGTTAGCATACTCTGCCAGCCGATGGCGTGGTGAGAAATTAGTGGACTATGATAATCTATGGACTGAATAAATTAACCGACTTGGTATTACATGGATCTCACAACTTTTTACGGTAGAAGAACTGAGTTGCGAGACTTGGCTTTTTTTACAAGTTATGTTTTTGATGGCATACAGTTTTATTTTCATGAACAATTCGAAATTCGAATTCAATAAACTTTTTTGTGGACAGCATTCTAAAAGAAAAGTTTTTACTGTGTGACAATACTTATGACCTGACTAGGTATACATATACATACATACATAATATGTCTGGATAAAGGTAGGAGTATTGACATTATGCTGACGACATTCTTTTCGAAAGATGAGATCAATCTTTTCAAGCCTATATTATTTGGTTCTTTCCTTATGTCTTTAGGTAAAGAGTTCCAGAGTAGTGTAACCTGAACAGTAAAAGAATTCATAATGGAGTGGAACTGAAATCTTCAGATTAGTTTAAGAGCGAAGTACCTTGTCGTGGTTGGAGGAAAGGTATTGAAATTTTTCTTTAAGGTAAGAAGGGGAAGACAAATCATTTAAAATGAAGTAGAGAACAGACAATATTCTGGAAGTGCGCCTTATTCGAATAGTTAGTCATTTAAGGCGAATACGAGATTGAGAGATATGGTCATTATAAACCTGATGCAATTATTAAGAAGGCGCTCAAACTTATTGAGAAGATTTTGGTTCAAGTCTGAGTAACAAACATCTGCATAATCAATGACAGGCAAGATAAGTGTTTGAACAAGCATATGCTTAGTTTTGTATGAGAGAAAGCTTTTCAAAATGTAGAGCGATCTTAAGGCAGCAGTGATTTTAGAGCTGACCTCAGTGACTTATTTTTCCCAGTCCAACGTTTTATCCATGTATAGACCCAGGTTTTTTATCCAGTCAGAAAACGAATTTTTAACAGTGGTAGAGCCGCAGGTGGCCGGAGGCCCCTTTTACTGGAAATGAGGCATTCCATCTTAGTCCTCACGGGTGACAACGCATCTGCATTTTGATTCGCAAACGAGGATAGATGTAGATGTCTATGGGCCGCAGCAACCACTTACCATCAGGTGGACTGTGTGCTCGTTTGTCACCCTTATCCTATAAAAAAAAAGTGGTGAAGACCTGCCGACCGCCTGGTTGTTCGATGGTGGAAAGGGGAGAGAGGAATTAAAGTGTATAGTTCCAGCGCATATTCACCGAAATATGCGCTGAATAATGCATAGAATACCGAGAGACTGACTACTCTGCGCCTGTGCTCGAGGCTGACAAGATTGGTTTATATCAAATCAAGGTCATCAATGAGCCTCTTAGCACGTCTCTCCACTGAGTCCAATGCTGCCAGGTGGCATTTTGCAGTACTAGTCCATATGTGACAACAGTATTTCATGCATTACCGGATTTGCGCGTTATATAAGGTAGAAGTTGCCCCGATGTGAAGTACCGGCGCACCCTTGCAAGGACGCCAAGTTTCCTTGTGGCTGCTTTGGCTCTGGACTCAATGAACCGCCCATAGTCGAGTTTTGAAGAAAATTCAACCCTTAACAACTGAAGGCGGTCAGTGTACTTCAATGATACATTCCGGAAAGTAGGAGCCAAGGTGAACGGGCTCCTTTTAGCGGTTAAAAGACACGCTTATGTATTGGAGGCGTTAAATCTCACGAGATTGGCATCGCCCCATTCGGAGTCTGTCTGTAGTGTGAGACTCACACGCTCAACCATAGCCTCTCTTTCTGACTGGATTTGATTCCAACTGGCCCGGGCACTTGGTTGGTATCTCTCCACAACCGTGCTGTCGTCTGCATACCCATAGATAACGGGAATGAGCAGATCATTATATGCAGCAGGAAGAGAGTTGTGGAGAAGAACGAGGGACACCGGCGTTAGTCGTCACAGTATCGGATGAGCAGCCATCGACGACGACCGTTCACTCATAAAGTCATACACCCGGACAATCAGGCCAGGGGATAATTCGTACGCTAAAAATTTACCCAATCCTTCGAAACATCGAGGGAAACAGCAACTGCTTCACCACTGTTCTCGAAGGCTTCGCCCCATATGTGTGTGGCATACGCTTGAAGGTCCCCAGTCGAGCGATTTCGGCGAAACCTGTACAGGCGATCACCGAGGAGATCATTTTGCTCTAGGTAGGCCATGAGGTGGGCGTTCAATATACGTTCAATAATCTTGCAGAGTATGGAGGTAATTGAAATTGGCCGATAGTTCGCAGGGTCGGTACGGCTACCTTTTTTAGGCATAAGCTGCACATTGGCCAGCTTCCAAAATTTAGGAACTATTCCAGTCTGAATTAGAGGCGGAACAAGCGCGTCAATACAGGAGACAACTCAGGTGCACAGACCTTTAGAACTATAGCTGATATACCATCAGGTCCACTAGCTTTGTTAACGTCTAGACTTCGCAAGGTTTTATGAAACTCCTTGTTAGTGATACGGATCTCTGACATAGAGGTACCGCAGTGAGATAATTTAGATGGTACACTGTTACTACTATCCAGACGCGAATTGCAAGCAAAAAGAGAAGCAAATAAGTCCGCTTTCTCCTTAGGCGCATGCGCCAGTGAACCATCTGGTTTTACCAGCGGAGGCAGTGTAGAGCGACAGAAGTTTGTCTCGACCGCTTTGGCGAGAGACCAAAAAGCTCTACTGCCAGATGGTATGACAGAAAGCTTGTACCGATGTGTTTTATGCGGTCGAAACTTGCTTGCCCTAATGCTTTTTTGCAGGACTTGGCGGCTTGGTTAAAGGCTCTCATCTTAAGGCCACCCAGAACTTTGCGGTCTCGAACATCGATCCAGGATAAGTACGCCATATGCTTGTGCTTTTCAGTACGAGCGCACTCGGCGTTGAACCATGGGCGAGCTTTACCAACAATGGGCACGTCAGCAAAGGGAAAGAAATACTCCGTCGCTTGAAGTATCACATCGGTTATGGTATCCGCGCACCTCGACGGATCCTCAGACGAGAAGCAGACCTGCCGCCAGGGATAAAATGCAAAGAAATGCCGCATCTCATCCCAATCTGCTAACTTGTATCGCCACGCTCGCCGCACACCATGGAAATCGTAGTTAGGTGGGGAATATAATGACACAGATTTCATTAGACAGTGGTCAGAAATTCGCAAGAGTGAGGTAACCTGAACATCGTACCTGTTTGGATCAGTCGTCAGCAGAAGGTTGAAACAGTTGGTTGTATGCCCATCCACATCAGGTACCCTAGTCGCTTGTTGTACTAGCTGGGAGAGCCCCAGCGACAAGGAAAAATACCACGCCTCTCTCCCAGCGTGGTAGGTCTTTTGGTATGGGAACAGTCAGTCCTGATGACAGGCATTAAAGTCCCTCAGAAAAACCAACTGTGCATTACTGGGTACCGATTTAGAGCCACATCAGAGGATTCACTGGGGTGTTCCAATAGCCTAGTTGTCTTCTGGTCACCGCTGTCCGATCGGTAGATACAAGAATAAATAATTTTATTCATTTCTGTGTCTCAATACCCAGATCGTAGAGAAAGCGGGGTCTTCAAGGTGACGGAGACGCTTACAGCAGATATCGTTGCTGAAACTATGATCCAATGTAGTCTAGAAGACATCTGATCTCCATCTCAGTCAAGAAGAGTGCGGCTTGCCAGCCTCAACGTTTTTTTTATAGGATAAGGGTGACAAACGAGCACACAGTCCACCTGATGGTAAGTGGTTGCTGCGGCCCATAGACATCTACATCTATCCTCTATTACAATTCAAAATGTAGATGCGTTGTCACCCGTGAGGACCAAGATGGAACGCCTCATTTCCAGTAAAAAGGGCCTCCGGCCACCTGCACTCACCAAGCGAAACGCAGAGGTGAACCTCTACTACACACTGGTTTTCTGTGAGGTCGTGGTACCACCCCGGTTCGAGCCGGCCCATCCGTGTGACAGCAAAAGCTGCCGCGTGGCTCTACCACTGTTAAAAGTAGTAGTAGGTGGTAATGGACTGCATTGAGATTACAGTGCAGGCCTCGGATGTTTGTGAGGTGCACTTTGATGAAGAGGGAGTGCAACCGCTGTACAAACTTACTCTTCTTTTTCCTTTTTTTCATATATGGTGGAGTGAATAAGTTGAGAGAATGGCAGTTGGATTAGGCGTCACACACATAACCTAGGGACGCAAACAGAGTCATAGCATCGATGGTACCTAGCATGGAGATCGCGGGGACACGCGAATCCTCCTGGAAATCGCCACCAGACTCTCTCCTCCGGTCGTCAACCGGGATGGTGGAGCCATCCCAGGATTTTTCGTAAGATGGTGGGGCAGCCTTTCATGAGTGGCTGGCTCATTAATTGGGCCCCCAACTATCTACGGTCGGCCAGCGGTGCAACCGTGATTTGGATTCCGCTAACCTCCATAACTAGGCATCTAATACTAAGAAACGGCCTCATAACAACCGGTTCTTATGCGCAACGCAACTGTCCAGACTCATTCTCCCTAATAAATGGGTTTCACCTTACATCATACTGGAACACGACTTGCATCATTTGGCGGTATGTCTTTGCCAGGTAACTAACCCTCGGCCGGGTCTCTCATTAGTAGAGGACCAACCTACCACCAGCATGTAGTACTGCTCGTTTAGCACTACCCAGGGGATAGGTATAGGGAATCATGATTTAAGTAATTCCTACGGACGCGAGCTTCAACCGAAACAAATAGTGAAAAATTCTTTAGGTATTGCAATCCACCTGCTAAACGTAAGCGTAGGGAGCTAGTCTCAGTTAAAACTGGCCACCGTAACCGGAATTCAGTCTGCATCTGCAGGCAATGTCATTATAATGGTTTACAATGATGACAATGATAACTTCAATTACACTTAATCAAAAGAAAACTGATCATGTTTTTTTTTCTAGTTTCCTATTGTTAGTTATCCCATAGTAGAGAACAACGGTACTCATAAAATAATCTGCTTTAAAATAGTAAAAAATAAGGTATCTACCTAAATAGCTAATTTTTAAAGATTGTTGATTTTAGGGTTTTATCAAACGCATAGTGGCGGTGTAAGAATATCCACTATCACATAATCATGGGTGTCGTAAGGTGTGAAAGAGACAGTAGGAAACTGAAACAAGAGATGGGCACCAGCGTCTTTCTGATAAAAAAAACAATCATAAAAACTGCGGTTACGTTTGTGTGCGGTTATCAAGCAGTCTATATTGGAGGCCTATGTTCAGCTGTGGACTTGTATTGGTTGTATTCATACATTTTATTCGATCTCAAATGTTTTGATGCTTTTTTTAAATTCCCCATAGTTCTCGATTATAACAGAGACCTTTAACTTACCTAAAATGCTTGGCGGTAGTGCGCTATCTTGAAAAGCATAATTGGCGAGCGGGTTCACGTTGTTACCGACGAAGGTTTGCTGCTGGGCAGTCTTGACTTCTTGTTTTTGAGCCGTGTTACTGTTCGGCAACTTATAAACTTCAGGTTTGAAAATCTCCGTGACAGTCTGAGGTTTCTTACTGCCTTCTACTGGCCTGCCATAAGAGTCAACCGGTTTTCCGAATTGATCCTGCGGTTTTGGTGTCTGGTATTGTCCAAAATGTATGGGTTGTATGCTAGTTAACTGTTGCAGCAAATTATTGTGTTGCTGCTGTTGTTGTGACGGATATCTTTGTTGCTGTTGATGATGTCCGAAAGAGTTATGAGTGTTTCTTATGAAATAGCTATCGATGGGAAAATTTTGAACGTATTTGAAGTGCGTGGGCCCATTGTTAGGGAGGGCGAACGGGTTGTAGTAGGAGTTGATTGGGTGATTCCCGGGAGAAACAGATGCAGTGGTCCTAAGCGTAGTTGGTCGATAGGATTGTGCTATTGAGGTCAGCTTAGCGGCGTCCCTGGTCGCTATTGGCCGTGCTGAGGACGGGTATTGGTCATAGGCTGGCAATTTATATGATGGTGTATGAAGTGGAGCAGTGCCATATGATCCGTACAGCAGGCCGCCTGATCCAACTACTGGTCTCCAACCGCCTTTTGAAGGTGGTAAGTTCTGAAACACATATTTTTTAATTATAATATAATAGAATAAATCTTTGCTACATCAATTTTTCTAACAAAAAATATTTTAATCAATATAGCTCCTAATTTTCTTTTAAAGCTATCGCAATAGAGATATTTCGTTGTTTTATATTTTTAAGCTTTAGAAATATTAAAATTTAAATCTCAATTTAGAAGTATTCCTGTGTGTTTATCTAGTTATTTTTACTCC
The DNA here is from genome assembly GCA_033319125.1 of Parnassius glacialis. Classification (NCBI taxonomy): domain Eukaryota; kingdom Metazoa; phylum Arthropoda; class Insecta; order Lepidoptera; family Papilionidae; genus Parnassius; species Parnassius glacialis. The sequence goes on from JAVANC010000020.1 coordinate 37,348,058, forward strand.
TTTGTTTCCTTCTTTTTACACGACTACTCTCCAACGAAAACAATATTTTACTGGAGTACGTATTATATGACTTTATTATATTAATAAGATACATAATATTTTTTATATAAAAAATTATGTATTTTATTTATATTTCTTAGGATTAAATGTAATTAGGTATATTATAAAAGAAAGAATACACAAAAAAATAAAGTAACAAACTTAACTTTGATTAATGATTTCTTATATTTACGCGAACACTACACATTTAAATTAAACTAATTTTACGGATTTTATCGCGTATATTAACTTATTTTATATTCCCGACGTTTCGAACACTTTACAGCACCCATGGTCACGGGGGGGACTGAGGTGTATGACGTCCCAATGTCATAGTTAACCACGGCTACCTCCAGATTAAAAATTATTAATTTTTGTTCCGATCCACGCAGTATGAACTTACAGTATCATGAAGTCTTGCAGTAGTATGCTTGGGTTGGGATTTAATTTTATTAATTATGGGATCCCAAGCAGATGGTAGCACCCAGCCATCTTCTCTATTGAAATTAGGATGTTTCTTGATTTCAATAGCCTCGCGAATCATCCTTGGAAGGAATCGGTGTTCTTTAGCGAGGATTTGTGGTCTCGGGATCTAAAAACCCGTGTTAAAGAACACATAGCTGATGTGAAGAATAGACGCTCCGGGAAGTCTGCAGTCTGTGAACACGTACAGGATCGCCCCCGTCACTACATTAGATTTGATAGACCACAAATCCTCGCTAAAGAACACCGATTCCTTCCAAGGATGATTCGCGAGGCTATTGAAATCAAGAAACATCCTAATTTCAATAGAGAAGATGGCTGGGTGCTACCATCTGCTTGGGATCCCATAATTAATAAAATTAAATCCCAACCCAAGCATACAACTGCAAGACTTCATGATACTGTAAGTTCATACTGCGTGGATCGGAACAAAAATTAATAATTTTTAATCTGGAGGTAGCCGTGGTTAACTATGACATTGGGACGTAATACACCTCAGTCCCCCCCGTGACCATGTGTGCTGTAAAGTGCTGGAAACGTCGGGAATATAAAATAAGTTAATATACGCGATAAAATCCATAAAATTAGTTTTATTTAACTTTGATTAATTTAAACTATAAAGAACGTATGTTTGTCTGTTCCTCTTGGAAATGTGATTCTTATTTGAAATTTCTTACGAAATTCTTAAGAAATCTCAAATAAAATTTACGTGGTAGAGACATGCTGCAGCTATATTACTGGTATAGTTGTAGCACGAATGGGTCGGCTCGACCGGGGAAGGACCACGCTCTCACAGAGTACCAGCGTAAAATAGTAGCTTAATGCTGCTATGTTTCGTATGGTGATTGTAGAGAACCGGGGACCCGGGGGGTAATTTTAAACTTAAGTTCAAATATATAAATAATGATATACCGTTATTGCAATTTTTGAAAATACGAGTAAATAAGGCATCTACTTTTATTTCAAATTATCCCAAATTGAATGTAATTTATGGGCAACAACGTTTTTGCCTATCGATCAACCCGTACGTATGTGTGCGTGCGCAGTAAAATCAGTTAAAATAATGCATTACCACGCATTTTGAATTTTTAACATAAAGAGGACAGAATGATTGTGATAGTTTTAATAAATTTTTCTTCACCATTTGCCTATAAAATTACTTATTCTGAACCTTGTGTGCAAATTTGGCTGGTTTTTGCAAAATAACCCTGTATAGCCTACGAGTCTGACATTGTGGAGTGAAGACGAATACTACACTCGGCACTTCAAAAACCTTAAAACAGTTTAACGGTGGTAGAGCCACGCGGCAGTTTTTGCTGTTGCACGTATGGACCAACTCGAGCCGGGTTGGTACCACGACCTCACAGAATACCGGCGTGAAGTAGAGGTTTACTTCTGCGTTTCGATTGTCCCCATGGGCCGGTGGCCCAATTCCCTCCCCCCCCCCCCCATCAATATGGTAGCGGATTTACATCAAAGACTACCCCAGGAGGGCACCAACACCCCTGGAGAATCTCTCGCTGAGCATTCACGACCATGTTATTCCACTCCTGGACGTGGGTGCTCAGGCTGCCCCGGGTATTTTGGAGGGCCCCCCCTCCAAAATTTTCCGCTCAAAAACATAATTGCTCAGGGCAAACTGAACAATAATATCCAGGCAACCCCTACCACGCTATCCGTGAATTTCTGAAACATCAGGGGACTTCACTCAAACCTAAACGCCGTCCATTACCATCTCGAGACGGCGAAGCCGGCCTTGCTCTTTCTGACCGAGACGCAGGTGTCCTCTCCGGCTGAAACTTCGTATCACTCCTACCCGGGGCACAAATTGGAGCACTCCTTTGTGCCTCGGGCTGGAGTTTGCGTGTATGTCAGAGAGGACATCTGTTCTCGACGCCTCGGCAGTCTTGAAGGTTCGGACCTGTCCATCCTTTGGCTACGCGTAGACAGCGACGACCATCCGCGCGTCTATGGGTGCCTCTATAGGTTCCATAGCGGTATTGCCGAAACAGACCGACTCATCGACCACGTCCAAATTGCTACAGATTCCTTGCTACAACAGGTCCCATCCGCAGAGATTTTAACGCCCATCACGCTGAATGGCTCGATTCACATTTGACCGATCATTCGGGGAGATCTGTTTATGACTTTGCCTTGGCATATGGTCTGACACAATTGGTTACTTAGCCTACGCGGATTCCAGATGTGGAGGATCATACACCTTCCCTGTTGGACTTTCTGCTGACCTCTCATCCGGACGGATATCAGGTTTCTAGCGATGCCCCTCTCGACTCTTTGGACCATTGTCTGATCCGGAGTGTGGTGCCACTCACGCTACCCTCGCGGTTGCGTTCTGCAGGTTGCCGCCGTGTTTCGCATTACAGGTCGCCGGATTGGGACGGCATGCGGTCTTTCTTTGTATCGTACCCATGGGGTCGGGTTTGAATCTCCACGGATGATCCCAGCACCGTTGCTGACTCTGTCACTGATGTGGTGGAAATGGAACTGTTTATTCCATCATCTGTGGTACCCATCGGAGGCAGATCTCAAGCCTTGGTTTGGTCGCTCCTGTAAGACTACATTACGCAGTAAGCTGGAGTGTTATCACGCCTAGGGTGCGGCTTCGGCGACTCGGGATGTAAACACCAGCATACTTAAAAAGAAGTATAACTACGCCTCCAGGTCCTTCAAAAGAGTTATTGCCAAGGCAAAGTGCACATAGGCAGAATTGGCGAGAAACTAGTTCGCATTCCTTCGGGAACCCGTGCGTTCTGGTCTCTCGCCAAGTCTGTCCAAGGAAATTTCTGTAAGCCATCAATACTATCTCTGCACATGGAGGACGACTCACTGGCCCAAGCCGCAAAAGACAAAGCCTACCTTTTAGGCTTCCTTTTTGCGTCCAACTCGACTCTTGATGACGGGGGGAAAACACCGTCGACCATCCCGCGGTGTGAGTGCTCCGTGCCGGATGTGCGGTTCTCACAGCGCTCGGTTCGCAAAGCACTCCTCTCCCTGGACATCCATAAGTCGAGAGGGCCTGACGGAATCCCCTCAATTGTGCTGAGGACGTGTGCTCCGGAGTTGGCACCGGTCCTAACGCGTCTTTTCCGGTACTCCTACTCCCTAGGGGTAGTCCCGAAATCATGGAAGACAGCTTTTGTTCACCCGATCTCTAAAAAAGGCGACTGCTCAGACCCGTCCAACGACAGGCCTATCGTCATCCCCTCCTTGTTCTCCAAAATAATGGAATCCATTATTAACTGCCAGCTCATTCGGTACCTTGAGGAACACCAGCTGATTAGTGACCACCAATACGGTTTTCGTCGCAGTCGATCAGCTGGTGATCTTCAGGTCTACCTGACTCATAGATGGGCGGAGGCAGTAGAGTCCAAGGGGGAGGCGTTGACCGTTAGTTTGGACATTGCGAAGGCCTTCGATCAGGTTTGGCACAAAGCGCTTCTTTGGAAGCTGCCTTCCTATGGGCATCCCGAGGAATTGTGTAATTGGATTACCAGCTTCCTTGCATATCGGAGCATCAAGATCGTTGTAGACAGTACATGCTCTGACTACAAGTTTACTAACGCTGGTGTTCCACAAGGCTGTGTGCTATCACCAACGCTGTTTCTTCTGCATATCAATGATATGTTGTTAACTGGTAATGTTCATTGCTATGCGGATGACAGCACTGGTGATGCTTTATACACCGGCCGTGTCAACATTTCTCGGGAAAACGTCGCCGAGTACCGGTACAAACTTGTGTCTGAAGTCGAGTCTTTGCTAAACAAAGTCTCGCATTGGGGGCGACTAAATCTAGTCAAGTTTAATCCTCAGAAGACACAAGTTTGCGCGTTTACCGCTAAAAAGAACCCCTTTGTCGTATCTCCTCAGTTCCAAGGCACTCCCCTTCTTGTTTCAGCCAGTATTGTAATCCTCGGAGTCGACATATCGAGTGACGTGCAGTTTCGTGTTCACTTGGAAAAGATGGCCTAATTGGCCTCTAAAAGCTTGGCGTGCGCAGCAGAGCGATTGCCAATTCATTGGCAATGCGAAGAGATGTTGCATCCCTTTGCATTTTCTTTCGCATTTACCACGGGGAGTGCTCCGAGGAATTGTTCGGATTAATCCCAGCCGCCAAATTTCACAACCGCACATCGCGGCACTACTCCCGATACCATCCACACCATCTGGATGATTGGCGGTCCACCACAGTGCGATTTAGAAGATTTTTTTTTATAGGATGAGGGTGACAAACGAGCACACAGTCCACCTGATGGTAAGTGGTTGCTGCGGCCCATAGACATCTACATCTATCCCCGTTTGCGAATCAAAATGCAGATGCGTTGTCACCCGTGAGGACTAAGATGGAATGCCTCATTTCCTGTAAAAAAGGCCTCCGGCCACCTGCACTCACCAATCGAAACGCAGAAGTAAACCTCTACTTCACGCTGGTATTCTGTGAGGTCGTGGTACCACCCCGGTTCGAGCCGGCCCATCCGTGCGACAGCAAAAGCTGCCGCGTGGCTCTACCACTGTTTTCTTCCTCGCACAACTTCCTTGTGGAATCGATTACCATCAGCGATTTTTCCGGACAGATACGACTTAGGGACCTTCAAGAAAAGAGCCTACTCTTTTTTAAAAGGCCGGCAACGCATCTGCAATTCCCCTGGTTCTCCTGGTGTTGCAGTTGTTCATGGGCGGCGGTAGTCACTTACCATCAGGTGAGCCGCATGCTCGTTTGCCCCCTCTCCTATAAAAAAAAAGTTATAAAAAGCGATAAATGAACTTCCTTATATGTATATATTTTTTATTACCTTGTATTATTTTATAAAATACTCGTATGTTTTATAAAATAAAAAAAAGATTTACCCGTAAGCCGTGGTCGCCTTATAATTGGTAAAACAAACTTTGGCCATAAAAATAATCTCACAATTGAAAAAGTTTTTTTTTCTGAATTCAATTTTGGAATGCATTTATACGTACTGATGTGATGTGAGAAATTTCAACCCATTTCCATTCCACATGTTATTATTTGTCACTGTGTTTTTAAAACACATTGTGGAGTGGGGCGTTAAAGGAAATAGAATTGCACAGTTAAAACGGAAAGTATTATAGCGAGAAGATTCCCTCTAGGACCCTGTCGCGAATGATTTTACAATAACTAAAGTAAGGTTTTTACCGTCGACACAAACCTAAAATACTTATTGCAACTTAAAAGAATCAATAAAAATGCTTTTTGTTGTGATACTTTGGTGGCACACAAAATTGTGCTCTTTACAGATGGTTTTCCTAAATCTTCGATGAGCACACTACAAGGAGTAAAATTCGTCACAATTCATAAATGCAACGCAGTTCGTTGGAAAATGCAGTTGCGATAGTGCGTAATTCCATTTGTTCGTGACAGGCGGGAAAAGAAATTTTTAATTGAATATAATTATTTTTAATGAATCGCTTAGACTTCGATCAATATGTGCATATAATGATTATTGTTATTACTCTGTTTCTTTAAAAGTAATATTTAAATATATATCAGTACCTATGGCCATACTTAGTTTATATATCAGAGTATAGTGTACTTTTCTTTGATGATCGTAAATAAATAAAATATATTGGTAACTGCAGTATATGTGCTTATTTTTTGATAATAATTTCCTAGTTTTAAAACTGAAATATTTACCCCTTGAGCCATGGAGCGACGATGATGCTTTTGACATCCCGCACTCAGCAGCAGCAGATGAAGAGTCGCCGCAGTCAACCATTGCCGAAGACCTGTAACGAGAAAAGAAATGTCTAAAATATTTGTTAATTTTTTAAAAGAATTAAAACCTCTGTTCATGAGGTGTCCCTCAGACATGTAGGTTTCCACACGATATTTTTGGGCACGTGGTGATTTAGCACTTAAAATTGCAAATTACAATTATTTCATTGGTGCCGACGGGGATCGAACCCAGGTTGCTCGTGTGCTATAAAATGTACAACGAATGCCAAACAAAATTCAAATGAATCGTTTTCAAAATTGCGGTATTTTCATGCGTAAGTTAATGACGAGAGCGTGAGTGTTTAGTTGTAGCTCACATAAAGTTGATCACTTATTTAACTTTTCACAGTTGCTGACTGTCCCAGTTACTAGAGTGACAATATATTTTTTGTTTTTATTTTACGCAAACACAAATAATATTCGATGATTTAAATCATTAGTACACGACAACAAAGTCTGTTAGTAATTCTTATCAATATAATTATATATGTAGCTAGAGAAAAAACTTAGAGCGAGAGTAAACGTGGCCTAATACTGCAAAAAAAATGTGCGAATATTAAAATTAAATTTAAAAATAAATAAAAACTAACTTTTGAAATAATTTTCACAAAATAGCTTCTGAAATCGGTGCTAAGAACCGTTACCGTTACAGCCTATTAAAATCTTTATGAGGGAACCTTGCCATATTTGCCACGCTTGGCAAACGGGTTGTCAATCACATTTTTTTATTACTTTGAGTTGTTATCAGGAAGATGCTGCTGCCAGTCTCCCGTTTCATTTTCCCTCTGTCGCCTGTTACGACAATCTGAGACGATATGGGGTAGTGGATATTAGATATGTGAGATAGGAAGTACTGCTGTACAATGTATTTCTTCGTCTTTTATATTATGGCTTCTCTTGATAGAATTCTGCCAGTGTCAAGTCAGTCTATACAATGTAATAGTCCCATATTAAGGACATATTATAAGTAAGGTAAAGTAAGTAAGTAAAGTAAGGTAAAAGTGTAAGGTCTATGAAACAAAAGCAATAATAATATATAGAAGGTCTCTAAGAAGCATAAAAAATTTAAAATAATAGCCAAATAATAATCAAATAAAATAATAATCAAATATGTGGAACGTATCAAATATGTAAAAGCATTATTTTTATAGAATAAAAGTGACAAACGAGCACATAGTCCACCTGATTTTAAGTGGATGCTGTGGCCCATAGACATCTATAATTATCCTCAATTAAGAATTAAAATGCAGATGCGTTGTTACCCCTGAGGATTAACATGGAATGCTTCGTTTCCAGTAAAAGGTTACTGGGTTCTCTACACCCACCGTACGAAACACAGCAGCTGCTATTGTACGCTGGTATTCTGTGAGAGCGTGGTCCTTCCCCGGTCGAGCCGACTCATTCGTGCTACAACTATACTATGTAATATAGCTGCAGCGTGACTCTACCACGTTTAAAATATAACTTCTTACACTCACGATATATTTTCATCAATAATAGTCATTGCAGTCAATTGCTTTATAAGCACTCTACCTCAGTAATTGACTTGTCAACACAATCACAACAATCTCTTTTTATAATGATAAATTCAATTGATGAATTAAAGAAAAGTATTGTTAGCTCTTACTTTTTATAATGATATTTTAAATACACATAAAAAACTGCATTCTGGGAATCTTGATAGATTTTTTTATTTATTTTTAAGGACATTTTCGTTTCAGTCATCAGCCTGTATTATTCCACTGTTGGATATCTCTCACTCATGCAGTCGCAGTATTAGTTAACAGTCGTGGCGCACCTTTAACTCAAATTAAAATAGAAAATAAAATGTATGATCTACCGTATGTAGTGATGATGTAAGAATATTCACTACCCTCTCCTCTACGTCCCATGAGTGTCGTAGTAGGTGATAGGGGGAAACAAACCAGGAGATGGGAACAGTGCCTTCGTAATAACAATTAGAAAATAGGAAACTGTGATTGACAACCCGCTGAAACAAGTACCCTTTTCTACCGACTTCAAAAAGAAGGAGGTACTCAATTCGACTGTATGTTTTTTTTATGTGTGTTACCTCATAACTTTTTTCTGAGTGAACCGATTTCAATGATTCTTTTTTTATTTGAAAGCTGATGCTTCTCATGTGACCCCATATAAATTTGATCAAGGTCTGACCAACAGTTTTTGAGTTCATCATCATCATCATTACAGCCCTTCACAAGTCCACTGCTGAACATAGGCCTCCCCCAAAGAATGCCACATAGCACGGTCCTGAGCCACCTGCATCCATCGACTTCCTGCATGTCTTACCAGGTCGTCACTCCATCTCGTGGGGGGACGCCCTACACTTCGCCTACCGGTACGAGGCTGCCACTCGAGAACCTTTCTTCCCCATCGGTTGTCGGTTCTTCGAGCTATATGGCCGGCCCACTGCCACTTCAGCTTACTAATCCGTTGGGCTATGTCGGTTACTCTGGTTCTACTGCGGATATCCTCATTCCTAAGTTTATCACGCAGAGAAACTCCGAGCATAGCCCTCTCCATAGCTCGCTGAGCGACCTTGAGCTTCCTCATACGGTTTTTGAGTTATTATTAATAATTTATATTGGAGTCGGTTGCACAAAATTTTTAATTTTAATTTATTACATTTGCATCAGCAATTTGATTCTTTATCCAGGATTGGTATAGTTGTCTAAGAGTCAAAGCATCCGCCCTCCATCAAGTAGACTGGGTGAGAGTGTATGTTCAATTGTCAGCCTTGTATAAAAATATTCATTAAAACAATTCTTTATGAATAAAAGGATCCTACTGTTTCATCAATGCATGTAATTATTCGCAGTATCAGGGATATTAAAGTTCCACGTATAATGTACGTACGCAACTTCTGTGGAATTAGGCGTTATTAGTTGTCAATTACAGTTTGTACCATTCCTTGTATGTGAAAGTGAAATTTAACTGTTGTCACTACATAATAACAGAGTTCGTGGGAAGCCAAAAACAATTGCCAGTGTGTTGTTTTGTGTCACTGTGTATACCCGAATGTTAGATTGAATTGCTCTTATATATACTCTTGTTGTTGGTATTATGTTGTGGATGACTATTGTTGGCCTGTTAATTAACACTCGGTGTTGTTGGTAAGAAAAGATTTCTTTAAAAAAACTTCTTTTAAAAAAACACGATACGTGGATGTATCGTGGAGGCAATTTACAAACATAAATTGCACAAAGACAAATACCCAGACCTATAACAATTATTTGTAAAATAATTGCAATAGGGTCTACTATAGAATCATCATTTAAAAATTCTACAAGTTAAAATTAAAAATCTTGTACAACCGACTTCAATATACATTATTAACAATAACTCAAAAACTATTGGTCAGACATTGATCAAATTTATATGGGACCACATGAGAAACACCAGCTTTCAAATAGAAAAAGAATCATCGAAATCGGTTCACCCATATTAAAGTTATGAGGTAACACACATAAAAAAACATACAGTCGAATTGAGTACCTCCTCCTTTTTAAAGTATTTCTATTATCCAGCTGATGGTAATTAGCTGCTTTACCCATTTACATTTTCAAACAAAGAGGGTTCTTAAAAGTTAGAAAACTATTCAGTTTTCGGTACTCATGCACCGATTCCTTATGGACTAAATATAAAATAATATTGATGTCAATCTGTGTATTTTTTCCTCATTGCGTTTTGCCGGCACAACCGTCTATGTAATATTCAAAATTCCGATTGAGTTGAACTATACGGCAAGCCCAATTATGTGTGTTAAATTTCTGGGGACATCGGCAAAGCAAGTGTTCTACGTGGCGCGGCTGACTTTTTGCTACTGCTGTATATCTTTATATATAAAAAGTACGTGTCACGTTGTTTGTCCGCGATATACTCCTAAACTACTGAACTGATTTCAATGAAATTTTTGGTCAATGTGCAGTTTGGTAAAAGATAGGATAGCTTACATCTCAATTTATAGTCGCAATACAATATTATTTTATTGCAAATTATTTGTATATTATTTGACAGTCACAATTATCTGGAGCTACCAAACGATTCTGTCAGACAGATGACGATATCTGTTGACTATATTGAGTAAATATTCAATAGATGGCGCTATGATAAAAATACAAACGTTTAATATAAGCTACAATTTAGTAGTATAACCACCACGTGTTGCTATAAGTATTCAACAGATGGAACCGATTTCAATGAAATTTTGCAGACTGTGTGCAGTTTAGTCCAACTTGAGAGATAGGATAGTGTTTATCCTGGTAAGTGACCCTGAATTTTTTTATTGCTAATTTCAGGAGTTTTTGGGAAAGCAAATGGTCGTCCGGAAGGGGCAGAACAACGTCTGCCTGGTCAGCTAGTATTATATTATAATATAAAATAAGTACAGGCTGTGAGGCTTTCCATCTTAGCACTCAGGTTTGATAACGCATCTGTAGCTTTCTTTGTATAAAATTGGCTGCAGGTGGTAAATGGACTACAGTAGCCACATACCAGGTGGATTGTAAGTTTGTTTGTGACTTCAGTTTTAAGAAAAAAAATGTATGCGTCAAACGATGCATAGAAAGAGAGCATTAAAACGTTAGAAAAGAAAAAAAAACATTAAAATGTCCGACTGAACATTCTAATGTTTTTGGATTCAGTGCGCGGCAGACTTCTGGATTAAACATCTGAGTGATCATGAGAGGTTGATGTACAAATTAGTACGTGGGGCTGCGCCAGTGTGTTTCGGCGGATTTCACATGTCCTAAAAATATTTAATTTCCCAGACATGCAGGTTTCACTGCCATAATTTTCTTCATCTCCGAGTACGTATTGAATCAGCACTTCAAATTGCTATCACCAAAGCCGACGTGGAACGAATCCGGGTTGCTCGCGTACTGTGAAACTTACGACAAATAAAGCCCTACAATCATATTTCTAGCTTTTTGTACTTCCTGATTAACAAGATGATATGTTAAACTTCTTTTGAATGAAAAAATAAGACCAGTGCCCAACTGAATAATAAAAGTTATCTTCCACAAGACAATCGCTGAACATAAATCTAAACCATAGACCGAGTAATACCATAAAACACGGTGCTAAACCACTTACACCCGTCGACTTCCTGAATGTCTTACCAGGTCGTCACTCTACCTAGTGGAGGCAGCTACTTCAAAACCTCTCTTTCTATTTTTTATAGAATAAAAGTGACAAGCGAGCACACAGTCCACCAGATGGTAAGTGGTTGCTGTGGCTATCCTCGATTACGAATCAAGATGCAGATGCATTGTCAGCCGTGAGCACTGAGATGGAATGCCTCGTTTCCAGTAAAAAGGGTTTTCGGTTCTCTACACTCACCATACAAAACACAGCAGCCTTAAGCTAATATTTTACGCTGGTATTCTGTGAGAGCGTGGTCCTGCCCCGCTCGAGCCGACCCATTCTTGCTACAACTATACAACTAAGATAGCTGCAGCATGGCTCTACCACGTATTTTTCTATTAATTGTCGGTTTTTCGAGCTGTATGCTCATTATCATTTCACCTTACTGATCCGTTTGACTTAATTAAAGTATAGGTAATTCGTGGATTACGAAAGAGTTTAAATTCAAATTAGAAAATGAGTTTTTTAGAAAATTACCTTAATTAAATCAGCCATTCACAAAAATTATAGTCGTGCATACGAGTGTGCATGTGGAAGTTAATAAATATAAAAAATGTCGGCCGGGCGGGTTTCTCGTATTTGGAGCGTGTCAGAGTGCCGGCTGACCGAGACCGTTCAATGTAGTCTTTTCCCACGATTGCTCGCAGTTTAACATTTATTCGATTATGACTTGGTATGACCACAATGTATTTTTTATAGTCTTATTAAAAAAAATTAAATAACAAACACTCGCACTCTTGTTTTTTTTTTACTTATTATAAGCCAGTGCTTGACCACAATCCCACCTGGTAGTAAGTGGTGATGCAGCCTTAGATGGTAAATCGCACTGTCCTATCGTAACAAAAGTCTATTCACTCTTGCCTTGAAGACGCCTAGATTGTATTCGGACGGAAAGATAGACGCCGGCAAATTATTCCACTCCTTTGCTGTACCCATTACAATGTCTGTTGTGAGTAAGCACTACTTACATTACTCGATGCTGGGAATCCTATTCTACACTGGAGTCTCTTTTACCAATTTCTGTCGCGCTGTACGTACATCGCTGTGTTCCGGTCGAGAGTATAGTTATAGGCTGTAAAGAATAACCACTTATTCCTCAGAGGTTTCAACGCATCTGTAACCTTCTCTGTACGAAGTCGCTTGCCGGTATCTATGGGTAGCTAACAGTACAAATAGAAAATATTGTAAAGCCTACACAGACTCCATAGTCATAATAATATGACCAAGTATCGCATTCTTTCAATTTAAGTTAGTTACCACGCTACCGCTACTTACGCTACCAAGCTATTTCTAATTTGTTGTGTTGTTAATTTGTGTAATATACATGATGGTAAGCCGTTATTTAAAAAAAGGTCCCGCTGCGTTTCTTGCTGGTTCATCCCAGGACAGAGGTTTTTTTTTCGAACCAGTGGTAATGAAACAAAAGAGTGATTTTCATTAAGTATTATTTATAATCTATATTGAATAAAAAACGTTATGTTTCTGTTTCTGTTTCTAGTGAGACTATTGACTCAAAACCTGTAATCGGACGGACACACAAGTTATTATTTTTCATTTATAATAAATTACGTAGTTGGCCATTGGTTAGAGTCTAAATTTAGGTAGGTACTAAATATATATATTTTATATATAATTTAATTACTTAACATTAAAATATGCTATATTTATTACCATAATCTACACTGGCAGATAGCTGATGTTATAAGGAGTAACTTAGGCTATAGGCTACTTATATTTTAGAAAAAGAATTAGGGTTTGACGCAACATAATTAAAACCCTAAATTACACGCGGGCGAAGTCGCGGGGAACAGCTAGTAAAAAAATATGTATGCAGTTCACACGTGGTTTTTTATAGGATAGGGTGACAAACGAGCACACGGTCCACCTGATGGTAAGTGGTTGCTGTGGCCCATAGATATCTACATCTATCCTCTATTACAAATCAAAATGTAGATGCGTTGTCAGCCGTGAGGACTAAGATGGAATGTCTCATTTCCAGTAAAAAGGGCCTGCGGCCACCTGCACTCACCAAGCGAAACGCAGAGGTAAACCTCTACTTCACGCTGGTTTTCTGTGAGGTCGAGGTACCACACCTGTTCGAGGCGGCCCATCCGTGCGACAGCAAAAGCTGCCGCGTGGCTCTACCACTGTTTGATATATATAGGGGTGGGTCACCCTTATCATTTAGGGGTTTGAAAAATAGATATTGGCCGATTCTCAGACCTACCCGATATGCACACAAAATTTCATATGAATCGGTTGAGCCGTTTCGGAGGAGTTTGGTAACAAACACCGCGACACGAGAATTTTATATATTAGATAGATAATAGGAAACACTGTACTTTATTCTATCTCATTCTCTTGCAGGCTAAATCCTATAGATGTATATGTTTGTCTCTTTTTTGTGTCACTTTTTCGTTTCACCAAGTTTCAAATCAACGATTCTAAAGAAGTTTTCACTTCCAAAAAAAACTATAACTTGATACTCATTAAATTATCTTAATAGTCCTACACAACGCGTTATAGTGCCTAAAACGCTGCCTGCGTTACCTCGCCAAATACTTAGCCCTGTAACAAGAAAATATCCAAAAAATAATCATAACAAAATCAACCAAAATTTAACAATTACAATTAAGTAATTAGTAATTACTATCTCTAAAGAAACAACAACAATTTGCTTCAGCGAATGAAACAGATTTATATATTCGTTCAAGTTCGATTGTTCCGCGATAGCTTATTTAAAACTGGTAACATTTTACAGACTTATGCACATAAAATTTTGCATCCACTGCACTCCTCTACCTCACAGTAACTGGGTACAGTATATTTATACGTAGGTACAATATGTTTAAGTGATGCGTAAGTAGCAATGTTTTGTTCTTGTGCGAGGCTGCATCAATTTATTCCTTCGAAATTATCCCGTACCGTACATCAAATGTATAGGAGAGTGGTTTAGGTGGGAATGGGATGGATAGATGTTCATTATTTGTGATTCTGTATTATATAATTATCTTGGCCCGAAAAAACTTCCATAAAAATTCGGTTAAGCGGACATCATCTTCCGTTAACGAAATCAGCGTGGGAATGTTTTCTTATAAATTAATTTATTTTTAAAATGATTAGTTATTCCTTAGGCTAGTATTCGAATTAGGGATCCAAGATTTATTAGGCTGTTGTCGCTCCCATAACTGTATGAATGTGGTAGAATAATAAGAAGAAAACTAAATATAAGCATTTTGGGTAAAAAAAATAACAAAACCTCGCCATAGTCAACATGAATAGAAACGGTCGCACAATCTTTATTACATTATAAATTTAGGCGATAATTTTCCATTAGAAATTAAAGTCAAGGTGGAAAATATATCGAATCAAACGTGCCGAACAATTGTATGGACGATATCACTTTCTAGCAGTTACGTGTGTATTGCGATTAGTTTCGTACGAGACGTCACGTTCCACCATGTTCGATTCTATGGTGACCACACCTGACGTGAATTGGAATCGAAGTACTAATACGGATCCGCTTATTACGAAAGTTGCTTAATAAATAGTCATTAAAATACCGATTATATCAAATGGTTTTACTTTTCTTTGGTCCGATAAATAGTGTACTACGTTTTTATTAGAAACAAGTCTAACTTCATCCTGTTACAATTTTGTTACATACTTAAGAGCTCTCAAATCACATTAATAATTATTAATTCAAATTCTAGAAGAAAAAACGTTAGAATATGATGATATTTTCCCATAATCTGCATGTATAAATGACACTGGTATATACTCTTCGTGATTGTTTTATTGCAATTGTTAACCGACTTGAAAAAGGAGGAGGTACTTAATTACTTACTTTTGTAAATTTCAAAGGGCATATAATTATACAAGTTAAAAATTTAACTCATGTAAAAGGTGATGGAAAGAGAATAATGTAGATACAAAAGAGACAGATAGAATAAAATAGCTGAATGATGTGCAAGAATATAGATAATTGTATTATTTTTATAGAGAGAAAGGAATATATCTATTAATACATAATCTCTCACGCACGTTACCCAGACGGATAGGCAGAGACTACTGACTTCCGTTTGGCACAATTCTTACACATCTCTCGCGCTTCTTTTGCATCCATATAACTAGAATATATTACGTGTAATGGCGAAAAGTATTTCATTCCGACTTACAAAACAATGGAACGACCCATACAACACCTTCCAATGCTAGGCTTCACCATAATGACAATTAGCTCACTTGAGGGCTAATGACTACCACAGCCGATGGATACAAACTTTAGACAATAATTTGAATTTAAAAATTTTGTATTATGTTCTCAACTGCGCAGGACGAAGCCTGATCAACAGGACAGGACTATGGTGAATATAGCCCGAGTATATACGTGAGCACAGATGCACTCTATATTCCCTCTCTCTCATAGTGAAACGGCAATTCAACAGGAGCACGGAGAGATCAGGCACAGGACCAACTGTTTTATTTGCGGATAATGATTTTTTGGCCTGACACGGGACCTCATGACCAGCACTCGTGTTTTCGATCACTGGACCAACGAGGTAATCAGTGTGCGTATTTGCACAAATGTTGGTTTTGGCTGGCATCGAACCAAGAAACAGAAGGTATGTACTCTAACCAGCCTAAGCAGCTAGGTAAAACCAGCATTTATCATCACTACATAGCAGAAATGTAACATTATATTTGTACAATTATTTGCAAAAATGTTGGTTTTGGCTGGCATTCGAACCAAGAAACAGAAGGTATGTACTCTAACCAGCCTAAGCAGCTAGGAATAATCATCACCACATAGCAGAAATGTAACATTATATTTGTACAATTCTTTGCAAAAATGTTGGTTTTGGCTGGCATTCGAACCAAGAAACAGAAGGTATGTACTCTAACCAGCCTAAGCAGCTAGGAATAAACATCACCACATAGCAGAAATGTAACATTATATTTGTACAATTCTTTGCAAAAATGTTGGTTTTGGCTGGCATTCGAACCAAGAAACAGAAGGTATGTACTCTAACCAGCCTAAGCAGCTAGGTATAATCATCACCACATAGCAGAAATGTAACATTATATTTGTACAATTCTTTGCATAAATGTTGGTTTTGGCTGGCATTCGAACCAAGAAACAGAAGGTATGTACTCTAACCAGCCTAAGCAGCTAGGTATAATCATCACCACATAGCAGAAATGTAACATTATATTTGTACAATTCTTTGCAAAAATGTTGGTTTTGGCTGGCATTCGAACCAAGAAACAGAAGGTATGTACTCTAACCAGCCTAAGCAGCTAGGAATAATCATCACCACATAGCAGAAATGTAACATTATATTTGTACAATTCTTTGCAAAAATGTTGGTTTTGGCTGGCATTCGAACCAAGAAACAGAAGGTATGTACTCTAACCAGCCTAAGCAGCTAGGTATAATCATCACCACATAGCAGAAATGTAACATTATATTTGTACAATTGTTTGCACATATGTTGGTTTTGGCTGGCATCGAACCAAGAAACAGAAGGTATGCACTCTAATCAGCATAAGCAGCTAGGTAAAGCCAGCATTAATCATCACCACTTAGCTGAAATGTAACATTATATCTTTGTCAACGATGTTCACTTTCACTAACACATTATACGTGATATGTCAACCAAATAATGTATCACATTATGAAATTAACAGCCATCATAAAAGTAAACCTTAGAAGGCGTTACACTGGCTCATAAGTCTGTGACGCTACAAAGAAAGCGATTACGTAACAAGGGTTACAGAGAAAATGAAGCAATGTTGCAACAACACATGTAAGAATTTAACTGAAATTGTTATGCATACATTTATTTAAAATTATAGCCTATTTACGCCCTAGTGTTGTGCACAGGCCTCCCCTCGTTTCAGAGGGTTTTAGGCAAAGGAATTGTCCGCTGCCCCAATGCGTGTTGGCGAACTTCACATGTCTTCGGATTTTTCTCCTTATTTCTCAAACATGCAGGTTTCCTCACGATGTTTTCCTTCACCGCCGAGCACATGATAAGTCAGCACAATCAAATTGGAATTAACAATTTCATTTGTGCCGGGGTTGCTCGCGTATTGTGAAATTTACAGCGAGCGCTAACCATCTGAGCTACCTGATTTACAATAGCTAATAAACTAAAACTAAAATGATCATATGGTCCTGCTCCCCGCGGTATAGTGCCGAAAACACTGAATGGCTATATTTATAATATTTGCGCGCGAAAAGAACCAGCCCTTACCAGCCGCAAGGACAAGTCGCAGATTCTGATCCTTTAGGAACTTAATCGTATGAGAACCCACGGGCCGATAGTCTTTACAGCAATGTCACAAATATGTAGTCATCTCTCAGACACTTATACTTTACGCCATATAGTCATTAACTGAAAACTCCAATTAAAAATAAAATAATTATTCCGGTGCAGGAAATTTTTCCCGTTATTTTAAATAAAAGAAATAAATATGCCCCCGTATATAAAGTTTGAAACATCTCAACCCAACAACAATACCATTATATGGGGGGGGGGGGGGGGGTCGTAGTTGTAAATTCTAGTTGTCTAGTCTAGTCGTATTTCAGGTGTTGCAAACCATAGGCAAAGATTTAGTATCTTTACTAGAAATTTATATCCTGAAATGGGTGTTGAACGGAGGGTGTGCACGATGTAAATAAAAACAGACAAGTAAATGGTGAATTTTTTACTATGTATGAAGAATTGAGATTATATCCTAGAAAATTCTTTGGGTACATTCGAATGGCCGCGTTTACATTTGATTGTATATATAAAATCATTAAAAAAAATTGAAGACGCGCTAATGCCGAGCGATAAGACCGAACTGGTTTGATACCCCCGCACCCGCACATTGGATCGCTTGCTGACTAGGCTCGTAGTGTAGCCAAAACGCGCGGATAGGAACGTTTGAAAACTACGCGCGCTATCTCGCCCATGCCCGTCGCGCTAGGCGCCCGCCTGAGCCTGTCCAGAAAGCGCGTTTTACGCGCGTATCCACTCGCGCGTAGGCACTCGCGCGTTCTCGAGATACTAGAGCTACATACATGCCGTCCAGATGCTCTCGCGCGTTACCTCACACGCGCGTAAAACGCTTGCAATGAGCGGGACTCTCGACTCGCTCGTTTTACGCGCGTGCGCCGCGCGAGTCGAGATACTCCGGCGCCATTGCTGCGTCCAGTACTACGCGCGTGTCCGTGGCGAGTGGACGTATTTGGTTCAAAATGGAGCGTGATAACTTTGACACGGAACTTTTTATTGACGAAATTGAGAAAAGGGTAGCTATATGGGATATGGAATCATCAGATTATTCTAATAGAATCATTAAACGTAGGAACTGGGAAGAAATAGTAGAAATTTTTTGTGAAGCTGGTGATTCCGAGGAGAAAAAAAAAACTTTAGGTAAGTAAATAATATTTTATTAAATAATAATATTCCTTGCACATATTTTACATTAATAAACTATATCATTTTATCTTGCCAAGGGAGTTTGTCTTCGTTAACAAAATAATCAGCAAATCTATCTCTTGTATTCAATGATCTCGCATTAGGCCTCACTGCCTCAGTGTTCAAATTAATCAGAGATGTTTCGTAAAGAGTGTGATCATACCTGTAGCCATCCCTTAACCTTACGTAGTTATGGAGAACACAACAAGCCTTAATGATATTTTCTGCAAATTCTATGTCTACATTCAACGGTCTATGAAATATTCTCCATTTATTTACTAAGATGCCAAAGCAACATTCAATGTAACGCCGGGCTCTGGATAAGCGATAGTTGAAAATTCTTTTTTTAGTTGTTAGAGATTTACCGCAATAAGGGCGCATTATATTTTCAGACAGACTAAACGCCTCATCTCCTACTATGACATGAGGTAAGGGGGTTGTATCTGTTTGCGATATTGGCTTTGGATCTGGGATATCTAAAGTTTTCTCGACAAGTTTTTTATATAAAATAGAGTCTCTAAAAATTGTGGAGTCATTACTTTTTCCATATGCGCCTATGTCCACTGCAATAAAACAATAATTTGCATCGCATACGGCCAACAAAACAGTTGAAAAGTAACTCTTATAGTTATAAAAAAGAGATCCAGAATCATTAGGTTTTATAATACGGATGTGCTTGCCGTCAATGGCGCCGATGCAATTTGGAAAATTTGTGTATTTTTGAAATTGTTTCGAAATTTCTTTCCATTCAGCCTTCGTTGGTTCTCTCATTACTATATTTTGCAGTTTGTTCCATATGACGTAACAGGTTTTCTGTACTATTTCGATAACTGTAGACTTTCCTAATCTGTAGGCATAATGCAGGTCCGCAAAATAACATCCTGTAGCCAAATATCTGAAAAGAAAGTTACATAAGAATTATTATTTTATTCTAATCTTTTTATTGTTTACAGGTACTTTATTGCAGAAGAAGTGGAAAGGGTTGCGTGATGGCTTTGTAAGAGAAATGAAGAAGAAGAAAACCACACCGTCTGGATCAGGAGCCTCCGGCAAAGCCAAATATATTTATTTTGAACGTTTGATGTTCCTCGAAAGATCGACACGGAATAAAAGAACTGAGAGCAACATCAACACCGCGTCTATTGCAGCTGAAGAACAAGAGTTTTCGGGCGATGGGGAAGATGTAATGAGACCTCCACGTAGTCAGGCGAAAAAGAAGAAAAACCTAAATGCGGCCGACGAAGAATTTCTCTCCATCATAAAAACAAATTTAGCATCTGGAAATCAGCCACAGACATCAAACCAAATGGAGTCAGATGATGACAAACTATTTTGTTTGTCCTTACACAAAGAGCTTCTTAAAGTACCAGAGGAAAACAGACTTCAAACAAAAATTGAATTAATGAAAGTACTTCAAGCTCAACAAGCTCTGTGTCTTAAACCTGCAGCTGCTCGTTCCGACTACCAACCTTCGACACAATGTCATTACCAAACAGGAATGACACAACGTGGACAGACAGATTATTTTGGAGAAACAGGATATACCGCAACAGACCCTTCAACATCTTCGTTTCCACCTGCAACCTTTTCGACTTACAATCGAGGTTATTGCACTGCGTCACGACCACCAAAGACGTCTAGCTACAAAAACCCATCACCGGCATCTACACAAGATTCCAATGAATCTGAATTAATGGAACTATACGATAATTAAATTAAATGTTAAGTACCTACCTATATTATATAAGAATGATTCCTAATTTTTGTTAATTTTGTTCAAATTCTTTATTTTTGTTAATTGGGTCTTAGTTTATAATTACTAAAGCAATAAAAAATATTACCTCAAAGTAATCACGAGTTTTTCTTCTGCAGAAACAGTATCCCGTACCA
The DNA here is from genome assembly GCA_033319125.1 of Parnassius glacialis. Taxonomy (NCBI): domain Eukaryota; kingdom Metazoa; phylum Arthropoda; class Insecta; order Lepidoptera; family Papilionidae; genus Parnassius; species Parnassius glacialis. The sequence continues at coordinate 37,368,860 of JAVANC010000020.1, forward strand.
CATAATTTTGACATGGAGTCAAATCTTCTTTGATAATTTCTAGTAAATCATCAAACGATGCTACTGACATCCGAAAGTAGTTGAAAAACTTTTCACTATATTCTCTGAGTTTTGGGTATAAAGTTATATACATACTATGCGTCATTCTGTCACGTAGAATGGGATGCACGTTAAATCGTCGACTTTCTCTTCGTTTACAACGTCTCCATCGACGGTATGCAAGCCACAACACAACCGCTGTAGCCGAGTCCATGTTTATAACTGACCAAATCCGTCTCATCTCATGCGCGCGTAAGAACGCGCGTGATTTCGCCGCATCTGGACGCAATACAAATCAAAACGCGCGAGTGGACGCGCGCGTAAATCGCGCTTTCTGGACAGGCTCTTAGTCACTACACTATGGACGCAAACAGCGGTTTTAGAGCCTGTCCAGAAAGCGCGATTTACGCGCGCGTCCACTCGCGCGTTTTGATTTGTATTGCGTCCAGATGCGGCGAAATCACGCGCGTTCTTACGCGCGCATGAGATGAGACGGATTTGGTCAGTTATAAACATGGACTCGGCTACAGCGGTTGTGTTGTGGCTTGCATACCGTCGATGGAGACGTTGTAAACGAAGAGAAAGTCGACGATTTAACGTGCATCCCATTCTACGTGACAGAATGACGCATAGTATGTATATAACTTTATACCCAAAACTCAGAGAATATAGTGAAAAGTTTTTCAACTACTTTCGGATGTCAGTAGCATCGTTTGATGATTTACTAGAAATTATCAAAGAAGATTTGACTCCATGTCAAAATTATGTGGTACGGGATACTGTTTCTGCAGAAGAAAAACTCGTGATTACTTTGAGGTAATATTTTTTATTGCTTTAGTAATTATAAACTAAGACCCAATTAACAAAAATAAAGAATTTGAACAAAATTAACAAAAATTAGGAATCATTCTTATATAATATAGGTAGGTACTTAACATTTAATTTAATTATCGTATAGTTCCATTAATTCAGATTCATTGGAATCTTGTGTAGATGCCGGTGATGGGTTTTTGTAGCTAGACGTCTTTGGTGGTCGTGACGCAGTGCAATAACCTCGATTGTAAGTCGAAAAGGTTGCAGGTGGAAACGAAGATGTTGAAGGGTCTGTTGCGGTATATCCTGTTTCTCCAAAATAATCTGTCTGTCCACGTTGTGTCATTCCTGTTTGGTAATGACATTGTGTCGAAGGTTGGTAGTCGGAACGAGCAGCTGCAGGTTTAAGACACAGAGCTTGTTGAGCTTGAAGTACTTTCATTAATTCAATTTTTGTTTGAAGTCTGTTTTCCTCTGGTACTTTAAGAAGCTCTTTGTGTAAGGACAAACAAAATAGTTTGTCATCATCTGACTCCATTTGGTTTGATGTCTGTGGCTGATTTCCAGATGCTAAATTTGTTTTTATGATGGAGAGAAATTCTTCGTCGGCCGCATTTAGGTTTTTCTTCTTTTTCGCCTGACTACGTGGAGGTCTCATTACATCTTCCCCATCGCCCGAAAACTCTTGTTCTTCAGCTGCAATAGACGCGGTGTTGATGTTGCTCTCAGTTCTTTTATTCCGTGTCGATCTTTCGAGGAACATCAAACGTTCAAAATAAATATATTTGGCTTTGCCGGAGGCTCCTGATCCAGACGGTGTGGTTTTCTTCTTCTTCATTTCTCTTACAAAGCCATCACGCAACCCTTTCCACTTCTTCTGCAATAAAGTACCTGTAAACAATAAAAAGATTAGAATAAAATAATAATTCTTATGTAACTTTCTTTTCAGATATTTGGCTACAGGATGTTATTTTGCGGACCTGCATTATGCCTACAGATTAGGAAAGTCTACAGTTATCGAAATAGTACAGAAAACCTGTTACGTCATATGGAACAAACTGCAAAATATAGTAATGAGAGAACCAACGAAGGCTGAATGGAAAGAAATTTCGAAACAATTTCAAAAATACACAAATTTTCCAAATTGCATCGGCGCCATTGACGGCAAGCACATCCGTATTATAAAACCTAATGATTCTGGATCTCTTTTTTATAACTATAAGAGTTACTTTTCAACTGTTTTGTTGGCCGTATGCGATGCAAATTATTGTTTTATTGCAGTGGACATAGGCGCATATGGAAAAAGTAATGACTCCACAATTTTTAGAGACTCTATTTTATATAAAAAACTTGTCGAGAAAACTTTAGATATCCCAGATCCAAAGCCAATATCGCAAACAGATACAACCCCCTTACCTCATGTCATAGTAGGAGATGAGGCGTTTAGTCTGTCTGAAAATATAATGCGCCCTTATTGCGGTAAATCTCTAACAACTAAAAAAAGAATTTTCAACTATCGCTTATCCAGAGCCCGGCGTTACATTGAATGTTGCTTTGGCATCTTAGTAAATAAATGGAGAATATTTCATAGACCGTTGAATGTAGACATAGAATTTGCAGAAAATATCATTAAGGCTTGTTGTGTTCTCCATAACTACGTAAGGTTAAGGGATGGCTACAGGTATGATCACACTCTTTACGAAACATCTCTGATTAATTTGAACACTGAGGCAGTGAGGCCTAATGCGAGATCATTGAATACAAGAGATAGATTTGCTGATTATTTTGTTAACGAAGACAAACTCCCTTGGCAAGATAAAATGATATAGTTTATTAATGTAAAATATGTGCAAGGAATATTATTATTTAATAAAATATTATTTACTTACCTAAAGTTTTTTTTTTCTCCTCGGAATCACCAGCTTCACAAAAAATTTCTACTATTTCTTCCCAGTTCCTACGTTTAATGATTCTATTAGAATAATCTGATGATTCCATATCCCATATAGCTACCCTTTTCTCAATTTCGTCAATAAAAAGTTCCGTGTCAAAGTTATCACGCTCCATTTTGAACCAAATACGTCCACTCGCCACGGACACGCGCGTAGTACTGGACGCAGCAATGGCGCCGGAGTATCTCGACTCGCGCGGCGCACGCGCGTAAAACGAGCGAGTCGAGAGTCCCGCTCATTGCAAGCGTTTTACGCGCGTGTGAGGTAACGCGCGAGAGCATCTGGACGGCATGTATGTAGCTCTAGTATCTCGAGAACGCGCGAGTGCCTACGCGCGAGTGGATACGCGCGTAAAACGCGCTTTCTGGACAGGCTCTTATACGTTTATACTTCGCGCCCGTCGTTGCAACCGCGCTAGGCTTGCACTGTGGACCAGGGCTTAGACTGCTATTTTAGGCGGGTATTCTGTGAGAGCGCGGTCCTTCCCCGGTCGAGCCGACCCATTCGTGCTACAACTATACTACTAATATAGCTATATTGTAAATGTCCCTTTGTTGCTTTGATATGATGGAGTAGTGGGTTACCGTAGGCCGCCACTACACGACAAGCTAATAATATACACAAAAAATTATAACATGATAGGTAAGGTTCCACAAAATGTCCGTTTAGATATCAATCTCCTATCTATTTCTGGCACCAAGTACACAGCAGTGCAACCACTGCAGTGTTATTGATTTGAAAATTCATTTTAGTCCTCAAGTGTGACAAAGCATTTGTCTGAAGTTGGTTGCAGGTTTGCATGGGCTGCGTCTCAGGACATATTTTACACTGCTCTCCGTCTCCGGTCTGGATTTTTATGTGGATTTTTTATGACACTTAGAGTTGGTTGTACTGCCATCTATCGGAAGTTATGAGATCATTCTGGTATTTCCAATTAGCATCTTTCACGACACTCTTGGGACAAAGTGGGGTGATAGATCTCTAATGTCAAATAAAGAACATAATCATCAGCCATGAAACTATATACGTATATACACAAAGACCTAGCTAAATGAACTATAATATATTTTATGATACAGCATTTTGCAGAAGGCTAGAAAAATACTTTCCGCAGTGATTCAGTGAATCTTTCCCGTGCATACCTCGGAGTGGTTCAGGCGGAACGTCGTTCGTCTTCGGGACAGTGCGAGCGTCAAGCGTAACACTATCGTGCATTGTCTCTCAGCTTGCCATCTAGACACTTGCAATTTATGAGAAGTAAAGTCTAGGAAAAGGACCGCTTTCGGTCTATTTCTTACTTTTATAGTCAATATTTCTTAGTCGAGTAATATGTTACATAGTATATTATATAATATATACAACAATATTAAATACAAGCCAATATTATCGTACCCTACTAGCCCTGCTTCTACTACTTCTACATAGCCCTACTTCTCGTACTAAAAAACGCGAGCATCTCGGGTTCGATCCCTGCCTGCATTTTAAGTGCTGATTTAACACGTGTTCGACAGCGAAGGAAAACATCATAAAGAAGCCTGTTTTTCCGACGTCATGCAATGGGGCAGCGCAGCGGACATTTACTTCCCTAACCCTCTCAGACATGAGAATAGGCTTGTGGCAGTAACTTTAGTTTTTACTTTTAATTTGTAGATAATTTTAGCCAAAACCAAATTTATAACTTCACACACTAAAATATGACGAAGTTACTAATGCTTTCTCTAGATTAGTAAATTAGTTTACCGTGATTAGTTTAGATTTAAATGGCACAAAAAATCTATAAGATCTACATACTACTAGCTTGTGTTTGTTTCTTGTATTAACAAAATGTAAACCACTATTTTAATAAAACCATTTTTGTTTTTGTATACATTCGTATATTAAATATACACTGACGGCTCCGTGGCGCAGTGGCTTAGCAATGAGTTGCTGCGCTGGGGGGCGCGGGTTCGAATCCCGCACGGAACAAGTACTTGTATGGCCTACAAATAATTGTTCCTAGTCCTGGATGTTTGTCCTTGTGCAATTTGTGTTTGTAAACTGCCTCCACGATACAGGAGAAAATCCTAGTGTAGGGGTAACGTTTTTAAAAAAAACATAAATATACTCAGAGGAACAAATTTATATATATATATATATAAGGGCTATATATAATAGCAGATATCAAGTTTTCTATAATGACATCTGCCTTTATAGCTGTGACTTCTCTATTAGTTTAAATTAATTGTTATTTATTTTATATAAATTATTTACCTTACTTGGTACGGTATGACCATGATATAGTTTTATTTGCTAACGACACTGTTGATTTTCAGACTTAAACGGCAATTGTTAGATTATGACGAAGTGAAAAATGTTATATCAAATATACACATATATATATATATATATATATATGTGTGTGTGTGTGTGTGTGTGTGTGTGTGTGTGTGTGTGTGTGTGTGTGTGTGTGTGTGTGTGTGTGTGTGTGTGTGTGTGTGTGTGTGTGTGTGTGTGTGTGTGTGTGTGTGTGTGTGTGTGTGTGTGTGTATATTTATTAAATAAAACTATATCATGGTCATACCGTACCAAGTAAGGTAAATAATTTATATAAAATAAATAACAATTAATTTAAACTAATAGAGAAGTCACAGCTATAAAGGCAGAAGTCATTATAGAAAACTTGATATTTGCTATTAACGTGATCTAGATACGAGTATCTAGTATCTTACAATCAAATAAGTAAAAGCTTGAGCTAACGGTTCACTTGTATTAATAATGCATGTGTAGGATTTATTTACATTGGTCAGCGTTGATCTAGTTGGCCTGTTTGGTGAAGCGCCAACTATTCTCTCGAGAATACCAGTTCAAATAGTAAAAAGTAGGTTTTTAGATGAATAATTCCTAACTGCTTTAAATAAAAAGTTATAGCACATATGTAACCCGTTATTTATGAATATTTTCAATGAATAAGCATGATATATGTATGCTAACGATAAGTTTTATGAAAATAGTATTTGCGTGCCAAATATCTGGGTGTGAAGGGTCAGTAGCTTAATGGCAGGGTTCGGACCGGGAACTCAAAAGGTCGTGGGTACGAACCCGCCATTCGACTACTGTCGTGAACCACTTCTAACACAAGCATTTTAAGCTTGCCAGAAGTGGTTAAAGGGAATATTAACAATGTTGATAGCATCACTAATATTTATTTTAAATCAAAAAAAAATATTTCCGTGAGTGTCGTAAGAGGCGATGAACGAAAACTAAAACATATAGGCAGCAACATCTTCCCGATAACAACTTAAAACCATAGAAAAAACTGCAGTGAAAAAGTGGGATGATAATCGGATGATGGATTTACTTACGCCGCTTCTACACGGCCAAAGAAAATACGTTAACTACGAGTATATCATGTTTGTTTAGATTGAAGATGCTCTTTTTGATTTCCGTATACAAATTTTATACGAGAGTGATGAAATCGAGTTGTATTTTGTATTACAAAAAAATACCAAAAACATCACTCAAAGCCCTATAAAATATTAAAAAATATTAACGTCATAGCCTCGGTCTACAGAAGAAAGGAAAAAAGAAACTAACTCTACTCTAATACGAGTTATTGAATAAAGAATATTTTGTATTTTAGTTTACGATAAACTAGCAAGCTGAATTTGTGCCGGTGGCAATCCTCTGGCACACATGACGTGAGCCCGCCTCTGCTCCGCGGAGCGTGGCACGTTTCACTCCAGCTATTCGCTACGAGAAAACACCACCAGACACATTTTTATGCTTTTATCTCGCTCGAGAAAGCACGCGGCCCTCTATTTATAGTGTTACCAGTCGATCAGCACTCGACTGGACAATTGTTTACATTACTAAACACAGACAAGTTTACTCTGAATTTAATTTTATTAAATAAAATAGATACCTGTACTGGCTTTACTTGGCGTCACATTAATAGATTCTACATCTATTAATGTGGCATCATTTAGATCTAAGATAATCATCAAAAACTATTTATTTCATTTGATAAAATGAAATACTGTTTATTTTTCGATTTAAAAAAAATGTTTTTAATATTTCGTGTAAAATTTTAGCCAAGGTCACTCATGGTATTACTCTCTATCTGTTAGTAAAGTTTCATTACAATCGGTTTAGCCATTCCAAAGATTAGCCCGGACAGACAGACAGACAGTATGACAAAATTTTTATTTCAGAGTTCAATAAAAGGCAGTTATTTCGATATTTCAGACAGACACTTCAATTTATATGTACAGATTATCACATTGAGGTATTTAGCTTGTAATACAAACTGTGTTAATTGCAATAAAATGAGGATATTAGAGCTTGCTTGTTGATTTATAATATTAAAAAGTAAACGTTCACAAAAATATTTTTAACTGTAACAAAGTGATGCTGGATGACCTTACACATTCATTCATTCATTTTGATCATTCCGCCCCCGTATCCAAATCAATTATGTCTTTGTACATTGTCAACTAATTACAATGGATTGTATAAACGTGAAATTAAAAGTGATTCTCTTGAACGCTATCGCGTCACTTGTTTGCTGCAAGAAATGCTCCCATTCGTGTGCTCTAGGTTACTTTAATCAGTTAATATTATTTTTTTCAATTATGATTAATAAAAATTAACTATGTTTAGCAAAAATAAGTATTGAATCAAATTTATACCTACTAGGTGACAGAATTTTTTCTGTCTACAAGTCCATATTAGTAGATAACACCTTACCCATTTCTGCCTCCAAATCAGTGCACTGCTGTATTCCGGTCCGAAGGATATAGAGAGGCAGTTTAATTACAGGCTATTGGGCATTTTATCTTAGTCTTGGTTTGTTGTTGCTGGTGTCCATGGGCTGCAGTGGCCACTTACCAACAGGTGAAAGGAAAGTTCGTTTATCACTTAAATTTAAAACAAACTTAAGGATTTTATCACATTGCACTCTCTACGTGGTTTGGAAATTTAAATAAGTTTAAGTTTAAATACGTATAAATATGTTAAAATACTTTACGCATTTTGTTATATGTTGAATAATTCATTTGTTACAAAAACTATTTGGGGGCACGGTAGTGCCCCCGCCAAGTCGAGCAAAAATAGCGGCACGGCCGTACCATCCTTTTCTCGAAGCAGTTCACTCCATTTTCGAACCCGTATAACTACGTTGTGGATAAAACTAGAAGCCTGAATTATCGCTCTAAACAATTTAATTTAATATAATATATATTACTAGAGAGATACGTTGTGTTTTCATGCGATGGCTAAGTCAATCTATTTATTTAAAATAAAAGATTTTTAGTATTGATGTGGTCACTAAAAGATGTCCTTAGGTTAGCTAATTACGTAATTACTTAAGACAGAAGGACCCTTATGTAGGGAATGAATAAATTAACAGACTTGGTATTACATGGATCTCACAACTTTTTACGGTAGAAGAACTGAGTTGCGAGACTTGGATTTTTTACCAGTTATGTTTTTGATGGCATATAATTATTCATCAGTGAAAAAGTTTGTCGTCATTGTAAAGTTTGTTCTAATTGAATATTAAACTAATTTAAACAAGTCCACAGCTGCGTTTCCCGCTGGGAGGAGAATTTGCCTCAATCGCAATGACTGGCAGGTTGATCGGTGATTGGAGATCCAAACGTCATTCTTCGTTTCATTTAATTTAATACAATCTATCAAATGTTCACTGCTGAACGTAGGCCTCCTCCATAAATAGCCTTATAAAGGAGTATTTTGTCATAGTATACGCTTAGTAGACTTGTTGGCGACAGCAGTTTTTCAGTTGTTATAAGATAGATGGTGCTGCCAATCACCGGTTTCAGTTAATCACTATCACTTCTTGCGAAACCCACGGGATGAATGAGTTTGTGGATTCTCTAACGGCGCCACTATACGGCGAAATAAATTAGAACCACAGATAGATAATGGTAAATTTTTCTTTTTTATTATTTCTCATCTCTTCATTCTTCTCTATAAAAAAACGCAGCAACTTTACGGTCTGATAATAACGAATAAAAAAGTTAAATTAAATTAAAATAAATAACTTAGAAAAACCGTGTATCTTACTATCACTTAGAACATTAGAGTTGCTAATGTATTATCCAATGCTCATGCTAATTGCAGACTTCGGATCAGGGAAATCTCTCAGATATTACGTCAATGTAAAATAATGTAAGATCACATTCCCCAAATTAAAATATCATCTTACGATAAATGAAACTGTCTTCACTACATGTTTCTTCTTTGATCAAATGTCAAATAAACTTTTATGCCATCAGGTTTGTTCGCACTTTTATTTTAAATTGTTCATAGCATTGATCGCGTTAGTAGAATTCACCAGATGTGATAATTTTGTTCATTCTAATCTATGTCCACTTTTATTTCTCAACTAGCTGTTCCCCGCGACTTCGCCCGCGTGTAATTTAGGTTTATTTTTTTGCGAAGAACCCTAATTATTTTGCTATAAAAGTAGCCTAAGTTACTCCTTATGACATAAGATATCTGCCAGTGAAAGTCCCGTCAAAATCGATCCCGCCGTTTCGGAGATTAGTCAGAACAAACAGATAGACAGACAGACAGACAGACAGGAGACAAATAAAATTAAATTGTATTTTTCTTATAAGTATAGTATATATTTTCATATGTATTGAGTAAAAAGCTGTAATTTTAACATTACATACAGACACTTCAATTTTATTTATTTATATAGATGTGCAGTAAGATTTTTTTCAGATATTTTTAAATTTTCCTCATAATGAGAATTTGAAGGGTACAATTTCGTTTCATTTTGTAGAGGGTTTAAATACAAACACGCACAAGCACGAAGAGATTTGAATGTACATATAAAATCGTTGGTTTTCTCATAGTTTCCTACAGTATTTGAGTGGTCACAGGATACAATATTAAATATTTCCAGAGGATTACCTACGTCAAGAGATATTTTCACGCTATCCCTTATAATGTTCCAAAAAGTAAAAATGGGCTGATGGTTCCTATGTATGTATATATTTTTATAGGAATGGGTAACAAACGAGCACACAGTCCACCTGATGGTAAGTAGTTGCTGTGGCCCATAGAATTCTACATCTATCCACGTTTGCGAATCAAAACGCAGATGCGTTGTCACCCGTGAGGACTAAGATGGAATGCCTCTTTTCGAAGTAAAAAGGGTCTCGGTTCTCTACACTCACCATACGAAACACAGTAGTGTTAAGCTGCTATTTTACGATGGTATTCTGTGAGAGCGTGGTACTTCCCCGGTCGAGCCGACCCATTCGTGCTACAACTATACTACTAATATAGCTGCAGCATGGATCTACCACGTGAGTAGTAGAAATATGATCTTCTATACTGAATACTCACACCGTTAGGTAGTGGCTCTGTAGTTCTTATCTTCTTAATATATAAAAAGTACGTGTCACGTTGTTTGTCCGCGATGGACTCCTAAACTACTGAACTGATTTCAATGAAATTTTTGGTGAATGTGCAGTTTGGTCCAACTTAAAAGATAGGATAGCTTACATCTCAATTTATCGTCGCAATACAATATTATTTAATTGAAAATTATTTGTCTATTATTTGACAGTCACAATTATTCCATATTTAGCTCCAAACGATTCTGTCAGATGACGATATCTGTTGACTGGATTGAGTTAATATTTAATAGATGGCGCTCTGTTAAAAATACTTAGGTTTAATATAAGCTACAATTTAGTAGTATAACCACCACGTGTTGCTGTAAGTATTCATCAGATAGAACCTATTTCAAAAAAAATTTGCATACTGTGTGCAGTTTGGTCCAACTGGACTTGGAGAGACAGGATAGTTTTTATCCCGATAAGTGACCCTCAATTTTTTTATTGCTAATATCAGGAGTTTTTTGGTAAAGCAAATGGTCGTTCGGAAAGGGCAGAACAACGTCTGCCTGGTCAGCTAGTAAGTCTATAAATATCTTAGGGTCGCCTCTCACGCAATTCCTAGCATCCTTACATAGATATATATATGATGTGAAATAGATATGATTATAAAATATTCCATTATTATTATTGAAAATACATTTAGGTTGTCTCTGCTATAACACCTAAATAGCTGTCGAGTTTATTCTATGGGAAATAATTGCAACAATTTTCCAGCAATCAGTTCCGGCAAGCAACGAACGCTTCCACTTTTGTTTATTGCCCGAGTTTTTTTATGATCTCTTAATGCTTTGCAACAATAAAGTTCGCTTTAATGGCTTAATTTCTTTTTCTACTTAATGATTACCAGTGGCTATATTTACCGTGTAGTGGCGATGCAAGAATATTCACTACCACATATCATCCCGTGGGTGTCGAGAAGCGACTGAGGGAAACAAATTTAGGAGATGGGATTAACGTCTTCCTAATAACAACTAAAAATAAAGAACTGTGGTTGCCAACCCGCTTGTCAAGCGTGGGAATTATGGCAAATATCTCCCCCTATGAAGCAATCTATGGGAGAGACTTATGTTCAGCAGTGCTCTAACGGTAACGGTAACGTATTAATAAGTAGGTAATAGGTCAGCTCGACCGGGAAAGGACCACGCTCGCACGGAATACCATCGCGAAATAAATTGTATTTTTTTATTTGTGTTTATTATTAAGTTTACGATTAGTTTAAAAAAATACTTTGTCAACGAATGAAACTATTAGGTCTTTACCTTTGAAATTGTCGTTTTTATGAAATAAGTTAAAGTATTTTTTTCTATAATTTTTATTTCTATTAATCAAAGAAAAAATTCATGACATCGATGCATATTTGCCAACGCAGTGGCATTTTATTGATGCCCTTCTTGAAGAAATCAGCTGGACGGGATGCAACAAATTCTTTAAAGGCATTTTGTACTGCCTTTCGGGTATTGAATGTTTTTCCCGCTAAAAAGTTATCCAAATTCTGGAAAAAGTAAAAATCTGTAGGCTCAAGATCTGATGAGTACGGCGGATGACGGAGAGCTTCCAACCCCATCTATTGTAACTTGGAGACCGTCTGTTGTGCATTATGAGGTCGCGCGTTATCGTACAGGAGCAGCGGGGACCAGCGATTGACAAAAGCTGGTTGGAAACGTGCGAACTTCTCCATCATTGTCCTTTTTATTCTTTTTTTATTTTTCACAATGCACATCGCAGTAATGCTCATCCCGTTTGGTAAGAAGCTGTGACGAATCACATAGGCGCTAGACCACCAGACAGTGACATTACATTTCTAAGGGTAAGTTTTCGTTTAGGGCATTGTTTAGATGCTCAATCAGAATCCAACCAATTTGCTCAGTGCTTGTGATTGTCAAACAGAATCTACTTTGCATCCCAGAGAACAATGCGGTTCAAAATTTCTTAGTTTGTGTGCCTGTTGAGCAGTGCAAGGCACGTCTCGACGCGTACTAGCGATCGTTGAGTTCGCGGGGCACCCATTTGTCAAGCTTTTCTACCTTGCCGATTCGACGCAAATGGACAAATATTGTTTTGATGCTAACGTCAAAAGCTGCTGCTAATTCAGCCGTAGATTGAGTATCAACAGATTCTACAATCGCCTTTAATTCGTCATTGTCGTGTTTTTGTTTACTTCATTTAAATTTGGATTTGTATTAGCTCTTCACTTAAATATGTAACCTTATATTGAGGTAGTAAGATTTAGGTCTTTGCATTATTATAAGATGTTATTTGTAACTTGTTGATAAATATTAATAAGTTGTACACATAAAAGCGTGTAAGGGTGTTACCACACCAATCGAACGATTGTCGATCGATATCGATCGATTGGTGTGGTAGCTTCAGCTGATCGAGGGATACTGGTCGATAAAACGTTGTTCAATCATAGATCGACGTCGACTAATCTATTCTATCATCGATTGATACCATCGATCTATCGGTGTGGTAGAAACTATCGATTACTGTGGACTAATCCATTCCACCATCGATCAACGATCGATCGATTGGTGTGATAACACCCTAATACAAACATTCCACCAACGAAACAAATTTCTATCACGATAACCTATTACGTATAAACAATTATTTTGTACTAGTTTGCTAACCACCTCACTTTTCTGCAATATTCTCACGCTAAATATTAGCAAGTGTTATATAATATTACTTTGATATAATAACCTTCTAGTCAGTCGTACTAAATTTAATGTTGTACCCAATGCCTAATTGGACACTTTCATCTGATTTATTTTATTTTATTGTACACAGATTTTAGCGGAACATGTTCCGCTATATTAGTGTTTTAAGGGTAATTGAATTTAATTGATTAATTTAATTATACTTATTAAACATGGCGAACACCACTACACTAGGAATGACATACCACCGTCGATAATACGACACGTGTTTCGCCTCTAAAAGAGGCATTCTCGGGTACCTAATATAGACGCTGCATTAACTGACCTGTTTTACTACCCGGGTATTATCGACAGTGATGCGTTTCATAGAGTAGGAAACACATCACCTACTAGGGTGTGGAATAGTGGTACTGGGATAAGGGGTAATGGGGATGGATGCAATTGAGGGAGGGCGGGAGGTGCTCTTCAAACTAGGTAACACACATCATTATATTACATAGTAAAGTTTCCGCAAAATAACGCCCGACTCTATTCCTTCATTTCATTATTTTTTACACCATAAAATTTAATAAATGAATTACATATATTATATTGATTTTATAAATTATTTGTTTGATGGTAGCTCAGGGGCTACACACTTGCCGTAATTTTACATCACAACAGCAATCCGAGTTCTTCTCTTTTTTTATGTTTTAAAAAAACGTTAACCCCACACTAGGATTTTCTCCTGTATCGTGGAGGCAGTTTACAAACATATATTGCACAAGGACAAACATCCAGACCCGGAACAATTATTTGTAGGCCGTACAAATACTTGCTCCGTGCGGGATTCGAACCCGCGGCCCCAAGCGTTGCAACTCATTGCTAAGCCACTACGCCACGGAGCCGTCAAGCCGTCTCTGCTGTCACCAATGAAATTGTTCATTACAATTCTAAATGTTATAACGTGTGATGGTAATTTTATACTCCCGTCATCTCAAACCGTTTGGCGAGTGGAGTGAAAATCAACTTTAAAAAAGGCACGAATATTTAATTTAACTATAAATGTGTGTGTGTGTGTGTGTGTGTGTGTGTGTGTGTGTGTGTGTGTGTGTGTATTTGTGTGTATGTGTGCGTGTGTGTGCGTATGGGAATGCGCGTACGTGTACTCGCGCGCGTATGTGTGTGTTTGTGTGTGGTTTTTTTAAATTTTTGTAATTGTAGTGTAAAAAAACTTTCTATATAACTTTTCTAAAAATCTTCCTTGAATAAAACGGGGCAAAGTTTTCCCACGGTGTTTAATGACCGATTTATTTTTCACTCTGAACCAGAAATCTTTTTTGTCATATACAAAAAATACGACTGGTTCTATGCTTAATTGTGGGAACTGAATTGTGTATAAAGAGAACTTAAATCGTAGTAAAAGAGTTGCAATGTCACGTTTATTAAAAAAAATACGGGGAGTCGTAGTAAGCTCGCCGTTTATATTGTGTTCACATCACTTCCTGCTACAACACCATAATACTACTAGAATTGTAGTTTCTTGGGAAACTAGTGTATTGTTTATTTCTTTCACAGACCAATAAAGATAGTAGTTGTGAACGTTTAACTTTTACCTTGACCTTAGAAATTTAATAGGGCTTTTTGGAAGCATTAAGCTTTTCTTAAAGCAAATGATTTAACACATGTTTATGATTTAATAAATCATTAACCATTTATGAAACAGAACACAATGGTTGACGAAAAACAAGAAGACATAATATGCATTTAATATAGTTTTCTATAATATATAAGTATGCTAAGCAGTTACTTAATAACAAACATAATGGAAACTTTAATTTTATTTCATTCCGTTAAACATTTTGAAAAACTAATTAAATCTTAGAAAATAAGCTCATGGTTTCCTATAGAGCAGCGAATTCATTATTACGTATATATTAGAAAGATGAAGTATTTGAATTAACTATCACCAAACATGGCGTTTAAGCCATAGGAGGAAGCTTGAGAAAAGCCTTTGTCCAACAGTAAAATTCTAATAAGTTTTATCTTATTAATCTTTTGCGATTATTGTAAATGTAAATGTTACTGTCTCTAAAATTTATCTACTTGCATCAATTTAGCCATTGAATAAAGTAAAATACAAAGATTTTATAAACCGCGTTGATGTCATAAACGTCGTAGAACAAATTATAAAATAAAGATTTTGATGATGCGCGCGTTGATGTCTTTTGCTTACAGCAGAGATACGATTTAAATTATTTAAAACAAAACGAACAAATGCAAATATGTTTTTTACTCTAAAAAGCATTTTAATTACTTTGTGTGAGTTTAACAAAATATACAATTCCTCATTAACAAGATTTGGAAAGTTTTATCACTAGTAACGTTTATCTTGACTTTAATAAAAATAAAAAGAGTTTACTCTAATGAATGAATTAATTATAGTTAAAACCTAACTATACGACTCAACCTCGCTTGAAAGGGATAACTCTCTTATTATAAACTTATACATATTGTTTACTATGTAACTAAACTTTAAATTTGTATTACAATTAATCCTGTGCCAAGAAGAGAGTCATTGGTTGTCAATTAAAACAGTGCGCGTCACTTAGTACGCAAAGTAAAAAGTGAAAATCATCAATAGAATATTTATGAGCTCGATAATCCTGTTTCTGTAGCCTATGATAATAATAAACAAACGAAGTCATGGTGTAGGAGTATTCAAGCATCGTTTACTGATTCATTACCATTCCGTGCCCGTGACCTTACCGTCTCGGTGCTGCGTCACCACTTTCCATGCTACGTGAGGTGATTACGGCGTTATGCTGACGGATCATGAAAACACTTTCTTCACATCTGTATTGGATTAGTTTGCTCCTTTTGTTTGTGAAAAGAAATATACATTATTAAAATTACTTTCGTTACCTTATTAATGTTATTATTTTGATCATTCGATCGCCTATTATTTTGGCAAAATTGTTATTTGCCGCCCGAAAAACGTATTGTTTTTAACTTTAAAGTAGGTAAGTACGAGTCCTATTGATTTACTAAGTTTTTAATTCCTAATATCAAATATAGATTGTAATTATTATAAAAGCTTAAAAATAGCATGCTGCTCGGGACCAGCCGCTTCTTTTTTAACAGAGTGATCGAAAAAAGTGAGTCCACCACAATCGCGCTAAACGTTAACTTGTATAACTTCTTTTTTTAGTTTCGTTCTATTTGTCTATTAATTTTCAGGCACTGCATTATATCATAGTTGCTTTTAACTTGTGTAGATTCCATAAAAACTGGTGAAAGCAAAATAAATCAAAAATTTTGTATAATTTAGGCAACTTTTTCTTCACTGGCTTTTCAAAAATCTGCTACTGACTATAATACGAGTAGCGTAGATGGGATTGCGTTGACATGCCACTGGAAGATTGGTACACCTTAGTAGTAAACACTTCGAACTTTTGAGTTGTTATTAAAAAAGGAATAGAATTTTCTTTATTGAACGTAGATTACAAGTATTACTTATTGTAAGTCATTTGACCACTGTTTCGGAGAATCCACGAGAAAACCAGCGAGACTTTTAATCATTATTTACAATGTACTCGTGTGTCGTATAAATATGTAAATATATATATTTTTTAAACAACGTGATCGTCTTATTTTCAAGGGTTACCAACAATCACTTAACTTATTAAAATAACTCTTTTGATACAGTTTGTTAGTTTAAAAAAAAACTTTTTAATAGAAAAGCCTTGTAATTTAGACTATGATTTGTTCTATTAAAGAATTACTAACTTTGTTGAGTCGAGTTACTGTGGTGATTACTATAGTTTGTGCGACTGCGACGTTAGTGTAGTGGTCGTAAGCACAACTGCTGATCAAGTGACCCCGGGTTCATCATCAATCATGAATCATGAGTCACACTAAGGTCAGTTTTCGTGTGTCTCTGTCAGGAAATTCTCTGTAGCATCTCGGAGTCAGAAAGTTGGCGATTTTTCAACCAGGCCCTCGGAAATCACGTAAAGCCGTTGGTTTGATATCTCTCCGTTCGTGTTGGATTGCCGTCTCGTCGGACTGTGAAAGTAAGGCAATAGAGCTACACATCTGCTCAAAGTTCAAAAACTTTATTAAACTAAGTTTGTATAAAACGGGTTATTATAATATTAAGGAATTTATCGATTATAATAACCCCTGGAAACGAGGTGATCGCTACTAAGCTATTTCTAATTTATTGTGTTGTTAATTGTGTAACATGATTGTAAGTTGTTATTTAAAAAAACGTCCCACTGGTTATTCCCAGGACAGAGGTTTTTTTCGAACCAGTGGTAATTAAACAAAATAGTGACTTTCAATTAGTATTATTTATAATCTATATTGAATAAAAAAGTTTCTATTTCTGTTTCAGTGTACTTGTGCTTGATCACGTACTCATGCACTATAATCCTGCTCTGAGCTAGTATTCGTTGAGACTGGCTGCCATGACCAGAATCCGGTCTAAAGGACGTATTGATACCAGCTTGTGTTTTTTCTATTATTTAACACACATTCAGCAAATCTGGCCTCACTATACTAGACTAACTACGTTTTATATTTTCACTAGACATAGATTTTCTTTTATTTATTGTTAAAGAAATAAACAATATGTTTAATAAACCAAGTGAAATCTTTTATAGCGGACAGTACTCAAAATTTACAAAGGGAAAGCTGACTCTTTTCAAAAGATCTCTCATTATGACTGACGTTTAAATAAGAATAAATTAACAGAAAGTGCTTATTGTAACTTAGATTTCTATAACTTATATTAGAAATACAGAGGTATTGATACTTTAAATATATATGGTTATTCCATTCTAGGATTTCGTATAACTGTTATTTGAGCAGGTGAATACGAGGCATGGTGTTAAGACACAGTATACTAACTATCAAATGGAATGCAAAAACAATTATTATTCATTTGCAATACGATAGTACATATAAACCTTATCGTGCAAGCGCTACATATGGCACAGGTAGGCTAGAAAGAAACAGAAACAATCGCCCAGAGTGTTTTGATGTACCCTTGTACCATTATATTATGTTGAGCATTATTAACATATACTTTATTACAGAAGAACGGACGATCGAGCATGCGGCTCAACTGATAGTAAATAATTATCGATGAATATCTGCAATACTAGAATTTCTAGGGGGAAAGTTTATTATGTGAATTGGTTGCTTATTAGATTCAACGTTTAAGCTTGAAGCCTTTTGAGCTTGTTTGTCATTAAAAATATTATCATTAAAATAACATTCTCAAACTACATTGGCTTTGAGTTGTAATCAATGTAGTTTGAGAA
Source organism: Parnassius glacialis (assembly GCA_033319125.1). NCBI lineage: Eukaryota > Metazoa > Arthropoda > Insecta > Lepidoptera > Papilionidae > Parnassius > Parnassius glacialis. The sequence goes on from JAVANC010000020.1 coordinate 37,387,048, forward strand.
GTAGTGGAGTCAATTAAACCTTTTGAAGCAAGTTATATAAGAGTCCGTTAACAATCATTACAGTATACTTTAGTTTTCTTCAGACTATATCCGTCTGTGTCATTCAGAAGAAAACTAAATATTTTATCATACTTAACGATTCTCATCAACACAACAAACAAACATACAACATCATCAAACATTATTCAATTGGCAATGATAGAAATGTTTATACACTTTAATTAAAAAAAATATTAGAAAAAACCTATCGTGCTAAACGTTACACAAAATGCGTGTCTGCCTGTAAAACTACATGAATAAATACGTTTATGAACTTGTTATGATACTGCTAATTTTCAACTCCTGCACTTTTCCTTCAGTGAAAGTGATTATAATTAGCCGCCGAAAACGGGCTGTTGTGAGTACTTACACTGATTAGCATCTAGCAAAGTTAAAATGCGTATACAATACTTTGAATCGAGGCGTTGTGCAATTATCTGATATTCTTTTTTAAATTTAAAGAAGATAGGCGCTTGAGGTGTGTCAGCGACGTAAAAGAAAACATCATCCGTTATCGTAAGAGCTGTCTTTGGAAGACGCCGGAAATATCTAATGGTCTCTAGTAGATGACGATATAACCATCTCGTTGATGTGAAATAACCAGATCGAGCCAGGCTGGCGTAAAAGAACTTCAAAGATATAAAATATATGGTACTACAATCACAACTTATCACGCTATTATACGATTTAACGCTAAATCTTACCATGAAAGTTCCGTTACAGCTTATCAAAAGTCTCCTGCTGATTGCCTCATAGAGGGGATATTAATTTGTCATTGTTGTCACGCTTGGCAGGTGTTATGGCAACTGAAGTTTTTATTTTTGTTGTTATTAGGAAGATGCTGCCTAACTTAATAATAATAACATAATAAATTTTATACGTGGTAGAGCCATGCTGCAACTATAATAATAGTATAGTTGTAGCACGAATGGTTCGGCTCGACCGGGGAAGAACCACGCTCTCACAGAATACCAGCGTGAAATAGCAGCTTAATGCTGCTATGTTTCGTATGGTGAGTGTAGAGAACCGGAGACCCTTTTTACTGGAAAAGAGGCATTCTATCATAGTCCTCACGGATGACAACGCATCTGCGTTTTAATTCGCAAACGAAGATAGATGTAGATGTCTATGGGCCACAGCAACCACTTACCATCAGGTGGACTGTGTGCTCGTTTGTCACTCTTATTATATAAAAAAATAGATTTCAGTATATAATACAAATAAAATGCGATACTATACTCAATGTTAGTATAATATTTTAACACAATACTTTTCAATAAACTTCAATTCTAAAGTATTTGTACTCATTTTAGCAATTAATGAAATAGGTAGAGATCGTCTAATTAAAAAACTAACGGGCCATCCTTGTATTTTCGGTACATTATCACATTTACTGTTAAGTTTCATAAAATCTAAATTTGTGCGCTCTTTTAATTGTGTATTAGTAGATTTTAGTTTTTTTCTTATATTTGACATGATGAAAATTATAAAATCCACCAAAAATTTACAAAGGAGATGCATGCAATTTTAAATGAGACGATCTCTCCCGTAGTGAACTCTTTACATACTTAATAAGTAATATTTATAATACGGTAATTTCTAATAGAGTAACTTTTAATGTATATATGCACAAAATAATAACAAAAAATGTAGCACTGCCGGTTGGAAAGTTTCACAACTTTTATTTAAATAGATAGCGTTTATGGCTATTGTTAAAGAAAACATGATTATGAATAAACGAGTACTGGTTGACACGAACTCTGATAATTGTTAAGGAAGCGGCTCTTTACTGTAATTAGAAAGTATCAATATAAAGTAGCTAACGGAAGGCAATTACAGCTATGCAAGATTCGTTACAGTTCAGTGACAAACGCAACATAAGTTAGAAAAGAAAGACAGAATTGAAGAACATATTCTTTCGTTATTATACATATCTTTAGCAAAATCATGATTTAAAAAACCCTCATAACAATAACACTCATTCCTACTCTCCAATAGCAATAAAGCTATGAAACGAAGTTCGTTTTATACTAAAATAATTTGACACAAATAAATTCAAACAGACTTCAAAAAAAGGAGGAGGTTTTCAATGCGACTGCATTTGTTTATCTGTGTTACCTCAGAACTTTTTTCTTGGTGAATATATTTTAATGATTCTTGAAGCTGGTAGTTTTCGTGTAGTTTCATATAAATTTGATCAAGATCTAACCAGTAGTTTTTGAGTTATCCTTAATAATGCGTATTTAATTTACTTCGACTACATTGATGATGTTCTCATTTTGTTTATATTGAAGTCGGTTGTACAAAATTTTTAAAATTACCATTTGTTTAATACAAGTTCCTCATACGTTTAAGAAATATAGTATTTCTAAAAACATTTATGTTAAAATTTAGGAATAAGAAGTGTTGCACGTGTCTAGGGTCACTCGTCGAAGATGTCCTCATATGTGGAACATCTAAACAACATTATACCGTTAAATGGGTCTGCTTTCGTTGGTTATTTAGTAATATTTAAAACAGTGTGACGAACTGAGATGTTTTCATCCATTGATAATAGAAGACGAGCTGTACTTAGAAGTGGGCAGTCACTATTGTTATTAATTACATAATACTCTACGTTGTAGAGCCATGCTGCAGCTATATTAGTGGAATAGCTGTAGCACACCATGTGGCTCGACCGGGGAAGAACCACGCTCTCATAAAATACCAGCGTAAAATAGTAGCTCAACACTACTGTGTTTCATATGGTGAGTGTAGAGAACCGGAGACCCTTCTTATATATATTATACTATGGCCCACAGTAACCACTTACCATCAGGAAGACTTTGTGCTCGTTTGTCACCCTTATCCTATAATTTTTTTTCAAGCGACCACTCAGTCCACCTGACGGTAAGTGGATGCTGCGTCCTATAGACTTCTACATCTATCCTCGATGAAGAATCAAAATGCACATGCATTTTCACTCCGGAGGACTAAAACGGAATGCCTCTGTACCAGTAAAAGGGTTTCAGGTTCTCCACGCTCATCATACGAAATACAACATTATTCTGCTATATCATGCTGGTATTCTGTGACTGCATGATCCTACCCTGGTCGAGATCCATTCGTTCTGCAGTAATAGTATAGCTGCAGCATATAAAATAAGTTATAGAGGTATAAAACACAGCTCCATATGAAAGATTTTAATTAAAGATCTTACGTATGAAGCTGTGTTTTGTGAACGATTGTGATCAGTTTAAATGATTAATTTAGTAAATTCGTAGGAATTATGTTTGAAAAGTACCATTTATTTTAAAGGCATAAGAGCTTCGAGGAAGTGTGGCGGCAACGTACGAAAATCAACTACCCCATATTGTCCGTTCGTGTCGTAAGAAGCGACAGAGGGAAACTGGATTATATGATGGGTATCGTTATCTTAACTATAACAGCTCAAATTAAATAAAAACTGCAGTTGCCCACCCGCCAGCCTAACGCGACAACTATGGCAAATAACCTCTCTATGAGACCTATGCATAACAATGGACTTTTGCTGCGAAAATTAATACAAAACTTTAAATATAAACTCGGTAGTTAGTGAACTTCTTTATTTACGCTACACGAGTAATGTTAAATCAGTTTTAGTTTTCTTTTTCTATTTATTAAATCCAATTGTGTAAGACAATGAAATTGATGATTGTTCCCTTTACGCTGTGCTTACTGCTGATGAAGCAAAATCTATCAAAAAGCGCGAAAAGCGTAATATCCCCAGTATAAACTAATTACTTTGCCCACAACTTCGCTCGCGTGGAAGTTGGAAATCTTTTATTATGTACATACCTTTACTTTTCGCGAAGACCTGTAAGTCATAGATGCTCAATACTCCCGAACTGTCAACATGCAGCTTACCACACGAAAAGCATGATGTGCTCAAATGAATACGACAGGTATTTAAAGTTATTAAAATATCTACTTGCTGCGTGAAATAAAGATAAACCAACAAACATACTTTCGCAATTCTGTTATTCAATATTTTCAACCATTGTACGGACAAATAATCGAGAAATTTCTGTGTACTGCCAAAACTGACGAAACTTTTTGTAAATGTAGTATGATTGTGGTAATACAAAAGTGCTACTTCCTCATCTATACTAACCCGTGCCTGATAAGACCGTATATACAAGATTGGAGGTAAGCTAGGATGCAGTATCTGAGACACCGGTACAATCACATCAGCTCCAGTCACAAAATCTAATTTGAGGTTTCGCTACAAATGTCGTATCGCGCAAGGGTCCAAACGCGGGACCCGCGACCGCTCGTCAAATCTTTTATTAAAATAAATGACAGTATAAAAGGATTTGAAACTAAATAATCTTTATTATAGCATTGTTAAAATTCATTGTTAGATATTCTAATACCCATAGAACAAAAATCAATTCGTGTTTCGAAGTTCAGAACAACGGAAGTGAAACTAAAATAATCGATCATGCTTCACTTTCTTTTATACTTACTTACCACTAATATAATAACACCCTTAATTATGGTATTACCAGTCAATATCTACAAATTTACAATAGATTTTTTTTTATAATTTAGTATAAATTTCCGTCGTCCATTGTTGTTGTAAGTTGTATATTTTTTAGCTGCGCTCACGACGTCGGCTTAAAACTTGTATAGGTGCTTATAGGCCTAATACCCTTATTGACATTACGATAAAATATAATATGACTTTAATATGTAGTATAATTATTTTTTGATGCGTGTTTTGTGGAGTTCTTTATAGGTGGCTTATGGACTTAGAGGCTGTAATAACTATTATTATTAGTTATTAGCGACACGCCCAGGCTTCTCCTAGGCAGGTAGCAGGTACCTGCTAATGTGACGTAATTTATATTTAAGATAACAATTAAAGACCATTTATTTTACCAATTAACAGTGGTAGAGCCAAGTGCAACAGTGGTAGAGCCAAGTGGCGGCATTTGCTGTCGCACGGATGGGCCGGCTCGAACCGGGGTGGTACCACGACCTCACAGAATACCAGCGTGAAGTAGAGGTTTACCTCTGCGTTTCGCTTGGTGAGTGCAGGTGGCCGGAGGACCTTTTTACTGGAAATGAGGCATTCCATCTTAGTCCTCACGGGTGACAACGCATCTATATTTTGATTCGCAAACGAGGATAGATGTAGATGTCTATGGGCCGCAGCAACCACTTACCATCAGGTGGACTGTGTGCTCGTTTGTCACCCCTATCCTATAAAAAAATAAATTATTTTATAAATTTTTCGATTTCTCAAAAAAAAAACACTCCAAGATCATAGACCACTACTGGCATACATTTCATTGCAATCGGTTCATTCATTTCGAAAATTAGCCCGGCATACAGGCAAAATATTTAAATATGGTTATTCATGTCTCAATGGTATGCAGAATGTAAATTACCCCCCCCCCCCCCCTCCGTAATAATAGGCAATAGTTTCGATGTTACAGATGGACACTTCAATAATTTTCTTTATATGGAAAGATGAAGATCAAGCTCTAGCATGTAACATTGAAATTTATCTCTCGCATTGCAAGGAAGATTTGGCTCAATCATCACGTTGTCCCACGTCACGGGTCTGGGTATTTTATTTCTAGAGTAAACAAAATGGCTATAACGAACAAAACGAAATGGACATAAACATAAACACTCACGCCTGTCACCCAGAGGGGTAGGCAGAGACTACGGACTTCCATTTGGCACGATCCTGACACACCTCTCTCGCTTCCTCCACATCCATATACCTACGCATACACGCTCGTCGGTTAAGGGTACTCCTAATATGGCCCATTTTTAATGTATCGCCGATTTGGTCGATAAACTTTCGTCTAGGGCGTCCCTTCCCGACCCTGTCGTTCACTTCTGCAACATAAATTTGCTTTGTCACTCTTTCCTCTTTCATTCTTTCTACATGACCAAACCACCGAAGCATTCCTTTTTTAATCCTGGTCACAACGTCATCTTGCAAACCACACTTTTCTCTTATCACACTATTTCTCACCCTGTCATCTAGATTCAGCCCTAGCATACTCCTTAAGGACCGCATTTCTACAGTATTTATTCTACTCTCATGCTTCTTCTGCCAGACTCAACTTTCACTACCATACATTAGAGTAGGGACTAACACAGCACTATGAATTGCCATACGTGCCTTATTTGACACATTCTGACTCCCCATAATAGCGTGTATAGCCCCATTCACTCTATTTCCTGCATTCACTCGTCGTTCTATATCCTTATCATATCTACCATCCCTGCTAAATAAACATCCCAAATATACAAACTCATCCACTTCTTCAATCAACTCCCCTTCTATTCTTATTTCGCATAACGTTTTACTCTCTTCTCTTTCAAAAACCATCACTTTCGTCTTACTTGCGTTCACTTTCATACCCCTTTCTTTCAATGACAAGTTCATTAGAGTAACCATCATTTGCAATTCAACCGCCGACGATGCAAATATGACTTGATCATCGGCGTACAAAAGGCATTTGACGGTTAACTCACCCATTCTCAACCCACATTCTTCAACTTTCAAAGTTTGTAAACAACTGTCCACATATAGGTTAAACAGCCACGGGGAAGCTACACATCCCTGTCTGACACCTTTATGTATGCCAAACCAGTCCGAGTAGACCCCGTTGATCCTGATACAAGCCCTAGAGTCCCTATAAAGGGACCTCAATGCCTGTATCAAACCAGCGCTCAACCCAAATGAGATCAGTGTTTGCCATAACACATTCCTGTCCACTCTGTCATAAGCCTTTTCCAAGTCCATGAACGCACAAAAAACTTTCTGGTTTTTGGCCAAAAACTTCTCCGCAATCATGCGCATGGAAAAGACTTGGTCCGTACACCCCATCCCCTTTCTAAATCCAGCTTGCACATCCCAAATTTTTCCATCAGTTTCTTCCATAACTCTTTCAATTAACACCTTAGCATACAGTTTACCCACAATGCTAAGCAAGCTGATACCACGGTAGTTTTTACAGTCCTGCTGTGAGCCCCTTCCCTTATATATTGGGACTATAACGGCTTTACACCAGTCTTCCGGTACTCGCTTCAGTTCCCAACATAAATTAAACAAGGTGCACAGCAGGCCTGTAACCACACCCTCTCCAGCCCTTAGCATCTCGAGTGATATTCTATCATATCCGGCTGCCTTACCTACTTTCATGCTTTTCATTGCTTTCATTATTTCATCTACACTTATCTCCCTACCTCTCTTCACTTCTTCCGGAATTTCTATTACACTTACTTCAGACGACTCTTCACTCTTAAACACGCTTTCAAAGTATTCCTTCCATCTCTTTAGATTCGAAACTTCATCATTCAGCATGCAGCCATTCTCATCTCGTATAGCATTCATTCTAGGCTGTTTTGAATTTCCCCTGGCAGTTCTTACGAGTTTCCAGAACATTTTAATATTTGCCTGGAAATTATCAGATATCCTTCTATCATTCTTATCCATCCTTTCTTGCTTTTTCCTTTCAACAACTTCTTTTACTCTTTTATTTATACGTTTAAAATCTGCCTTTTTTCTTTCAATCTCATCATTCATACCACTAGAATTACCAGCTTTGGTTGCTAGTAAATCTAGCCATGCTCTCTTCTTTGCTTCAACTTCCATCCGTACCTCATCATCCCACCACAACGTATTACTTTTCCTTTCATTCTTTCTCTTACTTACACCACATACCTCGGTGGCTGCATCCACCAAAACTTTCTTAACATTAATATCTTCAAGTCTAAATCACTCATACATAATTCATTCATATCACTTATATTTTCCCGCAGTCTACATTTATACTTCTCTTTCACACCTTCATCTTGTAGCCTCTCTATTCTTATACGCTCTAACGCAGTGGTAGACACAGATGTCCGATGCCGCCAACGCCTGAATAGACCATTAATTCGGCATACGACCAAGTAATGATCCGTTCCTACGTTGGACCCCCGGTAAACCCTTGTATCTAACACTGCGCTCCTCATTCTTTCATCCACAATTATGAAATCTATCATGCCTCTATCATCCCCTCTTTCCCATGTATACATGTGAATCCTCTTATGACGAAAGAAAGTGTTCGTCACAAAAAGATTCTTTTCCACACATACGGTGAGGAGGTCTTCACCATTATCATTTATACTTTCATCACCAAACGTTCCTAATATCCTTTCATAACCAGACCTCCTCACCCCAACGCTTCCATTAAAATCTCCTAAAATAATAATATTTTCATTTTCCTTGCATTTCATTAGCACCAACCTTACCATGTCCCAAAACTGCTCTCGGATATAAGTGGGCTTAGACATATCTGGGGCGTACACCCCTATCACAAACAACTTCTTTAAGCCCACTTTCATTCGTATCCACAGCAGCCTTGGGCTTACACATTCATACTCTTTCACACATTGACCCATTCTTTCTGAAAGGATGACACCGACTACCTGGCATGCCCGCTTGGTCTCGTCTACTCCAGACCAGTAAGCGGTATACATGCCATGTGCAGTGACATCCCTTCCCTTTCGTTTTGTCTCGTTTACACATAACACATCTATTCCTCTATCATTCATCATTTCGCATACTTCATCCATCTTATCATTCATTGCTCCACATACATTCAGCGTAGCCAGACGGGCCTCCGCAATCCACTTTTCGCCCCTCCGGGAGACAGGACGTGACGGGTGGCGAACCTTGTCACCGGTTTTCCTCCCGGAGATTCTTCGCACCCCTGCCCCATTAAAGGGGGCGCCGGGAACTCGGGGCCATTTTGGAATGGACATCCCTATATATTTCTGAAATATACTGACTGGTTAGAAATAAAATCGACTGCTTCCCTCAAGATTTTCGCACTAAAAATTTAAGACTAAAAATAAAATTATCCACAGCAACATTAAAATTACAAATCGTAATCACTGGCCCCTATGCATTTTCAATAAAAATATATAATAAAATTTTAAAATGTATCGTATGGTATATAGAAGCATTTAAAGCATAAAACATTTAAAAGGAAATTAATACATATTTAGCGAAAAAATGTTATTATTCGTTGGAGGAGTTTTTTAGTAATTGAGTAGGAAATAGGAATAAATAATATAGTATAATCGCGTTCAGTTAGTCGCGTTAAGTTAGTTGTAAATATTCATTAAATGATAATTTTATTATTATTAATAATACCGTAATATAAATGTAATAAAAATATTAATAATTGCCAATATTTGCAGGGTTCTTGTTTTGAACTATTTTTTATAATTAAGACCAAATGTATACAACAAGAATAGCAAATAAATTTAATTGAACTGACATCTATAAAAACCATAAGATTTTCCTGGAATTACCCGTAGTTCCCCCATACGTTACCCACGGGGCGAAACCAGGTGATAGATTCTCTTATGCTGCAATTTCACGGCAAGATTTTCTAGCAAGAGTAATAAACACTATTTCATTCTTAATCATTACTTCAAAACTTCAAAGAAACAAAAATTCGAAATACCTTAGTACAAAACTATTGGTAGGTGACCCGAAAACTTATATCATGGAAATTGTATGACTAATACTTATGGCATTGAATTTTCAATTCCATCGAGTAAGACGTACTTTTGCCTTTTTGGCATTGTGTCCCGGATATTATATTAAAATAATTACAGTCTAATCCATCACCCCATTAGGAAGGCGTGAACTTGAAGCCCACGACAGATGTCGCTATATTACCTCGTATATTTTTTTACAGAATAAGGGTAACAGACAAACACACAGTCCACCTGATGGACGCTGTGGCCCATAGACATCTACATTTATTCGCAATTAAATATCAAAATTTTGATGCGTTGTCATCCCTAAAGACTGAGATGGAATGCCTCATTTCCAATAATAAGGATCTCCAGTTCTCTATACTCACAGTACGAGACACAGCAGAATTAAATTAACATTTTACGCTGGTATTCTGTGAGAGCGTGTTCCAACCCCGCTCGAGCCGACCCATTCATGCTGCAACCATAATATAGCTGCAGCTTTCCCTTTACCAGTTTACCAGTTTTAGTTTTAAAAATTGCGATTAAAAAACAGGGGTTGATCGTGGAAGGGTGAAAATTTGACGTTTTATGTATTTTTCAATGCTAAATCATATTAAAATAAGAAAAAAAATGTTGTCAGTAAAATAAAATAAAAATATAGGCGTGGGTGACCCTTATCATTTAGGGGTTTGAAAAATATATGTTGGTCGATTCTCACTTACCCGATATGCACACAAAATTTGATACAAATCGGTTCAGCCGTTTCAGCCGTTCAGGAGTTTGGTAACAAACACCGCGACACGAGAATTTTATATATAAGTATAATATACTAGCTGGCCAGGCAGACGTTGTTCTGCCTTTTTCGACGACTCTTCCTATAAAAAATCCGTAAATTCACAATAAAAATTTTTTGAGTCACTTAGCGGGATAACAACTGTCCTATCTCTCAAGTTGGACCAAACTGCACAGAGTATGCAAAATTTCATTGAAATCAGTTCAGTAGTTTAGGAGTTTATCGCGAACAAACAACGTGACACGAAATTTTTATATATAAAGATATATATATATATCGTATATTATCTTTATATATTAAATAAAAAAGAAATCTGACCGTAATATTGAAATAACTGGCTTCTGTCAAACTCGGGGGTCATATACATGCTATTAAGACATTAATAACCAATTAAAAAATATTCTGTCTGACTGACTGATTCGAGTGTGATAAAACTTTACGAACTGATAGAGATCAATGCCAAGAAGAAATAGATCGTATCTTATAGATCACATCCAGGCGAAGATGGGGCAGGTCGTTGGTCATTATCATCATCATTACAGCCCTTCACAAGTCCACTGCTGAACATAGGCCTCCTCCAAGGAACGCCACAATTCACGGTCATGAGCCCCACCTGCATCCATCGACTTTCTGCATGTCTTACCAGGTCATCACTCCATCTAGTGGGGGGTCGCTCTACACTTCGCCTACCGGTACGAGGCTACCACGCGAGAACCTTTTTAACATCGGTTGTCGGTTCTTCGAGCTATAGTGCCGGCCCGTTGCCACTTCAGCTTCCTAATCTGCCTCTAGGTCGCTATTGAATAATATAAATTACACAGAAAAAAAGCATCAAAGATAGAAGACATCTTGCACTGCTATCGCTAATTTGTCTACCAAGTTTTGCGATTATGCCAAATCGTACATTGGGAAGGTCCCATTGTAGGATTTTACGGTTTTGAAACCTGTAACTGTTTCTTAAAGAAAAGGATTTATATTTGTCCCCAATAAGAAGACAGTAATAAAATATATTTATTTATTATTATAGACGATTCTGAGCAGAATCTTCAAGAAAACCCTTCTCAGAATATAGTACACTAGAAATCAATGTAAAAAGCGGTTAATGATCTTTCTCCTAAACAGCAACAGTACCAGTGCGAGCAATCTTACTCGCTACGGTAACAAGCCAAGCATTTGATGAACGCACTACTGAACATAAACGGTGGTCGCAACTAGTAATTTCATTTTATATATCCTGTTATACAGTATAATATTTACATAAAGTACGAAACTTTATGTAAACAGAGAAAATAATAAAAACGAATTATTATTAATGAACTTTATATCCTTAATGAACTTTATAATTTAATAATATTACTTTGAATTTACTTAGCTCAAAGCAATATGTCGTGTAGTAAAATTAATCTACTACTAAAGTACTTGTTAAGTGGCGAAGCTTGCGCAGTCACTTATTGATTTCACGATGTCTGTCCGTCTGTCCGTCTGTCCGTCCGTCTGTCCGTCTGTCCCACGATTATCTCGAGAACGGTTTCGAATTTTCAAATTCTGTTTTCAGAAATCGATTACTGATCACCCAGGCATCTGAACCTCCTATTTTGATTTTTTTTTCCGCTAGAAACCGCTACAAAGCTGATTGCTTCGCCACTTTGCTATGCTGTTAGCTTGCTAGGTTTATTATACATAAAGTTACTTAAAATCTATAACTCTAATAGCATTTAAGTAACTTTAGCTCTTGTTTACTAAACACTTAGATACATCTGTTTGTTGCCTTAAAAAAGGCATAACTCATTAAAAGTTCTCCTATAAAAGTATATTGTTTTACTGGCAAATTAATTAAGATACTATATCATCTATGCATATATATAAAATTGAAGTGTCTGTCTGTAATACTGAAATAACTGCCTTCTATTATGCTCAGGCGTTTATTTGGCGTCCCATTATGACGTAAATAACCATTTTTAATTTTTTTGTATATCTGTGTGTCTATCTATCAGGGCTAATTTTTGGAACAGCTGAACCGATACGGACAGGCTGAATCAATGCAAGGAGGGATCTGGGCTATATTTTATCCGGAAAACTTGCTTTAAAAATAAAACGAAATTTTGATAAAAATAACGGCGTTGTGTGTTGTCTGTGTCTAAATAATGCCACATTAATAGTTCTTAAGCTTAATAAATAAAGATAAATATAAATAAACGTAACGTTTTTTATATCTTTTGCCCAAAACAACTTTTCCGACAAACTCTTTCGGTACCTAACTTTTTGAGTGTTAAATTTTTTTTTTTCTAAATAATAATGACGTTTTGGCATCTTATATTATACTTTCAAATAATATAATTTAACCGTTAATTTATTAATCTGCCCTGGCAATAATAATTGTTGACACTGAATTGTCTGTTGTAGAGTTAGAACATTTCAAAAAAAAGGGGGTCGAATAAAAATATTAATAATAGATACACTTACCATTCATTTTTACACGGTTTATCGTCCTTACAATTAACATGACGGTCACAATATAAAGCCGTGTGCACACTTCAGCATCACTGTCACAGCACTAAATTAATCAGTTGCAGAGCTCACTTGTAACAAGAGCCGACGGTTGTGCGCCTGAGTCGCGTTCGTGAATGCCGTCTAAGTACTGCGCGAGAGACTGGTTGCTACCACTTTGACGGCCTGCGGGGTGGGTCCATGAAATATACGGTGGAAGTTTTGTGCCTTACGTTAATGGGCAGTGTAAGTTGTTTCTTACGTGACGTGACATCACTTTCATCGTAATTTTTATAAAATAAATATAACATTGAATAATTTTATAAAAACTGAGTGACTAAATTAAAAAGAAACTGAAATATTTACAAGTACATACAATAGGATTACTAAACTACATTAGTATATACAATATTTAAAAACTATAATAAAAAAAACTAAAATTAATCCTACTCCCCGCGGTATCGCGCCAAGAACGCTGGCTGCGTTTCCCCGCTGAATGGCTATACTTAGCCTTTGAGCGAGAAAAGAAGCAGCCCTCTTATCACCAGCAGCAACGACCAGCCGCGGATGGAGTTCCTTTAGCAACCTCACCGCACGTGGACCCCACGGACCGATAGTCTCTACAGCAAATGTCTACGCTAGTAGCATCCCACACTAGGGCTTTACCTCTCTACCAAGGGTCCAATGTCATACCGTCGGGTCTCCTGCCATCGTCTCTAAATATTCCACGAGGTTCTAAAACCGAGGGAACATTTATAGAGACAAGAGCCCTTCGGATGAATTGATTTGATGTTTTTATATTTCTACATCAAACACAAAAAATTGCTTCTTATCTGGATTTTCGTGTACATTATAATATGTTATGTAAAATACTACCACAATACAAGAGAAATTCCTATTTATGTCGTTGGTAATAGGGGTTACGTTTTTATTTATAAAATAGAAAAAAATCTCTATCTCTCTATACAAATAGAAAAAATTGAGGTGTCTATTTGTAATGTCGAAATAACAGCTTTTTACTATATGCATATGAAAGTATATACGGTACTTATAACAAAAACATGATTTTTAAAATGATTGTCTGTCTGTCTGTCTGTTTGTTCCGGCTAATCTCCAAAACGGCTGGACCGATTTTGACCGGAATTTCACTGGCAGATAGCTGATGTTATAAGGAGTAACTTAGGCTACTTTTATTTTAGAAAAAGAATTAGGGTTCCGCGCAAAAAATTAAAACCCATGAAATCCAATCGACATAAATTACGCGCGGGCGAAGTCGCGGGGAACAGCTAGTATATATAATCAGTAGTACGTCTGTTAGTCATAGTGTAACTTCTGAACTAGGTACTAGATCGATTGAGGTCATTATTCTCACAATATATTTGTTACGTCGAGGCCGTGGTTCACAGCTATGCTAGGATCTGACGGGTGGCGCTGTAGTTAAGCTATTAACATATTAAGACCGAAATAACTCATACTCACAGTAAACGAGTATGTTGGTTTAGTGCCAAAGAAGAAAGTATCAAACTCTGGACCCGGTAGGTGGAATTGTAATATAGTTATTGTTTTATATTTACACTGTAATATGTCCGGAATGAATTTGGACAGAAACTAATCGAGCCACTTATCGGAAAGGGCAGAACAACGTCTGTCGGAACAGCTATTGTTTTATATTTTAAACATCTTAAAACTATTTAAAATTTTCAAGAATAATAATAATTTAGCTAAGCTTTATCAGATGTACTTCATATTTTGAATTATTTTATTCCTGTTCGAGCTGAGCTTCTCTGAGCTAATTTATAGCTCATAAGCTCTCTTGATTTGAAACAGATCTTCTTGATGGATGGCAGCCCAACACCGTACGTTTTTCTAGGAATTTCTTACCGCGCACGAACATTTCGTGGTAATTTACTATTACCAGCAGTTTTTCCAGATCAATACGAAATAGTGGCCTTTAATAAAAGAGTCTTCTCCTTTTTTTAAAGTCGCCAAAGCGCCTTTAATTCACTGGTGTTACGGATGTTAAGAAAATATCCAAAAATATAAGAAATGAACTTTACTATCGATAAGTTATTAATGCTTGTTAAAATTCCGCTATTTTTAGAAATATTGAAAAATTGATAAGTATATTCTTACTTAATCAAACGTTTTTCATAAAAAAAAAAACAATAGTACTCATCTAGTCATCTAGTCTTTGTTTAAATATACAGGATTATTTTGCAATAACCAGTAGTGAAGTTTCAGAATAAGTAATACAGCCAAATGGTGAAGAAAAATTAATTAAAAAAATTTACAAACATTGTCCTTTTTATCTTTTAAATTCAGAATGCGTGGTAATGCATACTAATTTACTACCAACGCACACACTCGTAAGGGTGGATCCTATGGGTGGATTGGTCGGCAAAAACGTCGTGAATTGAATCTCATACAGAGAAGCGCGCGTACGCGTAGTTATTGCTCATATTTTTTTTAAACGCATTCAACTTAGAATACTAAAACTGCAATAACGGTAGATCATTATTTATATATTTGAAGTAAAGTTTATAATTTGGCTAGTCTTTGAAAAATAGCCCTGTATTAACGACTCATTCCCATTACCACAAATTATTTAAGAAGTGAGACTTATCCGTCCGTTCCAAATTATTATTATTATTATTCTTATGAATGATAATGTTATTCGGTCCAATTTCGACTGATAGCGTCCGTCTGGAAACCCCAATTCTTCCGGAAGATTCTAACACAAGATATTCTATACTATTAGATACAAAAGAAGATATTTTATACAATATTTTATTTTATTAAGATCAGGATTTTTTTTATAAAGAACCTAAATTTTGATTTCCAACAATAGCAAAACTAGATAAGTTAAGGTATACCTTACCTATTTACTTATAAGTAAGCGATTAAAATGACACTGTTCTTTGGTGCAAATTATATTAATACTCTAAGTTGAAAATATGAGAAATACTAAAAAGTATTAATATTATTAATACCAGACAACGCAGTAAAATAATATAGATTTCTCTTCTCTTTTCTATTTCTTTTAATAGAAATGAATAGATTAAATGTCAATCAATTAATTATTATTAAAAATAATATCGGTCCAATCTGTCTGCTACGGTGAAACATCTATACAAACATACATACATAGATTGATAATTTGAATCGCCATAGGCGTGTCAAAATATAAACTAAAAGTGACAACCCTTGGTTGTAGCAAAACATGGCAAAGCAACCGTCACATCGTAAAATCACTAGTATGGTAACTTTGCCAAGTTAGTTTAATAGACAAATATTAAGACTACTATATTAAAAATGAAATATTACATTCCCTAACCATTAATATTACGTTATTATAAAGATATGGGTACGTACATTCAGTATTATTTCAATTAAAATCCACAAAAGTTCTTGAGCACTGAAAAAGGTGTTTAAGTCGCCAGCACAATTTCGCGGTAAAATAAAATGTCAATATTTACTCTGATATTGTCATATTAAAAATAATGCTGTTAATTTTAAAATTTCATACAAAAAATGATAAATCTCAAGAAACGTTACGTTTTCCGTGTTAATCGTAATTTTGTACCAGTACACCACTGATGGCAAAGTTACCTTCCATTGGTAAAGTTGCCAGACTTGACTGTAGGTAATATAACTATTAGTTACTACTAGTTATTTATAGTAGGTAATATAGTATGCAATATTACTATTAGTAACTACTAGTTACTTATAGTATGTAATATAGTAGGTAATATTACTATTAGTTACTACTAATTACTTATAGTAGGTAATATAGTAGGTAATATTGCTATTAGTTACTACTAGTTACTTATAGTAGGTAATATTACTATTAGTTACTACTAGTTACTTTTAGTAAGTAATATAGTAGGTAATATTACTATTAGTTGGTACTAGTTACTTATAGTAGGTAATATTACTATTAGTTACTACTAGTTACTTTTAGTAAGTAATATAGTAGGTAATATTACTATTAGTTTTTTTATAGGATAGGGTGACAAACGAGCACACAATCCACCTGATGGTAAGTGGTTGCTGTGGCCCATAGACATCTACATCTATCTTCGATTAGGAATCAAAATGCAGATGCGTTGTCACCCGTGAGGACTAATATGGAATGCCTCATTCCCATTAAAAAGGGTCTCCGGTTCTCTACACTCACCATACGAAACACAGCAGCGTTAAGCTGCTATTTTACGCTGGTATTCTGTGAGAGCGTGGTCCTTCCCCGGTCGAGTCGCCCCATTCGTGCTACAGCCATAATATAGCTGCAGCATGGCTCTACCACGTATACGTTACTACTAGTTACTTATAGTAGGTAATATTACCATTAGTAGGTAGGTACTAATAGTGTCTAGTATTAGTATAGTATATACTCGGATGTAATTCAGAAAACTCAGTTAATATAATTTTTCACGTTGATATTATATATGTATATACTCATGTGATTATAGATCCTATCTAAGTTCAATTAATTTTCTGGCGGTTTATTAATGTCGTGCAACACGCTTCGCACCTAATACTAAAGCCCAGGGGTAGGGTGTAATCTAAAGTTTTACAGTACTACCTTAACTTCCGTGGTATAAATTTAACAAAATTTAAATACATCTGCAGGCAAAACCTGAAGGTGTCTTTCATAAAGTATACAGAAATAGTAATTAAGTCTATATTAAGCTATAGTAATTATTTGACAAAGTTACCTCAGCCAATCAAAACGCTTTTTCGTCTCTGATTGCTTTTGATACAATTTTATCGAAATTGAACAGCACAATAATTTACTTTTACGTTTCTATGTAATTTTTATTTAAAATGATTCCAACGAACACGTCATAAATGATGATCATTCATCACAAGGCCATTTCTAAGCTTAGGTAGGTAGTAGTATTATATTTATTCTGTGGCATAATATGCCTAAAACTGGTTTAAGCACGTTCTTTAGTCATGTTTGTCCATCAATTCAGATTGCCTTTATAAGACTCTATGAGCGTATCGGTCATGTAATATTTTCTTTATACAAAATAAGGATGACAAACGAGCAAACAGTCCACCTGATGATGATGAATCCCGCCAATTGGAGTTGTCACCGGTTCTAACGCATCTTTTTCGGTACTCCTACTCCCTAGACGTTGTCCCGAATTCATGGAAAACAGCTTTCGTGCTCTCTATCCCTAAAAAAAGGTAACCGCTCTGATCCGTCCAATTACAGGCCTATCGCCATCACCTCCTTGTTCTCGAAAATAATGGAGTCCATTATTAAATGCCAGTTCATGCGGTACCTTGATGAGCAGCAGCTGATTAGTGACTGCCAGTACGGTTTCCGTCGGGGTCGCTCAGCTGGTGATCTTCTTGTTTACCTAACACATAGATGGGCGCAGGCAATAGAATCCAAGCGGGAGGCATTGGCCGTTAGTTTGGCCATAGCGAAGGCCTTCGATCGGGTCTGGCACAAAACGCTTCTTTCGAAGCTCCCTTCCTGTGGGCTTCCCGACAAATTGTGCAATTGGATCACCAATTTTCTGGCTGATCGGAGCATTAAGGTCGTAGTAGACGGTGCGTTCTCCGATTACAAGCCTATTAACGGTGGTGTTTCACAAGGCTGCGTGCTATCATCAACGCTGTTTCTTCTGCATATCAATGATATGCTGCAAACCCGCAACATACATTGCTATGCAGATAACAGCACTGGTGTTGCTCTATACACCGGCCATGCCAGTATTTCTCGGGAAATCTTCGCCGAGTACCAGAACAAACTTGTGTCTGAAGTCGAAACTTTGTTGAACAAAATCTTGGATTGGGGGGGGGACGAAATCTAGTACAGTTCAATCCCCAAAAGACACAAGTTTGCGCGTTTACCGCTAAAAGTAACCCCTTTTACGTATCTCCTCAGTTTCAAGGCACTCCCGTTGTTGCCTCTGCTAGTATCGGAATCCTCGGCGTCGACATATCGAGTGACGTACAGTTTCGTGGTCACTTGGAAGAGAAGGCGAAATTGGCCTCTAAAAAGCTGATACTGTTCCCATCTCTGGGCAGGGGCTCACCAGTGTCAGCTCCTTCCACTGGACCACATCCAGCGCAGAGCAGTTCGAATCGTCGACGAACGAGTTCTTTCCGATCGGCTTGAATCACTAGCACTGCGTGGAGATATTGCATCTCTTTGCGTATTTTATCGCATTTACCACGAAAAAACCAATGTGTTCATCGAAAGAACATTATATAGTTTTTAATAGTCTTTATATAAATGTCACCGTAAGTACACGTGGCGTACGTCACGCGCGTATATTGAGCGCATATTAAGAATCGTCCTCGGACGAAGAGTGCTCTGAGGAATTGTTTGGACTAATTCCAATTTCAATTGCCGCTCAATTTCACCATCGCACATCGCGACAAAACTTGCGATACCATCCATACCATCTGGATGATTGGCGGTCCACCACTGTGTGATTTAGAAGATGTATTCTTCCTCATACAACTTCCTTGTGAAATCGATTTTTCCGGACCGACACGACTTAGGGACCTTCAAAAATAGAGCCTACTCCTTTTTAAAAGGACGGCAACGCATTTGCGATTCCCCTGGTATTGCAGTTGTTTATGGGTGGCGGTAGTCACTTACCATCAGGTGAGCCGCATGCTCGTTTGCCCCTTCTCTTATAAAAAAAAACCATACGAAAGACACCTAGCATTGAGAGTGGTCCTTCCCCGGTCGAGCAGACCCATTCGCGCTACAACCACTAACACTACGTTACGTACGTGGTACGTACGTTACGTAACACTACGTACGTACCACGTATTTCATCATTTAATCATTCATAATTCATCATTAACACTTTCACCACACTTTCCGCATAATATATAGGTTATCGGGACCGCAACCTTCAATGCAGTACGGCCCTACTATAACTATCTGTATCTTCGAGGTTTAACAAATTTTCAGGTGTCACAAATTATTGCTATTATTTTTCTTCGTCGATGCTTTTTCCTTACACAAGAGAAATATAATTAGATTCTCTTACCAGCGAAACCTAAGGCATAAATGGTCACTTCATATCATGCATAGACAAGAAAGCGTCAATCAATGAAAAATACTTTATTATTATTAAGTATTGTCCTTGCTTTCCACTCTCATTTTTATTCAAAGCAAGTTGCCCCTACGTTTATAGGTGTGTGCTGCTATAATTTCTCTCGTCCTTTGGAATGTAAAACGCATGGAAAGTGACTTCTGAATATTTTGGGCAATCGATTTAATAGAAAGTTAATTAGAACTATGTATGGGTTCCGCTAACAACAATTATAACTTTTATCTGTTGCAGTTAACGCTCTATGTTTTCGTAACTTTGTTTTTATTGTTAACAAGCGGTGGTTATTCAGAGTGCGCTAGAATTTAATTTCCGGAGCAATCCGAGCTAAGATTTGGGGTAGTGGATATTCTTACACCGCCACTACCGCGTCATACAGAATTTTTAATTGTATTTAATAGAATCAGGCGTTACTTTGAAATCTATTAAAAATGTTAAAAAATAATTACCTTAGATCCGCTCAAGAAAACAAAATGATGTGTCTTACCTAGTTCGAAGAGCACCTCCCGCTTTCTTAGCGGTCAACCACCGCGGAGGCTATTTCCCCTGATGCGAGACATCAGGTCATTTAGAGGTGAAACCCGTGTTGTATTATCGACAGTGGTGTGCCTTTCCTAGTGTAGTGGTGATGGCGATAGTGCAAGCGATTGGGAAAAGGCGGAGATGCTCTTCAAACTGGGTAAGACATCATTTTATAATATATTATTATGCAGATCTTAGCCAATTCATTGTAACATCTTTAATTTTAATTGTATTTTAATATTATTTAAAAGTTCATTTGTTTTTTTTGTTTCATTTTTTTAATTAAACACATGTTCAGATTAATATTTTATTATGTATTAAAACTGAAAACTTATACAATTAATATCCACCTAAAGCTTACTTTTTATTAGTTATGTTATTATATATTTTTAGTCACTTAGCTCATAACTAAATCTTTCGTGCCCAGTCTATAGTAGTTTATTTTAAAATGGAGTTAAGTTTAAACTTAAAATGTCTTAACTTTACAAATCTGTTATTTTTGTTTATTTAGTAGAAACCTATTATCTGTCTTATTATTTAGCTTATTACGTAGAATATTAAAAATCATATTTGGAAATTATCATCTTATCATTCTGTTTTTATTTTCCTTATTAAAAGTCATTACTTCAATTTAATACTGGACTCCTCTGCTATATTATCAATTACCTGAATGATCTCTTGTTTGAACTCCTTCGACTCATCTTCAACTTCCAAATTATTTTTAATTAATATCAGTGTTTTAGTTAGAGGATTGTATTTAGACATGTAACGTTTCCGCCCTTCTTGGCTCCTCCGTAGTATAATTTCCAGGAGTTTTAACCAATCGTGTGCGAATGCTAGGAATTCTTTTGTCACGTTCTGGGATAGTTGAAACCTTATGAGTGTGTGCGTCCATGGTTGGGATGCGAGTATTGCGATTAACTTTGAGTCCCTTTTGTACACGACTGCGTGTTTGAAAATGGAACTTAAAGTTTTCCATCCAGCTGCCGATTGATTTTCAGTATCCTGCACATTTAAAAATAGATTATAAAATTTGGTCTAATGGAAACAAGTGTTATTCTAATATTTTTTGAACGATACTAAAAGTTAAGAACATTTTATTATTAAATTTTTATTAAAAACTAAAAGTAATAACTTCATTATCATACAGTCCTACTCCTCGTGGTATCGTGCCAAGAACGCCGGCTGCGTTTCCTTGCTGAATGGCTATACTTAGCCTTTGAGCGAGAACATAACCAGCTCTCTTATCACTCTTATCACCAGCAGCAACGAGCAGTCGTGGGTAGAGTTCCTTTAGGAACTTCACCGCATGTGGACCCCACGGACCGATAGTCTCTACAGCAAATAGCACAAATATGTAGTCATCTCTCAGAGACTCATATTTGCGCCACTTATTATTTGACATGATTAAAGGATTCTTTTAGAACGTTTTTGCACTCACTCATAATTTACGTTGTTTCGAGCATAATAAAAAGGATCGCATCTTTACTTATGTACTTATCAGAAATTTTAATATTCATTGCTAAGATTTCGTAGGCGGATATCGCGATCATGTGTTGTAATCGTTCAGTTTCTTTCCCTACTTAATTTTTAAAATTTTAGTGATTCGTAGGTTTTTATTTTGAGTAAGTTTGTGTTTTTCTCACTCATAACCGCGATCACAGCGTACAAAATTTAATTATTTAATACTCGAGTATGTGCAAAAGTGTTTTTTTTTTTATTTATTACGTCCTTAAAAACACTTTTTAAGTCGAGGGCAATAACGCCCAAATGTTATGTGACGCTATTAGAATAATGGTACTAAAAAGCCCAGAGCGGATTAAAGTGAAGTGCGATGAGAGGAAAATGTGACACAGATTATACAAGATACAAAGATAAAAATTTTGAACAAAATAGTATCTCACCTTACAACATAGCGTAAGTTGTATCCTAAACATCAGAGCTCGTAAGGCAACACACTGCTGTGATTCTGGAGGTATAAATTTGACGTCATCGGAAAAAGCGAACGGTGTATGTACACCTGAATTCAATATTCTGTATATAAAATTTAAAAGTAGGACACCACGTTCGCTTGTACTGTCTTTACGTAGGGATCTTATCACCAACTCTGTTTGAACTGGCAGTATTGTTTTTGCCTAAGACATCAAATATAATATTTAAAAAAAACATGCATGAGTGTCTTATGGAACAGTCTGTTGGAACGAAGTTCCTTTCGTAGAATATTATTATTGATAAAATATTATTCCACCTCGCTCGCACTATAGAAAGGGGGTGGTGACGGAAAAATCCTACACTTTTTCTCGCCTAACCCCCTTCCGTCAAATTCGTACCGTGCGTTAAGGAACTTCATTTCAAAAACCTAATATTTAAACAATAGTACCTCGTGTGTTTATAAGTTTTGAGATAAAGTTAGAGGAAACATTTAAAAAAGATATAATATTTATATCATAAAAACATTTAAAAAATATATTTTTTTCGGATAAGGGTAACAAAGGAGCACACAGTCCACCTGATGGTAAGTGATTGCTGTGGCCCATGGACATATCTATCCTCGATTACGAATCAAAATGCAGATGCGTTGTCACCCGTGAGCACTAAGATGGAATACCTCGTTTCCAGTAAAAAAGGTATCCAGTTCTCTACACTCACCATATGAAACACAGGAGCGTTAAACTGCTATTTTACATTGGTATTCTGTGAGAGCGTGGTCCTTCCGTGATCGAGCCGACCCATTCGCGCTGCAACTATACTACTAATATAGCTGCAGTATGGCTCTACCATATTAAAAAACACCGTAAAATTCGTAAGTGTAATGGATTTTTAGGGTAGGATGTAATTATGTAGACACTCGTCCAAATGACGAAATCATGTTATACAGATATCCGTAGTGTACCTAGTCCGAGCGATCAGTAGGTCAGAGAGAAAAGAGTTTTGTCAAATTTGCTAACTATTAATTTAAATATGGGCAGGAGTCCTTACAGACCGCGAGAAGCCACATCGTACTATACTGTCTTCGTCGGAACAAGTCTCCACAATATATCATTTCATAATATTAGTGAACATACTTCCGATTCACTCGTAAACTTCATAGTACATTAAAAATTTTGCATTGACTTTTCACGTCTTCAAATAGAGGACAACGAAGATCAACTAAATCAATAGTAATAATATAAATATATTTCGTTAGAGCCCTTTACAATTAAAAAAATTGCAGAGTTTATTATTATATTAGTTTATTTTTACCTTAAAGATCTATATACAAAAATTAGAATGCAATACTTAAAATGTATTCTGCAAGCACGTTTTATTTCCATTTTTTGGAACGTAGTTCTTTATCGGACGGTACGGGTTTGGCAGATGGGAGCTATAGTGCGGCCGTTCAGAGAATGCGTTCCTGACACCTATCAGTTAGCCACGACTAGTGATGGGCACAACATAACACTGAGTTCGTTACCGTTCCTCCAAAATGAACCGCCTCGTTATTTTTAAGATTATTTTCGTTTTAAATTGGCGGAATCATTTAAAATTTATATTTTAGTAATTTAAGTGGAAACCAAAAAAAGGTAATATTAATATAATAAAATTGTTTTATTTATTCTTTGTTACAAAGTTACAATCTGTGTTTCTATGCAATAAAGTACATTGAATTGAATGTGCGTACAGAATATTAATCAGACTCCGATTCGCTTGAGGAGGTGGTGAGAATCAATCCTTATATCTCGGTCAAAATGTTCCACAATCAGGTTTTTAGTCTTCTCAACAACCTTTGCCCTGTCATCTCTTGTGACTTCCCCGCAGGCTTCTTTTAATAGGGTCATCATCTTTTTCGTGCTGAATGGCGGGGAAGTATTGTGGCGGGCGGCGTAACCTTTTACTTGAGCCCAGATTAGCTCAATCGCGTTATATTGGCAATGATACGGTGGAATTCTTAGAACGCGATGACCGTACTCCAGAGCCAGTTCATCGATTTCGTATCGCACATTTGCCGCTTTATTTTCTTTTAGTTTTAAAATTATGTCGTATCGTTCTAATAAAATTTTTCTTTTGTCTGTTTTTTATACGAAAAACCAATATCTTTTAAGATTTTGGTTAAAGCAGTTTTACCCCCGCTAAACAGTCCAGCTTCTCTTAAAGATGCCAAAAGCTTCTTCCTGTTGAGATATTCATTTCTGGAATAGTAACCATACATATGATTTCTGATTGAATCGGCGTCAAAGGTGTCAATATCTGTCACGGGTTTAGTTCTACGTTTCTTCTTCGGAGTACGTAAAATATTATCTTCCGTGCCAGTAGAGCCGAATTTTTCTTTATTAATATTTGTTATCGTTCGTTTGCTAACTCCAAGCACCTGAGAGACGCGTTCTTGTACTTGTTCGACAGGTAACAGGGGTCCGCCATTTTGCCGATCCCGCTCAAAGTAATCTTGCAGCTTGATGATTAACTCACGGGCTCCACTTTTCAATGTTTGTCCACGTTTAGGCATTATTATGCACCAAAAGTAAAAAGAACGCAATACAAAACACAATCGAAGTCCGCGATTTAGCGCCGATGTCAGTTTGAAAAGCAGAAACAGTCCATTAAACGAAAGCCGGGTAATCAAATAAAAACAGATCGAAAACACTTGAAGAACGTGGTCTATGCGCACGAAACGACAACAGACGACTGTTTTAGCGTCACAAAATGGCGGCCCATAACGCCATTTAGGAATACCATTTTCAACCTAAATATAAAAGTGCTACTTTCTTTCGCGCGTTCGGTTTGGTCGTAGTTTTATTTTTATATTTAATAAAAGTTATCTTATCGTCCATTATTTTCAAATTCTTAAAAAGGAAAACAAAACGTATTATTTTATATAGTATAACTGTATAAGAACAGATTACGATACTGTTATTGCCTGTTATTGTTAGTACAGCACTACAAATATAAAGCGCTGACATAACCTTGTAATAGCGCAGTATAGATTTAGAAAAATATTGTTTACTAAGTTATTTGACACTCAGTTTGGCACAAAATTATAACATTCATTGATTATTGATATAATAATGTTGTTTTAATGCTCATCAATTGTTAAAACGGTAAACAACCAGCAAAAATATTTTTATCGTAACTGCAACGCCATTACAAAATTACTTCGTCAGTTCAATAGCGACGTGTCAGGAACGCATTCTCTGAACGGCCGAACTATAGGCGCCAAAAAGTGTAAGATTTTTTCATCACTACCCCTTGTGTCATAGTCTAGACGGCCTTGGCGGCGAAATAAGGAAGTGAGATGGAATAATATCCATCTCCCTCGTACTTTTCCTTATATGGCCATGAAAGAAATATTATTTTATTTCAAATGACGCTCTAGTAATTCATTTATTTGTATTTGTTAATCAATAATATAAAACTTTCGCATCATGAGGCATAGAATTAAAGAAATGGCCCCGAGTTCCCGGCGCCCCTTTAACGGGGTAGGGGTGCGAAGAATCTCCGGGAGGAAAACCGGCGACGAGGTTCGCCACCCGTCACGTTCTGTCCCCCGGAGGGGCGAAAAGTGGATTGCGGAAGCCCGTCTGGCTACATTGAATGTATGTGGAGGAATGAATGATAAGATGGATGAAGTATGCGATATGATGCATGATAGAGGAATAGACGTGTTATGTGTAAATGAGACAAAACGGAAGGGAAAGGATGCTACTACACATGGCATGTATACCGCGTACTGGTCTGGTGTAGACGAGACCGAGCGGGCATGCCAGGGAGTCGGTATCATCCTTTCAGAAAGAATGGGTCATTGTGTGAAAGAGTATGAATGTGTAAGCCCGAGACTGCTATGGATACGAATGAAAGTGGGCTTAAAGAAGTTGTTTGTTTTAGGGGTCTACGCCCCAGACATGTCTAAGCCCACTTATATCCGAGAGCAGTTTTGGGAGTTGGTAAGGATGGTGCTAATGAAATGCAAGGTTAATGAAAATATTGTGATATTAGGCGATTTTAATGGAAGGGTTGGGGTGAGGAGGCTTGGTTATGAAAGGATATTGGGAACGTTTGGTGATGAAAATATAAATGAGAATGGTGAAAGCCTTCTCGCCGTATGCGTGGAAAAGAGTCTTTTTGTGACGAACACTTTCTTTCGTCATAAGAAGATTCACACGCATACATGGGAAAGAGGTGATGATAGAAGTATGATAGATTTCATAATTGTTGATGATAGAATGAGGAGCGCGGTGGTAGATACAAGGGTTTACCGGGGCTCTAACGTAGGGACGGATCATTACTTGGTCTTATGCCGAATTAATGGTCTTTTCAGACGTTGGAGGCATCGGACATCTGTGTCTACCACTGCTTTACAGCGTATAAGAACAGAGAGGTTACAAGATGAAGGTGTGAAAGAGAAGTTCAAATGTAGATTGAGAGAAAATATAAGTGGTGTGGCTGAATTGTGTATAAATGATTTAGACTTGGAGACTGTGTGGTATAATGTCAAGAAAGGTTTAGTGGATGCAGCTACCGAAGTATGTGGTGTAAGTAAGAGAACGAATGAAAGGAAAATTAACACGTTATGGTGGGATGATGAGGTACGGATGGAAGTTGAAGCAAAGAAGAAAGCATGGCTAGATTTACTAGCAACCAAGGCTAGTAATTCTAGCAGTATGAATGATGATATTGAAAGGAAAAAGGCAGTCTTTAGACACCTAAATAAGAGAGTAAAAGAAGTAGTTGAAAGGAAAAAGCAAGAAAGAACGGATATGAATGATAGAAGAATATCGGATAACTTCCAGGCAAACATTAAAATGTTCTGGAAACTCGTAAGAACTACCAGGGGACATTCAAAACAGCCTAGAATGAATGCTATACGAGACTAGAATGGCTGTATTCTGAATGACGAAGTTTTGAGTTTAAGGAGATGAAAGGAATACTTTGAAAGCGTGTTTATGATTGATGAGACGTTTGAATTAAATGAAATAGAAATTCCGGAAGAAGAGGAAATAGATAGAGATATAAGTATAGATGAAATAATGAAAGCAATGAAAAGTATGAAAGCAGGTAAGGCAGCCGGTTATGATAGAGTATCTCTCGAAATGCTAAGGGCTGGAGAAGGAGTGGTAGCAGACCTGCTGTACACCTTATTTAATTTATGTTGGGAACTTAAGCGGGTACCGGGAGACTGGTGCAAAGCCGTGATAGTCCCAATATATAAGGGAAAAGGATCACAGCAGGACTGTAAAAACTACCGTGGTATCAGCCTTCTTAGCATTGTGGGGAAACTGTATGCTAAGGTACTAATTGAAAGAGTTATGAAAGAAACTGATGGAAAATTTGGGATGTGCAAGCGGGATTTAGAAAGGGAATGGGATGTACGGATCAGGTCTTTTCCATGCGCATGATCGCGGAGAAGTTTTTGGCCAAAAACCAAAAAGTTTTTTGTGCGTTCATAGACTTGGAGAAGGCTTATGACAGAGTGGACAGGGATGTGTTATGGCAAACACTGAACTCATTTGGGTTGAGCGCTGGCTTGATACAGGCATTGAAGTCTCTATATAGGGACTCTTGTGCTTGTGTCAGGATCAACGGGACCTACTCGGACTGGTTTGGCATCCATAAATGTGTCAGACAGGGCTGTGTGGCTTCCCCGTGGCTGTTCAACCTATTTATGGACAGTTGTTTGGAAAATTTGAAAGCAGAAGAATGCGGGTTAAGAATGGGTGAGTTAACCGTCAAATGCCTTTTGTACGCCGATGATCAAGTCATACTTGCGTCGTCGGCAGCCGAGTTGCAAATGATGGTTACATTAATGAACAGGACATTAAAAGAAAAGGGAATGAAAGTGAACGCAAGTAAGACGAAAGTTATGGTTTTTGAAAGAGAAGAAAGTAAAACGATATGTGAAATAAGAATAGAAGGGGAGTTGGTAGAGCAAGTAGATGAGTTTGTGTATTTGGGATGTGTGTTTAGCAGGGATGGTAGATATGATCAGGATATAGAACGACGAGTGAATGCAGGAAATAGATTGAATGGGGCTCTACACTCTATTGTGAAAAGTCAGAATGTGTCCAAAAAGGCACGTTTGGCAATTCACAATGCTGTGTTAGTGCCTACTTTAATGTATGGTAGTGAAAGTTGGGTGTGGCAGAAGAAGCACGAGAGTAGAATAAATGCTGTAGAAATGCGGTCATTACGTAGTATGCTAGGGCTGAATCTGAATGAAAGGGTGAGAAATAGTGTGATAAGAGAAATGTGTGGTTTGCTAGATGATGTTGTGACTAGGATTAAGAAAGGAATGCTTCGGTGGTTTGGTCATGTAGAAAGAATGAATGAGGAAAGAGTGACAAAGCAAATTTATGTTGCAGAGGTGAATGGCAGAGTCGGGAAGGGTCGCCCTAGGCGAAAGTTTATCGACCAAATAGGCGATATATTGAAAATGGGCCAAATTAAGAGTACCTTTAACCGACGAGCGTGTATGCGTAGGTATATGGATGTGGAGGAAGCGAGAGAGGTGTGTCAGGATCGTGCCAAATGGAATTCCATAGTCTCTGCCTACCCCTCTGGGTGACAGGCGTGAGTGTTTATGTATTATGTATGTTATGTAATAATATAAAACCTACGTTTATCAATAATAATATACTACGCAAGGAACTTCGTTCCAACCGAGTGTTCCACGACACTCACGCATTTTTTTTTAATTGTAATTTTTGAATGTGACATTATAAAAGTAAAAGTTAATCTCAAAACTTATAAAAACATGAGGTACTGTATATTGTATGGTATGTGCTGTCGTATATGCATAAAATTAGAATATAATGCTTCTTACTTTCGATTACGGTAACTATCGTTGGCGCATACACAATGACACTCGAAACCTACTTAAATCTCAATTTTTTTACATAGAAGTAAGGGATACAATCAAGCACACAGTCCATACGATGCTAAGTTGATACTATGGCTCATAGACACACGACTATTTTCAAGTATGAATCAAAATTCAAATCGCTTTCAAAAACACGTACATACAACATTATTAAGTAGCTTTAGATTAGTATCTACTAAGGGTATTATGTTCATATGTATGTATGTATATCTCATGCATGGTTGACACACTTTATAATAGACAATATTAAAAAACTATAATAAAAGAAACTAAATCTAAAAACTTAAATTATCATACAGTCCTACTCCCCGCGGTATCGTACCAAGAACGCTGGCGGCGTTTCCTCGCCGAATGGCTATACTTTGAGGGAGAAAAAAACCAGGCTTTTTATCACCAGCAGCGACGACCAGTCGCGGCCACAGTTCCTTTAGGTATGCACTTCACCGCACGTGGACCCCACGGACCGATAGTCTCTACAGCAAATGGCACAAATATTATGTAGTAATCTCTCAAAGATTCATATTTACGCCACTTACTTAGTTCAGCTGCCATTGACGCTGCCCCGGCACTAAACAAGGTACCCCTGAGATGAGAGGCACTAGCATATTTATGTATGATGTCATACCGTCTGGTCTCTTAAAATATTCTATTATTATATATTATTTTATTATTTATATGTTATGTAACGGATATTTCATACTTGGAATCGTTTTAATTATTTATGCAACGAAACCAACCAAAATAGAAGTTACGTATATAGTACTACCATAACACAATCGATTACAAAACCACCGTTTAATGTTTGATTTCGAGATGCTATTACGTTTTTACATGGTTTACGTTACTCACTAACTCTTAGGACATGTGGGTTATGTGAGCAATAAGTTAAAATTCTGACCTGATAGTTGTTCCTAGCGAAGTAACGCACTACGTAAGAGAGTAGTTGCAAAGCGGCGCACGCGACGCGATCGTCCACGTGATCTGTAGCTAATAGGACACCACGTAGAAACCCTTCGCGATTTGTATATGTCAATAACACTAAAATATTAACAAACATGTAATGAGATAGAAAGAAAGACAATCAGTGGAACTATACACATTACATAAATTAAAGTCGATTACACGTAGGGTGTTTTAAGAATAAAATGCTCCATCATTTGTATGCGTATCGAGATAATGAAATGGTGTTAGCTCCACGCAATGCCGCAGTATTACTATTTGGTATAAGAAACGCTCGTGTTCTGCTTGATTGTTTTAGTATTGCATTTTCTTTTTGTACGGACGAGTTTTGAACTTTTGATAGGCTGGATGAAGGTATGAATGAATTGTTTTATTTCACTACCATTTCCCATTGACGAACAACCGGAGAGAGATCAAGCGCAGGGCCAGCAGCTTTATGTACCTCCGGAGGCATCGGGGTGAAATGCCGCCAACCTCTTGTTCCTGATTCCAGCGCAACCCGGGACTATATGATCCACAGTCCCATCAAGACCACAAGACCAACGATGTAGTCACAACCAATTGAATATTATTACCTTCTTTATAATACCATTACTAACCAAATTCCAGATATGGACTTTTCCCAGATAGTTGATGAATGTGTAGTCGTGTAAGAGAATTCATCACCCCTTTTCATCCCGTGGATGTCGTAAGAGACAATTATAGGAAAATTCCAGAAAGGTCTCATTGCTTCCATTGAGAAGTTTTGTCTTAATTGCTACAAAACGTGGTTTAAGCAAAGCAGTGGTCGTTTACTGGCTGCTGAAGAAGAAGAAACAACGAACTATTGGTGCATTGTCACCTCTCAGTACCTAAAACGTAACATGACCTATTAATACGAACTTTTTAACATTTTGCGCTAAAAATAAGTAAAAAAAGTAACCAACTTTTCTATATGTACTACTGGGTATAGGATATTTTCGATCTGTGGAACAAGTATGCAACCTTGAAGGATTAGCTCATACTGACCATTTTTTATAGAATAAAGGTGACAAACGAGCACACAGGCCACCTGATGGTAAATGGTTGCTTTGGCCCATAGACATCTACATCTATCTTCGTTTGCGAATTAAAATGCAGATGCGTTGTCAGCCGTGAGGACTAAAATAGAATGCCTCTTTTCCAGTAAAATATGTCTCCGGTTCTCTACACTCACCATACGAAACACAGCAGCATTAAGCTGCTATTTTACGCTGGTATTCTGTCAGAGCGTGGTTCTTCTCCAGTCGAACCGACCCATTCGTGCTATAACTATACTATTAATAAAGCAGCAGCATGGCTCTACCACGTAAAAATTATATATGGTTATTGACATAGATTCCTTTTCTGCCTGGAAGTCTGTCTGGGTAGATATACCACCCTCTTATCCAGCTCTTAACTGTTGAATAGCAGTGCGAGCACTACTGTGTTCCGGTTTAAAGTTTATAGACTACCAGTACAGTTGCAGGCTGTGAGGCATCCCGTCTTAGTCCTCAAAAGTGACAACGCATGTGGGTTGCAGTAGCCCAGTAGTTACTTAACACAGGTGGTCTGTAAGTTCGTTAGTCCATTCTACGTTATAAAAATATCTTTGTGCTGTTAATGATTCTCGCCAATCTAAGTATGTAGCATTGAAAGGTATCTATAGCCCAATACGTTAGGGTGTTACCATATCAATCGATCGATTGTCTATCGATGGTGGAATGGATTAGTAGACGTCGATCGATAGTTTTTACCACACCGATTGAACGATGGTAGCCCCGCCCCACCAACCGCTCCTTATCGTCATCTTCTGAATACATTTTGAAAGGTACTGATGATGAGCACACAACCACATCGATTAATTGTCAATCGACGTCGATCGATGATTGAACAACGTTTTATCGACCTGTATCCGTCAATCAACTAAAGCTACTACTTTAATCGATTGCTAGCGATTGACTTCGATCAATTGCATCAATCGACAATCCATCGATTGGTGTGGTAACACTCTTAATCGCCATTGCTGTGGCAACACTGTTACAGCATTATGCCCGTCGAATGCTTTTTCGTTGCCGCAATAACCCAATGTATTTATATTATGTATATAAAATGGAGTTAATTGTATATATACCATATAATATACCACAAAACTTTCAGACCGTAAATTTTATATTAAAGCCAACTACTTTTGTTCAACGACATCTGAGAATTAGCAATTTAATTATAATAAAATTTTTGGTACAAAATAAAATTACTATTTTCATTTTTCTGTTTCACATTTCACTGTAGAGACTAGTACATTACAATAATTAGTTACGTTGAAGTACTACAACGTAGCGCAAGGTTCGCGCGTACGTCAACACCTTGCATACCAGAAATATTATAGAATTTACTAACAAGAATAATGATTATGATATGAAAACAGTAATTAAAAAACCGACTGCGTAAAACAGTGTACTGAAAAGTGAATAATTATTTTTCACGTTAATAAGACTTATTATATAATTATACGTCTTGTATAACTATTGATTTATATAACCAATGATTATACAAGTATAAAAACTTTATCACAGCTTTGTTATAAGTTTTGAAAATTTAAGTGAGAATGATTGCTAACCAAATTTTGAATCGTTATAGATCCTTAATGGTCATTTCAAATGAAAAATGATTAAAGAAACCTAAAGATGGTTTTCAAATATCTATTCAAGGATACCCCACTTGATATATTTAGTCGACTTAAATTTTTTTTATTGTTCACAATATGGCGTCTGGTTATCGACATATTGAAATTTGATTACTGTCACATCTTTAGTGATACACAAGACTAAGACAAATCGATTGACGTAAGAATCATCAAAATCGGCCCACGCGTTTGATCTCTAGAGCGAAAAGTATTTACTAATTATTTCAAAAAAATTCGTTGATCAAAAGTTGTCCGTTTTAAGGATAGGAATTACGGTTTAAAATCTTTTTGGTATTACAACCTTAACTACTTTTTATTTAATCAATAGTTTTATGTGAACGTTGTGTTGCAGTGGCAAATAAAATATTTAGTTTTCTTTAAAGTTCGTTTCATTAATTTAATTAGCAAAATGGCTCACTTGAGATTTTTCCTTCTGCAAGAACATTGAAAATTTATCATATTTTTTTTAAATTTTAAATCCTGGCGATTCTAAGCTAAATTAATCTTAATCTTATTCTTTATTAAGCTTAATCTAAGTTCTTACCTTTATTGTCGTTTTTGTCATGAGCTAAGTGCAATAAAACGAGGCTCAATCTTAAGCACACGTACTCATAATGATTTTTTGTTTCAATCGATTCATACATGGCTTCCTGATTGCTTTTTGAAAAAAGTACCGTTAATACAACGGCTGTTTTGAGACAAATAGTCTGGTCTAATTCAGTGGGTAATAGATTTGTAGCAATATCCATCAAATAACATATATTTGTTCCTAAAATAACGAATTATTAGAAAAAGATCGGTTTGTTCAATATGTCAACAAGTTATATGGATGGTAGAACCATGCTACAGCTAATTTGTAGAGCGAAAGGGTCGGCTCGACCAGTGTAGGACAATGCTCTCAGAATACCAGCGTAAACTAGCAGCTTACTAGCTAGTGTGAAAGCTGTGCGAAACGAGGCATCCATTTTAGTCCTCGGGGGTGAAAACGCATCTGCGTTTTGATTCTTAATCGAGGATAAATGTAGATGTCTATGGGCCACAGCGTTCACTAATCATTAAGTGAACTGTGTGCTCGTTTGTTAGCCTTATTCTAAAAAAATGCTAAATAGCTACAAACACAGAGTTGACGTAAACTTTGATTCCGCTTATAATTTCCGTAAAAAGATTGTCGACAGTATGACTATAAGTATATATAGTATTTAATTTCGTGCAACCAGCTTGTGTTCTCTTTTACCATACGGATAAACAATGTTTCTTTTTTTCTTTTAAAATTGTTAACTTTATTTAGTAAAATCGAAACCTACTTAAGTTATTGTTATATTGCATGCTGTGTTTACTAGTAAGTAGTCACTACACTTAGGTTAAGAAACTTTTCTGTTATTTAAGATTGTATTGTATTAGTTGACTGTTAGTAAACCATACGAATAAAAAAAATGTTGCTCTTTGACCATTTTCACATTCATCATAGTTTCATTCATTACAGTCCATCATAAGTCCACTGCTGAACATATGCAGGCAGATGGGTTCCCGCAATTTTTGCAATTTTCATTACTATTGAGTTGTTATCAGGAAAATGCTGCTGCACATCTCCTATTTCACATGTCTTTGGCGACATGCATGGAAGTCAATACTACATATTGGAGCGAATAGCTCAAAAAAAGTTTGAATGGTTTTTGGTACTAATGTGTCAATAACTCCTTTAGTAGTCAATAATATATCCACGGCTCCATATCCACGGTGCTGATCCTGAGCTACCTGCATCCATCGACTCAGCGTATTTCATCGGGTCATCACTCCTTTTTGACTACTAATAAGCTTCTGGTCCCGGGTTAGAGAGAAGTCGATATTTACGCAAAACACAAGTTATTGTTATAGACTTGCCTGTTTGTGCTGTGATTGTCTTTGGCGCGAACATTTGTGGCACTATAACATCTCCTGGTTATTCGATAACTTCCGGAAATATTCAGAAGTAGTCTATGTGCTTAGAACTATGTGCTTAGAATCGACATAAATAACTTCAACTTTATACGTGCTAGAACTACGCTGCAGCTATATTATGGTTATACCACAAATAGATCGGCTAGACCGGAGAAGGACCAAACTCTAAAAGTTGTAGATTCGAATTCGACTAAATTCGGCTATTGTCGTGAACATTCCTAACAAGAATTTAAAGCTTACCGTGGAGTGGTTAATGAGAGGACATGTAAGTGATGTTAATAGAGTTATTAGTATTATTTGTCAAACAGTGACGTAGCAAGGGACGCAGGGAGAATCTTTTCTAAAATTTTAGTGAGCGCCATTTTAGAAATAAAATTCTGCTCCCCGTCTGGACTGTTTTAATGACGTCAGTAAAAACGGGTTTCTTACTGATTTTTCTCAGAATAAAGGTATTTTCTGAACCATTGGTATATTAAACATAAGAATTTAAATAAGTATTATTTATAATATACTAGCTGGTACCCGGTGCGTTGCTGCCGCAGAAGAAATAGTTGTGGTAATATCGTTTCAAATTTGGAAGAGTTGTTTAATTAGGAATTATAATACATTCATTGAAATTGAATGGTATTTTTTATAACTTTCAAATTTTGTAAGTTACTTGTACTATACCTATAACCTACGCGCAGAAATCTGTGCTACACTACTGTTTAAAAAAAATTTGAACTTTATCATCATCAGCGTTTAAAGAATCAGCCAAAAACAGTATCTCTCTCTCTCACTCTCTCTCTCTCTCTACAGTCGCATCTTACAACCAATGAAACAAAAAACATTACAAAATTACCAATTTCAAAATTATAGTCAATCAACGCTTTGGACAGAACTTCTGGCAACTTCGACCAAATCGTAGTTGCAAAGACCTGTTTTGATTCATGGTCCGCTTCTTCTAAGCACAACTTGAGCGTCTCCATACAATTATGAATGATTATATTTTCCGTGCATTTAATGAGAATGTTGAGCAAAAGTTCCCAAACCTCGAATTCCTTTGCCAAATCGTCGGGCAATGAATCTTCTGTTTTGAACCATTGTGATAACTAAAATTTTAAATTTTACTTTACATAATGTTGAATAAAATTAATTTTACAGATTTTATCACTATTAATTTATTTTTAGTTGTCGACGCTATAGTCCAGTCAAATAAACTCTCAAATCAAAGTTTTGGCGCCCAACTTCACATTTTTGATATAATGTAGTTTTAATGATATAAAAACAATGTATAAAGGTTTCCTGTCTGCAACTCCGGACAAATATTGAAAAAAATTGTCAATAGTGTTTTTTCGCAATTACTCGCAAAAAGGTAAAAATTAGACAAAAATGTTCTAATAAATATGTGTAGAACTTAAATTTTACATAAAAATAGTTTTATGATATTTCTTAATTTGGTCAAAATTAACCGAGTTAGGGAAGGGGTTTTAAGTTTAAGGGTACGTAAGTTGAACTTAAATTTTAAAAAATCGTAGGTAGTAGAATAATAAGTAAATTAAATTTTATTAAATTGCTAAAAAATGTAACTTTAGTTTTAGAGATCTAGATTTTTTATTGTTAAAAAATATAACAATTTGAAATTTTCAAATTGAAATTTGAATGCTTAAAACTCGAAAACCTTTACACATTGTTTTTGTATCATTAAAATTATCATTAAAACTACATTATATCTAAAATGCAAAGTTGATTGGCAAAATTTTGATTTCAGACCTTATTTGATTGGACTATACGCGTGCCTTTCAGAGCCCTTGATTCACGAACACACTAAGAAACAAAATAAAACCTTTAGATCGAAATAGTTTTACTTAGTTCGCGTAAACTTTTGATATCATTTTCAGCTTTCCATTTTTATTACTGTTTAACATGGACATTGAATTACACTACACATTCACCTTCAATTTGAGAATATCCCACTATTAATATATGTCTAAATCCACCTTTCATTCGATCTTCAAAGAAAGGACTCCAAAGCCCACAAAAATGTCATTGCTAAGCACACTGGCTTATTTCTGAATGAACTTGGGAATAAGAACGTAAGCCGCGCTACTCCAATGCGTATTGGCGGACATTACATTTTATACGTTGTAGAGCCATGCTGCAGCTATCTTAGTTGTATAGTTGTAGCAAGAATGGGTCGGCTCGAGCGGGGAAGGACCACGCTCTCACAGAATACCAGCGTAAAATAGCAGCTTAATGCTGCTGTGTCTCGTATGGTGAGTGTAGAGAACCGGAGACCCTTTTTACTGGAAAAGAGGCATTCTATCTTAGTCCTCACGGCTGACAACGCATCTGCATTTTAATTCGAAAACGAAGATAGCTGTAGATGTCTATGGGCCACAGCAACCACTTACCATCAGGTGGACTGTGTGCTCGTTTGTCACGCTTTTTCTATAAAAAAAATCATTTTTCTTTAAAATTTTATCGACAATCTGAGAAGTTTATGGCGAGATATGAGAAGTAGAAGTTCTAATCTACCTTTTCATCCTTCGAATTTACGCATGACTTACTAGGATGCAGCTATTTAGTGGGATGGTCCCCAACTATATTATAACTACTCGAGAACCTTTCTTCCCATAGGTTTCCGGTTCTTTGATCTATGTGGTTAGCCTATTGCCACTTCAGTTTGCTGATACTCGTACGTTGGACTATGGAGAGGAGAGCTCGGAGGTTTTTATTTATTTACTTATTTATACTCTTTATTGTACTAAAGGTACAATATGGA
Organism: Parnassius glacialis; assembly: GCA_033319125.1. Lineage (NCBI taxonomy): Eukaryota > Metazoa > Arthropoda > Insecta > Lepidoptera > Papilionidae > Parnassius > Parnassius glacialis. The sequence continues at coordinate 37,424,698 of JAVANC010000020.1, forward strand.
CATAATGCCACATGGCATTTTCTACCAGCCAACCGGAAAGTTAATGAGAGATGTGTGTACTGCAATGGGCTAGGATGAGAACCTAAAATTGATAAATTTCACACATACACATATACACACACATACATACATACACACACAGTTTTTGCGTGATAGTATTCACTCTTATGAGAATAACCGCAGTAGAACCAGAGTAACCCACTTCTACTTCTTCACTAGCCAAACGGATCGACGACATGCTTCTTAAATTAAATTATTTTGATATAAAAATCTTTAACTACAACTGACCGTGAGGTCCGTCCTGCGGGTTACGTAAGAAGCTACAGAGGAACATAAAACAGAAGATGGTGGTAGATCGTGGAGTCACGCTGCAGCTAAATTATAGTTGTAGCACGAATGGGTCGGCTCGACCGGGGAAGAACCACGCTCTCACAGAATTTCAACGTAAAATAGTAGCTTAATGCGTGTGTTTCGTTCGAATGGTGAGTGTAGAGAACCGGAGACCCTACTTACTGAAAACGAGGCATTCCATCTTAGTACTCAGGGGTGACAACGCATCTGCATTTTGATTCTTAATTGATAATAAATGTAGATATCTATGGGCTCCACTTACCATCAGGTGGACTGTGTGCTTTGTCACCCTATTCTATAAAAAAAGCGTTTTCCTAATATCAACTAAAAAAATCTGCAACTGCCAGTCCGCTTGCCAAGCGTGACAATAATGGCAAGTATCCCCTCTATGAGATAATCTATGATGGAGGCCTTAGTTCAGCAGTGGACTTTTAATAGGTTGTAACAATAACGGTAATATAAAACAATTAACAACAAATTTCAACAGAAAATGTTATCAAACATATTAATAACAAACATTTTTAAAAGTAATAAAGATTATATTATTCATATTTTATTTGGTTAATGGACAATAGTTATATCGTGTAATGGTGGTGTAAGGAATCCATAACCCCATTTCATCCCCTGGGTGGCGTAAGATGTGTCTGTGGAAAAACCAGAAAGTCCTCATATGCTCCAATAAATTATGGCATAACCATATCGTATATATATTTTTTTATAGGATAAGAGTGAAAAACGAGCACAGTTCACCTGATGGTAAGTGGTTGCTGCGGCCCATAGACATCTACATCTATCCTCTGTTACAAATCAAAATGCAGATGCGTTTTCACCCGTGAGGACTAGGATGGAATGCCTCATTTCCAGTAAAAAGGGCCTCCGGCCACCTGCACTCACCAAGCGAAACGCAGAGGTAAACCTCTACTTCACGCTGGTTTTCTGTGAGATCGTGGTACCACCCCGGTTCGAGCCGGCCCATCCGTGCGACAGCAAAAGCTACCGCCTGGCTCTACCACTGTTAAATAATATATATCTGATATATATACACCAAACGTACATATACAGGTTTATTTTTCAAAGAGTAGCCAAATTAGAAACTTAAGTTCAAATATATAAATAATGATATACCGTTATTGCAGTTTTTGAAAATACGAGTAAATAGGGCTTTTACTTTTATTTGAAATTATGCCAAATTGAATGCATGGGCAATAACGTTTTCGCCCACCGATCGAGCCTTACGAATGTGTGCGTGCGCAGTAAAATCCGTTGAAATAAAGCATTACCGCGCATTTTGAAATTAAAAGATGAAAAGGACAGAATGTTTGAGATTATTTTATAAATTATTCTTCAACTTTTGCCTATATTACTTATTCTGAACATTCTCCGCAAATTTGGCCAGTTATTGCAAAATAACCCTGTGTATACTAGACCGTTGACGGAGAGCAGCATGAAAGCTACAAAACTTCTGGTACTGCGACGCCAATCTACCAGTCAAGCTTGGCTATTATGGTAAATCTTCCCTACTACAGAACTCCATTTCAGTAGAGAACTGTTACGTGCTAATGAAGAAAAAGAAAGAAGTAGAGTTACTTAATGATTTCTTTTAAAATTAATTACTTACAACTTGTGACCGCACGTAATGAGGTATCCTATGTGATGAGAACGCCCATAACAGGATAGCAGGATTATGTGTATAGAATATGTAAGGTTCTGGGTGTAATAACGATATTAGGCGATCCGTAGCCTTCTCTAGATAAACTCTCTCTTCTAACGATTGCAGAGAACCATTTGATATTGTAGACATCTATTTTAGTGTAAAACATACAATGATAAAATATTTTTATAAGCTATGATTAGTGAAAGAATGAATGAAGAACGATTGACGAAAAAGGTGTATAAGGCGAGAGTGAATGAAAGTGTTGGAAGGGGTAGACCTAGGCGGACGTTTCTAGACCAAATCAGGGACGTCTTGAAAAAAGTCCAGGTCAAGAGTACCCCTCAACCGAAGAGCATGTATGAAGGGAATAATGAAAGTGCTTCGTCCACTTACGAAACAAGTATGTAAGGATCGTAGCAAATGGAAAGAAGTGGTCTCTGCCTACCCCTTCGGGAAAGAAGCGTGATTATATGTATGTATGTATGATTAGTACGTAGTGTGGCGGTGTAAGAATATCCACTACACCAAATTGTCCTATGGGTGTCGTAAGAGGCGACAGAGAGAACTTAAAACAGAAGATGGGTAGAAGTATGTTATTGATAACTAAAATGCGAATGCCAAACCGCTTGCCAAGCGTGGCAACTATGGTAAAATCCCACTTATGAGGCAATCTATGGGAGAGACCTATGTTCAGCAGTGAATAGACTGTAATAATATTGGTAATGGACGGTGAAGACGATGCATACTATATTTCGAAGATGACATTTTTTTATGTACCGTATAATGCACCATTATAAATTAATTCGTTCTTGGTTAAGATTTAAATGCTTTTTAGCTGACTTCCAAAAAGGAGGGGGTACTCAATTCGACTGTATGTTTTTACATGTATCTATGTTACGTAATATGTTCATTACTTGTGAATCAATGGTGAAGAATCGATTCTTTTTCGATTTATTGAATAGGTTATACTACAGGAGTAGTCTCATATAAATTTGGAAAAAAATTCCACCGCCAAGGGTGTGAAAATAGGGGTTGAAATTTATCCGCATAAGAATTCCACACACTATGTCTTTGCATCAACTTCTGAAGATGTTATGTGGAAATTATTTTATTATTTAAAGTTGACTTTTGCATTTTATTCAAAGTTTTTTTTTAATATACAAGTATATTGTTGGTAAGGATTACAAAGCGATCACCAGAAACTCCGCCTTTCGTGAATTCCGCGAGGACTACTCGTCGTAGAGGCGGTGAAAGATTTATTTAAAGAATGTTTGAATAAAAAACCTAAGAACGCATCAAATTAAGCTTAAAATGTTATTTAGATCTAAGTGTAATATTAAAGCTTCAAAGCCATACTCTAACAACACCAAAACTTTACGTATCAAATCGAAAGTCTAAATTTTTTTAATATTAGAATAGAAAAATAAGTTTAAATAATATTTACTGCAAAAACAAGCCACAGTGCTTTAATAATGTATAAAGGTGGCTTAATGGATTTAGGCAGACACAGTATGTATTCGACTAAGAACGGCAGTAAAGGAGCGGTGGCTTCTTCGGGACTGTAAAAAAGATTTTATTAATTATAAATTTTTTGTGGAATAGAATAGAATGATCCTTATTCAATGCAGTGTAGATTATTACATTAATATTAAAAATTATTTTTACGTGAATCGGAAAATGCCTATGTCTTGGAAAGAAAACTCAGCGGGATTATTAAGAATTGGAATGATAAACAAGATAATAGTCCACCTGATTATAGTGCAAGCCGTAGACATCTCATTAGGCTTATGAATGCCAAAATGAAACAATCAGAGTCTGCATTAATTTGTGTTTTATACGCGGCAGAGCCACGCTGCAGCTATATTGTGGTTGTAGCACGAACGAGAAGGTTCGACTGTTGAAGGACCAGGCTGTCACAGAATAGCAGTGTAAAATAGCAGCTTAATACTGCCGCGTTTCGTATGTTGAGTGTGGAGAATCGGAGACCCTTTTTACTGAAAACGACGCGTTCCATCTTAGTCCTCAGTGGTGATGACGTATCTGCATTTTGATTCTTAATCGAGGATAAATGTAGATATCTATTGCTCACAGCATTCGCTGACCATCAGGTGGACTTTGGGCTTTGTTTGTCACCCTTATTCTTTAAAAAAATTGTACTGGCTCCATTACGCTTTAAACCGTGACAGATTACGTACGGATATAACGGGGTATACAATATACCAACGCAGATGAACTCTCAGGCTAACGTAAATTTTATAAGAAACAATAGCTGGTAACCGCTGCTGCAGAAGAAATAATTGTAGTAATATAGTTTTAAATCCGGAGGAGTTATATTGTTTAATTAGGAATGATAATGATGATGATATAAAACCTTCAGATAAATTTGTCGGCACAATACGCGCGCCACCTACAGTGTTAGTTAATTTTATTATGACTATAACTAGACATCGTATGTATGCACTAACAAAGTGCCAGAATATGTGTGCAAATATGGACTAAAAAAGGCCGAAATATGCACTTCAAACTGTTGGTATGCCCAAAATATGCACAATGCAATATCAAAAAACCGTTTTTATTTTTATATTTTAGTTAAAGACCGTAGAAAAACATCGAAATGTTCTTAAAATTATGCATAGTTTTTATGACAATATACAATTAATTATTTTTACAAATTTTCGAGCGGGTCAATCTTTACGCCACAAACGATCTCTCTGCATCAAATGTCATTGGATAAAATTTTAAATTTGGCCAGTCAGTTCAGTCAGCCGTCAGCCACTGTGCTCGCGTTCTACACGTCTTCGTCATCTAGATATCCATACGTAACTCCTTACTTTAAACGAAATATGCACGATTGGGAAAAAAGGCTAAAATGTGCATTAAAGCCGTAATTAGAGAGTTATATGCATAAAATCCGATGTCTAACTATAACCTTTGCTCAAGTGCAAGCGATAAGTTGACAAAGTTCTGCCGCAACCTGATGAACGGTATGGCAGCGCATAAAATACAAAAAAAAATTAATTTTTATGTATTATAATAATAAAAAAGATTATTTGAAAATACTTGTCCGTAGATTGACAGTAAAAGTATATGTAAATGAGCAAGCTGTAAGGCTGGCTCTTTTGTAATTGCTCTCCGATGTGTTGAGGCCTTTCCATTCCGTATTGCAACTCCACTAAACCATACTGCAAGAAAAGAGTTGATGTATAAAATAAACACGTTTTCGTAGATTATCTTAAATAGATATATAATTTGATTAGTCTTCTATCATAAAAATAATTTCAAGATTTATTAGGCACCTTAATTGGTGATGTTATCTTATCGATGTCGTCGGAAATGAGCGACATTTTCTTGGAACACCTAAGAAAAACTGCGGTTGTGAACCTTACTGGCCAGCGTGGCAACTAAGGTAAGCAATCTTTCTATTAGTGTATGCTTCTAGCGTTAACTTCTTTGTTTTAAATTGACTGTAGGTGTCAATGGGCCGCGGTAGCTCCTTACCGTCAGTTGGACTGTATGTTCGTTTGTCACTTCAGTTTGAATATAATCGTGCTGGTAAATCTTACATGAGTGGACTAGGGAGTTTTAATGTTCATTATGCTTAGAAGTTATTCCCCTGATGTTGCAAATGTTCATGAGCGACGGTCGACACTTACCATTAGGTGAGGCGCTTATTATTGTTATATAGTGCACCCCGTGAGTGCACCCTAATTGTAAACCTTTATCCTCTTTAATATAAGTCTTTGTGTGGGTTTTCTGAAAGAAATTTCTGTGGCAATAAGGCCGTCTTTTGCTTTCCTCCAATATTTGTATATTGTCCCAGAATTTTGGTCACACAGCCAGTCTCAACGGAGATTAGTAATCTGCACAGGACAGGATTATAGTGCACGAGTATGTGCGCAAACACTAGTGAACTCTCCATTCCTTCATTCTCATAGTCTGATGGGACGGTATTCCGATACGACCGCAGAAAGATCAGGCACATAAACAACAGCTTTACAAGCTTTCCGATTTCCGAGGCACAGGTGTAAAACATTCAAGCTCCGGGCACTGCACTGACAGAATAGCGCAAATAGGGTTGAATCCCCATAATTAGCAGTCACGCTAACGACCACTACATAGGGCATACTGAAAGTTCTGCGCTCCTGGCCGCTTATAAATATTTGAATTTCGAATGATATATTTTTAAAACATAAGGAACTCAAACTATTATGATTAAAATAATTTTGGCGAGAAGTCATGGATCAATTGTTTTTTTATTACAAGTTGAAGTTCTTCATGCGTACCAAAAATGGAATTAAGGCGAAAAGGTTTTAGGACGATGATTTTTTATGGTTTTAAATGTTCACTCTCTCCGCAAGGTTACAACACTATTTGTCTTAAATCGCTTTTACGAAGGTAACTCATTAAAGCACCGTAAGGCAAAATTTGATTGTAGTCGTGTTTGTCCATAATGAAGTTCGTAAAGGTCAATCTTCAAATGCGATCACGCGAGCCAGAGTTCAAATCCAATATTTCTATATTATTCTTATATATTAGTTTTTCCTTAATGTATAATAAAAAGTATATATTGTACCGCATTATAATATCTACCTAGTAATAATGCATACAGAGCAGATGCTTATGCATAATATGACGATATAATATTTACAAATGTTTTTATATTAACTTACATGGATTTGTTTCGCACACATTTCATTATCCTCTGTTTCATTCACTAGATATTTCTTAGCTAGTCCTATAAGTATTTCCCCCAAAATTAATGTGCTTAATTTGCGAACAGTTGAATCGTTTCTGCAAATTATTGAATAAGGTGGTGAATATGCTTTTGTGTTTCTGGTTTATATCATTCAATTTTATATTCATATTACTGTGTTATTATTATGTAATTATGTAAATTCTTGGGACAGTAATGAGGTGATAGACGCAATCAAATCAATCTTATTCATTTATTGTATCTACTAGTGCTAGTAGTTAATAGTTTTCTCCCTCGCACAACTTCCTTGTGGAATCGATTACCACCAGCGATTTTTCCGGACCGATACGACTTAGGGACCTTCAAGAAAAGAGCCTACTCCTTTTTAAAAGGCCGGCAACGCATCTGCGATTCCCCTGGTGTTGCAGTTGTTCATGGGCGGCGGTAGTCACTTACCATCAGGTGAGCCGCATGCTCGTTTGCCCCCTCTCCTATATAAAAAAAAAAAAAAAAACTAAAGATACAAACGGCGGACATAATGCCATATGGCATTTTCTATCAACCAACCGGTAAGTTAGTGGGAGAAGTGTGTACTGAAATGGGCTAGGGTGAAACACACACACATACACACGCACTCACGCGCGCGCGCACCCACACATGCACTCATGCTCGCACCCACGCACGCACGTACCCACGCACGCAAGCACACACGCATACACATACGCACTCACGTACACTCGCACGCACGCACGCACGTACTCACGCACGCAAGCACACACGCACGCACATACGCACTCACGTACACTCGCACGCACGCACGCACGTACTCACGCACGCAAGCACACACGCACGCACATACGCACTCACGTACACTCGCACGCACGCACGCATGTACTCTCGCACGCAAGCACACACGCACGCACATACGCACTCATGTACACTCGCACGTACTCACGCACGCAAGCACACACGCACGCACATACGCACTCAAGTACACTCGCACGCACGCACGTACGTACTCACGCACGCAAGCACACACGCACGCACATACGCACTCACGTACACTCGCACGCACGCACGCACGTACTAACGCACGCAAGCACACACGCACGCACGTAAGCACTAACGTACACTCGCACGCACGCACGCACGTACCCACACACGCAAGCACGCCCGCACGCACGTACTCACGCACGCAAGCACGCACGCACGCACATACTCACGCACGCAAACACACACGCACGCACATACGCACTCACGTACACTCACACGCACGAACGCACGTACTCACGCACGTACTCACGAATGCAAGCACGCAAGCACGCACGTACGCACTCACGTACACTCGTACGCACGCACGCACTTACTCACGCCCGTAAGCACGCACGCACGCACGTACACTCGCACGCACGCACGCACGCACGCTCGTACTCACGCACGCAAGCACGCACGCACGCACGTACGCACTCACGTACACTCACACGCACGCACGCACGTACTTACGCACGCAAGCACGCACGCACGCACGTACGCACTCACGTACACTCGCACGCACGCACGCACGTACGCACTCACGTACATTCACACGCACGAACGCACGTACTCACGCACGTACTCACGCACGCAAGCACTCACGCACGCACGTACGCACTCACGTACACTCGCACGCACGCACGCACTTACTCACGCCCGTAATCACGTACGCACGCACGTAAGCACTTACGTACACTCGCACGCACGCACGCACGCACGCACGCACGTACCCATGCACGCACGCACGTACGCACTCACGTACACTCGTACGCACGCACGCACGCACGCACGTACTCACGCACGCAAGCTCGCACGCACGCACGTACGCACTCACGTACACTCGCACGCACGCACGCACACACGCACGTAAACACGCACGCAAGCACACACGCACGCACGTACGCATTCACGTACACTCGCACGCATGCACGCACGTACGGAGTCACGTACACTCGCACACACGCACGCACGCACATATGCACGCACGCACATACATGTACAAATTTTTATACTTTTTATTACTCTTTACGAGCATAAACAAAGCATTAAAAAGCATTTTGAAAATGATAAAGATATATAGATAGAATATATGTTGTAAATTATATCTACGATCGCCAACCCGCGTACCAAGTGTGCCGATAATGACAAATCTTCCCAACAACTGGAGAGGCCAAGTGCAGCAATGGACTTTCATGGGCTGTGAAAAATATAGAGATAAAAGTATTATACCTACTATGAAGTTTCGTTTAATCTTAGAACTGACCACACATTTATAAGTAGTAGAGCCACACTACAGCTATATTATGGATGCAGCACGAATGGATCGGCTCGATCGAAGTGGGACGACGCTCTCACAGAGTACCAACGTAAAATAGTAGCTTAATGCTGCTGTGTTTCGTATGGTGAGTGCAGAGAATCTGAGACCATTTTTACTGGAAACGAAGCATTCCATCTTAGTCCTCAGGGGTGACAATTCATCTGCATTTTGATTCTTAATTGAGCATGAATATAGATGTAGATGTAAAAAAAATGTTTGGCCTTATTTGTTTGCCGTGTATCTGGGCTGCAGTAGTAGCTTACCATGCGGTGGGCTATTTGCTCGTATGTCACAGTATTATTATAGAAAAATTCTTAACAATTAGTTCTTATAGTACTTTCACAATTTGAGCTTCATGCATATTTTTCATCACTCACCAACTAACTGGTAAAAAATTTAGATAATTAAAAAAAACAATTATCAGATTACAGTTTGAATACTAAAAAAACAAGTAATTACCTTCTTATATGACATTTCGGCAGCATTGTTAGATATCCTTTAGCAAAGAGTACGTCACAGAATTCCGACAGGGTGTAAGAGTTTACGTTATAGTGAAGGAAATTGAGCAGAAACTTCAAGAACAAGCTGTACTCCTCTGTAGTGATTTGATCTTGATAATCCTATTAACATCTTTTTACTTAAATCATGGTTAAAGTTACAGCCTATATATTGCTGGGCACATGCCTCCTCTCATTTCTGACAGGGTTTTAGGGCAAAGAAATGTCTGCCGCGCTCCCCCAACGGGTGTTGGCGAACTTCACATGTCTCAGAAATATTATTATAAAACGTGGAACTATCACCTTATACCCTTAATAAAAACATAATAATTGATGATTTTCGAATGATGTGAGGCGATGATACATATAGTAGAATCTATTAAAGGTCCGACGTTGAAATTATTTATTCTGTGGAAATCGGGAGAGGCTTGGGAAAGCCTGGATTAAGAAATAACTTTTCTGCCGACTTCCAAAAAGGAGACGGTACTCAATTCGACTGTATGTTTTTTTATGTATATATCATAACTTTTTACTTGGTGAATCGATTTCGATGATTTTCTTTTTATTTGAAAGCTGATACTTCTCGTGTGGTCAAGGTCAGACCAATAGTTTTTGAGTTATTCTTAATAACTTATATTGAAGTCGGCTATACAAAATTTTAATTTTTAATTATTTATATATAGAATTAGGATGACAAACGAGCAAAACTAAGTCACTAATAAATACCAAATCTATGATAAATATAATGTCACATTTAAGATTGACGCCCAGTCTAACAATACATGTTTGTTGGAAAATTGGTCCTAAACTTTTAAGTCCTTCCAAGAATGGCAAAGTTGCCAGGTTTCACGGTAAAAAAATAAAACAAACCTAGAAAAGAATAGTTACGTTTACTTGGTAGAGCCATGCCGCTTTTACGTGGTAGAGCCATGCTGCAGATATATTTTTTATTTATTTGTTTAAACTTGCATGCACAAAGTTGTACATATGGCGGACTTAATGCCGTAGGGCATTCTGTCCCAGTCAACCATATATTGTGGTTGCAGCACGAATGGGTCGGCTCCACGCGGGGAAGGATTACGCTCTAACAGAATACCAGCGTAAAATAGCAGAATAATGCTGCTGTGTTTCGTATGGTGAGTATAGAGAAGCGGAGACCCCTTTTTACTGGAAACGAGGCATTCCATCTTAGTCTACAGGGGTGACAACGCACCTGCATTTTGGTTCTTATTCGAGGATAAATGTAGATGTCTATGGGCCACATCATCCACTTACCATCAGGTGGACTGTGTACTCGTTTGTCACTATTAAAAAAAATCGATACAAACATACATACATAGAATGTCGAGTACAGAACCCTTTCTTTAAATAGTTGTAATCGGTTAAAAATATAGGTTGAAAGTGACAACCCTTGGTTGTAGCAAAACATGGCAAAGTAACTGTCACATCGTAGCATCACTGGTATGGTAACTTTGCCAAGTTAGTTTTATAGATAAATGTTAAGACCAACATGTTAATACGATATCTTAAATTTGATAACCATTAAAATTTATTTATTTATTCTTTATTGCATTCCTTAATCTAAAAGAATACAAAGGGTGGCCTTAATGCCTTGTGGCATTCTCTACCAGTCAACCCATGGAGTGGTGAGAATTTGAAGTAGGTGTAGCAATATAGAATAAAAACGAAGAATTGATAATTAATTACGTTATATATACGTTTAACTAATATATACAATAAATAAACTATAAAAAATATATACTATTCATACATGTACATACAAATATACACGTACATACTATTAATATAACGTTACTACACAGATGTAGATACCTACATTCAGTATTTCAAACAAAATCAACAAAAGTACTAGAGCACTGGACAAAGAGGTTACTTCGCCGGCAACATTCCACGTTAAAATAAACCTAGCAAGCTAACAGCATATCAAAGTGGCGAAGCAATCAGCTTTGTAGCGGTTTCTAACGGTTGCCGTTGAGCAATCAGTTTCAAAATAGGAGGTTCAGATGCCTGGGTGATCAGTAATCGATTGCTGAAAACAGAATTTGAAAATTCGAAACCGTTCTCGAGATAATCGTGGGACAGACGGACAGACGGACAGACGGACGGACAGACGGACAGACGGACAGACGGACAGACATCGTGAAATCAATAAGTGACTTCGCAAGCTTCGCCACTTAATAAAATGCAAAAGTTAACTCTCATGTTGCCATATCGAAAGCAATGCTGTCAAGTAGTTATTGTATTTTCATCCAAAAAGTGGCATATCTCAAAAAAACGTTACGTTTTCCGTGTTAATCGTAATTTTGTACCAGTACACCCCTGATGGCAAAGTTACCTTCCATTAGTTAAGTGGCCAGACTTGATTGTTTAGTAACAGTTAAGTTATTTCTCACGTATCATGGAGGAAAATCATACATAGATTACACATGGACTAACATCCAGACCTGGAACAAAAATTTTCAGGTCATACAAATACTTATTCCGTGTGGGATCGATTCCACCCTCTTACCGATTTCTGCGATCAACCAGTAGTGCGCCCACTGCTGTACTCCCGTTCGAAGAGTAAGAGAGCTAGTTTAATAATAATGTGTAAACCATATCCTCCAATCTAGCAACTAAGAAAGATCTCGAGTGGCAGCCTCGTACCACTAGATGACGACCTGGTAAGTCGCTTGATGCAGGTTGCTCAGGACCGTGCTTTGTGGCATTCCTTGGGGAAGGCATATGTTCAGCAGTGGACTTGTGTAGGACTGTAATGGTGATGATGATGATGACAATGCAGTTGATTGCAGGTATCCATGAACTGGCTACACTTACTATATGGGGAACTCTAAAATTGTTTGTCGCACATGTGTAATACAATATATAAAAACCTTACCTTTACAAAAACAATTAACTCTGATGCCATGCGCAGTGTACAAGTTTTCATCTCCGAAGCGGATTCCTTTAAAGTATTTATTTCTTGGTCGTCAGTTAATATGCTTTGAATGAAGTCTGTACGTTGGTTGCCTTGACCTAACAATTTTTCTAACCTAGCACGTAAAACAATAAATATATAAAGCAAAGTAATTCACTATTTCATTTGCATTTTTAGGGTTTCAGTTAACACCACATTAATATAACCCCAAAATCGATAGTATATTGTCCGAAAAAAGGGATTTATAAATTTTGTACGTCAGTATTGAAATTTAAGTTTAATTTGTAACGGTGACAAGATAAAATCCCATATAAATAATTTAGCACCTTTATATCGTATAGAGCAAAGAATTGAAAACTGAAAAGTTGAACTTTCAATTGTAGGGGTTGATAGTTTTTAAATTGCGATGTAGCACCAAATTCAGACACTCAGATAATATACACAATTAATCAATTATAAAAAAAAAACATACAAAAACTGACCTGAGAACATTCATTCCAATCTGTGACGTCACTACGAGCAACATTCCTAACATTCCGTTGTCGTCTACAAGGACTGTGTGATTTAACGCACCTGTAATACATTATAGTTCTTGCAATTCACGAAGTCGAGCGGACTTAACTTGTGGTTGTACATGCACATTGTGATACCATTATGTATCACCTTATCTGTTTTTGGTCTCACACACTGTCCACACTCTGACACGTATACAAATACGTGTTTACCACATGTAGGTAAAGCCCACCCGACTTCGTAAATTGACTTGTGATTTTGATACTTTTACTGAAACCTTACTATAACCAGATGCTATTATAGATGTAGATAACAAATAAATGAAATGTGTCGATTAATGTACAAATTTTTGTGGAATTTTTCGCGTTGACTCATTTCTTACTTGGTAGAACCACACTAGCTGCCGTGTTATAGCTATAACACGAGTAGATGAGCTTGACGGAACGAAACACGGCACAAATCTGTGTTTCCTATGTAATTAACGAGAATCTGGTAGCCATTCCACTGGTAACAAGACCTTCAATCTAAGTCCTAATCCTAAAGTATGACACCGCATCTGCGTTTTAATTCTAAGTCGAGAATGTAGGCGTAGATATGAGACACACCATCCACTTACTAACAGGTGGAATGTGGTGTAACATATAAAAAAAGAAATTCCTCCAGCGTTTAATTTTTTTTTAATTTATTACACTTCGAGTTAATTTTCAGCACCTATTGTCATGAGTTATATTAAATCAATAAATAATGTGGAACCTTAAAATAGAAAATAACTGTAATCTATAATAACACTGAATAAATCAATTTTTATTCAATCTCCCTAGATGGAGAGCCATGAAATAAAGTTAGTTATAATTTATTATAGATGCCACTGTTGGCGGCTTCTCATTTCTGAGACGGTTTTAAAGTTAGTTCATCGACTACTCCTGTTCGTGTTGGCGGATTTCACGTCCTCTAAATATTTTATACAGGTTTCCTCTAGGTTTACGTACGGTTCACCACCGAGCACGTGATAAATGATCTATAAAATTGCAATTAGCAATTGATGTTGGGGATCGAATTCGGGTTGCTAGCGTACTATTAACTTTAGAGCTACCACGGCTCTTATTATAATACAAATGGCGTTAAATTACATATTGCAAGAACAACAAGATTTCTATTCTCAATGCTGACATTTCCTTCAACACTGAGAACATCAGAAGTAAGCCTGCATGTTTTAAAATCATAATACATCATCATTATCATCATTACAGCCCTTCACAAGTCCCCTGCTGAACATAGGCTGTAAATATCGATTGATATACCTATTAAAAAAATATTATCGATGATAGCGAATGACAAATATTTCGTACTTGAGCAGAATAGGAAGCACTTCATTGCTTTCTACCCTCGAAAATGATGGACGACCTTGTTAATGGTCATATTTTTGTATGCTACTTAAAATATTATCGAGAACGTAGATGATTTTGGGTATTTACAAGGTACTCTGTGGCAGACGAACTTAATCTATGATACACAAGTAAAAAACTCGTCGGGATCACAAACTGATGATCCGCATTACTACTCGGTTGTCAGTAAACTATTCATACCTACCTACAAGAAGTTCCAGCCATGGATTCAACACCTGGACTAACGCAGTAGCCGTACAGGCTCTAATCACTAAGTTCGGTGGTTGATACGATATTAAAGCATGAATTACTAAAGCACTGCAGAGGATGCTATTTGGGTTTTTATTAAAACATTGCGTTAGAGCGTTTAGACAGGCCAGTAGTTGTTCTACGCTGTAAGCGCTCTGATGTGACAACGGCGATGCACTCTCGTGTAGACTAATACTGTGGAAAAACATCAACTCTCAATACATATAGTTCAATGGTATTGTTTTACTATTGTATCTGAAAAATCGGTCAGTGAACGTATAAACATGTACTACTACAATAGATTGAATGTAATATTTTATAGATAGTACAAAGGACGTAATGTCCTACCCATGTATTACAATCACTTTTATACAAAATAAAGTTTATTACAATTATTCTATAAATAAAAATGTTTTAAGTTTTATCGAATCAGTTTTATTTCGTAATCACCCACATCCTTAAATTTTCAAGCAACATTTCGAGGTCACATGGCTCTTATAGTCCTCAGTAAACCTATCGTCAGGTATATTACGAGGCGATAGGGCTCCATTTCTGCCTAGGAGTTCATTTGGGGTACCTTCAACCTATTTCTGTCGCGAACCAGCAGTGCGTAAACTGCTGTGTTTCAGTGTGAAAGGTATGGAGACAATGTAATATTACATGTTGTGAGGCATTCCGTCTTATTCCTCAGATGTGACTGTAGTGTTTGCATATATATAGTATAGAGTAAATATTGTTATTTGTTTATTTACTAATAATTTACCATGCACAAATACACAAACATACATTTATATATAAGTCACTGTCTCGAGCGCACCGCGTCAGTTACACAAGAGCCGCGGGCGAGAGTGGACGTGTTTAGTTAAGTGCGTGCCGAGCCTGTGTTACACTACAGTTATTAGAGAAGATAGCAGACAATACAAGTGGCGACGAGGAAAAAGATAAGTGCCTATTTAGTATAAAGATATAATCAAAAATAGGTTAGTAATGTGCAACTATTAGCATTGCAATTGTAAATTAATTCCTAGAGTACCCGCGAAAAAACAAACTGTGGATTATGAATTATGATTTATTGCTTTTAACCCTGTTATTATCATTTTAATAATTTATATAAATTATATGTTCGCATATGACCACGCTTATGGTGTGCGAAATTTATTTTCTTTATGTAGCAATGATAAAATAATGATTTATTTTAACATGAATCTATTAGCACAACTTTTATTTAAAAATATTTTTGATGGAAAAATAGTAGATGTAACTAATCACTCCTCTCGATTCGAACCGAAATACAATGTCGTTAGCTAAATTTTAGTGGCATTTTACATTTAGGTGTGATATTTATCGCCTTTAATGAAAATACTATTTTACCGCTTTCAGGGCATATATGTCTTACAAAAAATCGTGGGCACTTCACGACTTCTGTAAATTGCATAGTAGGTAACTAGTAATACTGTAAATGCGCATTATAGGTATTGAATTCACCCAAAGCCTAAATGGCACAGCAATGGAAGTAGTCGGTATAACAAATAAACCGAAAGAGAAGGGCAAGTGTTATGGAACATATTACTATCATGAAATTGAGTTTGGGTACCAAGATACCAACCATTAAATTGGTGTTGGGTACTAAGATACCATCATTAAATTGAGTTGGGTACTAAGATACCATCATTAAATTGAGTTGGGTACTAAGATACCATCATTAAATTGAGTTGGGTACTAAGATACCATCATTAAATTGAATTGGGTACTAAGATACCATCATTAAATTGAATTGGGTACTAAGATACCATCATTAAATTGAGTTGGGTACTAAGATACCATCATTAAATTGAGTTGGGTACTAAGATACCATCATTAAATTGAGTTGGGTATTAAGATACCACCATTAAATTGGAAGTTGGGTATTAAGATACCACCATTAAATTGGAAGTTGGGTATTAAGATACCACCATTAAATTGGAAGTTGGGTATTAACATACCACCATTAAATTGGAAGTTGGGTACTAAGTTACCATCATTAAATTGGACTTTGGGTACTAAGTTACACCATTAAATTGGACTTTGGGTACTAAGTTACCACCATTAAATAGGACTTTGGGTACTAAGTTACCACCATTAAATTGGACTTTGGGTACTAAGTTACCACCATTAAATTGGACCTTGGATACTAAGTTACTACCATTAAATTGGACTTTGGGTACTAAGTTACTACCATTAAGTTGGACTTTGGGTATTAAAATACCAGCATTAAATTGGAAATAAAAATATAACAAACTGTTTCAGTTTGCCCCTAAAATAATAATAATAATGATACCGTTATCAGTTTTAATGTGATAGCACATCTATGGCTATAAGGTGTAAAAAATGGAAAAGGTCTCTACTAATCTATCTGGACGCAGCTGAAGTTACATCAGCACTCAAGGAAAGAGCTACGCTATTGTATTTTGGTGGCTCTGGGATACAAGAAATATTCTACAATTTACCGGTCGCCAATGTCGAATCATCAGAAACCGTTGATGCATTTAAAGTAGCCATAAAAAAACTCTACGAGTATTTTCAACCTAAACGGAGCAAAGTTTATGAGCGGCATGTTTTTCGATTGCTAAAACATGAAAAAGGAGAAAAATTTGGGAAGTTTTGATAAGATTGCGTCAACAGACTGAAAAGTGTGCATTCGAAAAGCAGGATGATCATCTCATAGATCAAATTGCGGAAAAGTGTAATTCGAAATTGCGCAAGAACCTTATATCTTACAAAACGTGGAAGAGTTAAAAAGCAAAAAAGTATATGCTTTTAATCAAATGTAAAGACCAGACAAGACATTAAATTGAAACTATACTCGAAGTCGATGGACGAAAGGAACATACAATAATTTACGTGATTTCGGGGGGTACTAGAGACCTGTTGGGTAAGAACACAGCAGTCCGTCTAGGTGTCTTAAAACTTGGTATCGGGATAAATCAAGTGGAGAGTACCGATCCCCATTAAAGAGAAGGTTGCAATCAAAATTAAGGAATCACTAAACAGTGATATAATTGAAGAAGTGCAAGGCCCGTCTAAATGGGTTTCATCAATGTTCCAATCATGAAAGAAAATGGTGAATTACGTTTGTGCGTAGATATGAGATGTACGAACGCCGCTATATTGCGAGAGAACCACCCTCTGCCTACTATGGACCATATTTGCCTAAAATGAAGAAAGCTAAATATTTTAACACATTAGACATAAAAAAATGCCTTCCATCAAGTGGAAATTCACTCTGAATCCAGAAACATAACGACTTTTATAACCCCTAAAAGATTATATAGATATAAAAGAATAATGCTTGGAATTACCTGCGCTTCCGAGATTTTTCAGAAGATCATTGAAAGGATGCTGATAAACTGTGAAGGGGTCGTCAATTTTATTGATGATATCCTGGTATTCGGTAACAGTGAAGAAGAACATGACGCATGACTAAAGAAAGTTCTACAGGTACTTAGTAAAAACAACACCGTGCTGAATAGCAATCAATGCATATATAAAACGCAGGATGTGAATTTTCTGGGACACAGGCTTACACATGAAGGAGTAAACCTTTCAACAAGTACGTTGAGAGCATTATGAAATTTAGGGTCCCAAAGACCATAGAAGAACTCCAAAGTTTTTTAGGACTCTTAAACTACATAAAGAAATGGATACCTAACTTGGTCGCCATGACAGAACTTCTGAAGCACCTGCTAAGACAGAAGATGAGCAAAAGGGAGAGCTGAAAAAACAATGGTCTGGGGAACAAGATAAAACATTCCAAAAAGCTCAAACGAATGCTCACGGAAATACAGATTTTAGGGTATTATGACGTCAGAGATGCAAGACAGGTGATAGCAGATGCTAGCCCTGTCGGACTTGGTGCTGTCCTTGTACAAAATGATACAAATGTCCCTAAAATTATTGCCTATGGTAATCGAACTTTGACCGACTGCGAGCGCAGGTATAGCCAAACGGAAAAAGAGGCACTAGCATTAGTTTGGGGGGTCGAACATTAATATTTTTTTATTTGGAAAGCCTTTTGATTTAGTCACTGACCAAAGCCGCAAGAGATATTTTTTTTTTATAGGATAAGGGTGAAAAACGAGCACACAGTCCACCTGATGGTAAGTGGTTGCTGCGGCCCATAGACATCTACATCTATCCTCTGTTACAGATCAAAATGCAGATGCGTTTTCACCCGTGAGAACTAGGATGGAATGCCTCATTTCCAGTAAAAAGGGCCTCCGGCCACCTGCACTCACCAAGCGAAACGCAGAGGTAAACCTCTACTTCACGCTGGTATTCCGTGAGGTCGTGGTACCACCCCGGTTCGAGCCGGCCCATCCATGCGACAGCAAAAGCTGCCGCCTGGCTCTACCACTGTTAATATTAAGATATTGTTCGGGTCTAAATCAAAACCATGTGCGAGGATTGAACGATGGGTACTGAGGCTACAGTCTTATTCATTCAAGGTTGTATACAAGCCAGGAAAACAAATATAGCTGATCCTTTGTCACGATTATGTAACTATCCTGATAACCCACCAAAAGGAAAAGACCAGCATGTGTACCAAATAGTGGAAAATTCTAGACCAGTTGCTATACCAACGAGTACCATTGTAGCATATTCAGAAAAAGACCAAGAGATTTACAAAGTGAAAAAAGGTGTCTATCAGAACGACTGGGACGATTCCAAAGAGTTACAAATTTTTTGAAAACGAGTTGTTTCCACGATAGCATTCTACTTCGTGGAAATAAAATTGTAATACCACAGCAACTCTTCAAGAGTGTATTAGATACTGCATAAGAGGCTCATCCAGGTATCGTAGCGATGAAGGGACGCTTGAGATCAAAGGCATGGTGGCCCCGTATCGATAAAGACGTAGAACAATAAGTAAAGGCCTGTAAAGTTTGTACGTTAGTGGGTTTGTCAAGCCCACCTGCACCAATGAAGAGACGAGAGTTGCCTGCAGCTCCATGGATAGATGTCACAATGGATCTAATGGGACCATTGCCAAGTAATGAGTATCTGTTAGTAGTGGTCGACTACTATAGTCGATACAAAGAAGTAAAAAATTACAAAAACATCACAAGCTTACAGATTATTAAAATGGTAAAAGAAATGTTCAGTAGACTTGGTTATCCTATTTCTATCACCGCAGACAATGGCAAGCAGTTCGTTAGTGAAGAGTTTCGATCTTTCTTCAAAGAATGTAACATTAAGTTATTTAGTACTGTACCATATTGGCCTCAAATAATCGGCGAAGTTGAAAGACAAAACAGAGATATTTTGAAACGTCTTCGTATCAGCCAGATCGATAGGAAGGATTTAAGAGAATGTTTGTGGGAGTATCTTCTAATGTATAACAGCACCCGTCCTTACAGTTACCGGGAGGTTACCGTCTGAACTGTTTTTTCAAAAAAAAAGTAGGGATAAAATTGCATCAATAGGTGAAATAAATTACAGACAATCATTTGTATTCAGATATCAGGGATAGAGACAAAATACTAAAAAGAAAAAGGAAAGAGTATGTAGGAAACGCAGAGCAACTCACTCAGATATAATACAGGAAGATAAGGTTTACGTAAAAGCAGTGGAAAAATCGAATAATCTTACAACAAAATTTAAACCGATGCTACACGTCGTAGAGAGTGCACGAGACAGTGACTGCACAGTACGCAACAGTGAAACGAACCAAAGGTTTAGGAGAAATGTGATACATTTGAAGAAAGTAGGAGGCGATTGGACGACTATTCCACCCGATCAGAATAAAAAAGAACAAAATCTAGAACAGGATAAAGAAGACGAAAATATGTAATAATTAATACAGTCTGAAAGAAGATGTAGTGACAAAAATTGAGAAAGGTATGCTGAGATGGTTTGGCCACGTCGAGAGAATGAATGAAGAACGATTGACGAAAAAAGTGTATAAGGCGAGTGTGAATGAAAGTGTTGGAAGGGGTAGACCTAGGCGGACATTTCTAGACCAAATTGGGGACGTCTTGAAAAAAGGCCAGGTTAAGAGTACCCTAAACCGTAGAGCATGTATGAAGGGAATAATGAAAGTGGACGAAGCGAAACAAGTATGTAAGGATCGTAGCAAGTGGAAAGAAGTGGTCTCTGCCTACCCCTACGGGAAAGAGGCGTGATTATATGTATGTATGTATGTAATACAGACATCACAAGCTGCTTTGTGATTGTTATGAGATATAACAAAAAAAATCTTGATAAGAAAGAGATGTAGTGTTTGCATATATCTAGTATAGAGTAAATATTGTTATTTGTTTATTTACTAATAATTTACCATGCACAAATACATAAACATACATTTATATATAAGTCACTGTCTCGAGCGCACCGCGTCAGTTACACGAGAGCCGCGGGCGAGAGTGGACGTGTTTAGTTAAGTGCGTGCCGAGCCTGTGTTACACTACAGTTATTAGAGAAGATAGCAGACAATACAGTGACAACGCGTACAGATTCGCTGTGTAAGGTTAACATCAGATGGACTCTAAGTTCATTTGTCATTTCACTTCATAAAAAAGCCCGACAGCTAGGCATTGCAGTGGCGGTGGTCAAATTGGTATGACTTTTCCAAGCCATTCTTCTTCAAACTTGGTCCTCGCCTGTTAATGAGAGGATTTGCCTTAACCGACACGCTTGGCAGGTGGACTGACGATCACAGTACCAGTGGTCTCGCGCCTTTGTCGCTGTTACGCATCGCCACTCTTGGTATTTTTTACGTCTGGCGTAAACAAGATGGTCACACCGCCACTTATCGGAAGCCATAAGTTCTTTGTGACATACTCCATTCAGTCGCCTATACGGTACATAATGGGCGATGGATTCTCTTAAGCCCCCACCGTAAAGCAATTTTTAAGGCATACCGTTATCTAATAATCTTGTTGACCCTTACCCATTAAGCAAATCACAAAGAAAATGCAAGCAGACATCAATAGCCGCATTAGAATTGATAGCGGCGTAGTGAGCTAGTGCTCTAAGAACCGCCGACATTGCGTGCGCGGCGTGTTCTTCCTCGAAAAAGCGCCTTCCGTGCCAAAGCAATCGCGTACATGTCAGAATAGACCTAAAAACATCAATATTATATTACTTAAATTACATTTCTGCAGATACAGCACACAAGAAGAGATGCATTTTTAACAAAAGCCATGATATTAATATAGCTTCACTAAGTGGTTTCAGTATAGGTGTCCGTCTGCGTAGATACCACCCTCTTATCTATTTCAGCCGTCAAATAGCAGTACTTGCACTGCTGCGTGTCTAAAGCAGTGACTCCAAACTAATGGTTCGCGGACCACCTGTGGTCCGCAAGAGCTTAAACATGTTCCACGAAAGATTTAAATATTTTACCTACCTAATCCCCTAATCCTTGTAAATAACACATTTATTATTTTCACGTCACGCGAGCAGTGCAACACCGCCAGTGCAATCGCAACCAAAATCGCATTTTTTTACCAAATATTTATAATTTCTTTTACAATAAATACACAATTTATAATACTGTGAATAAATGCTTCTTTTTAGTTTATCGTATAATTATGTTAAAAGCTGTGATTAAAATTTATTGTTAGATTAACATAGTTTTTTTCTTTCACCTTGTGGTCCCTGCTAACAACAAAGAAATCAAAGTGGTCCCTGGTCAAAAAAGATTGAGAAAGCCTGGTCTAAAGGGTACAGAGCCAGTATAATAACAGCCTCAGTGGCTTTCCATCTTAGTATTCAGAGATGATAAACGAATCTGTAGCCTTCAGCCTTCAGTGCTTGAAGTTGGCTGCAGGAGTCCATAGACTGCAATAGCCACTTACCATCTGGTGGACTGTAAGTTCGTTTGTTACTCCAGTCTTATAAAAAAAACTTTTATCAAACAAACTTGCGCAGACGGGATTTTAATCAACGGCCCTCATCACCGCATCCAAATGTTTTAACCGATAGACCGCCTTAAACACGTATTAGTAAATTAGTAATATGTATCCGTGTAGTGGCGAGTAAGAATACTCACTACCCGATATCTTCCCGTGGGTGTCGTAAGAGGCGACAGAGGGAAACTGAGGCAGAGGATGGGCAGCAGCATCTTTCTGATAACAGCAAAACAATAATAAAAAACTGCGGTTGCCAACCCGCTCGCCAAGCGTAGCAACTATGGCAATATACCCTCCATGAGCAATGACATTAATAAACGGCCCCCAGTCACCGGCGGCCCCGCTATTCCTGGCTACGGTGGTGACCATGGTAACGGCGGGGCAGGGGGTGCTAAGAATCTCAGGTGGAGGTTCGGTTGCCACCTACGACGACTCGACCTGGCAACTAATAACGCACGCACCCTGAGGACTGATGAGAAGATCCTGGAAGAAGACATAGACAAGTTGCGCTGGAATATCATAGGATTATCCGAGGTCCGAAGAGAGGGGGAGGACACGGTAATCCTCGAATCCGGCAACTTGTTCTATCACCGGGAGGGCGACCATCTGTCCCAAGGAGGTGTCGGATTTATCGTCCACAAGTCTCTCGTTAACAACGTTGTAAAGATTGGGAGTGTGTCGACGAGGGTTGCGTACCTTATACTCAGAATCACCAAACGGTATTCGCTGAAGGTCATACAGGTTTACGCACTAACCTCGGCACACCCCGATGAGGAGGTGGAGGAAATGTATGAGGATATCTCTAGAGCCATGCATTCCTCCAAAACCCACTATACGGTGTTAATGGGAGACTTCAACGCAAAACTAGGCACAAGAGAGAACGGTGAGCTGAAAGTAGGAAAATTCGGAATAGGGCAACGAAACTGAAGGGGCCAGCAGCTGGCCGACTTCATGGAGAAAGAGGGACTCTTTATTATGAACTCTTTCTTCCAGAAGTGACCCCACAGGAAAAGGACCTGGTTGAGGCCCAACGGTTCGACAAAAAATGAGATTGACTTCATCATTATGACGACCAGACGACAACTGTTTAGTGATGACTCAGTGATCGCGAGGGTGAAAACCGGCAGCAATCACCGAATGGTGAGAGGCACACTGAACCTAAATGTTAAGTTGGAGAGGTCATGTCTAATGAAATCAACGCTCCGTCCCCCTCGTGCTCTAATCCAAAGTCCCGAAACCTTTCAGCTCGAGCTACAAAACTGTTTTCAGTGCCTAGAAGATTGCACTGCAGTGGACGATATGAATGACAAGCTCGTGGAAACTGTCCATGCGGTCGGAGCTAAGTTTTGCAAGACCCGCCGCAGAAGAACACAAAAGCTCTCCGACCACACTCTTAATCTCATGGCTGTTAGACGGGATATGAAGCTGCAGTCTTCAGTAGATTTGACAGCATACAGGCAACTGAACAGACAGATCTCCAAATGCAGGCGTCGGGACTTACGCACTTTAAAACTGCTCGTATTGAAGAAGCAATTGAGCGAAACCAGGGCTCCAAAGTCTTTGCTAGAGATCTGTCTGCCAGAAAGAGCCAACTGTCGAAGCTGAAGACCGGGTCGTGGCAGCGTCGTTTCCGGGACACCTGAGATTTTGAGTGAGATTGAGAGGTTCTATGGGCATTAATTCCGTCCTCCATGGTGGCATTACATCGGAGGCGTGGAGCAGAAGTGCCGTGGTCCTGTTCTTCAAGAAAGGTGACAACGCTCTCTTGAAGAACTACAGACCGATTTCCCTTCTGAGCCGCGTCTACGTGCTGTTTTCGAGAGCCGCCTCCCCAAGAAGCCGGTTTCCGAAAAGGCTTTAGCACCATAGACCACATACATACCCTTCGGCAAATTGTACAGTAGTCCGAGGAGTACAATTTGCCACGTCTGGCGTATGTGGACTATGAGAAAGCCTTTGATTCCGTCGAAATTTGGGTGGTGTTGCACTCCCTTCAGCTATGCCAAGTTGACTGTCGATATATCGAAGTGCTGAAGTGCTTGTACAGTAGGGTTACGATGGCTATCCAAGTACAGAACCAGAGTACGAAACCTATCCAATTGCAGAGAGGTGTAAGACAGGGTGACGTTATATCGCCGAAACTCTTCACCGCTGAAGAAGTTTTCAAGCTTCTGGACTAGAAAGGATACGGTATTAACATCAATGGCGAGTACATCACTCACCTTCGATTTGCCGACGATATAGTCCTTATGGCAGAATCGCTAAAGGACCTAAGCACTATGCTCAATGACCTTAATAGTGTTTCCCAACGGATAGGTCTTAAGATGAACATGTACAAAACAAAGATCATGTTTAATGTCCATGTTACACCTATGCCGGTAGTTGTTGGGAGCACTAAGCTCGAAGTTGTTGACGAGTACCTTTATCTGGGACAAATAGTCCGACTAGGTAAGTCCTTCTTCGACCGAGAGGTCAATCGACGGATTCAACTCGGTTGGGCAGCGTTCGGGAAATTACGGCACACTCGTCAGGTATACCTCAAAACTTGAAAACTAGACTGTACAACCAGTGCGTGTTGCCAGTGATGACCTATGGAAATGAGACGTGGTCCTTTAGTACTGGCCGGATGAAGAAGCTCAAGGTCGCTCAGCGAGCTATGGAGAGGGCTATGCTCGGAGTTACTCTGCGTGATAAACTTAGAAATGAGGATATTCGCAGTAGAACCAGAGTGTCCGACATAGCCCAACGGATTAGTAAGCTAAAGTGGTAATGGGTCGGCCATATAGCTCGAAGAACCGACAACCGATGGGAAAAAAAGGTTCTCGAGTGGCGGCCTCGTACCGGCGGACGAAGTGTAGGGTGTCCCCCCACTAGATGGAGTGACGACCTGGTAAGATATGCAGGAAGTCGATGGATGCAGGTAGCTCAGGGCCATGCTTTGTGGCATTCCTTGGGGGAGGCCTATGTTCAGCAGTGGACTTGTGAAGGGCTTTAATGATGATGATGATGATGATAATATGTTTTTTCACTGCCTTAATATTGCATAGTAGGCGAGAGAAAACACGTAAACGTAGTTATTTATATGTACTCTTTGGTTCGTTCCAACAAAGAAAGACAGAGGAAGAGCTGCGTACATTTCAACTGACGCCGAAACCAAGCCTAAATTATCTTCGATTTATTTAAGCACAGATGCACATCATATGCACCTAAAATCGTTTGCAAGTAACAACATGGTTTTAGGTGTATATTATGTGTGCATTCAGCAGTAAACTTTTACGAGCTGTAAAAGAAAAAAGAAAAGCGAGTACGTCAGTACGCGTCAAGAAGTTGAGCATGTTTGGGCGTCACTTGAAATGTACTTAGTGCTTCGTCTGTCTTTCTTTGTTAGTCTATGATGGTCATGTGGAGTCAATGAGGGCTAATAATCTTCCATTCACCAGATGTCGCTAGTTGTGACTGAGGTAAAGTTTTTTGTTACACAGTGTCAGGTAATGGAGGAATTAGTTTTAAATAATAGTTTATCATTATCTAGGATATTATATTAATACACAACACAATACGTCAGTGGTTTGTTTTTTAATTTTTTGCACTTTATAACTCTTTTTAAAAAAATCGGCCTTTAGTTATATTTCATAGTTCAGTTTATTCATTCCTAATGTAATTAATATAAAATATAACTAATAATACAAAAAGAATCCTTAAAGATTACATTTTCCTAAGAAATTATCATCCCCGCTATGAAATCTGTCAAATATTTTACCTTACTGTAAAGTGGCGCCGCCCTGGTGGCAGATAAAGTCGTGGATGCCCTCATTGGACCAGTGTGGAGGAGCCCTAGTCCATAGCTTTAAAATATAATAGAAGAAATCTGCCCGGCAGAATTCAGTTGTCATATCAAAAATATATTTTGACTCGACAGCACAGTTGTATTTTTATAGTCACGTACTTTTTAATCCTCTCGGGACACACACTTTGATATTTTATGTAGTTGTTCATAGGCAGATTATTTCTAAACTTTCGATTACTGTATACCAACCTTTTTTCCTTTTTTTTTTCTTTTATAGGGTAGGGTGACAAACGAGCACACAGGCCATCTGATGGTAAGTGGTTACTGTGACCCATAGACATCTACATCTATCATCAATAAAGACTCAAAATGCAAATGCGTTGTCACCCGTGAGGACTAAGATGGAATGCCTCTTTTCCAGTAAAATAGTCCAGGAAATGAAGCATTTTGGCTCGCAATTTTTTCGTCCACCATGGATTTACTTGAAATTTTCACAGAAGGTAGGGAATAGCTCAAGGATCATTGTCTATATCATGCCGCTACAGTCTTGGGGGTGGTTGCCACCCCATCTCAGGAGTGGAATTTTTTTTATTACATTTTAACTATAGGAATCGACGGAATAAGTAATTCTAAGAAAATATAATAAAAATAAAAAAAAATAATTGAAAGTAACAGTTTTTTGATGAAAAAATCTATTTTTTTTTAAATGTTTTTTTTGCGAATAACTCTAAAAATATCCATTTTATCAAAAAAAGTATAGAAAACCAAATTGTAGCTGTTAGAAAAACAAAAACAATGCTCTTTTTATATTTTTTCTACGATAAATACGAACTGAAATACAGCAAATTAATGCTTAGCTTTTTTCGTCAAATGCATAAATTGGAAGATTTAAAGCGAAACAACAAGAAAAATTTGCATTGTTCGAAGAATGCTCATAAAGTTTTTTAAAGTATTTAATTTGAGCTTTCAAACAAAAACAAAAAAATGTCTCTAGCATGAAAATCGACCGACTTATGATCAAAATAAAATAGGTACCCGCTTTTTTTTACGAAAACATCTGCGAAAACAACCTCCAAAGTACCCCCTAATTAAAATTGATCGCCATCCTTCTGTGATTATCTTTATATATGTACTATTAATACACCCACGAAGTTTGACCAATTTAAAATGTCTAATTTTAGAAAAATTGGAGTTTAAAGAGAAAACGATTTTTTTCAATTTCGTGTTTTTAACCCTTTTCTTAAAAATATCTCCCAAAACACTAAAGATACGAAAGAAACGATAAAGTACTAAATTGTAGCTATTTTAGTGACAAAAATTTCCTTGTATGCAGATTTTTTGTACAGTGAATATTCGGCGAGATATACCGTTTAACACCTACATTTACGATCGAACATCACCTTATTCAAGCGCTTTAAACTCTCCCCATTTAAAAATTAAGGGCTCTTAAGTAATTTAATTCACATAGTCTTATAGCTCCTGAAAAGCCCTACAAAACCGTTTCAGAAAAAAATCTATCATCTAAAATGAAGGAGCTGTGCTTAAAAAACCGATCAATTTTTTTTTTCGAAAAATTCGAATTACCCGCTTAGGAGCGTAGTAATCTACATAACCGGTATATTAGGCCGTTATACGTTATATGTTTCACTTTTTCGATTCTTATTGGAAGACAGAGAAGAAGAACTTCCACTTTTTTACGTGGTAAAGCCGTGCTGCAGCTATATTAGTAGTATGGTTGTAGCACGAATGGGTCGGCTCTACCGGGGAAGGACCACGCTCTCACAGAAAACCAGCGTAAAATAGCAGCTTAACGCTGCTGTGTTTCGTATGGTGAGCGTAGAGAACCGGAGACGCTTTTTACTGAAAAAGAGGCATTCCATCTTAGTCCTCACGGGTGATAACGCATCTGAATTTTGATTATTAATCGAGGATAAATGTGATGTTTCGTATGTAGAGAACCGGAGACCCGTTTTAGTCCAGGAAATGAAGCTAAAAAAATGGTAAAACCTCGCATTTTTTTCATCCAGCACTGATTTTCTCTCTTCTTCGAAAAAGTCTGAAATGTTTTTCATTTTTCTTCACGTTCGTAATCTTTGACATTAAACAAAAATACTTCCTCTTTAGGTCAGTTATTACACTCTTGCATCAATACTCGCCAAACCCGATTTTGCAAGATTCGACGAAGTTTTCACTGAAACTTTGAGATAACTTTGTCGTACGGACTGCTCTTCAAACAATCAATTCAGTTCATTATCGAACATGTTGGTAACGAGAACAAGCACCCGCAACTAAGGTCCGCGAGATGGAAATACGACCATCGTTCCGTAAATGGTCTTCTCTCAAATGTATGCTACCTATAATATAATTTCTGCCAGCAAAATTACAATTAAGATACAAAAAATAATACACAAATTATTATAAAAAAAGGATACAACAGTACAGATTATTTTAAAGAGCGAAAAATGCTTTGTATTATTGTGAAATACTACGCACCTAAATAAGGAAAAATCTAAGTTAGATGTAGCTTCACAAAGAAAAACTATAATATCATTGTTCAGCAAATATTCGACCACACGTGTCCTTTCGTCTGAATTTTCTTTATATCTGCTTAAGACTTCAATTAAATAGCCACAAGCTTTGTTTTGAGCATCAACATCTCTAGAAGTTAGTAACCTTTTTACATCAGACAGAGCATTTTGTCTTCCACTGGGATTGTAAGTTCTGCTGAATTTAGAATTTACTAAGCCATACATAATATTAACTAAATAAGCAAGCAATTAATGCTGAAAAAATTCGCGGGAAATTTATGATTGGATTCAGCCGATTTTTTCTTTTTTATTTTTATTTTAATTGCAAAATCTCGTCTTTTTTCCTCGGTAATAGACTCATACGGTTGTACTTTTGCCTATGCCGATAACTAAAAAAATGAACCTTTAAAATAATTTATTTAAAAAGTTCTTCAAGATATCAGGCCTCTGTCATTCTTGCTACCTGAGTGAAATAATTATCTACAATCGTGAGGCGCCCCCGGGGCAGAACGAGTCGGGGCTAGCGCGTACTAGGCGATTGAATGTTAAAGTTTTTTTAAGGTGTTTACGTAAATAGTTTTTTGTAAATACTTGTTGAAATACTCATCAAAATAGTTTTTGTTTAGTGTTTAGCATGTAGGATAAAATAGTTGAAAAAATTTTAATGTAATAGAAAAATATTTATAATGTTTATTACCTATCTATTCCATACATTATAAACAAATGGATTCAGATATTTTTTCATTTTTTAAATTACCGAAGAATAATGAAATGTGAATTTATTTATTTTTTTGTTAGATAGGTACTTATAGCGAAAAAAGAATTAAGTAATAATTTAACTACAGAAGTAATACCTAAGTACTTTATCACAAAACGTAGCTGCAATTTACTTCATTAGCCAAGTACCTACTTACATACCTATAGTACTTGTCTTTTGTAATTAAAATATTTTAAGTTGTAATAACACAAAAATACTGAAATTAAAACTTCGTTTAGAAGATTTTTAATTAAGTAGAATACGATCACATTTCTGTTAAGAATCGTATTTCGGGTTTATTTGCTGTTTACACTATTTACCTATTTCCTCCGAGCCAAACATCGCGATTCCCGACAAATGGCCTTCCAAGTATCATGCGTTGGGCATCACAGAACTCACATAGTAGCGGAAATATGATCGATCACAATCAGAATAGGTACTTTATCTAAGTAACTTACTTACAATTTCACAGTGTATTTTTTTACTCTTTATTAACAGCCCTTAGTAACCGCGGAAAGTACGTTGAGACATAGGAAAGAGAAGAGATAAAAAAAATACAGACACTCGCGCGCAGCGATAATTATTAAAACGTCGGCAAGCAGTCAACATCAAAGGAGTGTAACTTCTGTAAGTAGTCCTATTATTTATTCTATAACGATAGGTATGTTATGCGTCACATAGCGAAATTTTTAAAAGATTTTTTAATAGGATAGGGTGACAGACGAGCACAAAATCCACCTGATGGTAAGTGGCTACTGTGGCCCATAGATATATACACATACATCTACATTTATCATCGTTTGCGAATCAAATGCAGATGCGTTGTCACCCGTGAGGACTATGATAGAGTCCTCTTTTCCAGTAAAAAGGATCCCCGGTTCTCTATACTCACCATACGAAACACAACAGTGTTAAGCTGCCATTTGACGCTGGTATTCTGTGAGAGCGTGGTCCTTCCCCGGTCGAGCCAATCCATTCGTGCTACAACTATACTACTAATATAGCTGCAGCATGGCTCTACCACGTAAAAAAAGCAAGTATCCACATACTATTAAGAACTAGATAGTATCTAAATCTCAAGGCGCCTAAGCAGACGAAATAACTTGAGGTTCAAATTACCTTCGGGGCACTTATTTCATCGTTTCTAATAATAGTTCAAAAGTGCAGATATTTAATACAAAAATTGCACCACTTTTAAATATAAAAATCCATTTCGAACTATTATTTAAACAATAACGAGCAGTTAAATGCCGGCGGTCAAGTTCCCGACTTCCCGCCAAAACTATTTTATCGGCTTTGTTGTAAGTGTTGTAAGATTAATCTTTTGAATAATTATAAAAAGTTCTCTTGTTACTTTTTCTTTCTCTATTCTCGATTGACTATGATTATATTGTGAATATGAAATATGTAGTTTTGTTAAAAGCAGAGTTATCTTCCTGTATATGGAGCTGTAACAGAACAAGTAAAAATGGGATAAATACGGGCCGCACCGTAACCGTAACGTTGTTAGTGCCGCACCGTAGCGTAGAAGCAGTACAGAATTTTGCTTGTATATTTACATTAACATGCGATGATGCCACTATCTAAATATAATAAGGCAGGCTAGGTTGGCTGTTGATTACGATTCTAGGCCAAAATCTATTACGAGTACATCTCTAGACCCTAAGCATATTAAAAAAAACCTAAGATTTGTATCACCATCGAAACACTCGCTATATTATAGTTCCACTAATTTAACAAAAACTTGTGCTACTTTTACGTACCTGTTATAACTGGCTTTAAATCATTATTTAGACTCTAAATAATGATTTAAACCTAGATTTTAAACGATATATCAAGAGCAGTTACAGTCATCCACCAGCGACCAAATTCCCGCAAAAACTCCCTTTTTTATGTTTTATTTTTTATAAGAGTATCTCTAACGCTGGCTTTTCACTATGGGATATAATATATATTATAATATAATATATATTATAATGTATATTATATCTCGAAATATAAATTATATTTTTTTATAGGATAAGGGTGACAAACGAGCACACAGTACACCTGATGGTAAGTGGTTGCTGCGGCCCATAAACATCTACATCTATCCTCTATTACAAATCAAAATGTAGATGCGTTGTCACCCGTGAGGACTAAGATGGAATGCCTCATTTCCAGTAAAAAGGGCCTCCGGCCACCTGCACTCACCAAGCGAAACGCAGAGGTAAATCTCTACTTCACGCTGGTTTTCTGTGAGGTCGTGGTACCCCGGTTCGAGCCGGCCCATCCGTGCGACAGCAAAAGCTGCCGCGTGGCTCTACCACTGTTGAATATTATATAATATACCGCGATTGGCGTTCACACTGTGAGATATATCTTTTAACCAGTGTGCGTTCGTCATTGGTCATTGGATTACGTTACACCCCTTTTCCCCGTACACAGTTCTGCGGGGGCGCGGAACGGTGTGCGGGGTACAGGGGGCGAAATATAATATGAAAATATCGCACGGTCGATCGAAAAAATATTTATAGCTTGAGATGTAATATATATTATAGCTCAGTGTAAACGGTTCCATATGAAATGTATGGTGAGCGATATTAATTTATATCTCGAGATGTAATATATATTATATTATATCCCATAGTGAAAAGCGGGCTTAAGACGTTATAAAATCTAACGAAAGAAAGTTGAAAACTTAAAATTAGTACTAATTTAAAGAAAAAGCGAAATTTTCTAAAAGACGGCAACATTATCGGACATGTCAACATGTCATTCTCATCTGTATTCTGAACTGCTGTTTCTGTTTTTACTACACAATTAAAAGTATTTTTTATGATTTTCTTATTGCGAATTTGCTTTGGCAACGAATTTTTTCATTATTTATTTAATAATTAAACAAACAAAATTGAGTCACAATGGTAAGTTACACAATAAATGTCTATAAGCGTATTGTCAAGTGAGGGTGCTGCGCACCCTGTTTTTCGCCATATCTGAATACGCGACTAAAATAATGCTTTGTTGCAGTCGGTGATGGAGTTTCTGAAGGATTTACCGTCTTATGACGAACACAACTTTACATTATTTAATACAGATTCCGGTATTAGGAATTGTTCAAAAAGACCTTCAATATATCTGCCCACTAAGGATATTCCATCCGACCAAAGTGAGTTTACGTCTAGTATTAATATTCTGTTTGTAATAAGTATAATTAGGCAGGTGATGGGTACTGTAATGGCGAATCTATTATTCAACTTGTTGAGTATTTGCCTAAGTACATCAAAAATATGATAAATAAGGATTTTAAATTAAGGTTAACTAGCAGTTAAAAGTTATTGTCATTATTTCTGCCTATTACTCTTGCTGCTCATCATTAACTTGTCATTTTTGCTCCCCATTACAAGTCCACTGCTATTCCTAGAATTTTCCCAAAGACTGCGAAAACCTTAATTCAAATTACTCTGTGACCAAAACAATTAGGCGCATGACAGCTAAAACGTCATTAGAACTAGTGAGGGAACACCAGAATGGTGATTGGTTACTAGAAGCATTTTTTTTTATGGAATAGGGGCAAACGAGCATGTGGCTCACCTGATGGTAAGTGACTACCGCCGCCCATGAACAACCGCAACACCAGGGGAATTGCAGATGCGTTGCCGACCTTTATGCATGAGGATAGAGGCAGAGTGTGGGCGCCCTAACAGCATTTGTCATGCGCCTTATTGTTTTGATCAAATTGTACTTAAATTAATTAATTAATTTTCTCTTTTCTTTTACAGTTATAGTTACAGAAAAAACAAATATTCTATTAAGATATTTACATCAGCAGTGGGAGAAAAAGGTAAAATTGTTAAATATATTTTTATTCTGACAATCCATCTGATTTTATGATAAAAAATTCCTTTGATTCCAAAAATTGTACTGGATAGCATTTGAATTCAAACTTAATACTTAAAGAATCCAGCAGAGGCTCTAGCCAACTATAAATTGAAGTGAGTTCAAAATTTTGCTAAACTATTTGTGTCTTGTTTGACAGAGATAGGGAAGCGGCAGTCTGCAGCTGTAAGTGTAGGCATCCAAAAAAAAAATGTTGACCATTTGCAGTTTTTTTGTGATCATTAGTAATGTTTATTACTTTTTTGATGGTGACTTGTCTCCATAATGCCTAGATCCCATATTATGCTAAAGCAGCTATACCTACCTGTTTCATAAGTTTTACCATGTATTGAATTAGAAGTAGGTTAAGTTTGCTGTCTATATTATATGTCCCATGTATGAACAAGCTAACCGGACAACTAAGAAAAACAACTGCAGCTTAGACAGATTATTCTTAGATTCATAGTTTTTAAAATAATGAATCTATTATCTATTTGCAATAAATTAATGTTTGCGCCAATTTAAAAAACAAAAATGTTTATCAATAATAATAATATTTTTATAGAATAATTATTCCGTATTAACCATGCAGTGAGGTTGTAAGATCCACCATCCCATATTGTGTGGTGGGTGTTGTAAGAAGCAATGGACGGATACTAAAACAGAACATGGGCATCTGCAGCTTCCTCATAAGAACTCAAAATTTAAGAAAACTAGTTGATAAATGATAACTAACCCACCTGCCAATTATAGCAACTATAGCAAAATTCCTATAAGGAAATTTATGGGGGCCGCCCATGTTCAGCAGTGAACTTTTATAGGCTGCAATGTAAGGTTAGATGGAATAATTATGAGACAAAATAACCTTTACAAAAAAGAAAAGTAAACTATATTGTTTGGTAAAAAAACCTGATTGTGCACACATTATGAACATCATTTATATTTGATAAATTAAAGAATCACTTCTCAGGCAAAATAGCGACAATTTTAAGTTAGTTTATATGTAAAAATCGGTTTATACAACTGTGGGCAAAGACCACATGGGTGAAGAGAACCGAATACCCTTTTTATTAGAAACAAGATGTTACGAATTGGGGATAGACCCAATTGATATTTTTATTTTGATTTGAGATTATTTTGACAAAATTTATTATTTCTATTTACTTAAATGACATTATTAATATTTTCATCAAAGTTTTAAATCTTTATTTACATGAATTAAAATAACCAATAGTTGAGATGAAATATTTATTGACATTTCATTTTAAATATATGTGTGTATTATTTAGTTTGATATTTAATAAATTAATTAATAATAATGTATAGATTATGTACCTTAAAACTGTAACTTAATTTGATTTTATGTTAATTAACAATTAAAACCCATCTTAATATGCTACGCCCATACAGGTAACAACTTTATACTTTGTGACATGCAATAAATGAATTATGAATTACAAGGCATTCCATATTAGTCCTTAGGGGTGACGAAACATCTACATTTTAATTCTTAATTTAAGATAGATTAGATGTCTTTTTATATGTGATAGAGCCATGCTGCAGCTATATTAGTAGTATAGTTGTAGCACGAATGGGCTAGTTCGACCGGGGAAGGACCACGCTCTCACAGAATACCAGTGTAAAATAGCAGTTTAAAACGGTTGTGTTTTGTATGGTGAGTGTAGAGAACCGGAGATCATTTTTACTGGAAAAGAGGCATTCCATCTTAGTCCACACGGGTGACAACACATCTGCATTTTGATTCACAAATGAGGATAGATGTAGATGTCTATGAGCCACAGCAACTACTTACCATCAGGGGGGCTGTGTGCTCGTTTGTCACCCTATCCTATAAAAAAAATATCTGTGGACCACATCATCCACTTACCATCTTGTAGAGTGTGATTATATATTCTACAAAAAAATTAATGTATGGATGTAATATGTATACACACTTCAAGACATTCTGAAATCACTAGAACCAGACTATGAATCTCAAAATTTAGATATATGTTACAAAAAAAACTTTTAAATATCAGCTATCACAACAATTTCCAAATGGATAGGTAAATATTAATTTAATGAATACATTTGTTCCCTCATTTTTTGTTAATATTACTTTTTATTAATTGCAGAATAATAATTCTCCAAAGAAACGAGACCAGAGCCATATTGAACAGAATGGTGATGAGAGCCGACCACGCAAGAGGCCCTGTCTTAACTCTCCACTAAACTGAAGTTATTTGCAGCTAACAGTTAGTTTGTGCTTCAGTTATAGACTGTGTAAAGTGTACAACAGTTTTATATTAACATTTATATTCCAGATTAAAAGATCAAATTATACATTAATTCTTGAAACACATTGGTTTTATGTTTTCTGGGAAGCAATAGTTATGTTATATGAGTTTGTGCCATTTCCAAATTTAGAAAAATTTATTTAACATTCTCCTTAGAATTTATCATAATACTAATAGGAAAATTCCTAGTATTCTATATGAGAGAGGGGATAACATAAAATGTTTGTTACATACACAACAACTGTCAAAACCATAAACAATAATTTTGTTTTAAAACCTTTAAGTAACTAAATTCTCAATAATTCCCATTCCAATAATTAATCATATAAGTTTGGGATAATTTACACTGCTGCTGAATGTGTCACTTTTTTAAAATAAGTTATTAGTAATTTATGTATCACAAAGATTTTTGTTATTTATAATAGCAAAGATATGTTTGGTTAAACTTAAATAATAAATGCATATGGTGCAGGAAATAATGTTATGATCACCTTCAGAAATTTTAAACAAACATTTTTTAAAATTTTTGTAACTGAATTTATTTTAAAAATATAATTAATCTTTCTATTGGTATATCATATAATTCCACCATTACTTGTAATCTGGACTAGAAATTATTAATTGATTAATTATACCATATTCTATGCTTCTTTGAAACTAAATTGAATGCATTCATTACAAAATTTATTAAAAATTGTCACTATTTTTTGCTTAGTATAATTTGTTACAAATTCTTAAAGAGTCCTTGTAGATTTTGTTTACATGTTTACGTTAATTTTATTATGTAGCTTAAAACGATTTAAGCACAACTCTGAATATAAAAACGTGTTTCGAATTTTTCTTCAGAACATTAACAACTTATTTTACTATGTAAATATATTCATAGTGTGAAATGCTTCACAAGATTTATTTTTAATGATAATAATTATAAGAGTAAATTGTTTTTATACAATATTGTAGACCTCTTGATTATTTCAATTAGTGCTGATTGACATACACACATATTATGCTGGATTTAAAGTACATAAGAAATGCACCCCATTTTTATTTCTATTAGTTGACGTTTTTTTTTTATTGGCTATGTTGTGTCTTTAAATTTTTAAAGTTCTGTGTTGTATCTTTAAATGTTACACCAAGATGTAATATTTTTTTTACATGTAAATGAAACACCTACAATATATTCATTAGAAACTATATGGTTTATCACTTTGTTTTTATATTTTATTGATATAGTGAGCGAAAAATATCCAACCCCAAAAAGAAAATTGCTGATGAGTGTGAGGGTATTTTCGTGATTTTCGAAAGTCAGTGTAAGGGAATACACTTCTCGCACTACAAGTGTTTAATGCACGATATCGGATTAGATTTGACTGCCTCGTTGGTCTATTGGATATAGAAGTGACTGATGATCATGAGGAGCCAGGCTCGAATCCCAGAATGAGCAAAAAAATTATTTTTTCTGTTAAGAAATTATCTGTAGCAACCCAGAGTCTGGTAATTGACAATGTTTCACCCCTATGCCTCAGAAGGTACTAAATTAAACTAACCAGCCAAAGGGTTTAAACCCAAAAGAACTCAGAATTTTCAAAGATGGTTCCAAAACAAATGAAGGTACAGGATCTGGAACTTATTCTGAAGACCTCAATATCCACATATATACACCACTGAGTACCCTCAACACAGTCTTTCAGGCAGTGTTTGGGTATCATCCAAGCGACCATAGCAATAGATGCTAGAAAGGTAAAAGACTCCTCCATCAGAATAGTGAACGACAGCATGACGGTCCTACGAGCTCCGATTTGCAATGTGGTAGACTCGGGACTAATATATGAATGCCATCAACTACTAAATAAGATATGTAAACAAAAATGTGAGTCTGCAATGGAAAAACGGCCACAGTGGATCCAGGAGCAACGATGTACAACTGTGCACTGTGATTCTAAGTAGGTCCTAACGTCATCATAGTGGGCGTGGCTTTAGTTAGTATACTGTCAGCATTCGTTTTGTGCGCTTATGTGTTGAATATCGCAAATCGGTATATTTTCGTAGTATTAAGAAGAAAAGGATGAAGTGTTGTGTTTAATCCATACACCTAATTTATTA
Organism: Parnassius glacialis; assembly: GCA_033319125.1. Taxonomy (NCBI): domain Eukaryota; kingdom Metazoa; phylum Arthropoda; class Insecta; order Lepidoptera; family Papilionidae; genus Parnassius; species Parnassius glacialis. The sequence goes on from JAVANC010000020.1 coordinate 37,462,550, forward strand.
AAATAGTTCTAGAAAAATCTTTGCGTCGGCTTTCATATATCATCATCATCATCATTACAGCCTTTCATAAGTCCACTGCTCAACATAGGCCTCCCTCAAGGAATGCCACAAAGCACGGTCCTGAGCCACCTGCACACATCGACTTCCTGCATGTCTTACCAGGTCGTCACTCCATCTAGTGGGGGGTCGCCCTACACTTCGCCTACGGGTACGAGGCTGCCACTCGAGAACCTTTCTTCCCCATCGGTTGTCGGTTCTTCGAGCTATATGGCCGGCCCACTGCCACTTCAGCTTACTAATCCGTTGGGCTATGTCGGTTACTCTGGTTCTACTGCGGATAACCTCATTTCTAAGTTTATCACGTAGAGAAACCCCGAGCATAGCCCTCTCCATAGCTCGCTGAGCGACCTTGAGCGTCCTCATACGGCCAGCAGTGAAGGACCACGTCTCAGATCCGTAAGTCATCACTGGCAACACGCACTGGTTGTAGTTTCATCTTCAGGTTTTGAGGTATGTCTAACGAGAAGATGTGTCGTAGTTTCCCGAACGCTGCCCAGCCGAGTTGAATCCGTCGATTGACCTCTCGGTCGAAGTTGGACTTACCTAATCGGACTATTTGTCCCAGGTAAACATACTCGTCAACAACTTCGAGCTTAGTGTTCCCAACAACTACCGGCATAGGTGTGACATGAACGTTAAACATGATTTTTGTTTTGTCCATGTTCATCTTAAGACCTATCCGTTGGGAGACACTATTGAGGTCATTGAGCATAGTGCTTAGGTCCTCCAGCGATTCTGCCATAAGGACTATATCGTCGGCAAATCGAAGGTGAGTGATGTACTCGCCATTGATGTTAATACCGCATCCTTTCCAGTCCAGTAGCTCGAAAACGTCTTCCAATGCAGCGGTGAAAAGTTTCGGGGATATAATGTCATCCTGTCTTACACCTCTCTGCAGTTGGATAGGTTTTGTACTCTGATTCTGTACTCGGATAGCCATCGTAGCTCTACTGTACAAACACTTCAACACTTCGATATACCGACAGTCAACTTGGCACCTCTGAAGGGACTGCAGCACCGCCCAAATTTCGACGGAATCAAAAGCTTTCTCATAGTCCACATACGCCAGACATAGTGGCAAATTGTACTTCTCGGACTTCTGTACAATTTGCCAAAGGGTGTGTATGTGGTCCATGGTAGTAAAGCATTTTCGGAAACCGGCTTGTTCGGGAGACTGGAAGTCGTCAAGTCTGCGTGCGAGACGACTCATAATGACTCTCGAAAACAGCACGTAGACGTGGCTCAGAAGGGAAATCGGTCTGTAGTTCTTCAAGAGAGCGTTGTCGCGTTTCTTGAAGAACAAGACCACCGCACTTCTGCTCCACGCCTCTGGAGTAGTGCCCCATGGAGGACGGAATTAAAGAGCTTCTGAAGGACTTCAAGTACCGGTTTTCACCCGCTTTCAGAAGCTCCGCTGTAATTCCATCCCCGCCTGGGGACTTGCCGTTTTTAAGGTGCTGGAGAGCCATTCTAATCTCGCTTAGACTGACGTCCGGGATATCTTCGAAATAGTGTCGGATAAGACTCGCTCTTGGATCGTTACTCACACTTGTGTGTGGCTCCAACGATGACGTGTACAGTTGCCCATAAAACCTCTCAATGTCACTCAAAATCTCAGGTGTCCCGGAAACGATGTTGCTACATTCGGTCTTCAGCCTTGACAGTTGGCTCTTTCTGGGAGACAGATCCGTGGCAAAGACTTTGGAGCCTTGGTTCCGCTCGATCGCTTCTTCAATACAAGCTGTATTGAAGTTGCGTAAGTCCCGCCGCATGCATTTGGAGATCTGTCTGTTCAGTTGCCTGTATGCTGTCAAATCTGTTGAAGAATGCAGCTTCATCCCCCGTCTAACAGTCATGATATTAAGAGTGTGACCGGAGAGTTTTTGTGTTCTTCTGCGGCGGGTCTTGCAAAACTTAGCTCCGACCGCATGGACAGTTTCCACGAGCTTGTCGTTCATATCGTCCACTTCATTGCGGTCTTCTAGGCACTGAAAACAGTTTCGTAGCTCGAGCTGAAAGGTTTCGGGACTCTGAAACAGAGCACAAGGCGGACGGAGCGTTGACTTCATTAGACGAGACCTCTCGCACTAACGTTTAGGTTCAGTGTGCCTCTAACCATTCGGTGATCGTTACCAGTTTTCACCATCGCGATCACGGAGACATCACTGAACAGTTGTCGTCTGGTCGTCATAATGAAGTCAATCTCATTTTTTGTCGAACCGTCAGGGCTCGACCAGGTCCACTTCCTTTGGGGCCGCTTCTGGAAGAAAGAGTTCATCATAAAGAGTCCCTCTTTCTCCATGAAGTCGGCCAGCTGCTGGCCCCTTGGGTTCCGTTGCTCTATTCCAAATTTCCCTACTTTCAGCTCACCGTTCTTTCTTATGCCTAGTTTTGCATTGAAGTCTCCCATTAACACCGTATAGTGGGTTTTGGAGGAATGCATGGCTCTAGAGATATCCTCATACATTTCCTCCACCTCCTTATCGGGATGTGCCGAGGTTGGTGCGTAAACCTGTATGACTTTCGGCGAATACCGTTTGGTGATTCTGAGTATAAGGTACGCAACCCTCGTCGACACACTCCCAATCTTTACAACGTTGTTAACGAGAGACCCCATGGTCGCCACCGTAGCCAGGAATAGCGGGGCCGCCGGGGACTGGGGGCCGTCTTTTTGTAACTTGTCATGGGGGGTATTTGCCATAGTTGCCACGCTTGGCGAGCGGGTTGGCAACCGCAGTTTTTTTTATTATAATTTTCTGTTATCAGGAAGATGCTTGAACAACCAGTGCGTGTTGCCTTACTTACGGATCTGAGACGTGGTCCTTCACTGCTGGCCGTATGAGGAAGCTCAAGGTCGCTCAGGGAGCTATGGAGAGGGCTATGCTTGGGGTTTCTCTGCGTTATAAACTTAGAACGAGTATATCCGCAGTAGAACCAGTGTAACCGACATAGCCCAACGGATTAGTAAGCTGAAGTGGCAGTGGGCCGGCCATATAGCTCGAAGAACCGACAACCGATGGGGAAGAAAGGTTCTTGAGTGGCAGCCTCGTACCGGTAGGCGAAGTTTAGGGCGACCCCCAGGAGATGGATTGACGACCTGGTAATATGCAGGAAGTCGATGTGTGCAGGTGGCTCAACACCGTGCTTTGTGGCATTCCTTGGGGGAGGCCTATGTTCAGCAGTGTACTTATGAAAGGCTGTAATGATGATGAGGAAGATGCTGCTGCCCATCTCCTGCCTGTTTCCCTTTGTCGCCTTTTACGACACCCACGGGAAGATATGGGGTAGTGGATATTCATAACCGCCACTACACGGCAATATAATTAAATAATTGGTAAATCCAATTGAGCATACCTTAAGTGCATAAAAAAATACGTATAACATGATTATACGGAATTTCTTAAAGTAGTTTCAATACATTTCGACAGCACTATCGGCTTCAACACCCTCGAAACCCATGAAAATGACACCCATGATGAAAAAATTGATACCCATTGCAGCCGCCACCTTGGATTTACATTTTGACAGCACTATCGGCTTCAACACCCGCGAAAACCATGAGAATGACACCCATGATGAAAAAATTGATATCTATTGCAGCCGCCATCTTGGATTTACATTTCGACAGCACTATCGGCTTCAACATCCTCGAAAACCATGAAAATGACACCCAAGATGAAAAAAATTATATCTTTTGCAGCCGCCATCTTGGATTTACATTTCGACAGCACTATCGGCTTCAACACCCTCGAAAACCATGAAAATGATACCCATGATGAAAAAATTGGTACCTAATTCAGCCGCCATCTTGGATTTACATTTCAACAGCACTATCGGCTTCAACGCCCTCGAAAACCATGAAAATGACACTCATGATGAAAAAATTGGTACCTAATTCAGCCGCCATCTTGGATTTACATTTCGACAACACTATCGGCTTCAACACCCTCGAAAACCATGAAAATGACACCCATGATGAAAAAATTGGTACCTAATTCAGCCGCCATCTTGGATTTACATTTCAACAGCACTATCGGCTTCAACATCACGACACGAACAAAAAGATAACAACTGGACGGTCGGTGTTGTTACGCGTTCCGTAAACTAAGCGTTTTAAAATTATATTCCAAACTTTTTCTCATTCAGTGTATCAAAATTTAAATGGTGATCTGATAAATACCATATAGTGTTTATATTACATAACTTTTAATGGGTATAAATATACTAAAATCAGTTATAAAAAATTGTTCCCTACATTGGATTATAAGCGACTTTTGTGCGGTGGATTGATATTCTTATTGCGACGGTCTCCAGCGTGAATAGTACGCAACATTCACGGTTGTGTAACGTGCATAAGTGTTCCTTTGGCTTGTAACGTTCATAAGAACTAAAGGGGCAACCGTTATCATAACAAAAGTGAAGGTGTAATTATTTCAATAACAATCTTTAATATCATTTGCTATCTAATAAATCTAAAGATGTCAAAAATTATTTGGGGTTGTTGTACACCACATGGTGATAATAATGAGAAATATATTGTATGTAAAAAATGTAATAAAAAATATCATTATACATGTATGTGCCTCGAGTACTCCGCATATAATGCTGAGATGCGATCCCTTTGGTGTTGTCCTGAATGCTTAAATGCTGCTCCAAAAGCAACAAAACATGATAACACTCCAGTACGCAACGTTTCCACCAGGGGTTGCAAACGACCTACCCCTAACTCTCCTCCGATTTCGAGTGAAAACATTGTTATGAGCAAGGAAATTATTCGTGAAGTGGTGCAGGACATCATTAAAGAGAGCACGAGTAACATAGTTTCAAAAATGCAAGAGAGTATAATCAACATCCTTAATAATGAGCTGAAACCAGTACGGGATGAGTTATTACAGATAAGTGAGTCTATGAACTTTCTTAATAGCCAATATGAAGATATGAAGAGGGAGAACGAATTCTCTAAAATGAAAATAAGCGAATTGGAAAAAGAGAAGGACATATTGAAGAGTACAATTAATGATTTAAACTTGCGTGTTGACCTAATGGAGCAGCATGCGCGTCAAAATAATATTGAACTGCAATGTGTGTCAGAGCATAAAAATGAAAACTTATTAAATATCATTACGCAGTTAAGTAAAACCGTGGGTTGTGTTTTGAATGATAATGACATTATACACTACACGCGCATCGCAAAGGTGAATAGAAATAATACTCGTCCACGGTCTATCATTCTACAACTGGCGTCCCCAAGAAAACGCGATGAGCTCCTTGCATCTGTAATTAAATATAATAAAAGAAACCCTGCAAATAAATTGAATAGCACTCTTTTAGGAGTGCCTGGCAATTCTTCACCTGTATTTGTGGCTGAGCATCTGTCTCCTTCGAACAAAGCTCTTCACGCTGCAGCTAGACTAAAAGCAAAAGAAAAGGGATACCAATATGTATGGATAAGAAATAGCCGAATCTTTATGCGAAAGAATGATGAAGCAAATTATATCCACGTCAGAAACAAAGACATGCTACAAAAAATAGAATAATTTAGTTATTAAGTAAATTTAGTAGTTAAGTATATTGTGGCTTTTAAACTTTATGAACAAATTATATATAAAATTCACTTCTCTAAATTTGTATTATCAAAATACGCGGGGTTTGAGAACAAAAACTAACTTTTTTTATCAGCAAATTCTTTGTTGCGATTACGATGTAGTAGTACTCACGGAAACTTGGTTAAATAAATCTGTTCTTAATAATGAGCTTTTTGATCAACGATATATTGTCTACAGAAAGGATAGAGAGGATGCTGAATATTGTTCTAAAAAAGATGGAGGTGGAGTTTTAATCGCTGTATCCAGAAAAATAAAGTCTCGTCGCATGTTTGAGTGGGAATCTAAAGTTGAAGATCTTTGGGTTGTAATAGATGCAACGGTTTCAAAAACTATTCGCAAGATAGCTCTTTGTGTCGTTTATTTACCGCCACCAGTACATTATTCTTTGTTAGAGCATTTTTTCGATAATTGTAGTTTTGTTTTAGAACAATGTGATAGTCATTGTATAATTGGTGATTTTAATTTACCTAGTATTAACTGGAGTTTGTTAGGTCATGTCGCGAATGATAACAAACTAACAAGACTAAATCAATTTTTAATTGACTTTACACATATGAATGGTTTACAACAACTTAATCATATAGTTAATGCGTCAAACCGAATTCTCGATCTTGTTTTATCTAATTTGCCATCTTGTACTGTGAGCCGTTCTCATAACTCATTAAGTATTATTGATCAATTACATCCACCTCTTGAGGTTGATATTACGTTGATTAATGAAACAAAACTCTGTTTTAATAATAATATTATTAAGTTAAACTTTTACAAAGGGGATTATGAAAAGATAAATAAGGAATTGTCAAAGTGCAATTGGGAAAATATTTTTAAGGGTCATCATAGTGTAGATGTCATGCTTGAAACATTCTATTGCAAAATTAACGCCATTATTGCAAAGTTTGTCCCTGAGAAGAAAATAAGAAATAATAAATACCCACCCTGGTTTGATAAAAATCTCATTAGAACCCTTAAAGATAAATATAAAATCAGGTGTCGGTTTAAAAAATATGGAAATCCTATGGATGAAGTAGAGTTAAAATTATTAAGTTCTCGTTGTGGACGAATGGCAACAGAGTGCTATAATCGTTACATTAGCAACTTGGAGAAGCAAATAGCCACTAATTCAAAATCATTTTGGTCATTCATAAAAAACAAACGCGGAAGTACTAGTGCATACCCTATTTCAATGTCTGACGGAAATGTAACTGCTACAGATGGGGAACAAGTATGTGAACTATTCTCATCTCAATTTGCATCTGTATATACTGATGGGGTTGACAATGCTTCGAATAATTACGTTCTCTCTAATTATTTAAATTATTTAGAAAACTATAGTCTACATCTTTCGCCTATTGTTATCGATAACGAATCACTTTTAAACAAATTAAAAAGTATTGACTGTAATAAAGGTCCCGGCCCTGATGGGATCCCACCCGTTTTTATAGCGGCATGTGCTAAATATTTAGTATCACCCCTGTCATTAATTTACAATAAATCACTCTCAACAGGCATGTTCCCGGCTAAATGGAAAATTGCAAAGGTTATTCCTATTCATAAATCGGGAAATGAAGATTCAGTAAAAAACTACAGGCCCATTTCAATACTGTCATCATTTGCTAAAATTTTTGAAGCTTTGATATGTCCATTTCTACAAGATCATTTTAAGCAATTACTTAGTGACAAGCAACATGGATTTGTTCAATGTAGATCAACAAACTCTAATCTGGTAAGCTTCACTGAAACTCTTTATGAAGCACTTGATGCCAATAAACAAGTTGACGTCATATACACGGATTTTAGTAAGGCTTTTGATCGCATTTCACATAGTGTACTCCTAAAAAAACTGTCCGCATATGGAATCTGTAATGGTTTAATGCAATGGATCTGGTCTTATCTAACCGACCGTACTTTTTATGTGGTCATCAATGGCTTTAAGTCGAGTTTGCGTAAAATCACATCTGGCGTACAACAGGGATCTCACCTGGGCCCACTTCTGTTTAATGTTTATATTAATGACCTACCTTTGTGCCTAAAATTTTCTGAATCTTACATGTATGCTGATGACTTAAAATTTTGCAGAATAATTGAAACGACAGATGATGCACGTAAACTCCAGTGTGATCTTGACAATATCTTTCACTGGTGTAATTTGAATAAGATGGAACTCAATGCAAAAAAATGTTTCTACGTAAAATTTGCTCGGAAAATGAATCTAGTTTACTACAGTTATCACATAGACAATAATAATTTACAGGAACTAAAAGAGACCAAGGATTTAGGCGTCATATTTGACAGCAAACTCACATTCGTGCCACATATGGAATATATTACAAAACGTGCCACCAAAATGTTAGGATTTCTTTACAGAAATATTAAATTTTTCCGCAGCAATAAAATCAAAATAATGCTCTACAACAATTTAGTACGAAGTATCTTAGAATACTGTTCTGTAGTTTGGAGACCACATTATGCAACGCATTCTTTACGCTTAGAACGAATACAAAAAAGATTCATGTGGCATTTAGTATACTCAAATCGAATTTCAAAAAAGAAACTCTTCGTATAAAAAACAGCTATCTTTTTTCAAAATTACATCCTTGGCTAATCGTAGACAAATATCCGACTTACTCTTCGTAAGCAAATTATTAAATAATAAAATTAACTGCCCTCAATTGTTGAATAAGATAAAATTTCGCGTACCTCATAGATACCCCCGTAAGAGAGTAATTACTATTAGATCACCTCTTCGTAAAACAGTATTTGGCGCAAATTCCCCGATCTCTAGGTTAAGTAAATTGATCAATGAACTTCCTCATGCTTTTGATATTAATTCCGACTCACCTAACAAGCTCAGAAAAGAACTACTCAAACATAATGCAAATGTAATAGATTAAGTTTTTGTATTTTTTTTTAAAGTTTTGGTTTTCTGTAACTATGTAATATTCTTGATGTATATTCCAGTGCATGTTGTAATCACCTATAATAGTTTGTAGCATTTAAAGTAATACCCTATCTACGTATGTATGTAAATTATAATTTTAACAATGTATACAAATGTTGGTGATGCTTTAATAAAAAAAAAAAACACCCTCGAAAACCATGAAAATGACACCCATGATGAAAAAATTGGTACCTAATTCAGCCGCCATCTTGGATTTACATTTCAACAGCACTATCGGCTTCAACACCCTCGAAAACCATGAAAATGACACCCATGATGAAAAAATTTATACCTATTGCAGCCGCCATCTTGGATTTACATTTCGACAGTACTATCGGCTTCAACGCCCTCGAAAACCATGAAAATGACACCCATGATGAAATAATTGGTACCTAATTCAGCCGCCATCTTGGATTTACATTTCAACAACCCTATCGGTTTCAACACTCTCGAAAACCATCAAACTGTCACCCAAAATATTGTTATAAAAAATCTCTTATTATTATTATAATCAAGTATTTAAGAAATTTGGTTATTCGAATATTGTGTATTTGTACAGCGATCTTTTTGAGCCGCTGCAAACATCCCAAACAATGTCCACTCACGACGGCGACTGATCAGTATATAAAAAGTACTCTGTGCGTCGAACTGAGTGAGTGAGTTAACTACTCTGTGGCTTTAGCTCCCTTTACAGAATTAATTTACATACAAGGCTACCAAATCAACGAAAATTTCGCCATTTTGGAGCCGATAAAAATTAATTATAGCTAAACAAAACAAAATTACACTGCCATTTACATTCAGTGGCTTCCCACATGATAGATGAAGAGATTAAAAAATAGATTGAGTTAAACAATTGATATTTTCAAAAGTTAGAGTGTTTACAAGCCTTCCGGACTTGATAAATCCACACCATAAGCCACAAAAACCCCTTTTTTATTTGTAAATAGCAATTAATCAATTTAAAAAAAATATTAATAAGTTCAACAATCATTTATCTTTCTTACAATGTGCTTTTTATATCATTTATATGTATAATATGATTGCTAGATACGATTTTATTCGATAAAACGTTGGAATCTTAATTTTTAGGCGATAGTAGAACATACCTTGCGCTTTCGCTTAAGGTATGCAATATATTTGACACTAGATGGCGACACTTTGTGGCATGTGAACTAAAAATATAAAGGTACGTAGAGCTCAGTATTGGTAAAATAATCATACGAAGGTACTGAAATTTGTTTTGCATTCAGTCCTAAAGAATTTTTAATCGCCAAAATATTATTTTTATAGTTTTTATAATCATTTTGTGAACAGGCCTCTATCTATCACCAAGGTAGCTAAACTACATTGCAACATCGATATGGAACGATTCGAGTAGTTTTACTATTTATCAGATGTAGATAGTAAAGTGGGCGGGGCTTAATATCCCCTCACCCCGCAAATTGTCACGCGTTACATAGTGAAATCTTATTACAACACCTCTTTGTATTTGCTTCATGGATGTAGCAGATGAACTGGCCATAAGAAGATCGGCTCAGGCCACTATAGAGCCGGAACCAATTATACCAATCCCCTACGGTTACGTTTGTTCACTGGTACGTAAAAAACTTCACTAATCAACACGCTGAGCTTTGGAAAAATCTAGTAGACTGTAGATAAGCTAGGGAGGCCTTGCTTGAAATAAACAGTTGTTTAACCAAGGTTCTAAGGAGATTGAACAATCAACAAATCAGGATAGTGACAAGTGCTATCACAGGACATGACTCCTTTAATAAAAATGTATTTACCATAGGTGTTACAGATAGTCCCCTGTGCAGGGCATTTATGGGCTGGGAAGATATGGCGGCCAACATGTATTGCTGACATGTCCAGAAATCGCTGCATACAGGCTAAACATCTCAGCACGCCGGGGTCACTTCCTGAAGTTGCTCGCAACATCAAAGGACTGTTGAACTTCGGGAAGGTTTCATAGCTCTAATAATTATATTATTCCTGCCCACACCAAAAAATTTGCGGTTAGACGTGGAGTTGCGGAAAACAACCCATCGTTATCTATCTATCTGAGAAGGTACGTAAAGTCTTTGCTCCTGCGCCTGATCTCTTTCCGGCCAATCAGGCGATTGAGATGCCATTCAATCGAAAGAGGGTGAGAAAATGGAGAGTGCACCTAGACTTGCTTAGATTACACCTGTATATGGTCGTGCACTATTTTTTATATTCCGTGGGCACTATAATCGTGTCATGCTCACATGCTATTCTCCATTGTGAGTGCGATCTGAAGGACATCGTTATTGAAGAAATGATTAAGTGACACGGAGGCGTTATAGTCTGCCAGAGATCTGGATGTGAGTAAGAGCCAACTGTCCAAGTTGAAGTCGACCGTGGAAGCGTCATTTCCAGGAGAACTCAGATTTCCAGTAAAATTGAGAGGTTTTACGGACTGCTGTAAACATGAACTTTTAAAGTATAAAAAGTCATACTTATATATATATATATATATATATCATCATTATCATCATTACAGCCCTTCACAAGTCCACTGCTGAACATAGGCCTCCCCCAAGGAATGCCACAAAGCACGGTCCTGAGCCACCTGCATCCATCGACTTCCTGCATGTCTTACCAGGTCGTCACTCCATCTTTGGGGGGACGCCCTACACTTCGCCTACCGGTACGAGGCTGCCACTCGAGAACCTTTCTTCCCCATCGGTTGTCGGTTCTTCGAGATATATGGCCGGCCCACTGCCACTTCAGCTTACTAATCCGTTGGGCTATGTCGGTTACTCTGGTTCTACTGCGGATATCCTTATTCCTAAGTTTATCACGCAGAGTAACTCCGAGCATAGCCCTCTCCATAGCTCGCTGAGCGACCTTGAGCTTCCTCATACGGCCAGCAGTGAAGGACCACGTCTCAGTTCCGTAAGTCATCACTGGCAACACGCACTGGTTGTACAATTTTGTTTTAAGGTTTTGAGGTATTTCTGACGAGAAGATGTGTCGTAGCTTCCCGAACGCTGCCCAGCCGAGTTGAATCCGTCGATTGACCTCTCGGTCGAAGTTGGACTTACCTAGTCGGACTATTTGTCCCAGGTAAACATACTCGTCAACAACTTCGAGCTTAGTGCTCCCAACAACTACCGGCATAGGTGTGACATGGACATTAAACATAATCTTTGTTTTGTCCATGTTCATCTTAAGACCTATCCGTTGGGAGACACTATTGAGGTCATTGAGCATAGTGCTTAGCTCCTCCAGCGATTCTGCCATGAGGACTATATCGTCGGCAAATCGAAGGTGAGTGATGTACTCGCCATTGATGTTAATTCCGTATCCTTTCCAGTCCAGAAGCTTGAAAACGTCTTCCAATGCAGCGGTGAAGAGTTTCGGGGATATAACGTCACCCTGTCTTACACCTCTCTGCAATTGGATAGGTTTCGTACTCTGGTTCTGTACTCGGATAGCCATCGTAGCTCTACTGTACAAACACTTCAGCACTTCGATATACCGACAGTCAACTTGGCACCGCTGAAGGGACTGCAGCACCGCCCAAATTTCGACGGAATCAAAGGCTTTCTCATAGTCCACATACGCCAGACATATATATATATATATATACACATATATATATATATGTATATATATATATATATATATATATATATACATATATATATATGTATATATATATAATATATAGGCTTACATATCAGGGCCTCCCATTGACACGCGAAATCTCGCCAAAAATAAGTTTAATCATTGTAATAAGAGTTTCTTATGTTTTTTCTTTAGCTTCTTATGCGCGCTTATGAGCGGCCAGGAATGTAGAACTTTCAGTATATCTACACTTTATAATGTTGCCGTGCTACCGGCTTCGGGATCCAGTTAGTTCAATATTGCAGAAATAGACATTTGGAATGTACAGCACTGTAGTCTTTACCACCTTCTCTTTGGTCGCCACGATTAAATACGTTATTGATTATAGCAGGTCAAAGAATTAATTTAAAAGATGGATAATAATCTTAAAATAGTTTCAGAAAAATTTTCTAACTTTAACTTTAAATAGTATTCTATAGGCTATTGCCTGGAATCAATCTAAATTACCTTTAAAATTTAGTGGAAAGAATTAACATTTTCATATATTTTATTTAACCAAGTAAAAGTGACAAATCTCCCTGTTCACCTGATGGTAAGTGGCTGTTGCGGCCCATGGAAATGAACATCTTTACAGATAAATTGTAACCACTGAAGACAAAGATGGAATGGCTCATACTATTAAAACCTATTTGGATTTTTCTCTTTGTTCTAATTACCAATTTTGTATCCCTCCCCACGATTTTCTTACATATATCTGCGCTAGTTTACACTATTAGTAGTAAAGTTGTTTGTTTGAAGGTAATGTCTGGAATTGTTAGCCCGATTCTGAAAATTCTTTTACTGATAGATAGCAGATACACTAAATTTTAGACTGTGATAAAAATTTGTTGGCAGTATAAAATCAATATACCTTTTGTGAAAACTGAATGCAAAAAAATATTTAATTGGCTGCCTTATGGAGTACAAACAAAACAGCTACACATAGCATTGAGTTGCTGCGATTGGTTGCAAATGATTTAAGATGCAGTTTGCATAGGGGTGTATTTTCTTACAAAAACATTGAGCATAATTTTGGCGTTACTAGAAATGTACGTAGCACTCCATCTCTTTCTTTGTTGTTTAAAGTGGATTTGGTTTCCTAGTATACAATGAAATTTTAGGGCAGTTTATTGACTAAGCTAAACAGCTGCAGTTTTGTGAGCCGCAGATTTAAATCCCACATGGAGGAATGGTTTGTATGACTTACAAATAATTGTAATGTTTGTCGTCCTAAAATCCCAGTGTAACATTTTTAACTTATGTTCAAAATTTAAAAAAAATGGTTTGATATTAAACATGTTGCAAGTATGCCTATTTATTTTGTTACGTATCCTTAATCCGTAAAGAGCTTACTCTTTTCTAAAATGCTAGCAACACACCTGCAATTCACCTGGTATTGCAGTTAATCATATTATTAATATTCTCACTGTCAGAATCTTTGTTTAAATAAAACTCCATTCTTGACTGAAAATAATTTTATTCTAATTATACTTATTTTAATAATTTGCAGAACCATTTCACAAGCTGCAAATAATATTTTAGGTTCAAAAGGGTACCTAATGGAATTGTCTTAAGTTTAAGTGATACTTTATTTATATAACACCAAACAATCACTAGTAAAGTTCATGATGATGTAAATTTTATAATTAAGTTTAAAACCCAATCAGCTGGTAGTTCTTTAAAACAAGAAACTTTAAACAAAATGTACCTAAATGTATTAGAAATGCTGTAAGTCACTAACTCAAACATTATTTTATAGTAATTTTCATCAAAACAATATTATAATAATATTCTAAACCAGTATTCATATTAAAAACAAATTTATTTTAAATGTTCAAAATCATATACTAATCTTTAGCTGGCACTTCAATGACTCGGGGTTTGTCAATAATGCGGGCAGTACGGTTACCCTTCTCTACAATTCCAATGATCCAAGCCTGATAGCCTTCTTGCTTCTCAATGTCTTTGCAATATGCAGCAGCTTGTTCACGAGGGAGACAAATCAGCAACCCACCAGATGTCTCAGGTGCATGTCCTTGAAGTAGTTGGAACATATTGCCACATGCCTTGGCCACAGCTGCCATTTTAGCAATCACTGGTAAGTTATGAATAACAAAGGATACTTCGTTCTTTTGATGTGAAGCTAGATTTTGGGCATGTCCAAGAAGGCCAAAACCTGTGACATCAGTAGAACCGTGAGCATTGTATTTGTGCATGAGTCTAGCAGCAATACGATTGAGTCTACTCATAGAATCCATAGCACGGTGATATGCTTTTCGTACATCTTCTTCAGAAACCACAAGTTTGATTCGGTTCCAGCGTTCAGGTTGATCAAGCCACTGATGTGCATTTACAGCCACCTGAGTACCAAGAGGCTTCGTTAGCACCAAAACATCACCCATAACGGCATTATCCGGAACAATATATTCATTTGGCTGACAGATGGTAGTAGCAACTCCACCAATTGTGCACCACGGATTGATTACAGTTTGCCCACCAGTAACTGAAGTTCCGGCTTCTAACGCCGAATCTTTAAAACCGCGCATAATAAGGGGAATGACAACGTCACGTTCCTTTTCCGTCATTTTAGTAGACACACCGAGTAACATCAGCATATTGTCACACTCCGTAACACCCATAGCGTATAGATCACTCAAAACATTAGCACAGGCAATTTTCCCCATCATGTATGGGTCGTCAACCAGAGGATAAAAGAAGTCGGTTGTTTGCACCAAGCACAAACCACCATGCCTAAGTGGTGTTACTGAGCAATCCAAACCTATGCCGATGCGCGGGATCGCCACATGCATAAATTGATCTTGTTCTTGTTGTGAATAATCTTGTTGTAGCGATTCCACAAGTTTACCGAGCACATCTTGAGGTACTTTGCAACTTCTTCCTTTGAGATCTGCAAACCTTGTCAATCGAAAACTCGCTTCTAAGTCATGAGCCACCGGATCAAATGGCCGACGAAGAGCCAAAGCATTTGGGTTGCCGGCCATTTCTAACTGAGCTGCAGCTAAAGTATCTTGAGCTACACTAGACTGATACGACATATTCTACAAAACCAAAACAATAATAAAATTTCTATGGAGGTAAGTCTAGTAAAACGCCGAAACCGGACACGCCGCCAAAGTGACGCTTGCAAAATGGCGTCTCCTTTACCAGGAGGAAGCCGATGTCAAAATTACTATCAAATACTAAAGAATCATTGGCTGAATTAAGATATAAACAAAGTTACCCTAGTCACTATTGGCTGTTTGCTAGATTAATTTTAAAATAGCCATAGAAAACATACTCTTCAAAATATTAACGTTCCAATTTAAACTATTCAAACGGCCAAACAATAATATCGTTAAATAAAATCAGTAGGTATTATGTAGGTATGTACCTAGCTAAAAATTTATAAAATATTGACAGTTTACCTACATAAACTATTTATATTATTTATTAAACTCTTTTTAACTAAAAAAAATTACAGAAAGTTGAGTATTGGCGGGACATTGACCGCCGGCGAATTTCTGCTTCTTTATATTATTATCCTGTAAATCGGGCTACCAGTTTTACAGTTTAAATCAAGAGAGAAGACAGTAGGGAAAGTGATAAGAAAAGTAGTGAAAGTTTCAATGTTGCACTCTTATGAAGAAATTACGAAGATAAAATTGATGTTTTATTTCCTACATAACGATTAAAGTCCAATTCACCTGACGTCAAGATTGGGACCACTCCATTTATTCAATAAGCTCATATATATGACTGCCTCGTTGGTCTAGTGGTTGTAGTAGTGCGACTGCTGATCATGAGGTTCGAATCCCGGGTCGGGCCAAAAAATCAGTTATTGAGTTTTTCATCAAAAAATTATCAGTAGCTGCCCGGAGTCGGGAAGTTGGCGGTGTTTCACCCCCGTGCCTCGGAAAGCACGTAAAGCCGTTGGTCCTGCGCCTGATCTCTCTCCGGTCGTGTCGGTTTACCGTCCCATCGGGCTATGAGAGTGAGGGAATAGAGAGTGCACCTGTGATTGCGCATACACTTGGGCACTATAATCCTGTCCTGCGCCGATGGCTAGTCTTCGTTGAGACTGGCCGCCGTGGCCGAAATTCGGTCTGGAGGACATTATTATTATTATATACGGTGGTTATTTTTAGTAAGTAACTTTTTTCCAAAATGGTTACCCGTTCTGTGAGTCACTGTCGTGTTAATAATAGAAATAATCATGAAAATTGCACATTTCACAGGTAAATTATCAAGACGTCGTCAATGTTATGACGCGTTTATTTTTTGTTAAAATTTATGTTATATACTGTTTAAAATATCGAATGTTTTTAATTATTTTGTTAGTTTTGATATTTTGCGACGAAAAAAGTTTCTAATTTGCATTATTGGGTGAATACATTTTTATATAAAATATTTTAAATGTACGCTAGGGATTGATTCAACTATGTATATCAAAATTAATGTCGATATTTATCTTGAGTGTTTATATTGAATCAATAGACTTCCCACACAACATGGAGAGGAATGAAAATAAATGCTCAATTTGTGTTCTAAAACTAGTGTAAAATTCATAGCATCACGCTATTTTCCAAGGGATTGCGCGGAGCTTCGGATTATATTCCCAAGTCACAATGATAAAACTTTTAGCGTAGTTAGGTTTATATCTTTATTACACCATTTCCGCCTATACGCCAGTGTATTCTCTAAGTCTTCTTCTTTCCTTTTTGTGGTGGTTTGCTAAAATTCGCCAATGACGTATTGAGTGGAATATGAAAGCTTATGAGTTTAATTAAAATAAGAGTCTGTGATAATACAAGGATTTAGTTTTCCTTCTAGAATTTTGACAAATATATCTGTTGAATTACCTAGACCAAATGACAAACACATATATTAGAATCTTATTAGTATGTTAAAAGTGACAAGGATTTAAAGTTTCATGTTATTAGTATTAATAAAATCACATAAAATATACACAAAAGGAGTACTTGTTTATGTTAAAAGAGAATTAAAATCTATAGGTCAAGGAATATAACGAGGAAGGTAATAGAATAGAATAGAATAAAATAGAATTTTTTTTTATTCAATATAGATCACATTTGTAATACTTATTGAAAGTCATTTTTTACTTTAACCACTGGTTCGAAAAAAAAACTCTGTCCTGGGAAGAACCAGCAAGAAACCCAGCGGGACTTTTTTTTTAAAGCAAATTTTACAATAATGGTTGTACTAACTATATAAGTACAAAATTTATTTTAGAAACAGCTTGGAAGCGATCACCTCATTTCCAGGGGTTATTATCAACCATGTATTCATTTATACTATAATAACCCTTTTTATACAGTTTCAACTTAACAAAACATTTAAACTTGCTAATGGAGAGAGCCTGTACACTTTCCGGGACCTTGTTGTAATAGCGTATACATTGCCCCAAGAATGAATTACTGACTCTGTGGAGTCGAGAAACTGGTATCACTAGCTTGTGTTTGTTCCTAGTGTTTACAGAATGCACATCACCTTTTTTACTAAAACTACCTTTGTTTTTGTGAACATACATTAAATTTTCGTAAATATACTGAGAGGCCAAAGTTAATATATTTATTTCTTTAAATTTATCTCTAAGAGACTCTCTCAGTTTTAGGTTGTAAATAGCTCTAATGGCCCTCTTCTGTAAAACAAAAATAGTTTCTGAATCAGCCGCATGTCCCCATAGCAAAATCCCATAAGACATTATGCTATGGAAATAACTGAAATAAACTAATCTAGCTGTCTCGACACTAGTGAGACCTCTAATCTTTTTTACAGCATAGGCTGCAGAACTTAGTCTGCTTGCTAGTTTGGATATATGGGGGCCCCACTGAAGCTTTGCGTCGAGAGTGATGCCAAGAAAAACAGTGGATTCAACAGGGCTCAGTTCTTCCCTATTTAAAAACACATTGGTACTCAGATTTCTAACATTCGTTGTTGTAAATTTAATACATTTAGTTTTATTTCCGTTTAAATGTAAATTATTAACGTTAAACCAATGCACTAATTTTGATATAGCATTATTCACTTCGTCACATTTAAATGATTCATAAAGGGAGGAGGATAGTTTGGGACAGATGTACATGTGTACAAGTATGTCCAATTCTCAATCTACAGATGATTGAAGTTGCATGTTTATTTGCTTTGTTAAATTTAAAAAAAAACAAGGCTTGGGAGGAATAACCTCTTGGATGGCATAATGCTTACCCTTAACATTTTTGGATACTTCCCACAATTTATTCCAATATTCATTCAGTTTCCGTTTAGCTAGCAAAATTAGGTCATGTGAGCAAATTAAATTTTGTAGAATACCATTAGCAATTGCATTTTTAGCGAGTACATCAGCTGTTTCGTTTCTATAGATACCACTGTGGCCAGGGATCCAGGCTACTGAAACATGGATTCCTTTAAGATGGCATCTGAATACTTAGGGTATTTTTTATTTTAAGAATTAGTGAAAATTTATGTTTGTTATGGAATTGGTTGGACAAAATAGCTAACAAGCAACTTTTTGAATCTGTGAAAATAACTGTTTTATTATGTGGCTCGACATATAACAGAGCTTCAATGATTGCAGTTGTTTCACCAGTGAAAGTGGAGGATAGTGAGGGGCATTTAAAGTTAAGAATGATTTTGAACTTAGGAATCCAAACAGCAGCTCCAGTATAGTCTTAATCAGACTACAGTTTAAAGGTTTTTTCTATAATTTCTTTTAATTTTAAATTTGCCATTGGAGAATAAAAAGATCACCACACTGCTTTTGGCCACAGATAAGGAGAGGCCATGATTAGTTAACCATTTCTGTACATAGTTCATGGATGAGTTTAGACGGGAGCATGCCACTGTCAAAAAATGAATACGAAGCGCTACTAGGGATTCATAAAATGAAAGGAAAATCAGACATTCAATCTGCTCCTGAAGAATCGGGCTTACCATTTTCAGCTAAGCAAGTTTAAATTAACATTTTGGTTTAAGACTATTGTTGAAAAAGTTGAAAAACCTATGAACCGAGATTACCCTCCGTGTTTTGGTCTGTGAATTTTTTTTCTCTAATTCATTTGCAGTTCACGCTCGGATTAAGGTTCGTTTTTGTTCAGATCAAGGCGTAGTGGTTTTGAGTGCAGGAGTATTTTTAGAAGGCGCTGCTTATCGAGAGTGCAGTTAAAGTGCTACTGTGAAGTTGTCTAAAGAGATGTATAAAGCTAAATCGTCTGCATAATATTATATATAATAAAGAATATATGTGCGCTACCAAACTTTTAACAATGTTATCTTTCTTCCCGATCACAACGGCCATCTCTGCGTCCACGGCCACAGACTCTAGCGACTTTTGAGATATCGAAGGTGTTAGATTATACTTTAGGCCTTTTTGTAAAAGTGACAACTCATCCGTTGGAAATTGAACATCGGAAAGATTTTTCACACGGGGATAAAATTGTACAATTTTATCCCCGAGTTAAAAATCTTTGCAAAAAAGTTAAACTTCCTTCTGCGGGAGAAATCTGGATTCAAACCAACTTACAGCCTTAAAAATAGTTTAGATCTCATTTCCAAGATTAAAGATATCCATATTCCACCTAAATCCATGATGTTATCATTAGACGTTGATAGTCTTTTCACAAATGTCCCATCCCCAGACTGTTTCCGTATACTCGCAGATCTCTTTAATTTTTTTTTATTCATATATCAAGGGCTTTGTCATCTCTTTAATAAACGTCGTCTACATCCCGGGGAAACAAATGATCTTCTAAACTTAACCTCTCTCTGTATGAAACAAAACTATTTCCGGTTTAATAACCACTTCTATCTACAAAAAGAAGGGCTAATCATGGGTTCCCCTCTAAGTCCTCTTATGGCAGACATTTTTATGGATAATTTTGAAAAACAACACATAGTTGTCAATCAAAATATTTTATACTATTATCGATATGTAGACGACATAATTATTTGCTGGACTGGCACAAAGAGGCAACTGGATGTTTTCCTTAATAAAATTAATAAAATCCACGACAAAATTAAATAAATTATATTATTAATTTTAATTTATTAATTTAATTTTATTAATTTTTTTTTATTATTAATTTAATTTTTTTTTAAAAAACGTTACCCCCCACACTAGGATTTTCTCCTGTATCGTGGAGGCAGTTTACAAACACAAATTGCACAAGGACAAACATCCAGACCCGGAACAATTATTTGTAGGCCATACAAATATTTGTTCCGTGCAGGATTCGAACCCGCGCCCCCCAGCGCAGCAACTCGTTGCTAAGCCACCGCGCCACGGAGCCGTCATTTTACGTCAATTTAAGCATGAATTGGAACAAGATTGTGTCCTTAATTTCCTTGACTTAATAATAACAAGGAAAGAGTCGCTACATGAATTTCAAATTTATCGAAAGCCAACTCATACCGACACGGTCATTCCTGTCGTCCAAATTAGCCGCTTTTTATTGTTATATTAATCGTTTGTTTACTATACCGTTAAGTAAATAAAATTATTTAAAAGAGCTTAATGTGATTTATCAAATTGCGGTATCTAACGGTTATTCAAAGAATATCATTGACAATGTAATAAAAAAGAAACAAAAACTTGTCGTACGCAATTCTCTGTACGCGGTTAAACCTCAAAGTGATCGTCGATATGTTGTCAGTTTGACCTACTTAGGTTCTATATCTGAAAAAATAGCTAATACTTTTCGACAGAGTGGCGTATACGTGGCATTCAAAACAAACAATTCACTTAGGAATATCTGTAATTATAAAGATAAGTTAGATATTGGTCTAAAGTCTGGTGTTTATAAACTTGTTTGTGATGAATGCCAAGCCGTTTACGTGGGTCAGACTGGTCGCAACTTCGAAACACGTTATAAAGAGCATTTAGCCGCGTACAGGAATTGTAAACCCGATAAATCACATTTTGCTAAACATCTCTTAGACACTGGACACAGCCTATCCAATGACCACTCCTTTAAAGTCTTACATATTTGTAATAAAGGGCTACGACTGTGTGTGCTGGAACAGTTGGAGATATTAAAAAATAATAACGGTAATGTTGCACTGCTGAATGAACAAACAAATGTTTCCAACTCACCTCTCTTAAACATGTTTAAGCCTGCTCCTTGATGATAAATAGCCTCGCAACATGGTCGTTTGTCACCCTCAAGGTGCGGTGGTCAGCGTTTGGTTGCGTGGTTGTAGGGTAGGCAGACGTTTCGCAGTAGTTTGTTGTTAATTTCACAGCAAATTTCGCCGTACGTCAGGCGGTGATTGATCGCATGACGTAATCGCTCGCTACGTAATTGGAGCGCGGTTGCGTCAGCAAGTAGTATAAATAGCAGTAGTTTTGGCTCGCCGCTCACTTAGCGGCCAGCCTCCGCAGAGTCTACTTCACCTGAGGATGATTCGTGTAGAGGCGAAACACGTGTCGTATTTTCGAGAGTGGTGTGTCGTGCCTAGTGTGGTGGTGCTGGGGGTGGTAGTGCTGGGATTAACGGCGACGGGTATAGTGCGCGCGATTGAGGGAGGGTGGGAGGTCCCCTTAAAACTGGGCAGGACACATCATTTTCTTTCTTTACGTGGAATTAAGCAAATTAGTTTATAACAACCCCATTATAATGGATTTCCTCAAAGTAACGCCTGATTCTATCAATTAAGCATTTTTTGCCTGAGCACAGGAAGAAGCACATTATCATATGCAGACGATATATCGAAGAAAACTCCTATGAGCAATTCATGTTTTGAAAAAGCAATACGAGTATCTTAGACCAAAGTACTAAGGCTACCCATGGTACTTAAGCATTTACGGAAACCGAATTGACTTTTAGATATTATTCCTTTCCAAAAACCATTTCAAGCGATTATTTATTAGGTGTTCGAAGATTTTTGCCAATTTACATGAAAGGGCATTAAGTCGGTAACTGGAAGGGTCATTGCTAGACTTACCTGGTTTGAGGATGGGCAAAATGATTTGGGATTTCCATTCAGCAGGAGGAGAACCAGTAATATAAATATAATTTAAAATGGATAGTAAGACAGTTTTAGTATTCTTGCTACTTTTAATTATAAACGAATAAGGAATCCCATCAATATCTGGTGAGGAGTCTTTAAGGCCATTGAGAACAATAAACAATTCCTGAGAAGAAAAGGGGGAATCAAATTTGTCATGTATTTTTAAAGAAACAGAATTAAAAACTAGGCATTCATCATAAGATGAGACTGTTTGTGGTGCAAGTTTCTCGGAGAATTCATCTATCCATGCGGAAGGATAATTACAAATTACATTTTTACTGAAAACTAAACAGCGATATTTTTTAACATTTCTCCAGACCAAAGATGGGAGAGTCCTAGATAACAGTGAGCCACAGAATTTAAACCAACTGGTTCGCTTTTTGTCTGACAATAGTTTTAAGGTTTCTGCAGCATTTTTTTTTATAAAAGATATAATTTTCTGCAGTCATAGAACGGGAGTATATTAATTCAGCCACTTTTCTTCTCCTACAAGCTGCTGAAGAATCTTGGTCCCACCAAGGAGGGGAAGAATAGTTATTTTTTAATGTATTTTAAGGGGATTGACTTATTAGCAGCAGAAATAATTGATTTTCTGAACTCTATCTATACTGGAACAATGTTATCCATGTTAATTGAAAGAAGAGTTGAAACCTGTCGTACTAAAACTGAAGAATATAATTGCCAATTAGCTTTGGATAGATTATACTTTAGTCTAGGGCAGAATTAAAAATTTATTCTAAGGGGTGTAGTAGGAGTGACGAATATAGGAAAATGGTCACTGCCGTGGCTAAAAGGTAATATTTGCCACAAGAGAAGGGAAAAAATATCTGGGGAACAGAGAGTTAGGTCAAAGACACTTCTAACATTTTGTAATGGGGAAACTCGACGAGTAGGAGACCCGTCATTTAGAATACAGAGATTAAAATTATCACTAAAATCTAAAAATAAGGGAGCCAATGAATCACAAAGATGGGAACCCCAAACAGTATGATGTATATTAAAATCTCCTAAAATAACCATAGGAGGTGACAGAGAAGAAATAAGTGTTCCAAGTTCGGTTATAGTTCGGCCGTTCAGAGAATGCGTTCCTGACACCTATCAGTTAGTCACGACTAGTGATAGGCACAACATAACACTGAGTTCGTTACCGTTCCTCCAAAATGAACCGCCGCGTTATTTTTAAGAATATTTTCGTTTTAAATTGGCGGAATCATTTAAAATTTATATTTTAGTCATTTAAGTGAAAACCAAAAAAAAGGTAATATTAATATAATAAAATTGTTTTATTTATTCTTTGTTACAAAGTTACAATCTGTATTTCTATGCAATAAAGTACATTGAATTGAATATGCGTACAGAATATTAATCAGACTCCGATTCGCTTGAGGAGGTGGTGTCTTCATCATCATCTTCGCCTACATGTATAATTATATTATTATTTATAACAGAATCAATCCTGATATCTCGGTCAAAATGTTCCACAATCAGGTTTTTAGTCTTCTCAACAACCTTTGCCCAGTCATCTCTTGTGACTTCCCCGCAGGCTTCTTTTAATAGGGTCATCATCTTTTTCGTGCTGAATGGCGGGGAAGTATTGTGGCGGGCGGCTTAACCTTTTACTTGAGCCCACATTAACTCAATCGCGTTATATTGGCAATGATACAGTGGAATTCTTAGAACGCGATGACCGTACTCCAGAGCCAGTTCATCGATTTCGTATCGCACATTTGCCGCTTTATTTTCTTTAACTAATTTAATTAGCTCTGGTTTTAGCATCTGCATATTTGCTTCAATGCCTTTTGCTTGTAACCAAGCCACCATTTCTTCTTTTTTACGTCATTTGGGGTTACCATTTTCAACCTAAATATAAAAATGCTACTTTCTTTCGCGCGTTCGGTTTGGTCGTAGTTTTATTTTTATATTTAATAAAAGTTATCTTATAGTCCATTATTTTCAAATTCTTAAAAAGAAAAACAAAACGTATTATTTTATAAAGTATAACTGTATAAGAACAGATTACGATACTGTTATTGCCTGTTATTGTTAGCACAGTACTACAAATATAAAACGCTGACATAACCTTGTAATAGCGCAGTATAGATTTAGAAAAATATTGTTTACCAAGTTATTTGACACTCAGTTTGGCACAAAATTATAACATTCATTGATTATTGATATAATAATGTTGTTTTAATGCTCATCAATTGTTAAAACGGTAAACAACCAGCAAAAATATTTTTATCCTAACTGCAACGCCATTACAAAGTTACGTCGTCAGTTCAATCTCGACGTGTCAGGAACGCATTCTCTGAACGGCCGAACTATAAGACATTCACATCAAGATTAGGAATGTAAACAGAGATATCAAGGGCCTTAATAGCAATAGCGTTTATTGCTGGACCATGAGAAAAAAGAGAAATTGGTGAAAATGTAGCTGTTCTTGAAATGAAAATAGAGGTACCGTCACTCTTGTTATCCCGGAGGCATGCGTAGCCTGAAACCCTAAAATGAGACTCAGGCCTAAGCCACGTCTCCTGGATGGCAAGAATGAAGGGATGAAATTTATTAATGAGGTAAATGAGTTCATTTTTTTATTTCTAATGCTCCGATAATGCCATTGAAAAATTGGTGGGACTGCGCATGTTACGGGCTAAGGAGTAAAGCTCAGTTAGTTTCTGACGTAAATTACATGGAAGTTCAGTATCAATTTCAGTATAAAATAATGTTTTGAAGTGGAATTTGATATATAAAAGTGGTGCGATATTGTGTATTTAGTGTCTGCGCATGTGAATTATTAGTGGAAACGGTGAGACAAGTGCTCTGATGGTGATGTGATTCTCAAGATAAGGTGTCTGTCTACTATATACCATACCACCGCCAACTGTCAGCTGTTTGCTGGCTCAAGTTGCCGTCAAAATCTTCCAAGGGCTGCACAATGTGGCGCATCAACAAAAATATTGTAAAGCAGTGTACTATGAAAGACATTTATACTTATACATTGTAACTTCAGGCTCAGAAGGGCTAGAACCCAGAGCCTTAAAGCCAGTTGTAATAAACTGTACTGATGTCAACGTCAATTTAAAACTTTACCAATCAAAATAGTTTCGTAACTTTTTTCATTGGCTAATAGGCATAAACTAAAATAATTTGAAAGTTATGATTGGTATTAACCACTCTCTTGATTTTGATTTGCATAACTTGCTTGTAGTCTTGTAATGAATGTTATTCGAGGAATTTTAAAAATGTCATATTTCAATTTTCAAATGAATTTAAGTGACGGTTACTTTTCTATTTTTATTTTTTGAAATATTCTTAAAATCTGTTGAATTTCAATTTGAATATAAAAACATAATGAAAATTGTTTGCCATGGCTTCAAATTGTTGGAAGAAGATTGAGAATGAATCTGGATATCCGTGTTACATTAAGTTGGTATTAGATGCATAACTTTCTCTTTGTTTCAGTGTTTATGATTATTATTGTAATAAATAAATACTTTTTCCAGTGAAACAAATGGTAAACAAGATTATGACCATCCTCATTTTCGTATAATCTTGAAATCTTCGGAGGAATATAATGAAATTAAATACAGCAATTATCGTTTAGCATTTAAAGTTTTCGCACTACAAAGAAATTTTAAAGGTAATAAGTTTATAGTAATTTATTAATGTAAGTGGTTTTATTAGCAATTATCGTTTAACATTTAAAGTTTTCGTACCACAAAGAAATTTTAAAGGTAATAAGTTTATAGTAATATATTTATGTAAGCGGTTTTATTTTCATTAACATAACGGAATGTTAGCATAAGAATTTGTTTTTAAATGAGCTCTTGCGTATCCTAACACTGACCATTTGGACTATCTCATTAAAACTAACACGAGCTGTAAGCGGTTTTATTTTCATTAACATAACGGAATGTTAGCATAAGAATTTGTTTTTAAATGAGCTTTTGCGTATCCTAACACTGACCATTTGGACTATCTCATTAAAACTAACACAAGCTAATACACGTCTGTCATGGTATTTAATACCTTTCAATGTATGCATGCCACTTTAACATAGTTTTAAAAGATGTATCGAGCAGTGCAAATGATGATATCATATAATACATAAACATAAAAATGATGCCAATTATCCACTCAAACGTCCGGACGACGCGGCGACAATAGCCTTGAACGTCCCGGCGACAATAGCCTTGAACGTCCCGGCGACAATAGCCTTTGAACGTCCCGGCGACGCTCATCGCGATTTTTATATGTTCCAATCGCGACCAGTTCGACTAAAACCGTTGCCACGAAGAAAGTTCTTTACCTATATCAGAATAAAAATCACTCACAGAAAGCTAATGAATTGCAGAATTTAATTATGTTAGTTAATTATATTTGTTTAAAATTAATAATATATAATATAAAAACTTAACAAAAACCGGCACACAAAGGTGAAGTTTTCACATGTCGTTTTCATCATAATATATAAAAAACATCATTACAGACTTTGGATTCATAAAACTTGTAGATATACAAAAAGAAAGCATCTTGAGGATTATTTTCATATATAATACTAGTACAAAACTATAATAAACATTATTATAACATTACTTATATTTTAAATGCAGAACTCACAGTAGGTACTACTGTCAAAATTTGGCACAACACTTGTTTTTTTGTTTTTTTCAATGGTATATGTTACTTGGCATAGACTTTTTAGCAACCCGTAGACACGTTTTTAATATAGAGCCGTCTAATGTAACATTAATGAAGATTTTTGTAACTTTCCATAGATAAAAAGTCGTTTAAAGTGTAGAAGTCAGCGAGGCCACTCTAGTCGCCCTAACGTTCAACCGGAAAAAGTTTTAGGCGATTATGGTTGCCTGGACGTTTGAGTGGTTATGATTTCCACCAAAGTTACTGAGTTTTATTGCAAGTTCATATCCTAATATACTAAGAGTACTAATAAGATGAAATTAGTTACATATCTACAGCATGGTGGTGTATAATATAACTATGCAACTTAGTAGGCTGATTAAGCTGACTACAGCCCATCACAAGTCCACTAATGAACATAGGCCTCCCCTATAGATTGACACAAATTACATTCTTGAGCCACCTTTATCCACTGACTACCTATGTGTTTTATCAGGTTATCACTATTTCTATTGGTGGTCGCCCAACACTGTACTTTCCAGTATGAGCTGCCACTCAAGAACCTTTCTTCCCTAGTGGCTGTTGGTTCTTCGAGCGATATGGCTGGCTCATGAAGCAAATACAAAGAGGAGACGGTATAAGCAACTGTGCACTGTGATTCTAAGTAGGTCCTGACATCATCATAGTGTTTGTGGCTTTAGTTAGTATAATATCAGCATTTGTCCTGTTAAATTCGTAAATTGGTGTATTTTCGTACCATTAAGAAGAAAAGGATGAAGTGTTGTGTTTTATCCTGTAAAACTACTCAGATAGACGCTCTGATGCTATGGTTGGCATAACATTTCATTTGTAAGTAATTTTACGCCTAATTTATTAAAATAGTTCTAGAAAAATCTCTTTGCATCAGTTTTCAAATATAATTAAATATATTCAACACTAGATGGCGACATTTTGTCTTGTGAACTAAAAATATAAAGGTATGTAGAGCTCAGTATTGGTAAAATAATCATACGAAGGTGCTGAGATTTGTTTTGCATTCAGTTCTAAAGAATTTTTAATCGCTAAAATATTATTTTTGTAGTTTTTATAATCATTTTGAGAACAGGCCGCCATCTATCGCCAAGGTAGCTAAACTACATTGCAACATTGATATGGAATGATTCAAGTTTTTTACTATTTATCGGTAGATGTAGATGTAAAGTGAGCGGGTATTAACATCCCCTCACCCTGCAGATTGTCACGCGTTGTTACATAGGGAAATCTAATTACAACACCTCTTTGTCTTTGCTTCACGGGCTGGCCCATTGCTACCTCAGTTTAATGATCTGCAGGGTTTTATAAGTTACTCTTGTTCTACTGTGGATATCTTTGTTAAAAATCATGAGTTTAATGGGTTTCACCATAATATAGAATTTTTGTTTACTTTCTCATTTAAATAAACAATGAAGTTCAAGTCAAACATATCATTAATTATATACATATATGTTTTCCAGTACCACCTCTCCGCATAAGCTCAGGAGTGTTTGCTAGGCACCAATTAAGTCTCTCGGAGAGCAGTCTCTCACTGGATACTGCAGAGCTAGAAGCAGTGTTAGCAGATATTTATTTTGCAGCAGAAAAAGAAGGCTTGTTTTCAGGAGATGTAGACTTAACAGTTGACTTGCTGATTAATTTGTTGCTCAATGTTTATGATGAGTGAGTTATAAATATTTATAAATTTATTATTAAAAAAACTATATCCTAAAAGTTAGCTTTAGTCAAGAAAATGGTGACCATCTGGTCCATGCTGTACGTATATATATATATATATAATCTTGCCTTAAGAACCAATTCTGAAGGTGTTAATTATCACAGAAGTTAATATTTCACATTTTTTTTCATTTTTAATTTCTTTTTTATTTAAAAAGGTTTTTAACCTACAAGAATATGTCAGCTTTATCATACCATATTCACACGTTATAAGTAAGACATGGAGCTTTGCAGAGCTTCTTTTCTGACTAGTAATTTTAAGCTGGAAACCCTTCTTATCTATTTCTGTTGACAAGCTGCAGTGCACCCAGTGCTGTAATCAGGCATAAAGAGCCTAACAGGCAGTAAACTATAGACTGTGTGGCCTATCAACTTAGGCTAACATATATTTACTATATAAAAAAAGCAAAGTTGCAGCCTATTTACGTCCCACTGCTGGGCACAGGCCTCCTCTCATTTCTGAGAGGGTTTTAGGGCAAGGAAATGTCCGCCGCATTGCCCCAATACGTGTTGGCGAACTTCACATGTCTTTGAAATATTTTTTTTTCTTATTTCTCAGACATGCAGGTTTCCTCACTATGTTTTCCTTCACCGCCACGTGCTCGGCGGTGAAGGAAGATCATCACTTAAAATTGCAATTAACAATTTTATTGGTGCCGGCGGGGATCGAACCCGGTTTGCTCTAGTACTGTGAAGTTTACAGCGAGTGCTAACCGTCTGAACTACCACGGCTCAGATATTTTTCATTTACTATATGTGTGTTTTTTATTTTTAGGTATTATAACCAATGCATGTTATGTCTTACAGAGAAAGGAAGACACCGATACGAGTTTTAGCAGTGAAAACACTACTCATTCTTCTCAGTGAGGAGTCAGTATTAGAGAAATGGTTAGCATTGGCAAACTGTTGCGCTGATCACAATGGCTGCGTGTCGCCGCGTCGGCTTGCTGCATTACTGTCTTACGTCACTGCTCTCTCCAAGTATCTGGGGAGTAGCTGTGATCAACTACAGGCTGATGTTGATGCATGCTTTTACAAGGTAAGGGACCATATAATATGTATCAATAAAGAAGAAAGAAGTAATTGTTTTATGGGGATCTAAATAAATGTGGTGTCTGAAATAAATACATCAATTTCATCTCCGTTTTTTTTAAATTGATCAATCTTTACAAGGGGAGGGAATAGTTAGTGTGACAAAGCAGAGGGAGAGATCCAAATGTAATAAATAAATATCCTCGGCTAAAAATTCTAATGCGCTAACTTAATTTTTGGCTAAATTCACTATTTAGTATCTAACGAAAGAGAAAAAAATAACGTATAATCGTCAAACACGCTAACTACGCCATCTAAACCCAGGTTATAGATTTTGCGCCGCAATCCACGCGTGCAAAATCACGCGCGAAATCATGTTAACTCCCGCCATTCGAGGCCATTTTCTAGTTGCTAGTACTATCAGTGATCCCGAGAGTTTTATTCTAAAACATAAGGTTTTTTGCAGCTTGGCACGTAACTGGTATTTTATGTAAAATGTAAGTACTATTCTGTAACATGTTTATATTTTTGATACATATATATTAGTAAAATTGATATTGATGATAGTAAGCACAAACGAAATATAAACTTGCATGTTAAGGGAGTTCTTCTTCTTCTTTTAAATTATGGCTTCTCTTGATAGAATTTTGCCAGTGTCAAGCAGTCATGGGAGTGACAAGTAAATATTTATTACATTAAAGGGTTCTCAATTTTACAAGTGGGTTCACAATTTACAACAAAAGACATCACATTTTTAAGTACCATCATCAAAATTGATTATTAAGGGAGTTAGCATACTTTATTTATTACTTTTTCATTTATTGTTTAAGAGTTGGATATTTTGTTAATTACATAAGAATTGTTGTTTTGCTATTTTAACGCTTTATTTGAACATTAAAGAACATGTTTAAGGTTCTTTAATGTGTTTGCGTATGTAATGGTGTTCGACATCACAGTAATAATGCGAAAAATATTTTAGTCTGTGTTTTGGGTTCAATTATTTATGTGCTTAGCAGCTTATTTTGCTTTTGTGTAATCCACAGATTAATTGCTTCAGATAAAGCAGAATAACGGAGCAATTTTCTTATTGTTTAGGCGTAAATAGTAATTATTTGAAATTGAATTGTATTATGAACGCCGTTCGAAGAGTCTGGCATCTGGTATCGAGGCCGAACCCCCTCCCCACTCGACGCATTCCATTGCGAGCCCGTCCTGGCGGCGTCGAGCGAATTCATTCTAAATAGCTGTCGTTAGGAACGGACGTTCGGTTTTTTGTTTAATTTGTTACTTCGCGAACTGGTTGAGATTGTACCTTGTACCCCCGTCGTCGGCCGCGACACGTGTTAGTCTTTACTGGTTAGCTAACTTCGTTGCAAGTAATTGTGCAAATTATATAGTGATTGCGTTTGAAGTTTCTTGACTGTCCTATTACGTGAATAGACTGAACTAGTGCCTGAGAAGGGAATTGTTACCGAGGACTCCGCAGGAGAATACCTCCTCCGGGACAGCATCGTGTCTTCTTGCCCAGGCCACTTACACACCGACACACAACTAACACCTACACGCACTACACTTACAGCCGGGCAGATCCTAGTGAACCGTCTCCGCTCCCGGAAACAGGTAAGTACCTT
Source organism: Parnassius glacialis (assembly GCA_033319125.1). Classification (NCBI taxonomy): domain Eukaryota; kingdom Metazoa; phylum Arthropoda; class Insecta; order Lepidoptera; family Papilionidae; genus Parnassius; species Parnassius glacialis. The sequence continues at coordinate 37,493,869 of JAVANC010000020.1, forward strand.
ATAATTAACTGGCCTTCCCTTTATTGTGATAGGATATTTCCAAGTGGCCACTTTAGAGGCCCGACCTGCGTCTGCCCTTAGAATTCCTGCTAGGGATAGCCTACTTTTGCAGGGGCAGTCGTAGGCCGTAACAAGTTGGTAGCAGAAGCGCGGCTGATTGATTTTCAATCACGCCACGACCGTGACATTAATAATAAAATTCTTTCCTTTGTTGCTTGTTTTTCTTTGTTTGCTCGCGGGTAGATCGAATCGGTAGGAACGCCCGTAGGTTGAACAAGCGGGAGTTTGTTAAGGCTAAGTACTGCGAGGTACCTTGACTAGGTAGATAAGGTTTTCACGTAATCGGATAATTTGTTGATCGTACTGTATTTGCTATTTGTTAATTTGAATTGTGTTTTTTTTTGTGTTTTGCGCATTAGTTTGTATTTAGGGATGCCGTCGCACAAACAACCGGTGCTCCGCCTGCAGGCCGAGCTGCGTTGGGCCGCTAACGCCCATATTTTGATAGGTCGACCCGATCGGGTTCATAGCTTAGGGAAGTGGCTCGAGCAGGTCGATGCCCGAAGGGCTGTAGTGGAGGAAGCTTGCACAGAGCTTTTGGCCTCGGATGCGGAACAGGAAGTCTTAGACTCCTACCTCGCGGACTACGAGAATTTTTTTGCGCTCACGGACGATTTGATCAAGGCGGGGGCCAAGGATGCGGAGGAAGCGCGTGAAGCTAGACTGAGGTTCCTGTCCGAGTCTCCTCGGAAGCGGCCTACTCAGCCGGAGCTGCCAAGGTTCTCTGGAGTCTTCTCCGAATGGCTGACGTTCGTTGGTCTCTTTGACAGCCTGGTGGACGCCCGAAGGGACTTGACGCCCAGCCAGAAAATGGGGTACCTCCTAGCCTCATTGGAGAGGGAGGCCCTGGGCGTCGTCGGTCACCTGAAATTATCGGACGACGCCTACCAGAATGCTCGGGACCTCCTCGCCGGAAGGTACGCCAACGTCCGCCGGATTGCAGACGACTACGTGCGGAAGTTGTTAAACCTCCCGCTGCTGAAGGATCGGACCAGACTACGCACGGACATCGTGAATCCAGTCGTGGTGGCCTGCATCTTATTGGGGCGGCTGGATTTACCGGTGGACGAATGGTCCTTTCTATTGCTCCACATTGTGCTGTCTCGCCTGCCTCTCGACCTTCGGCTCCACTTCGAGGAGAGGTACGGTGGGGACGGCGCCTCCTATATTCCTCCCTTCAGGGACCTGCTGCGATTCTTAGAGGAGCAGTGTAGACAGATGGAGAACGCGGCAGGCGCCGTCGAGGAACTCCAGGTTGTCATCTGAGCGGTGCCCAGGGAGAGGCGGAGTTCGACGGCCAAGGCGTCGCCAACCCCCCAGAGGCAGAGCGGAGCTCCCGCGGGAGGGCGCCACCCCCTACCCTCTTATAGTGGCCTAGCGGCCAGGGAAGCGCCCCCCTGCTCCTATTGTCGAGCATCAGACCACTGGGCGATGTCGTGCCCTAAGTTCCTGGGTAAGCCGGTCCCGGCGAGGCGAACTATCGCCAGGGAGCGCCGCTGGTGCTACTTGTGCTTGGAAAGGCATCTCCAACGAGACTGCCCGCACCAGCGGCCCTGTCCGCACTGCCAGGGCAACCACCATGCCGTGTTATGCCTGGGTGCAAACGGCGCGTCCTCTCGAGACCCTGCCGGCCCCCCGACTCACGGGCGAGGGCGCTCAGCCACGCCCCCTGTCGGGCGACACTCGGCGCTCGCCTGCCGACCACCGCGCCCCTCGTTCTGAGGGGGGTCCCTCCCGCGACCGGTCGGGGAGTCGTTCCCCCAGGGCCGGGGGTTCGTTACGCCCCCCCCCCCATCAACATGGTAGCGGAATTACACATTAGACTACCCCAGGAGGGTACCAGTACCCCTGGAGAATCCCTCGCTGAGCATCCACGACCATGTTATTCCAATCATGAGCGTGGGTGCTCAGGCTGCCCCGCGTATTCTGGGGGGGGGGGGGGGCAAAATTCCGCTCAAAAACATAACTGCTCGGGGCAAACTGAGCAACAATACCAAGGCGACCCCTGCCACGCTATCCGTGAATTTCTGCAACATCAGGGGACTTCACTCTAACCTAAACGCCGTCCACTACCATCTCAAGACGGCGAAGCCGGCCTTGCTCTTCCTGACCGAGACGCAGGTTTCCTCTCCGGCTGATATTTCGTATCTCTCCTACCCGGGGTACAACTTGGAGCACTCCTTTGTGCCTCGGGCTGGAGTTTGCGTGTATGTCAGAGAGGACATCTGTTCTCGACGCCTCGGCAGTCTTGAAGGTTCGGACCTGTCCATCCTTTGGCTACGCGTAGACAGCGACGACCATCCGCACGTCTACGGGCGTCTATAGGTCCCATAGCGGTAATGCCGAAACAGACCGACTCATCGACCACGTCCAAATGGCTACAGATTCCTTGCTACAACAGGTCCCATCCGCAGAGATCGTGATCCTTGGCGATTTTAACGCCCACCATGCCGAATGGCTCGGTTCACGTTTAACCGATCATGCGGGGAGATCTGTTTATGACTTTGCCTTGGCATATGGTCTGACACAACTGTTTTCTTCGCCTACGCGGATTCCAGATGTGGAGGATCATACACCTTCCCTGTTGGACCTTCTGCTGACCTCTCATCCGGACGGATATCAGGTTTCCGTCGATGCCCCTCTCGGCTCTTCGGACCATTGTCTGATCCGGAGTATGGTGCCACTCACGCTCCCTTCGCGGTTGCGTTCTGCAGGTTGCCGCAGTGTTTGGCATTACAGGTCGGTGGGGGTGGGTTTGCTTCTCGCCGGATGATCCCAGCGCTGTTGCTGACTCTGTCACTGATGTGGTGCTACAGGGAGTGGAACTATTTATTCCATCATCTGTGGTACCCATCGGAGGCAGATCTCAGCCTTAGTTTGGTCGCTCCTGTAAAATTGCATTACGCAGTAAGCAGGAGTGTTATCAAGCCTGGGCTGCGGCTTCGGTGACTCGGGATGTAAACACCAGCATACTTAAAAAGAAGTATAATTTCGCCTCCAGGTCCTTCAAAAGAGTTATTGCTAAGGGAAAGTCAGAGCACATAGGCAGAATTGGCGAGAAACTAGTTCGCCTTCCTTCGGGAACCCGTGCATTCTGGTCTCTCGCCAAGGCTGTCCAAGGGAATTTCTGTAAGCCATCATTACCATCTCTGCACAGGGAGGACGACTCACTGGCCAAAGCTGCAAAAGACAAAGCCGACCTTTTAGGCTCCCTTTTTGCGTCCAACTCGACTATTGATGACGGGGGGAAAACACCGCCGACCATCCCGCGGTATGAGTGCTCCATGCCGGATGTGCTGTTCTCACAGCGCTCGGTTCGCAAAGCACTTCTCTCCCTGGACATTCAGTAGTCGAGTGGGCCTGACGAAATCCCCCCAATTGTGCTGAGGACGTGTGCTCCGGAGTTGGCACCGTTCCTAACGCGTCTTTTCCGGTACTCCTACTCCCAAGGCGTGAATTCGTCATGGAAGACAGCTTTTGTCCACCCGATCCCTAAAAAAGGCGACCGCTCAGACCCGTCCAACTATAGGCCTATCGCGATCACCTCCTTGTTCTCCAAAATAATGGAATCCATTATCAACTGCCAGCTCATCCGGTACCTTGAGGATCACCAGCTGATTAGTGACCGCCAATACGGTTTTCGTCGGGGTCGATCAGCTGGTGATCTTCTGGTATACCTGACCCATAGATGGGCGGAGGCAGTAGAGTCCAAGGGGGAGGCGAAGGCCTTCGATCAGGTTTGGCACAAAGCGCTTCTTTCGAAGCTCCCTTCCTATGGGCTTCCCGAGAATCAAGCATCAAGGTCGTTGTAGACGGTGCATGTTCTGACTACAAGCCTATTAACGCTGGTGTTCCACAAGGCTGTGTGCTATCACAACGCTGTTTTTCTGCATATCAATGATATATTGCTAACTGGTAACATTCATTGCTATGCGGATGACAGCACTGGTGATGCTCTATACACCGGCCGTGCTAATATTTCTCGGTAAAACGTCTCCGAGTACCGGAACAAACTTGTGTCTGAAGTCGAGTCTTTGCTGGACAAAGTCTCGAACTGGGGGCGACTAAATCTAGTCCAGTTTAATCCTCAGAAGACACAAGTTTGCGCGTTTACCGCTAAAAAGAACCCCTTTGTCGTATCTCCTCAGTTTCAAGGCACTCCCCTGGTTGCCTCAGCCAGTATCGGAATCCTCGGCGTCGACATATCGAGTGACATGCAGTTTCGTGGTCACTTGGAAGAGAAGGCCAAATTGGCCTCTAAAAAGCTTGGCGTGCTCAGCAGAGCGGGACAGTATTTCATGCCGGCACACCGCCTGCAACTTTACAAGGCGCAGGTTCGGCCTCACATGGAATACTGTTCCCATCTCTGGGCAGGGGCTCCCCAGTGCCAGCTCCTTCCACTTGACCGCATCCAGCGCAGAGCGGCTCGAATCGTCGACGACCGAGTCCTTTCCGATCGGCTCGACTCATTGGCGCTGCGAAGAGATGTTGCATCTCTTTGCATTTTCTTTCCCATCTACCATGAGGAGTGCTCTGAGGAATTGTTCGGATTAATCCCAGCCGCCAAATTTCACGAACGCACATCGCGGCAGAACTCCCGATACCATCCACACCATCTGGATGATTGGCGGTCCACCACTGTGCGATTTAGAAGATGTTTTCTTCCTCGCACGACATCCTTGTGGAATCGATTACCATCAGCGATTTTTCTGGACCGATACGACTTAGGGACCTTCAAGAAAAGAGCGTACTCCTTTTTAAAAGGCCGACAACGCATCTGCAATTCCCTCCCTGGTGTTGCAGTTGTTCATGGGCGGCGGTAGTCACTTACCATCAGGTGAGCCGCATGCTCGTTTGCCCCCTCTCCTATAAAAAAAAACCCCGTTGACTGCCGCGACTGGAACGCCGCCTTCCCCCCTTAGGTCGGTGCCGGTATTACCGGGTTCCGGAGACCGCGTGTCGGTCCTGGGAGCCGAGGATCCCCGAATTTCCCCAGGTCGGCCTGTTCGGCGAATTCCAGCCGAGGGTCATCGAGATGCCGTCGGAGTGCCGCTCTCGGGGTACCGGTTTGGTTACCGGTCCGACAGAGGCAGCTCCAGATAGGAGGCTGCCGCCCTAGCTCCCGCCACGGTCGCCTCCACTGAGCCTTTGAGCCGTCAGCAGTCCACCTGTCAAACTTTTCTATTGCCGACGGCCTCAGTGAAGGTGTACAACCCGAGCGGCGACCGCTTAACGGTTCGAGCTCTATTGGATTCGGGTTCCCAACGTAGTGTGGCCTCCACTTGGTTGGTGGGAAGACTGGGGCTCCCCTGGAGCTCTGAATCACCTCCGATGGTAAGTATCGGAGGTGCCGAGCCTCCTGCTCCTAGGGGACAAGCGGAGTTGGTGTTCAGCCCTGCCAGCGAACACTTTCACATTTTTGTCAAGGTAAATGTCCTCGATGACATTGTAGGGTTTCTCCCTAATGTTCGTATAAATGACAGCGCGGTTCGCTGTGCGTCGGGTTTGAGACCGGCAGACCCTCGGTGGTCCCAACCTGGGCCTATAGATTTGTTACTGGGGGCCGACGCGCTGGGGTTCATCTTCTTAGCTGAGATACGAGCTCTACAGCCCGATGGCTTGTCAGCCATGTCCACGATATTCGGGCACAGCTTCTTTGGACCGGTTATGTGGTCTCCTCCCCATCCGACGGCTGACCCGCTCTCCGTTGTGGGCGTGTCCCTTTCAGATGCCGTCCAGCGGTTCTGGGAAATTGAGGAACCACCACATGCAGCTCGAATCAACCCTCTGGACCGTGAGTGCGAGTTGTTCTACCAGAACAATACCGGCCGTCGTGTCGTCGCTTACCCTTTCTGAACTCACGTCCCTCTTTGGGTCAATCTCGTGCACTAGCCGAGAAGAGGTTGCTTTCCATGGAGCGCCGCATGCGGCGCGACCTAGCCTTTCGCGACAAATATGTCGAGTTCATGCGCGAGTATCAAGAGCTGGGTTACATGTCACCGTCCAACTTCGAATGGCGTTGACAGGAGCACTACTTCCTCCCTCACCATGCGGTCTTGAGGACCCCTGAGAGTAAGATTCGGGTAGTTTTTGACGGCTCCGCCCCCACGTCAAATGGTGTGTCCCTGAACCAGTGTCTTCACTCTGGTCCTAAACTGATCAAGGACATATCCGACATCTTGACCCAATTCCGTCGACACCAAGTGGTTTTTGTAGCCGACATTCGGATGATGTTTCGACAATCAGTGGTCCATCGTGATGACCGTCGATATCAGCTGACGATCCTCAACCACGTTCACTCGTCTTTGAAGTCTATAATCGACATTACGGACGTCTACGCGTGGGCGGACAGTGAGATAGTACTTTGTTAGCTAAGAGCTGCACCTCACAATCTTGAGGTCTTTGTAGCGAACCGCATGTCTCAAATCCAGAGTTCTGAGACTTCCCTAAACTAGAGACATGTCCCCGGAGAGTTGAATCTCGCAGACTGCGCTTCCCGCGGCTGTGAGGCCCCCTCGTTGGTTAATCACCCGCTGTGGTGGGGTCCCGGATAGTTATCTGAGTCTCCGTCATTCTGGCCCCAGGGTAATTACTCCGAACCGATTGAATTACCTGGCCTACGAGCCCGAGTAGGAGTGAGCAAGGATAAGCCCACTCGGGATCTCTCCCTTTTAGAACGGTACAGCTCCCTCGACAAGCTCTTAGGAGTGACTGCTTGGTTGCGTCGATTATTCCGCAATTCGAGAGACCCGTCCAACCGTTTCTCTGATTCCGTGTTGTCCCCTAGCGAGCGTCGTGAAGCTTTGATGCATTGAACCCGTATAGTCCAAGCGGAGCATTTTGAGCCCGTGATTGAAAACTTGACGCGGAGCTCCGTTGTCAAGGGCGCTCTGGCCCGTCTGAACCTCTTCCTGGACGACGCTGGGATGCTGCGCGTTGGCGGACGTTTGAAAAATACTCAACTGCCGTACGGGGCGCGACACCCGTTACTGCTCCCTAAGGACGGCGCCTTTGTCCGGTTACTGGTAACCCACCATCATGTTAAGAATGCCTACGCTGGGTGTAACGCTCTTTCGGCTATTTTGCAGCGGAAGTTTTGGATTTTGGCTGGCCGACGCACCATTCGGAGCGTCATCTTTAAGTGCATACCATATTATGAATTGAAGGCCACCATATCGCAGCCTATGATGAGTGACTTACCACCCGACCGCGTCAGGGCCATCCGACCATTCGCTGGAGTCGGAACAGACTTTGCTGGCCCCTTCCACGTCAAGTCCTCCAACCTTCGTAACGCGCGTTCCCATAAGGCCTATCTGTGCGTTTTCGTGCTCCTCTCCACTAAGGCCGTCCACTTGGAACTTGAAAGTGCCCTCAGCACTGAAGCCTTTGTGGCCATGCTGGGCCGCTTCGTATCGCGCCGCGGTTTGCCGGACCTGATCCGGTCTGATTGCGGGACAAATTATAAGGGCACCGATAGATATTTGAAAGAGGTCGTCGAATTTCTGTTCAACAACAGGACGTATTTAGGTACTGCGATGTCCAAGAAGGGCATCCAGTGGAAATTCGATCCTCCGGCTTGCCCGCACTGGGGCGGTATTTTTGAGGCGGTGGTTAAGGTTGCAAAAACGCATCTCCGTCGCGTTATTGGCGAAACTATTTTGATATTTGAGGAGCTTGCCACTGTATTCTGTAAAATTGAGGCGGTACTCAACTTTCGGCCCCTCTGTCCCCTCTCGTCCGATCCGAATGATTTGGAGGTTCTAACCCCGGGACACGTCCTGATTGGCCAGCCGCTTAACGCCCTGCCCGAGTACCCCTTCAGGGAAATAAACTCTTCGCGGTTGAGCAGATTTGACCTGCTGCAACAAATGACTCAAAGTTTTTGGCACCGATGGTCTCTGGAGTACCTACATCTTTTGCAGCAGCGCGTTAAGTGGTCTGACAAGACGGACCCTCCTCGGGTTGGAGACCTCGTGTTAGTTAAAGAATCTAACGCTTTCGATGACCTTCAGCAAATTAAAAAAGTCCTGCGAGCAGATTTCAGAGAATTTTCCAACAATTTACCGCATGATTAAAGGTCGTAATTGTTGGTGATGATAATAATGTTCTTTATTTTTGTGAATTTGTTTCGATATTAACAGCTATATTATTTTTTACTTTGTTTTCAAATAAGAATACTTTAATTATTAAAATGTGACAACTACCAAACTAATCGCCATAAAAATATTTGCAATTGTAAAATATGCTAACTCCAATGTAATTCAATTGAAATAAATGCAAAAATGTTGATACCCTAATAAGAAACAATTTTTTTTCCATATTAGACTTTGTATATTGCACTTATTTGAGTATTTAATTTTTAAATCAGTTTTTTATTATTCCTCAAAAGCATTATGGTTGGGAGTTAGCAGTTTAGCGTATTTAGTTGATCTATATTCATTGAATTTTGTTTTAAATAATATTTAATGCAAGAAAATCTATTAAAATAATGTATTAGGGACTTTATATCCTTAAAAGTAGATTTTAATTGTAATATTTTATGGTAAATCAGCATTGGAACTATTTATTATACGAGTTCCTTTCATATTAAATTGAACTATCTTGTTCTAACTTGTGCTAACCTACATTTTAAATAGTTTCCTATTTTTAATTTCATAAGTTTATTAACCATCGTGTAGGGGCAGTAGGTAGAGGAAAACACAAAAGGAGATGGTCTGCATCATCATCTTGATATCAACTCAAAATAAAAAAAATGCAGTTGCCAACCTGTCTGCCAAGCGAGCCAGCCTATGGCGAGGTCTATGTTCAGTAGTGGACTTTGACAGGGTGTGATGGTGATGATGATATATACCATGTAGTAAACGTATCCCGCAGCATATTATGCCTGCTGAACTAATTGGTAGACTCCACCATAGTCCAGGAAAAATCGGCGCATGAGTACCGAAATCTATGCCACCTCAATTTTTCTTTAGATTGTCCCACTGATGATTTAAAAATGTATTTTGCCATGGGGCAACTTGGTGCCATATTGTTTAAACCGATTTTTTTTACAATTGCAAGGAATTGTTATTTTCAAACGGGACAACTTTTTTATATTTTTTGCTGAAATTGGAATAAAAAAGAGAGCCAATGATTTTTTTTTATGGTAAAGTTTTAATGAGTAATTTTTAATGAGTCAAAAGTATCAGAATTCGGGATTTTTAAAACCTTTAAAAATTCGTAACTACGAAAATATTAACTTTATTGTAAAAAGTCATATGATCTTTTTTATTTGTATTTCATCAAAAAATATAAAGAAAAATATCCTTTATATTTTCTTTTTCTTTATGAATTTCTAATGGGTCAAAAGTATTTAAAAGACAATGCCCATCTGTGCCCCAGAAATGCCCAGATAAAGTATATTACAAGATTGCACTAATAAATAAAAACTAGAATTATGTTGTTAATTTTAAATCATATGAAGTACTGGATAAAAAATTAAAAAATATAACATTATTCGAGTACTTAAAGCTTTGTATCTAACCAAATTGTTTTCACATACATATTGACACTATACAGTGGAGACTGACTAGATAATTCCAAATAACTGACATGTTTATCTGATAACATACAGATAAGTATATGAAAGAACACTGACCTGGCTTAGCTTATGTGATGATCATGAAGTTCCTAGTAAAAAACTAATAGCAATGTTGTCTGTAAACGATAAAATGTATAAAAAACCAGTAGGAAATTATCATGTTTAATGTCCAATATCTTTTGAACCGGTGCTTTATATGACATTAAATCTAGATATCATATAAATACTGTTAAAAAGTTATCATATGACATGGAGCTGAAATTTGGGCATTGTATGGCATTGCTGACTTTCAGCTCCATACTAATATGGGCATGGTCCTTTGGGATTTATCAAACTGCCACTGCTGCCCATGCCCTTGTAACGACCCCCCCCCCCCCCCCTTTCTCATCTCTTCACTCTTTCTATATATATTTATACCTTTATTTCCTTAAAATCTATTTCTATAAGTTATACAAGTATATCTAACTTACGTGACCAGTATATTAATCATACATTGATCTTTCTAAAGGTTCAAATATAGGCCGTATAATAAATTTATGGCGTGATCGCCTTAGTTAGGACCCTTATTTACGTTGTGTTTGTATAGTAACTTAGTTCTTTTAGGTGTATCTTGGAAGAATGAATATTTGCGAGAGCAATCGAAAGCTGTTGGTAGTGTCTTATAAGCTAAATAACCCCGTTCACGAAGACAGAGCTCAAATAAAAGTTAAGAACAATAAATTGTCCTTATTCCACTTGTATCAGGTTCACAACAGTCAATTTCTTATTAATTAATCCCTTCCCGCTTGGAAAAGGCTCACAATATTTATATCAAATACCAGATACAAGGGCTTCGCTCTTCCACATTTAAAAAAAAAATGTGGAGGAGGTACACGGCTCCGCACACGCCGCGCACGGTGAGCGCCAACCATTTTAATGCGCTCCCCCCGTAGGGTACGCAAATTTGGGAACTGGACCGTAGTCCACAGCAAAATAACTGGCGAACCAGTAAAAGAGGACTTGGCCCCTTGATAGTGCGTAAGCACAAACATCGACCGAAGTCGCGCATGTCAATGCGTGTAAACGCCATACAGAATACGATCAAATCCAGCCACAGTGAATGTACGTCACACGGGTTAGGCAACAATAGGCACACTGGCCATAAAAAGCCGTCCGTGAGCGCCACCACCTGCCAGACCGCCGTTCCTGCAGACGTGATGTAAGTGTAAGGCATCACCAACAATTGCATGGTCAGCACGGCCAATTGGCCGCAGAGCGTGTCATGAGTCTACCGCTCACCTCAAGGGAATGGGGTCCCACGTTGCGCGGCTTTCAGCCGCAGCCTTGAGAGCCTCCTCAGATTCTCCCTCCAGCTACCACCCGCATGAGGTCGACACATATGCTCCACCAACCAATACAATGGCAGATATAGCCAAAAGGCAGTTATAAGATATTAGTAATAATTCGCCATCAGAAAGGGTTTGTGTCACTGACGTTGAGTATATGCATTTTTCGATCATGTTTGTCTCACCCACCAACAAGTTGCCTTCAATCTTTCAAAGGTGGGAACTTTATAGAGATATATTAATATGTTGTTATATAAAACATCATGGAGGGCAGACAGTCTGCAGCCCCGCTATGAAGGGACTCGACTTGGGCAAAGCTACTTGGGTTGTGAATCAAACCAAGATGCAGAGAGCGTCATTGAGAAGAGCGATCCGCCAAACAACCACCGCAGAGACGCAATGCTGCAGAATGCAACAAGCATCAATACGACTATCGTCAGGCTTACACCATCCCAAGGTCCCCCATACAGTCCCAGTAGACATCACCACCCGCATACCTCCATCGACCAGAACCACAAGATGCGTCGAATCAGGTGCAGCACACCCGCAGATCCATCACAAGATGCAATACTGCAAGTAGCAATAAGCATCAATGCAACTATCATACGGATGGCGCCCCCTCACAACACACCCACATGATCCCTATCGACTTTGGTTACAAAATTGATAATGTTGTTAACTAAAAATACCACCAACGTATCATAGTACCACGGTACTAAGACGTCAGTAGCCAAAACTCCACGTATCATAGCGCTATTGCACTAAGACATGGAGTTGAGTATGCTTGCTGCACTTAAAAGTACTACCAAACACACTCACCCTAATCCGAAAGATAGCCGACGTATCATAACGCTATGCGTTAAGACGCCGCCCACAAACGGTAGGGTTGTGCGATGTCCACGGGCAAGTCGTATTGCTACAACAAACCCGCTTACCACCGGCACTAAGATGATATGTTAAGGACACATCGGTTAGCGAGTCCAAGTTTACCTCGGTCTCGGATGCTGTGAAACAATCTACACGCCACTATAATAATCCTTATCAAGTCCCAATTCTTTCAATATAATGCTTTTACATATTTGAGACCTTCAACATATTTGCTTTATTTCATAGACCATACTATTGTATGTCTTATTCATATGGGACTTCAAGTCATAAACTCTGCTATCATAATGCTTATGCATCATAAAGACCTTCTGTATTAATGCTTTGGTTCGTTAGACCTTACTATCATAAGTCCCTAATATAGGACTAGTCATTGTGCAACACTAGTACTAGCAGTCGGTCAGCCGACCACCCCATATATATGTATAACCTTGGGTATGTGTCTCCGGCAACGCCCCTTATTATGGAGACCATTACAAGAACACTTTCATCAACTTAGAAATTTTCCGACTAATACAAGAACACCTTCTTCAACTTAGGAAAATTTTTATCCATTTTGTCTATTATATTACAAATATTATTTATCTTTATTATTGTAATATAATCGACTTGTATTTATAAAATTTAATATATTTTGAATATCTTAAACAAGATTTTAATAAATTTAGAGATTTTTTAGAGACAATTTATGCGTTAACTATACTATAATATTCAATATTCCCAATGAACATATTTGAACTTTATACTTAATTTTAAACATTTTAATTGTTTAAAATATAATTTCTAAGACATTTTTAAATGCCTTTACATTGAATTTAATTATTATTTATTAATAATAATTATGAGGCGTCACAATCCACCCCCAAATTTTATGTTAATGACCCACATAGTGGAGTTGTTAATATAAAATTTAAGTATTTTGAGAGCAAATACTCTACACTCAAATAATTGTTATATATCTGTTCTTTCCTCTTTTAATCTGTTACAATACAGTATATGTTATCAATTTCCCCTTCCCCAGGGAATGGCCGCCTCCAACACCCCTTCAACCATATCCATCACAATGTGATAACATCTTAATTCAAGTTATTGTATATCGTGTTGTTAATAAAGTTTCCAGTCAATTGTCGATTTTTCATTTTATTAATTTATCTTTAAATCTTTGAAACATTATTTCAATAGTGTCACACTTTTTGTGCATACAATTCAGTTGGATATTTGTTGAGATCAGTTGAGTACCACACAGGATAAATGTGATTGAGCCATTCACCCTGACCCAGCTCCCATATTTATTTAATAAACATGATTACAAAATTATCTTACGTTCTATATTTACAATTCTTCATTAATTATTAATAACGTTCTTCTATCATATAGCAAATATCTTGCTCATAACTTTAATAATTTTAGTCTATTAATTTAACAATAATTTCATGGGCCACCCACAAGACCCTTTCATGCTACAATATTTATTTAACTATACTAATAATTTATATAAAATAAAATTATTATTTAAAATATTTTAATAAGTGAATAGCATTGAAAATTCCTCTAATTTCATTTGTCTCTGGATTTGCTAAGGTATATACATTGTCAAATGGTACGGCTGCTATTACATAAGGCCCTTCATATGCTAAATTGAACTTACTCATAACTTTATTATCGGCATCTGATCTACTAGATCTTGAAATTTTTACTAAGTCGCCAATGTTATATTTTATTAATCTATTTCGCCTATCAAATTTTGTGTTTCTTATTCGACTTGCTTCTTTTAAATTTTTACGCACTTGTTGTCTAATTTGCTCGACATTATGTTTGTCTTTACTTTTAGAAATTATTTTGTCAAAAGACATCTCATTAGACTCACCATAAAGTATCTCACAAGGCGTAAAGCCTGTACTATTGTGATAAGAATTATTATACAATTCTTCTAATTTCGGCAATATTAACGCCCAATCTTTGTGGTTAGTATGACAAAGCGTCCTAAATAATCTGCTCAACTCTTTATTTACTCGCTCTGTTGTATTTGGTCTAGGATTTCTAACTGAAGTATATATTGGCTTTATATTTAAATCTCTCATTGATTGTTTCCAGTGATTACTTATAAACTGTTTTCCATTATCTGTCATTATTGCCTTGGGCTTTATAATCTTAACAAAATGCTTTACTTTTGTTACAACAGACTTTGCTGTTGACTGTTTTAAAGGATATAATTTGATAAATTTACTGAATGAATCTTGTATGACAAATATGAAAGTGTACCCAAAGGTACCTGATGCAAGTGGTCCATATAAGTCTGCCATGACTATATCGCCAATGTTTTCTGTTATTATAGATTTGCATTGACCCACATATGTTATATTGCTTTTCTTAGATAACTGACATACATGACAAACCCTTAATTGATTTTTAATATCTTTTGTTAAGCCTTTCCAAAAGAATCTGTCTCTCACATACTTTATTACCTTATAGGGTCCTTGATGACCCATTTCGACATGTACTTGATTTATAATATCTTGTCTCAATGCTTTAGGTAAATATATTACTTCTTTTAAATTCGTTTTGTAATATAATACATCATTTTTCAAACTATATCGTTTCAATTTATTATTTTGTTGTATTGTGGAAGTATTTAATGTCTTTTACTTTTCAATAATAACCAACGACTCCGAATCTTGTAATTGATATACTGATAAGGATTTTAATTTTTCTATCAGCTCAATATTCGGTTCGCTTTCTGTGTAAGCAATTTCTAAGCTATTATTTTTATCCTCTTGTATTAAATCGCCATCAGAAGGATAACGTGATAGCTCATCTCTACGACTCTAAATTTGGCTCAGGGGCCGTAACATCAGATTGGTCATTGGTGAACTGTATTTCATGTACTTCATTAACCTTCTTTTTTCCCTCTTCGGGTTTACGCCATGTTTTGTATGATTGTTGTATTTCTTTATATTTTTGCTCCGTATTATTATTAAATTTCCTCTTTTTCTCATTATAGTAAGTTTCACGACCTTCATCTTGTTTATCGATGTCATCCAAGTTTCTTAAGAAATCTGTCGTGTCTATTATTGTCTCAATTTTAGCTATTCTCCATAATTGCTGCACAGTTTTAGGATAATGTCTGATGACATCAGTTACTAATTGTTTTTTAGGTATCGGATATGATAATGTTTGTGCCTTTTCAATAACATAAAGAAAATAACTAACCATGGTGGGGTGTGTACTTCTATTCCATTTATTTTGCACAAGGAATCTCTTCACTTTATTTTGTTCTTCTTCACTCCAAAATACTCTTAGAAAGTCAGCTTTAATATCATCAAAAGTTGTCCAACGCACATTATTAATGCGAGCCCAATACTTGGCTTCACCTACTAAGCACTCTTGTGCTATTGATATTTCGAGACCATTAGATGGAACTTTCTTTAAATAATTGGTGAGATCTTCCAAAAATGTTACTGGATGAGTATTTCCATTTCCAAATTTCGGCTTTTCTATTGTGACATTATGTACATTATATACAATATTTTGTCTAGGATCATTTACATAAGAGGTGCTCGCCCCGGACACCTCTCCTTGATTTATTTTAAATTGGTGATCTTTTGTTTGGTTAATAAATTTTTCCTCTAGATCCCTTATTTTAACCTCAAAGATTTTCACTGCATTCTTAATCAATTTCTGAAGCATTTTCATTTCATTTTTAGGCTTAGCCTTAATTGAGTTTGAATTTTTCTTGTTTTTAGCCATTTTTTATATATTTTTTTTTTTTTACCATTTTTGTGTCCTTCACTTAGTTTAATTGAGTCTTTCCACTTATTTCACTTTAAAATATTATCTTGCTCAACTATGCATACACCTACTATATTAATACTCAATTTTAATATTTAAACCCCACCCCCAGACTCTCAACCACCCCCAGCAAACAACACTCTCCAAGACACCTCTCCATTTCACGGACAACAAATTGTAGGCATATAGCCTACCTCATAATTTTATATTATCGGCCCCCTATTTAAAATTTAACCTCTATCCTGGTCACGGCACCAAATTGTAACGACCCCCCCCCCCCCCTTTCTCATCTCTTCACTCTTTCTATATATATTTATACCTTTATTTCCTTAAAATCTATTTCTATAAGTTATACAAGTATATCTAACTTACGTGACCAGTATATTAATCATACATTGATCTTTCTAAAGGTTCAAATATAGGCCGTATAATAAATTTATGGCGTGATCGCCTTAGTTAGGACCCTTATTTACGTTGTGTTTGTATAGTAACTTAGTTCTTTTAGGTGTATCTTGGAAGAATGAATATTTGCGAGAGCAATCGAAAGCTGTTGGTAGTGTCTTATAAGCTAAATAACCCCGTTCACGAAGACAGAGCTCAAATAAAAGTTAAGAACAATAAATTGTCCTTATTCCACTTGTATCAGGTTCACAACAGTCAATTTCTTATTAATTAATCCCTTCCCGCTTGGAAAAGGCTCACAATATTTATATCAAATACCAGATACAAGGGCTTCGCTCTTCCACATTTAAAAAAAAAATGTGGAGGAGGTACACGGCTCCGCACACGCCGCGCACGGTGAGCGCCAACCATTTTAATGCGCTCCCCCCGTAGGGTACGCAAATTTGGGAACTGGACCGTAGTCCACAGCAAAATAACTGGCGAACCAGTAAAAGAGGACTTGGCCCCTTGATAGTGCGTAAGCACAAACATCGACCGAAGTCGCGCATGTCAATGCGTGTAAACGCCATACAGAATACGATCAAATCCAGCCACAGTGAATGTACGTCACACGGGTTAGGCAACAATAGGCACACTGGCCATAAAAAGCCGTCCGTGAGCGCCACCACCTGCCAGACCGCCGTTCCTGCAGACGTGATGTAAGTGTAAGGCATCACCAACAATTGCATGGTCAGCACGGCCAATTGGCCGCAGAGCGTGTCATGAGTCTACCGCTCACCTCAAGGGAATGGGGTCCCACGTTGCGCGGCTTTCAGCCGCAGCCTTGAGAGCCTCCTCAGATTCTCCCTCCAGCTACCACCCGCATGAGGTCGACACATATGCTCCACCAACCAATACAATGGCAGATATAGCCAAAAGGCAGTTATAAGATATTAGTAATAATTCGCCATCAGAAAGGGTTTGTGTCACTGACGTTGAGTATATGCATTTTTCGATCATGTTTGTCTCACCCACCAACAAGTTGCCTTCAATCTTTCAAAGGTGGGAACTTTATAGAGATATATTAATATGTTGTTATATAAAACATCATGGAGGGCAGACAGTCTGCAGCCCCGCTATGAAGGGACTCGACTTGGGCAAAGCTACTTGGGTTGTGAATCAAACCAAGATGCAGAGAGCGTCATTGAGAAGAGCGATCCGCCAAACAACCACCGCAGAGACGCAATGCTGCAGAATGCAACAAGCATCAATACGACTATCGTCAGGCTTACACCATCCCAAGGTCCCCCATACAGTCCCAGTAGACATCACCACCCGCATACCTCCATCGACCAGAACCACAAGATGCGTCGAATCAGGTGCAGCACACCCGCAGATCCATCACAAGATGCAATACTGCAAGTAGCAATAAGCATCAATGCAACTATCATACGGATGGCGCCCCCTCACAACACACCCACATGATCCCTATCGACTTTGGTTACAAAATTGATAATGTTGTTAACTAAAAATACCACCAACGTATCATAGTACCACGGTACTAAGACGTCAGTAGCCAAAACTCCACGTATCATAGCGCTATTGCACTAAGACATGGAGTTGAGTATGCTTGCTGCACTTAAAAGTACTACCAAACACACTCACCCTAATCCGAAAGATAGCCGACGTATCATAACGCTATGCGTTAAGACGCCGCCCACAAACGGTAGGGTTGTGCGATGTCCACGGGCAAGTCGTATTGCTACAACAAACCCGCTTACCACCGGCACTAAGATGATATGTTAAGGACACATCGGTTAGCGAGTCCAAGTTTACCTCGGTCTCGGATGCTGTGAAACAATCTACACGCCACTATAATAATCCTTATCAAGTCCCAATTCTTTCAATATAATGCTTTTACATATTTGAGACCTTCAACATATTTGCTTTATTTCATAGACCATACTATTGTATGTCTTATTCATATGGGACTTCAAGTCATAAACTCTGCTATCATAATGCTTATGCATCATAAAGACCTTCTGTATTAATGCTTTGGTTCGTTAGACCTTACTATCATAAGTCCCTAATATAGGACTAGTCATTGTGCAACACTAGTACTAGCAGTCGGTCAGCCGACCACCCCATATATATGTATAACCTTGGGTATGTGTCTCCGGCAACGCCCCTTATTATGGAGACCATTACAAGAACACTTTCATCAACTTAGAAATTTTCCGACTAATACAAGAACACCTTCTTCAACTTAGGAAAATTTTTATCCATTTTGTCTATTATATTACAAATATTATTTATCTTTATTATTGTAATATAATCGACTTGTATTTATAAAATTTAATATATTTTGAATATCTTAAACAAGATTTTAATAAATTTAGAGATTTTTTAGAGACAATTTATGCGTTAACTATACTATAATATTCAATATTCCCAATGAACATATTTGAACTTTATACTTAATTTTAAACATTTTAATTGTTTAAAATATAATTTCTAAGACATTTTTAAATGCCTTTACATTGAATTTAATTATTATTTATTAATAATAATTATGAGGCGTCACACCCTGTTTCAGTTTCCCAATGTCGCCTTTTACGAGTGTGTACATAAACATTTTGTTATGCAATATATATTAACATTTATCTGAACAAATGAATTTTAGGGTGCAGGCATGTTGGGCGTAAGTGCGCGGGCTGTGGCGGAATGGGGTATACAGAACTGTGCTAGTGCTAGATGGCTTCCTGTCTTGCAACGCATTTTGATTAGCCGTAAAAGTTCTCATTCATCTGTCAATTGTGCATCTTGTACTCAACCATTAACACAGGTAATTTTGAAGAGGATGTTTTTAAACATTTAGAAGATCGCATAACATGTTAGGCGTTAATTTTTTATAAAGTTCTCTATTCATATTTTATTTTTGTTATAGCATATTATGATCTTGTAGTAGTTCTGTGTGCATTTGACATTGTTGTGCTGTAATCTATTGCTAACGTATAAGAATTTAAATTTAATTGTTAAGGTTTATCAACATATCATATTAGATAAGAGTGACATGTATTGTACATATGTCCTGCATAGTCATAATTTATTTAGATTAGGCTAATATAATCTATTTATTTAGTAAGGATTTCAAAAAAAATTGCAGTTGCCAACCCGTATGGTAAGTGTGGCAGTTTTGGCATATATCCGCCCTATGAGGTAATCTATGGATGAGGCTTATGTTTGGCTGTGGGTTTGAGGCTGTGATGATGATGATCAACCTATTTTCAATACCCACTAGCATCAATGAAATTGTTAATTGAAATTCAAACCACTGTTTAAACACATGTCCAGCAGTACAGTAAAAGACTGTGAGGAAACCGTATGTCTGGAATTTTAATATTTTAAGGCGAGTAAGGTCCGTCAACACACACTGGTGTAGTGCGATGGATTAATTGCTCTATACAGAGTTATTTTTCAAAGAGTAGCTTAATTTTAATACTTAAGATCAAATATATAAATAATGTTATATCGTTATTGCAGTTTTTGAAAATATGAGTAAATAAGGCTTCTAATTTTTTTTTTAATTATCCCGAATTGAATGTGATATATGAGCTACAACTACGCGTACGCGAGCTCCTCTGTGTGCCATTCAATTTATAACGTTTTTGTCGACCAATCGACCCTTACTAATGTGTGCGTGCGTATTAAAATAGTAGGCGTTAGATATTTATGAATGACAATCAGTTAAAATAATGTATTACCATGCATTCTGAATTTAAACAATCAGTTAAAATAATGTATTACCATGCATTCTGAATTTAAAAGATAAAAATGACCGAATGTTTCAGATTTTTTAAATTAAGTTATCTTCACCGTTCGCGTTTATTACTTATTCTGAACCTTCTATGCAATTTGGCCGTATATTGCAAAATAACCCTGTATAATTTACTATAACCTGCAACTTTAGATACTTATAAGTTATAAAATTGTATGAGTATTTTTTTCAGGTTTTACAATTCAAGTGTTCAAAATGTAACAATGTCTACTTCTGTGAGAAGTGTTACTTATATGACAAGGATGTGACATTAGTAACAGGACATAAGAAGACACATTTAGTTCATGAAATTATTGACGGCGAGGTAAGAGTGTAATAATGCCTTAGTAAGTTTTTTAATTCTTTTGATATTTTTGTAAAAAAGCATATTTGTTACCTACATAAATGCCAAGCAAGGTCGCTGTTCATTAAAGAAGTCCTGTACTCCTCACATATATCCTCCCTAAGAGGCAATCTTTGGGAGAGACATGTTCAGCAATGGAAGGCTATAATAAATGAATGAATAAAACTTCTCACAAGCTGTCCAGGAAGTTGATGCTGCAGGTGGATCTCGCTTATGATTTGTGGTTATTAACAAAGTCTACGGCACTACAAAAATATGTATATATGTTGTTTAAAATCTTAATAATATATTTGTTATAGTCTTTGCCTTATAGCATGGTGCGGGTGACAGCTTACACTTTTGGCGTGTCTAGAGATGGAACATTGTTAAATTTATTTAAAAAGGGCGATTAACGATACACAAAGCAAAGCAAAAATTATCGATTAGCTATCGATATAAAAATTAAAACCGAAACATATTTTTATTTAAAAACTACCATGCATGTAAAATTAAGTTAAAGTTTAATACAAATTATGACATAATAGTTACATAATAGCTGTTCCCGGACCTCGCCCGCTTAGTATTTATTACGATTGGATTTCATGGGTTTTAATTTTTTTGCGCGGAATCCTATTTTATTTTCTAAAATATAATTAGCCTATGTTAATCCTTATAATATCAGCTATCTGTCAGTGCCAAACATTTTAATAATTGTTTTTGTCTTTTTGTTAGAAATACCGTATGTATTTTCATATGTATTTATTAAAAAAACACTTCAATCTATAGATTATACTATATATTAATTTGAAAATAAAAATCGTCTTCTATTTCATGTTCATTGCAACATTCATATTGCCATTTAAACAAATAAAATGGCTGCCAACAGATGCAATTTTCAGTACGGCGTAGAATGCACCGGCTGCTTTTCAAGGTGCTAACACCTTTTGCTACATGTGTATTAGTTTTGCCAGGTCCAATGGGCCAAATATCGGGACGGAAGGTATAAATAATCGAGAATTTAGTTTACAAATCTTATGAAATAAAAATTAAAAATAGTTTTTTTTTGTAGCCATTTTGGCCGCCATGAGTTATAATAGTCTTTTTAACACAATGCGTAATTTGCTTTATAATTATTTTTTTGCCTGAGTTAACCTACGTATAATTTATCGTCCAAACACTGCATATTCGTCTATGTGGAGTTTTTATCAGAATTTGTTGCACGATTAATTTCAATTCCAATACATATTTACGTGATTTTTACATATTCGATTTATTTCAAAACCAATTTTTGATAGCCTGTGGTTGTTCGTTATGGCATGGTATTGTTTAGCGTGGCACATCACTGTTGTAAGTGGGTGGCACCCATCCATGAAGTACAACAATATATCTGTATGATAGTTTATCTAAAAAAAATATGAAACTTCATAGGCGTGAGCTGTCACCCGCACTATGCTATAACGCAAAGACTATAGTCATCTGAAATTAGATCACAGTGGCCAGTCTCAATGGACAATAGTAGCGCCACACTCTCAAAGTATACCAGTGTAAACTGGCAGCTTAAGGCTTTTTTGTTTTGTATGATGAGTGTAGAGAACCTAGTTTTACTGGTAAGGAGGATTTCTATCTTTTCTCGGGGTGAGAACACATCTACATTTTATACATGCACAATTTGATTCTAATCGATCAGGTGTACTGAGTGGTCGTTTGCCAATCTTGTTCTATAAAAAACCTTACAGCATGAGATGGAGTCTCTTATACAGTCACCACATAGTGAGATACCATATCTGTAGATAAGTTTTGATATTTTTTTTATAGGATAAATGTGACAAATAGGCACACGGTCCACCTGATGGTAAGTGGTTGCTGTGACCCATATACTTCTACATCTACCGTCGATTACGAATCAAAGTGCAGATACGTTGTCACGAGTGAGGACTAAGATGCCTCATTTCCAGTGAAATTGGTTCTCTACACTAACCATATAAAACAGCAGCGTTAAGCTGCTATTTTACGCTAATATTCTGTGAGAGCGTGATCCTTTCCCATGGAGCCGACCCATTCGTGCTACGATTATATCTCTGCATCTACCATGTATAAAAGATTACATTATAAAAGATTACGTAGATTTACATCTATTGTTTCCTTTCAGGTGAAACCACCCGAATGTTTAGGATTTATAAAGGGCATGAAACGGTTTTTCTTTTGCACGAAAACAAAAAAGAGGAAGACTAGCAAAAAAATTTCTAAGAAGAGTATAGATAAAGTTGGCAACCCCGGATCTATCCGAAGAAGTAAGGAACAGAGGCAGACCATCTTCACATCTACAGTTGGAAAAGCTTCTGGAAGCAATGCAAATAACCCAGCTACTACATTGCAAGATATTATTACGCAGTTGGAAACGCAAAACAAGTAAGAATAGTTAGTAAAGCCTGGTCACCAAGCTCAAAGAGTTCCGCATAAATATATTGCCCTTGCGTTAGTTCAATCTATACAAATAAATAAAACTTCAAGTCTGTTTGTAATGTCAAAATTACAGCTTTTTACTAAAAGTAAATACGGTAAAGCAGTAAAGTATATAAGTAAGTATAAGTAAGCAAAGTATATATGGTATTTACAACAAGAACACAATTTTTAAAATTTTTCTCTGTCTGCCTGCATGTTCCGGCCAATCTCCGAAACGGCTGGATCAATTTTGACGGGACTTTCACTGGAAGATAGCTAATGTTATAAGGAGTAACTTAGTATACTTTTGTTTTGGAAAAATAATTAGGGTTCCGCGCAAAAAAAAACCCATAAAATCCAATCGTAATAAATTCCACGCGGGCGAAGTCGCGGGGGACAACTAGTTATTAATAACACTGAAGTGACATGAGCCTACAGTCCGCCTGATGGTAAGTGGCTATTGCAGTACATGGACACCCACAGCCTACTTCAAACAAAGAAGGTTACAGATATGTGGTCACTTTTGAGGACTAATATGGAATGTCTCACTGTCTGTAATTATACTGGCTCTCTATACCCTTCAGGCCGGAACGCAGCAGTTTTTCACGTGGTAGAGCCATGCTGCAGTTATATTAGTAGTATAGTTGTAGCGCGAATGGATCATCTCGACCGGGGAAGGACCACGCTCTCACAGAATACCAGCGTAAAATAGCAGCTTAACGCTGCTGTGTTTCGTGTGGTGAGTGTAGAGAACCGGAGACCCATTTTACTGGAAAAGAGGCAATCCATCTTAGTCCTCACGGGTAACGACGCATCTGCATTTTGATTCTTTATTGAGGATAAATGTGGATGTCTATGGGTCACAGCAACCACTTACCATCAGGAGGACAAAAAGTGCAAGCACTGCTATTTGGAAGCAAAAATAGGTAAGATGGTAGTACCTATCCAGACCTACTCCTAGGCAAAAAAAGGAATACTTACATCCTAGAGGAGTCCTACTACAGTATTTTATGGTAGCTGACATACATTTTTAAAGCAAATTTTCTAATTAAATATGGGAGCAAAATATATATTTTAATTGTGTGGTGATCCAACATGTTCCAAGTAAAACATTGGGAAATTATCACCAATACATACATTGATGACCACCATCATCGGATATTCTAAACCGGATATTTTAAATGTGGTAGAGCCATGCTGTAGCTATATTGACGGCTCCGTGGCGTAGTGGCTTAGCAATGAGTTGCAACGTTTGGGGTCACGGGTTCGAATCCCTCACGGAACAAGTATTTGTATGGCCTACAAATAATTGTTCCGGGTCTGGATGTTTGTTTTGTACAATATATGTTTGTAAACTGCCTCCACGAAACAGGAGAAAATCCTAGTGTGGAGGTAACGTTTTAAAAAAAATATTAGAAGCATAACCACTCAACCGTCCACGGTGACTACAGTCCCCAAAAACCATTATTGCCTCACCTGTCTCGGTATCAAACGACATCTTTCGGTTTAAACGCGTACAGCCCATAAGATAGCTGTTATTAATACAGTAAAAAATTGTAGATGGTGCTGAAATTTGTCGTATGTGAAGGTGAATTTTATCTGTATAACAGTAACAAAATATTTAGAAAAAAAAAGTTAAAATTAAATTTCGCCATTTTTGTTTGTGGAATGTTTACGTGTGAGAAATTCGATCAAAAATGTGATAACTTTTCTGTTTTTATATGTTATTTCTAATGTTATTGTACATCAAACTAATTGTGAAGATATTTTCTTTAGTAAATATCTATCATTACGACAATTCCAAAACGTTTACATATAATAATTTAGCTCTAAGTTTTAATCACTATACGCGATCATCGTTTATTGATTATGTGTTGTTTAAAATGTATTCTAATCAGTTTTTTGTGTTAAATTAATGTAAAATATAAAATAATGATTCACTATTAACACGTCGATAGCAATTTATAAACGAAATATCTGTTGAGATGTGTCTAGAAATTATTAAAACCTATTTTTTTCATTTATTTACTTATTTATTCAAATTTATATTGGGTAAACATTACATACTTATGTATATCGAGTTTATAAGATGTTATTGATATTGGCGTCATTTTAAAGGGAATATCATGTACTATTATAATATAAAATAATTGTCTCCAGTAAGTATTACACTTTTCTTGTAAAACTCTGAAATAAAAAATAAATACGGTTTTTTTTTTATATTCCCATTTTTAAGCTTTATTTTCAGGCTTTATTTTTAATTTGACTAATTTTCTTTTAACAAAATAAGATTTTGAATTCTTTGAGTCTTTTGAGAATATTTTTTATTCGAATGTAGCTATAGTAGTTTTTCAGTAGTAATCGTTTTTGTTAAGACAGTCTCGCGCGGTCGTAAAAAATAGTGACATTTAATTCGCGGACAGGTCTTTTTTTTATAGGAAAAGGGTGACAAACGAGCACACAGTCCACCTGATGGTAAGTGGTTGCTGCGGCCCATAGAGACATCTACATCTATCCTCTATTACAAATCAAAATGTAGATGCGTTGTCACCCGTGAGGACTAAGATGGAATGCCTCATTTCCAGTAAAAAGGTCAGGCGAGAATCACTCGCGCGAGGCGGACGGTTGAGTGGATAAGAGAAACCCTCATGGGGTGAGGCAATCTCTTATGCTTCCATCACTTGGCTAACATAAGGTTAAATGATTTTTTCCAGAGCACTTAAAGAGCTATCAACGCAGTTACAAAATACAGTGAAGGACTCCGAGGATAATTTAAAAGTTAAAGTGGACACGCACTACTGTTTAATATCAACACAGATTGATAGGCTAAAAGCTCTAAAGGTAATCTATTAATATTAATTCTATTTTTCAAATTCTATATTTAGTATATTTATATGGTATGTTCATTAAGATAGTGTTTTTGCTATGATATAAATAAAAATAATTCATATGTGGGCAATCCAAGAGTAGTACAAGCAAGACTCAATCTTATGGCCATAGGCATTGAGACTTTACTTTTGTATCTATAATTAGTCCTGACTGTTCTCGAATTTTCGCATTGAAAGAGGGGGGAATGTTTGAAGGAAACAGATTGGGCAAGAATGTTCTGCCTTTTTCTCACTGGATATGAAATCGTACGGCGGCGATCTCAAAATTATTTTAGGCAACGATAGCGAAAATTACTTCGAAGATCTGCTGAAAGCGACTAAAAGCAAATGAGCTACGGCATCTGCGAACAAAAAGGACCTCTGTGAAGAAGCTTAGTGATTTTGGACGCCGTAATGTACAATCATTGTGTGTGTGTTGAAAATACCATGTTTTCTCATCACAAGCGTTTCAATAGGTAGTTATATTGTTCGTAATAAAGATAACATTATTTACAAATATTTTTAGGAAAACCTGGCACCCTCAGACATTCCATTAGAAGCAACAAAGACCGACAAGGTTGAACGCCCACAAGCATTCGATCTCTTCAGTCCAATACAGGTTGTGGATGAGAAACAATCAAAAATGCCTGAAAATCCTAAGAACCAACCACGGATCCTTAGTATGGATTCTGGAAATTTCTCGGTGATTTCCAAACAGACGGACAGTCAGAATTTACTTACAATGTCAGGAGATGCCCTAAAACCTATTGTGGTACATGCCACTTCTGATAGCATATCTACTGTATCCATGAATGATATGAGCAATTGGTACAATGGTAAGTAATTTTTTTTTTAAATTTATTTATGTACACACAACAAGATACAGAAACAGTCATATAGTGAGTTTGTACAAAGGTTCTACTAATTCCATAATTTGCTGAAATATCTTCCAGTAGACCCACAAAGGAAAATATATTTAAAATATTTTCTGTATTGTTTTTGTGAAAAGTAATATGTATGAATACTTGTGTTGTTTTGCTGAGGGCTCTGGAGTTGATTTCCAATAATCCAACTGTTAGACAGCTCAGGAACATAAGTGAATCATCGAGGTCACCAAAAATTAACTGAAAGTAAGTCATAAGGCCTAAATTAAATATAATCAATTTGTTGTTTTTGAAGCGAAAACTTCTTTATGCATGTTGTGCACTTTTTGGGATGGGGAAAAACCGCTAAACTCGCGTGACCGTCACGCTCTGATACATATAGATATATAATAATCATTCTTTTTCATGTAAAACACCGCAATAAGTGAAAATTTTATTACTATATTAACATGTTGAAGCCCTGCTGCGGTGTAAGTATGGTCCTAAAATTTAAATCAGTTTTATCAATTAAATACATCTTACACAACAAAATGATACTAAATCACAAATGAAAGATATGGAAATATGAAATGTTTATTGTGTTAGTCTCCAGAAAAAATATTTAATTTTAACCTATGCAAAATTTAACATGTTTAACACATCCTAAGACACCCTATTTAGAATATTGAGTTAAAAGCATTTTTTGTGTTAAAGTTATCTATTTTCGTTTTATGAAGATAGTGTTGTCTTTAACATATTAACTGCATTGGACATGGCTGAATAAAATTGGCGATTTTGCAGAATACAAAATCTCTTCATACAAATGTGAAATACGCTATTTAGAATAGAATAGAATAGAATAATTTTTTATTCAATATTGATTATTACATAATACTTATTGAAAGTCATTTTTTATTTACCACTGGTTCGGAAAATACCTCAGTCCTGTGAAGAACCAGCAAGAAACCCAGCGGGACTTTTTTTTAAACATAATTTCACTTAACAATAATTTTGTTTATACAATTTTTAAATGATATTTTCATAGAACCAGCATGGTGGCGATCACCCTATTCCCAGGGGTTATTTTCATTCATGTATTCCTTGATATTATAATAACCCTTCTTGTACAGTTTTTCTTTAATAAAACTTTTAAACTTGTTTATTGACAAACTTTGAATATGTTCTGGGATTTTGTTGTAAAAGCGTATACATTGCCCCATAAATGAATTACTGATTCTGTGGAGTCTAGTAACTGGCATTACAAGCTTATGTTTGTTCCTAGTATTTAAAGTATGCACATCCTTATTCTTATTAAAGCTATTTATGTTTTTATGCACATACATTACATTCTCATAAATATATTGGGATGCAAAAGTTAATATGTTTATTTCTTTAAATCTTTCTCTGAGGGTCTCTTTACAATTTAGGTTATAAATCGCCCGTACGGCTCTCTTTTGCAAAACAAATATAGCTTCAATATCAGCCGCATTACCCCATAGCAAAATTCCATAAGACATTACGCTATGAAAGTAACTAAAATACACTAATCTAGCTGTCTCAACATCTGTGAGACTTATCTTTCTTACAGCATATGCTGCAGAACTAAGTCTGCTTGCTAATTTAGATATATGGGGGCCCCATTGAAGTTTCGCGTCAATAGTAATACCAAGAAAAACAGTGGTATCCACAAGACTCAACTCCTCCCCATTTAACAGCACATTGGTATTCGAATGTTTTACATTAGGTATTGTAAATTTAATATACTTTGTCATATTGCCGTTTAAGAGCATATTGTTGGCGTTAAACCGATGTACCAATTTCGATAGAGCATTATTTACATCGTCATAACTAATTAACTGTCGTTTGAGTTTGAAAATCAGAGGTATCGTCAGCAAATAATACTATATCGTGATTGTCCCCTACAATATAAGGTAAGTCATTAATATAGATTAAAAACAGGAATGGGCCAAGAATCAAGCCCTGAGGAACGCCCATTGATACTACCGATCCGGAGGAACCTTTACCATTAATCACTACTTTTTGAATTCTGTTACTTAAATATGAAGTAATAAGTCTAAGCGCTAAATTTTTTACACCGTGATGTTGTAGTTTCCTGATTAATGTCTCATGATGAACACAATCGAAAGCCTTGGAAAGATCACAGAAAATACCTAAGGCATCTTGTGAATTCTCCCAGGCATTCAAAATATATTTCAGAAGCTCAACACCGGCGTCAGACGTCGAGCGAGCCCTTGTAAAACCAAATTGGTTTTTACGAAGTAATTTATTTGTATTAAAAAAAGTTAACAATTGATCCAAAATTATTTTTTCAAAAATTTTACTGAGAGTTGGTAGTACAGAAATAGGTCTAAAATTAGCGGGGTCCAATGTACTACCAGATTTAAATAAAGGTATTACTTTACTATACTTCATTAAATCAGGAAACACACCAGAATCGATACAAGTATTAAAAATAATAGCAAGATGAGGTGCAATTAAATCTATTATGGACGCAATAACTGTAACGGAAATCCCCCACAAATCTGCGGTCTGCTTTACATCAATGGTGTATTAAATAAGTAATCTATAATACTCCCAAATTTATTGAGTTTCTGAACAAAACTTCAATTGTCCCCTTAATTTTTTTTATATGCTTCTGCCTCTAAAAAATCATAAATCATCGTAGCACTACTTTCAATACAGTTAATGAGGTTTTTAGAGGCGTATTTAAGGGACTTCTTTAGATCACTATATTCTTTAAACTCAATAAAAGTATGTGATTCCTCTTGTGTCTCAGATACAAACATTTTTTTACGAATTTCATATTTGTTGAGATTATTTTTTACTGTAAACTCACAGACATACTCAAATGCTTGTATTTCGCCACTGCTTTGTACCAAGCTACATTCAAATGTAGAATTTTTCTTCTAACTC
The DNA here is from genome assembly GCA_033319125.1 of Parnassius glacialis. Classification (NCBI taxonomy): domain Eukaryota; kingdom Metazoa; phylum Arthropoda; class Insecta; order Lepidoptera; family Papilionidae; genus Parnassius; species Parnassius glacialis. Next base: position 37,523,155 of record JAVANC010000020.1, read on the forward strand.
ATCGGTTAAAATTGTGGCATAAGCAGTGTCTCTGGGTGGAGACAATAAAGATTTAAAATTTGTCAATATAACTTTATTTTGGTCATCTTCACAATTTCCTGTACCAATTAAAATATAAGTTGCTAAGGACAGCCGTTTTGAGACCCGCAACAAACTGACCAGCAGTGGGATATGAATTGCAGCCGCAATTGGCCCAAATGCATCCAAAAAGATTTTCTAATGGGTCCTGCTGGAGCCTTCTTGTTTCCAAACTTTTTATTGATTTATATTTAGAACTGAGATTTCTCCAGATTCGTTCTATTCCATTGATGGACCATATCCAAACTTTTTGGGATGGAGGGGCTCGTCTGCATCCCAAAAATGGCATTTCTTTAAAAAAAATTTTTCATTAAAGTGAAATGTGTGGGATGTGGTGTATTATTAGTCATATTTGTTGAAAATTGTTTCCCCCTTCTTAGTTTTGGTGTGCATGCATTGACACAATCAAACAGCTTGATTAGCTGTAGTGACGGTCTCTGAAGAGAGTTCCCCTGTAAACAACACATAATTTAGGATCTTACTATTAGAATTAAATCAATAGGGTTTAAAGTATGCTACAAGGCCTAGTTCCCTTTTAACTTAATAATTATTTTAATAGGTGGATATATGTTTAAATATTATACTTTAAACGATAAATTTAATTTACCTTGTGAAATTTTAGCATACATTCCTGCAGCAACTGAGTGGATAAACACTTGTGCAGCTAGCTTCATCTTCATCTTCTGCTTCGTGTTTGGATTTAAATGCTCTTGTTTTAAGCAAGGTGCAAACCGTGAAGCAAATACAAAGAGGTGTTGTAATTAGATTTCAATATGTAACAACGCGTGACAATTTGCGGGCTGTTAAGCCCCGCCTACTTTACCCTATCTACATCCACCGATAAATAGTAAAACTACTCGAATCGTTTCATATCAATGTTGCAATGTAGTTTAGCTACCTTGAAGATAGATGGCGGCTTGTCCACAAAATGATTATAAACTATAAAAATAATATTTTGGCGATTAAAAGTTTTTTATGTCTGAAAGCAGAACAAATTTCTGCACCTTCGTATGATTATTTTACCAATACCGAGCTTTGCGTACCTTTATATTTTTAGTTCGCTTGACACAAAGTGTCGCCATCTAGTGTCGAATATATTTAATTATATTTGAAAGCCGACGTAGAGATTTTTCTAGAAAAATTTTAATAAATTAGGTGTAAAATTACTTACAAATGAAATGTGATGCCATCCATAGCATCAGATAGAGTATCTGAGTAGTTTTTACAAGATAAAACACAACACGTCTTCCTTTTCTTCTTAATACTACGAAAATACACCGTTTTGAGATTTTCAACACATAAGCGCACAGGACGAATGCTGACAGTATACTAACTAAAGCCACGCCCACTATGATGACGTCAGGACCTACTTAGAATCACATTGCACAGTTGCTTGTTGTCTCCTCTTTGTATTTGCTTCATGGTGCAAACACAAAATTGGGATTGCTGTTATGTGTTTCATAAAACTCATATATATGGCCCCATTTAGCAACACCTGTAAAAACATTTGTCTAAATTTCCAATAAATTGGAAATATGTATAATATTATGATTGTAATAAAACAAAATATCTTACCAAAATCCAATTTGATCATTTGATGTTATATTTGTTGGACATTAAATGTCATATTTTGAAAACATATTTCTAAAGCATTTAAGCAAATGCGGAGTATCAGAAATGGTAACCACTTCTCGATTACTTAGCAGAATATATGTCTGTTCTACAGATGCTCCCAAGATACTTAGAACTCTCTTATTCACACCATCCATATCGCACACTGTAGCTGAAATATTAATTCCAGCATCAAAACAATGTTGGCGGACCTGCAATGATAAAAGAGTAAATTAATATGGTAAAAAAGACCTACTACATATATTGACAGAATAGCACATAAAATACCATAATGCTCACCTCCTTTACAAGAACTGACAGCCTATCTGCAGTCACAGATACGCTAGAGAAATAATAAGCAATTGGTTGCTTCATATTATAACGGGTTCCGCCAATCATGAACACGAGGGCATGTGTTGCCATTTGTGGTGACCTGCCCTGCAATGCATGATCTTGATAACCCTCAATTATGTCTTCGTCGACGACAATTATGTCGTCTTTTTGTTGTAAAACAAATTCTTTTTTATTGACATATAACGCTGACGCTTTCCTCATCTGGTACTGCAAATTTAACTATCCTATTTCCAAAATTATCAATGAATGATTATTTCTTAAAATTTTTAGTGCACAACATTATATGCCTAGAATGAAGCTTGTTTTGAAGTTTTGGTGTGTCGCGCGGCCGCACAAAGTTGGTGAATGAGGCGCCGTTTACGCGCGCACTCCATATCCTCAACCGTATACCAGAAGACATTGATCTATTTTGTTGTACTCTGGATGGGTTCATAGCGAGAGCTCTCTTTGAAATAAGTTATGGTCCTACTGTGACATAAATATGGTGTTTGTAATAGAAATAAGTACACATCATCAATATAATAGTTGTGTAATTCTACTTTGTAAAAAAATAGTTGTCTACATTATCGCATTAGGTGATAAACCTGTAATGATAATTGTATAGTTGGAAATAAATAAATAAATAAATATATAAATATTATTCCACGAGTTATTTCTATGTGTACCAATACATCTCTTTAACTACTTTATTATGTTATGACTTCTATGTGATATACCTCATGCTGTTCTGCAAAATTTCTCTTTAATATTGAGATTTATTTGCACACGTTTTTAAATTGCTGAATGTGTATCTTAGGTTTTATTAGCCGATGAGGCCCATAATAATTTTATTTCTGTTACTTCATTAACTCAGTGGTTCAAACTTAAACATTTTGAAACTGTTTTAATCAGTAATCAAAAAGCTATTTAGCATACGTACTGTAAGCTATTTGTTCTCCCAGGCTTAGGAAAACGATGCAAGGTGATGTTACGATCATGAACAGGAGAACATCCACACTTGTAACATTTCCTTTCGTTTTCTTTCACGGTGAAAGATAAAATTGAGTCTATGTCTCTTTAGCACAATGCACAGCACTTGTTTTTGAGTCTCTGTCTCACTGTAAACACTAAAACGGAGGAACGGGATGTTCAACTCAACGTTAATAATGTAAGAAATAAGTTTATATTAAAATATAAACTTAATTTACAACACATATAAACAGGAACACAACCGCAAACGCAAGGGAGCCACCATTTGTATTTTTGTTTATTTGCTGTTGCCATAACTTGCCTCTACATTATAGTATGCAGTCTCATATTCATACATTTTGTTACTTCAACCAAAACATAATAAATATATGTTTAACGAAATATATAATAAAGTATTATAATGATTAAATAAAAAAATGATTAAAATCAAGTGTCCTTTAACATAATATTTCTTTCATGGCAAGATAACAAAAGTGCGAGGGAGATGGATATTATTACTTATAGCCCCCCAAGGTCATCCCTCGGTACCAATCTGCTATTAGGAAGTTGACACGGCCTGCGTGCAGTCCTAAGACTGACAGTTTTTTTTTTAATTTTGATCACAGCATGCCAGTCCAAAATCCATTTATTATTTTTTAGTTGGTATAGATATCATTCTATGGATTCTATATCCAAAGAAATTGAAGTCTATAATATCCGTGTTAATTAAATCTCTATCCATAGATATCATTCTAATGCCTCCTTCAATTTATTTGTAACTTTTCCTTTCGAACTAACAGATGTCAACTACAAAAGCTAAACTGTTTACATTTTATGCAACCAAAAGTATGTTTTATTATTTCAGAAACAGCATCAATTGCAACTACTAAAAAACCCCGTGATTCTTTCCACTCTAAGGAGGCCAAGCCAATTGAGTGCCACAGTCTGTCCGTTACGGAGAAACGTTTCGCTGACGACATTCGCTCTGTGGAGACCAGTAATGACAAGATGAAGGAACTCAACGCAGACTTGGATACTGTTTTGGACAGACTGCAGCAGATATTGACTAATAATTTCGCAATGGATGGTGGGTACATGAAGTCATTTGTTGAATTATCACCTTTAAAACATTTGAAATTATACCTATGTACTAAATTTACTGGTCAGTAGTTTTTCCTAGGCAAAGGCTGGGGCTTTTCATTTTATTAAATTGGTCCATTAATAACGCTACTAATTTTAAGCAGTCTTACCTATTAGCTGGGCAAATTAGAGCGTTTTTTTATAGGATAAGGGTGACAAACGAGCACAAAGTCCACCTGATGGCAAGTGGTTGCTGCAGCCCATAGACATCTACATCTATCCTCTATTACAATTCAAAATGTAGATGCGTTGTCACCCGTGAGGACTAAGATGGAATGCCTCATTTTCAGTAAAAAGGGCCTCCGGCCACCTGCACTCACCAAGCGAAACGCAGAGGTGAACCTCTACTTCACGCTGGTTTTCTGTGAGATCGTGGTACCACCCCGGTTCGAGCCGGCCCATCCATGCGACAGCAAAAGCTGCCGCGTGGCTCTACCACTGTTAAAAATTCATTGTTATTTAACCGCGTAGTGGCGGTGTCAGAACACCCAGTTACCCACTACCCCATATCGTCCCGTAGGTGTTTTAAGAGGCGACAGAGGGAAAACAATTCAGGAGATGGGATCAGCATCTTCCTAATAATAGCAGAATTAAAAAAAACTGCGTGGCAACTATGGCAAAATCCATATGAGGCAATCTATGGAGGTGGCCTATGTTCAGCAGTGGACTTTTAAAGGCTGTATAGATATATAGATAGATAGATAGCCACACATAAACATAAACACATAAAGTACAACATATAAAGTATGCTGCACTTGATTTCAAATTCCTTATTTTTAATCGCATTTTTATATTTGTCATATTTAAAACACATTTAAAGATGTCTATGCCATAGGCCTCTACTTCGTTCACCTTTTGCATGCTATTGTTTTCGTCACGGTAAATAAAAATCAGCTGGTATATACATAATTAACTTTGAAAGAGATCAAACAATTCTCAGATGTATCTCATGTGACGCCCTCTATTTGTAGATTCATGTTTCGACAACACGCAACTGCGTGAAACTGCCAACGAGATGGAAGGCTTGTTGGGCACTTTGATACGCGGTGTGGAACAGAGAGCCACGCTCAATGCTGCTAAAGGACTAGTGTAGATAAGAAATATATAAATGATCTGATACTTAGTACTTACTTTATTGACTTAAAATCTATTATAATATATGCATATATATGAATATAAGGGCATAATATAATATAATGTTATATAGTAGCATATATTCTAGTGTACAGGAATTAGATGATTTAACTCCTCCCCTTACTTTCCACTATCGAACAACCAGACGGTTGGCGAATCTCCACCCTATTGTTACAGTATAACTACTACTAACAGTCGGTCATCGAAGGCGTCTAGATGGGGCAATCGTGCGGTACGGTGCGGCCCGAGACGCGGGCGGAGCTGTTTGCTAGGGTTGTCCTGTCACGCAAATAAATTAAAATGGTTCACACACTATATGTGCGGTAAAAAACTGTGGGTCGTCCTCATTTAAAAATAAAGAATTAAAGTTTCATCAGTTTCCACATACACAGTTTAAACGTGAGATAAAATAAAATCAGTTTTTATTTTTTTATTACTTCTCGTTCTGACAACCCTAGCAATTTATTGTTCATGTCGGCTCTTCCGACGACATCAAACGCGATTACTGACTGTATGTTCTTAGGCTGTACGCATTTTAATCAAACTGTTTGTTTCGTTGTTAATGCATACAAAGGGGTGGAATAATTTGCTATCATCTGTATTTCCATCCGATCACAATGTAGGTGCTGATGAAGTAGTTTTAAGTGACATGTATAAGAATATTGTAAACATTTACAATAGTACAAATAAATAATACTCATGTAAAGACTACAAAATGAAATAGCACCCGTTGTCAGTTGTCAGCTGTCAGCATTCAGCAAGATTTTGTTAAAACCTAGAATCGGTTTTAATGAAAACTTAATTAGGTGCTCATTATGTAATTAAATTGTCTAGTAACATGGTTTTGCAAACGTTTATGAATTTATACTTTAGACTTTTAGTCGTAATTTCTTCAACTTGTGTGATAATGTATTGGTAACTATATCAATATTACAGGAAAATCTCAACTAAGTAATATCACTTTATGATCTCAGTTTTCAGGTACTGGTTACTTTCACAACCATTAGTAACTTTATATTAGTGATCAAATTTTATAGACTCTTTCATGGTTGTGTTAGAATAGGTTTTATTTTAAATCGGCATGTGTCATCAAATTATTTCTCATGAATTGCGAAATGGATTTACTGTTATTCAATATTGACTTTGTATTATAATAATTAAATTCTTTTGAAAACTTTAAAAGATTAAATTATACTTTACTTTTTTTTTACTTCATGCTTTACAATTTTCCATATTATATCCCACTCTAGTTCGTTTTTTCCTCTAAGTTCACTCTTTTTCGTCTAAGTACATCTACTATGTGTACCGCTACAGTTTACTTAATGTATATTATTTTAGAAAAAATTTAACACTCATATTTTTCTATTTCTTTTCATTTTTGTTGAATGTCTCGATATGAGACATTTTCTTACTCTGGGATAAGAAATGTGGTTTCCCGCTCTAAGGAAAGTTGTTTGGCCATTATTTGGTATAACTATAATGAAAGTGTCGGCGTGTAACGTCATAATAACAGATTTTACTAAATGCATATGACTTTCATATACGGTACTAATGACAAAAAAAACAAGTTTTAAATATTTTGTCTGTCTATCTGTTTGTTTATCCCGGCTAATCTCCGAAATGGCTGTGCCGATTTTGACGGGACTCCCACTGGCGGCAGATGTTATAAGCAGTAACTTAGGCTACTTTTATTTTAGAAAAAGGGTTCTGCGCAAAAAAAAAACTTGAAATTCAATCGTAATAAATAGCACGCCCACGAAGTTGCGGCGAACAGCTAGTAGATTAATATATTTTACACAAGAAAATCGACAATTTCTAGAGGTTACGTACTCAATTCATATTTTAAATACGTTGCAACTTCTATAGCTAGGTTGATGTGGCAAATATTGTGTTGTGTGATGCCATTTTTTTTTATTAAGAGTGGGAAAAAGGCAACGAGTGACACATCAGTACATTTTAACATGGTAGCCATGTTCAGTTGTGGTTGCAGTACAAATGGCTTGGCTTAACTGGAACAGGACTACACACACAAAATACCACCGTAAAGTAGCAACTTAATACTGCCGTGTTTCGGCAGTGAGTGTAGAAAACCGGAGATCCTTTTTACTGGTAATCCGTCATTCCTTCTTGGTCCTCAGGGGTGACATTTTGATTCTCAAATGAATATATATATATATATATATATATATATATATATACACAGCATATTTTGTTAATTTATTTATCCGTTCGAGCTGAGCTTCTATACGTGGTAGAGCCACCCTGCAGCTATATTGTGGTTGTAGCACGAATGGGTTAGCTCGACCGGGGAAGGACCACGCTCTCACAGAATACCAACGTAACAGAGCAGCTTAATGCTGCTGTGTTTCATATGGTGAGTGTAGAGAACCGGAGACCCTTTTTACTGGAAACGAAGCATTCCATCTTCTTAGTCCTTAGGGGTGACGACGCATCTGCATTTTGATTCTCAATCGAGGGTAAATGTAGATGTCTATGGGTCACAGCATCTATTTATCATCAGGTGGACTGTGTGCTCGCTTGTCACTATTATTTAAAAAAAACATGACGGTAGATGGCTACTGTAGTCCATGCAGACCTGCAACCAACTTTATACAACAAAGGCCACGTGTGTTGTCACCCTTGAGGACAAAGATGAAATTTCTGATAACTTGTAACTATACTTCCCTTTCAAACTGGAACACACCAGGGGTACATTGCTGCTTGACAGCTTAAATAGATAAGAGGGCGATATAAACTCAGATAGACTCCTGCAGGGTCAACCAAGAATTTCTACAATCGTATCGAGCTAATAGAAATAATTAAAATGAATGTAATTACCGGTAACTTACATGACTGTCATGTGACTTAACTTGAGATGTGTTATTCTCATTTATTTTTGTAGTTTTCCATAAAGCTTCATTAAATGTGAAACTTTGCTAACCCCATTGGAGAGAAAATGTGCCTATTAAGTTCATGTTAAATACCACGGTTGTGGTGCAAGGTGACAATAAATATTAGAAAAATATTTAATTGTTCTTGTTACATATCAGTTGCATGTAATATTTTTGGTGTTTATTGTGTACGTTAATATACAGGGTTATTTTGCAATAACCGGCCAAATTTGCAAATAATGTTTAGAATAAGTAATATAGTCAAATGCTGAAGAAAAATTAATAAAAAAGAAATCTCAAACATTCCGCCTTTTTTATCTTTTAAATTAAAAATGCGATATAATGCATTATTTCAACTCAATTTACTGCGCACGCACACATTCGTAAGGGTTGATCGGTAGACAAAAACCTTGTTGCCCATAAATCACATTCAATTTGGGATAATTTCAAGTAAATTAAGAAGCCTTATTTACTCGTATTTCCAAAAACTGCGATAACGGTATATCATTATTTATATATTTGAACTTAAATTTCTAATTTGGCTACTCTGAAAAATAATGCTGTATATTATATCCAAGTATTTATTCTGCACAATTTATTGTAACTATATTAATATTATTTTCAGAAAGGAAATAGTTCCTATAATGTTGATGATATATCTCCTGTACTGTTACAGTTACTGTACCTGTTTGCTTTCTGTAGAATTTACGACTTGTGTACGATAATAATATGTTACAATCTGATTACAATGCTATTTGATGTGAATTTTTGTGTGCATCGATTAGAATGTCGCGACTGCAACTGGTACAGTCTCATTCTTTAAGTGTTAATAAAGGATATAAGGAAATTTATGCCGTCCCAAGGTGCTTAATAAAATTTTTAGTTGTATTAATATCTGATAATAAAATAAACAACAATTATTTAGAAAGTAACATGCCATATATTTTATAAAAATTTACATATTGCGGTGTACATTAAGTTAAACATAATGATTATAAATTAATAATAAGTTTAAATTGTTATGATAATCGCGTCTAATAATAACATTAATAAATCGCCATATTTCATTTTCATATCTATATAAAAAAGTATGAAATAAAGCAATTTATTTTTACCTTTTATATTGTAAGCGTGTATAAAAGTGCCTTAGGTTATTATTATTTTATATACCAACGAAAATATACTATGTGTAACTATAACTAAATTTTAGACAAAATTAATATTTTTACAATATCAGTGTATATTAAAATATAAAATCTTAGCGATATAAGCAATTACATTGCTCTAGCACAACCTGTGTACTTAAAGTAAAATGTTATCTAAATAAAAATATATTAATATAACCAATTATTTTAATTAACAATAAATGTCAATAGTAATACATTTTATTAGATTATTTTATTAATAAATGAAATAATATCAATGGACGGATTTTATTTCTATAATATATTAATAACTATTATCTACATTTGGATATAAATTTTCATATAAAAAGTAAACTAATATTAAACTCTACATATTTCATATTTTCACTTATTAGTGTTATAAGTGTATTTAATTTTTTAGTGAAACAGTCGAAATATTATATTTGATAAGTATACAGAGGATCCATGGAGCAACAACTTTTATATTATTTTTTATATTTAAATATTACGTAGTATGTATTTATAAATAACAGTAGTGTAACATAATGCATTTCGTTGCATATTCGTGGATTCAATCATGGATTAAAGAGCGTATAAAAATTCAAAATAGTTATTAAGTAAAAAAATATTACTTAATATTCATAGTCCCAAAGGACATTATGGAATGGATTTTCTTATCAAAATTCTTTTATAATATAAGGAAGTCGGTTACGTAATAATGACTATACGAATTTAATGGAAAATATTAATTTAAACTTAACCAACTTGGCGATGTTATGGCAGTGCTAAATTATTTATTTTTTCTCAAATGTGGACCTTTTTCTGTGAACAGAGAAAATTAAAAGGGAGAGACGATTTTGAATAACCATTCTTAGTATGTTAACATGTATTAAAATTCGACACGAGTTATGAGTGCGGGCGCTGGACAATTGTGTTGGGGTTCGTTAGAGCAGATAATTTTTTTTAGACACGATTGTTCACTTCGAACCTGTATAGTGCTGGTATTATTTAGCGATTATTAAACAAACAACGAGCTAATCTGGCCGTGGGATATTTATCGCAAGCGGATTTTAAAACATCTACGGTATTATACAAAACATAGCTTATTGGTAGTCGATTCGGGTTTAAAGAAGAGCCGCGGATAAGGCACGATTAACATTAATAAATTCAAAAATTACTGTTGAAATATCATTCAATTTATTTGTATAGATTTGGTTGAACCATGTGCAACTTAACACACACATTGTATGTGCGTCCTCATTTTACTGTTGTTCATAAGCTCACGTCATACTTCCAGTAAGTTAGCACGTGCGTACGCGTGTCAGTTTCGTTTGCTGCTGTTGATGAGATATTTGCAGCAATGCGTGAGGAGATGTTTCTCCTTCTCCGTGGAGCCGTTCTGCAGCACGCTCGAAGATCCGCCGCGCTCGCGTGTGTAGATATCCAGGCCGTATTGACCTGCGATGAAATTGAAAAAAAAATATATATATACAGAACTTAATGAGAGCGCGTAGCGTGATCTTGTCAAGTCGACAGTAAAGCCTAAACTCTCGCTTGTGTTCGAGATGTTCATTGTTAATATGTTTGCTTTCACGTGTCCGACCGAAGGTCAACTTCTGGCCGAAGCCGAAGCCGACACCGATTAATCGACTATCGCCATAACCTGAAGCTGAATGCTTAAAAACCTCAAGAAATTCAATTCAAGATTGGTTAAAATTAACAATATAAATTAATGATTTTAATTATTTTTTTTAAATTAAATGTTTATATTGACCGGATAATATAAAAAGATAATTTTAATAATCTCTAGAAGTTTATGTAGACATGATAAAAATTTCCACACGTTCATCTCGATTTCACTCATTCGTAACATTTCGTTCAGTTTCGGCGCTTGCTAGAAATCTTTGGCTTCGGTCGAAACTTCACAACATTTTGTCTCACGTGTGTCGTTGAGCAATGTCAGAAAATCTTATGGTGTTTGATAGATAGCAGTAATAAAGTTTTTGTGACGTATAATGTACTCGGTCTAGCGAAGAACAGGATTATAGTCAACTTCTTATTAGTTTGTGTTTAGAGTGTGGTTAACAACAATACCACTGCGGCAGCAGTGGGCTTTAATGGATGAATGGAATGGGAGGTAATAATGTCCTCCAGACCGAATTTCGGCCACGGCGGTCACAACGGAGACTAGCCGCGTTCCTACGTCACGTACGGACAGAATTATAGTGTCCGAGTGTATGCGCAAGCACAGGTGCACACTGTATTCTCTCATACTCATAGTCCACGACGGTAATCCGACACGGCCGGATCAGAGATCAGATGCAAGAACAACGGTTTTACGTGCGTTACGGACTCTACTGAGAATTTCTTGAGAGAAAAATCCAATAACTTAATCTGGCCTGATCCGCGATTCGGACCCGGGACTTCAGGGTTAGCAATCGCGTTTACAACCACTAGAATAACGAGGCAGTAACAGTAATGACAAGTAAGTGTTGTGGGTTACCTTCTTCGGGGAAGGTGATATAGAAGGTGACGACGTCGTCTGCGACAGCCTGTTGTACGAACTTGCCGAGCCGCTTCTCGTCGACGCCGTTCTTGTGCAGTGTGGCCATGAAGTCGGCGAGCGGCCGCGACATGCGGAACTGCAGCTCCAGCTCGCGTCCGGCGAATACAAGCGCCTCCTGCGACAATATCTTGCATCTTAATCTTTGTTTCGATATTATTATTTTTTACTTATTTTATTATTTATTAAAAACTGCCCCCATAAAATTCTAGTGTGGGGGTAACACTAGAATTTTATGGGGGCAGTTTACATACATAAATTGCACAAGGACTAACATCCAGATCCAGAACAATTAATCTATTATAGCCCATACATATACTTGTTCTGTGTGGGATACAACCATCAATATATATATATATATATATACTACGTACTAGATTGCGCATTACGAACATATACTATGTTCAACTGAACTGTACTGCAATCCGTACAGTGTGTCATTTAGTGTGGTTTCAATCTGCCAGTTAGTCTGTGGTTTCAATATTCATGCAGTGTGGAGCGGCGCTAATAATAGAAGATTTCAAGTTAAAGTTTAAACCTGGACGTAAATAACAATTCAGTAGTCAAGTAAGTAAAATTATTTGTTGTTCAAGTGAATAAATAGGTAATAATATCGTATTATTACAAAAGAAAAATTCATGAAAAAAATATTTTTCTTTATATAAACTGACCGCGCAGGCGCAACGCGCTTAAATCAACTGCGCATGCGCGACTTTACTAACTCCCGCGCATGAGCGAAGACATAGAGTAGTGCACATTTTTTGTTTAGAAAGGCTTCTTTAGTACGTAGTACATATAACTCAATGGATACAACCCGCGATCCTCAGCGCCTCAACACAATGCTAATAACCCACTGCGCTACGGAGCCGTTGGTTATTATAAAACAGTGCTTGACCACAATCCCACCTGGAATTAAGTGGTGATGAAGCTCTAGATGGTAAATCGCACTGCCGGTGTAGTACTCGCTGTGTGTGACAGGCCGGCAGCGAATTGTCGCTGCGAGTAATATTCGCAGCGAATATTCACTGTGTGTGACCGAAGTTTAAGACTGTTTTTAAGTGTATGCCTTGTTTTTTTTTAGGATAAGTCTGACAGATGAGCACACAGTCCACCTAACGGTAACCCTTAGCATACTTTTACTAATCAGAGGTGACAATGCGACTACATTTTGATTCTTAATCGAAGATAGTGGTAGGTATCTATAAGCTACAGCGTCCACTTACCTTCAGGTGGGCTCCGTGCTTGTTTTTCTCCTTATTATTTAAAAAAAAGTGGATGTTGTGGCCAATAGAAACTTATTTTTATTAATGTCTTATTGTCTTAACGTTATATGTATGCAATGAAAATAAAAATGTAGATGCCTTCCCACCTCTGAATAAGTTAAATAGCGTACTTTACGTGGTAGCTCTAGCTAAGGCCATAACGACACAACAAGACACGAAAATTAACGATAGGATAGCGTTTTTGTGCAAGCGTCTTAGTGGCCACGTACTCTAAACACTAAAGCAGCTTTACAATATAAAAATTAGAAATTTATTTTTTTTATTTTATGCTTAGGCAACTTTTATGTTATTTAATATCAGTTAGACATTAAATATCCTAATAATAATATTATATTAAAATAAATAATTAATATCCTTTAACTTTTATTTTCTTTTTTTTTATAGGATAAGGGTGACAAACGAGCACACAGTCCACCTGATGGTAAGTGGTTGCTGCGGCCCATAGACATCTACATCTATCCTCTATTACAAATCAAAATGTAGATGCGTTGTCACCCGTAAGGACTAAGATGGAATGCCTCATTTCCAGTAAAAAGGGGCTCCGGCCACCTGCACTCACCAAGCGAAACGCAGACGTAAACCTCTACTTCACGCTGGTTTTCTGTGAGGTCGTGGTACCACCCCGGTTCGAGCCGGCCCATCAGTGCGACAGCAAAAGCTGCCGCGTGGCTCTACCACGGCAGAAAACTAACTTTTGTGTTTTGCACTTTTATATTACCTGGTGAGTGATTGGTACCAAACCGAAGAGTCTGGTCGCCTTTGTGGGTCCCCATTCACCGCTCGCGCAGTCCGGTAGTGGCACCATTACAGTTTGTAGCTCCGCGCAGCAAATCTGAAATATTACAAGTAATTTAATTATTTGTCAACTTATAAGACTTATTGACAAGCAATTAAAATGAAAGAGAGACAGAGATAGAGAGAAAGAGATTTACACTCTCTTAATGTCAATTTTAAGATTTTTATAATACTATTTTTGAGGAAAATATCACAAAATGCGGTTACGGTGTAAAATAATATCTTTATTATACGAATTTTAATTTTGATTTTTCGCGCATTTTACACAATGCACTTGATTTTAGCGCGCAATGCGAAAGCGAACTTATGTCCATTTGACGCTTTTTTATATTATTCAATATCATATATTATTAAATCATTATTGACAGTGCTACTTCTTTCTAGCGTGTTAGGGCCGATTTTCTAATCCTAAGATGAAATTTATTCGTAAGGTAAAATACAACATAAATAGATTAAAGATTAGAATTGTATAAACAAAGAATATAATAACTGTCCTATACAGGAATGTACGAATAAAACAGTTCAATTGTTTTACTTTTATATTATGAATTATGTTTTAACTTATTCGAAAGTTAACTATTATCTGACGATTGAAAAATCAGTTACATATTATGTATATTGCGCTCGTAGAACACTTGTAAAAATAGAAAGGGGGAGAGAGAGAGAGAAAAACAGAGATAGAGAGAGTGAGCGAGGACGTGAAGGTGGGTGAGTGGTGGGGTGTGGTGAGTACTGCGTACCTTGAACTTGCAGACGCTCTTGAACTTCATGGGCTCGCCGGTGAGGTACTCGCGCGGCGTGACGGCGTTGGCGAAGATGTCGAGCAGGAAGGCGCCGCTGCACGGCGCGTGCACGCGGAACGACACCACGCTGCCCACCACCGACTGCACGCACACACACACACACGTTAATAAACCACTATTAACCCCTGTGTGCCAAGTGGGAGATTTTGTTTATTTACGCGTTCGATATCGAGAACGTTAAAGCTGGCTTTTCACTATGGGATTTAATATATATTATATCCCGAAATATAAATTATATCCCGTGATTGGCTTTCACACTGTGAGATATATCTTTTAACCAGTGTGCATTCGTCATTGGTCATTGGATTACCCCCCTTTACCCCGTACACCGTCTGCGGGGACACGGAACAGTGTGCGGGGTACAGGGGGAGAAATATAAAATGAAAATATCGCTCGGTCGATCGAAAAAATATTTATAGCTTAAGATGTAATATATATTATAGCACAGTGTAAACGGTTCCATATAAAATGTATGGTGAGCGATATTAATTTATATCTCGAGATGTAATATATATTATACTAGCTGTGCCCCGCGGTTTCACCCGCGTCATCACGTGTCGGTGGTGCGCGACATGCCCTAAAGCATTTTATAATTGAAATTAAATATTTTATTTGATAGCAATGGATGGAAAAATTGGCATAATTAATGGAGTACTTTTATCTGTCGGCATATTATGTATGATGTAGAGCGAAGTTAAGTTTTATCCACTTTCCCTCCCCCTCCCGGTTGAGCGCCCCCCCCCCCCCCCCCACGACACAGAAAGTGTCACGAAGCGCGGTTTTTTCCAGTTTTAAAGAAATCCGTACACGATTACATGAGAAGTGTGTAGGCATGAAATGGTTCTTGAGCTATAAAACTCTTATATTTATTAATCAATTAAATTTTCAAAAAACGATAGCAACGTGAAATGAAAGAGTTCAGAAATAAAGATGTAACTAATCATTGTCATAAAAGTACTCAATTAATTTTCAATTTATTTTAGCTATAATGATTGAACTAACCACGCTCTTAGAAGCTTTCTATACTGGCTTCTCGCAGTTCTCACCGGGCGGCTAGGGTTTATGCGTAGTTCGCGCGCCCAGGCAAGTATTGAATTATTTTAATTTTACATTATCTCTTAAACTATACGTCCAAACAACATGGTATAAAGAACAAAGTTTATCTACATAAAATTGTCTTGATTATGAAGTAACTTTCGTTCGTAAGGATAAATAGGCCATGCCTAATAAAAACGCTCATAAATCACTTTTAAATTTTCAATATTTTTTGTCACAAAATACCTAATTATGGCTTATGTATAAGAAATAGACATATGGTATCGCGGACTTTTTTTTAGACGGAGTAAAGATCTATATTTTTCTAGAACATTGTATTTACATATACCTAACGATAACACCAGCGTACGCGGATAAATCATTTCGGGAGTGCTTTTTCTTCTGACTTGCTTAACAAATATCCATATGTAAGGCTAGCTGAGTGATATAGTTTAACGCTAGATAGCCTATACTATTCCACATGAATCTGGCTATAACATACATAAAGAATTTTTGAAATCGGACTGGTAGTTCCAGAGATTAGCGCGTTTAAACAAACAAAAAAAACAAAAAAAAACTGTTCCGCTTTATTATATTAGTATAAATTATATCCCGTAGTGAAAAGCGGGCTTAACTACAATTTGTATAGAATAAAATCAGCGCCAGCTAGTGGCAATAATCGGAATCACAATTCATTATTAGCTATTTGGTTATGTTTCGTAATTTGATCAAGGTTTCGTCAGTTTGTGTTATTATTATGAGATTGAGAATTAGCCATTTTATTTTAATGTTAATTATTGAAAGTATTAAATTGAAAGCAAAAAACATGAAGGTGTTTTCATTCTAATATGATTTTATGTTGACATTTATGGAGCAGTAAATGTAATTTAGTTACTTAGTGTTAAGTGAACTTATGATACTTACTACTGACTTAATTAGTAAATATTGATGTTAGGAACTTGGATTTATCAAACGCTATTTACACAAAAACTTGAATACTTTCTTGGAAAAGGCGATATCTATCCTTAAATTACCTACCTGTCATTGGGGTGTAACAACGGACTAAAATATGCACAAGCTCTTGCTTCAGCACTGGCTTTATAATAGTAGTCATCTATTACTATTAGTTATTCATTAATAACGAATAATAATAGATGAGAAAGACATTTCTTTGTGGCTGCAAACATCCTCCTAACGAAAAAAAAACGGCCTGCCTAAATTATATATCGTTCTCACAAAATGAAATAAAATTAACTCTTCAACAATTATTCTCACTCTTCTATCTCACTGTAAAAATTTAGGTGAAAACTTTTTCGATATCGACCGCGTAAAATTTTACGTCTCGAATGCCGCTCCAACCAATCACGTGCATTAACGTTCTCACTGACGAATGAGAGTCAATGCTCGATGGTGATTCCGATTATTGCCACTAGTTGGCGCTGATTTTATTCCATACAAATTGTAGTTAACTTTCTCGATATCGAGCGCGTAAAACAACATCTCGCACTTGGCACCCTGACGAAAATAGACGGTTGTTATATTTGTAGTGTGTATCTGTGTATATGTGTAGGTATCTGTGTAATCTGTGCATCAGTGTATCTGTATCTGTCTGAACCGATTTTGATTTAGTTTTTTTTTGTTTGAAAAATGCCTTCATCGAGAGTGTTCTTAGCTATGCATCAAGAAAATGTGTTCAGCCTTTTGAAGATCATCAGCTCTTATTGTTGCGGGGGTTGAGGAAATTTTTAATTTTATTTATATTCTTAAATTGAGCTTCTTTTGCTAGCTGCCTTTTTTAACTAGCTTAATGATTACAACAGTATTTAAAATAAAACCCCGACTGCGCTAAAAAGTTAGTTACACACAAAAAATACAGTCGCATTGAATACCTACTTTTTTGAAGTCGGTTGAAAAATAGGATCACTTTAACTATACAATACAGTACGTATGATTTTGATTCTAGAAGGCGGCCAATTTGCCCAAACGGTAAGCCCACATCTTACTACACGCACCTGCATAACGAATCTCTTGAGACTGACGCCGTCGAAACCGTCGCCTTCCGTGTCGTAGAACTTGAGGTTGTAGTGGAAGATCAGCGAGCTCTGCATGTGTGCCGGCATGGCTATGCGCATAGTCGCCGCACCTGTCGAGTTAAATATAAATTAATATTAACGACGTAAGATAAACGATAACCCAATATCATCATTAAGTTGTAGACTCATGCTGCAGCTATATTAATAGTTTGATTGTAACACAAATGGGTCAGCTCGACCAAAGAAGGACCACGCTCTCACAGAATACCAGCGTAGAATAGTAGTTTAATGCTGCTGTGTTTTGTATGGTGAGTGTACAGAACCGGAGACCCTTTTTACAGGAAAAGGCATTCGATCTTAGTCCTCATGGCTGACAACGCATCTTGCATTTTGATTCACAAACGAGGATGGATGTAGATGTCTATGGGCCACAGCAACCACTTACCATCAGGTGGACTGTGTGCTCGTTTGTCACCCTTATCCTTTGAAAGAAAATCACCTAGGTGTCGTAAAACGCGACAGGTGGAAACGAAACAGGAGATGAGCAGTACTTTCTTGATAACAACTCAAAATTAAAAAACTGCGATTGCCATCCCACCTGGCAAGCGTGGCAACTATGGTAAACTGGCAAATACCCCCAGATGTTCACTTTAAATAGGCCGTAATCATTACTTTCCATGCATAATTTGGCGAATAGAAAGATAGAATCAATAAGACCATGCCAAATTATTTATTCTATATAGGACATTCACAAGTTCACATATTTGTAGCAGTGCGATTGTGTAACTCTGGTGGGAATCGCTGTTGGTTTTGCACGTTTGATTTTGTTATATTATGTCAACTGCCTCGTTGTTTTAGTGGTTGTAAACACGGATGCTGATCAGGAGGTCCTGGGTTTGAATCCCGGGCCGGGACAACAGATTCCCTGCCTGCGATCTAGACATAATAGTTAAACAATCGAAATATTCATATATGATTCATGACACAGGGAAAGGGTTAACGTGAAGAATCATAATCATAGTGATTCCCTCCGACAGAGTTATCGTAATGCCATTTTCTAACATGTGGTATAGTAATACGCCTACGTCTAACGCTTACGCGTACGTCTCCGCCTATGATTATGCCTACGCCTCTCGCTGCGTTGCACACCGATATAAAATATCGTGTGTTTGTCCAACGCTCCACCGCACTGAATGCTCTAAGCGTAAATACTAAATTCAATGACCCAGACTCGTCAGTCTCGTCACTGCGGGAAGCAGTGTCAGAAGTGCGAGACGTCTGTTAGTGGCAATCCACCTAGTGCAGTTATTATAGTAAGTTCTCCTTTCTATAGGAGAGGCCAGAATCGAACTATTACTGTTAAGCGTAAAAATAGTACTCGATAAGGGTTCTTGAGTGGATTCTTAGACGGTAAAAAATCTATGTCTACAATAATTCAATGAAAAACTAGAAATTCGTGCTCACCCGTAGAGTCAGTGTACATGACTGCTTTGGTGTTGGGGTCGCTGAAGTAGAGCCCGTAGCGGAAGAATAGGGAGCGCACGAAGGGTAACTCCTCGAAGTCGTGCAGCGTGATGGGCGTCTTCAGCAGCTGCCAGTCCGCCTGCAGCGGGAAGAACTCGTAGATGAACTCGCGCGGGTCCGTCAGGAAGTAGTGGTCATCGTACTCGTATCTGAGGCGACAAATAAACATTACTTAATGTACATAAGTCAATCTGTCATTTAAAACTGTCAGAACCTGTTATCGAAATATGACACTTCGATCCAAACACAAAGAACATAAAGACGAGAATCCTCTGGGGCTCTCCTGCTTGCCGCAATTACCTGAGCACGGCGTGCCTTTCGTAGTGACAAGATACAGTAATTCATCTCGCTTCCATTCCATACACAAACTAAGCATTCAATAATTTGCAATAAAGCCAAGTCAAATTTAAATTGCCAGAATAAGTTGCTGGACTCTATAGGATTAGGAGATACATATCTGGATGTGTCTGTATAGGATTAATTGAAATTCGACCTAATCACTTTAAACATAAGACTTAGAATCCTGTTGCCGCGGCTAGTGACGAGATGCAGCAATTAATATCTTCCCATTCCATTCAATATGAAATTCGATTTTATTATCTTCTATATCGAGTTTATTATATTCTATTATCTTCTACATAAGGTTAAGAATCACCTGAGGTTATCCTCCTTGCCTTGGCTACTGGGGCGCGGTGCATCATTCATAGTAACGTGATAAAGCAATTAATGTAGTCTCCATTCCATTCAATATGAAATTCCACCTAACCACTTTGAACATAAGATTGATTATCATCTGAGGTTGTCCTGCTTGCCGCGGCTGCCGGAGCACGGCGCGTCCTTCACGTTAACAACGTGAAGAAACTTATGTAGTTTCCATTCCATTCAAGATGAAATTTAACTTAACCACTTTGACTTAAGATTGAGAATCACCTGAGGCGCTGCAAGCAGGGTATTGCATGCAGCTCCTGTCAGGGCGCGGCGCGCCTTCGCAGTAACGAGTTACAGCAACTCCATTCAATACGAAATTTGACCTAACTACTTAAAACATAAGGTGTAGAATCACCTGAGGCTGTCCTGCTTGCCGCGGCTGCCGGGGCGCGGCGCGTCCTTCGCGTTTACGAGATGGCGCGCGCCCCAGTTGCACTGCACGAAGCGCCACGCGCCCGCCACGTACACCGCGTTCCACGAGTTGCGGAACCGGTTGTCCTCAAACCGCACGCCTGGCTGGTAGCCGGCCGACTTGCTGTACCCCTTGATCACTACGCAGTGCAGCCCGGCGTAGCTGTGAAATCACATGGTTAGATAAACTGAAGTCGTCAATCAGACAGTAGTTAAGGGAGGGGACTAAGAATTTAAAGTTGTGAGTCCGCCATTCCATTTGACTCGAAAAATCACCCTGAGTTTTATGCATGTTCTTCCTAGGACAGAATTCTTTTTCCGAACCATAAGTGGTAGTGGTAGAGCCACGCTGCATCTAAAATGTGATACTCTTTGAAAATATATGATAATGTAACAGGTGAAAACCTTGAACTTTAGGCCGTGGAAGGAAAAGGGGTAGATATCCTGTCGGACAATGTTTTAATTCGGAGTTGTTCTATATATATTGCGTTAACTGCAGAACTTTGATAGCGCGATTTAGATCTCGGTGCGTTTTACTTACGACGCGACAACAGCGCTGCCCCACAAATTATTAGTTTTGTCATTTGGTGAGTGTAGTGTAGAGAACCAGAGACCTTTTTTACTGGAAACGAGGCATTCCATCTTAGTTCTTAAGGATGACAACGCATCTGCATTTTGATTTTAAATCGAGGAGAGATGTAGATGTCTTTGGGCTACAGTATCCAATTACCTACCATCAGGTGAACTGTGTGTTCGTTTGGCATTTATTCTATAAAAAAAAACTGCAGTACGATTGTATAACTGAGGTTGGAATAATTGTTTGCCTGTGGTTATCACTTTTCTACACTACGAAAAATAGCAGCATTACGCTGGTATTCAGTGAGAAAACCTGCAAAATGCGGGGAATGCGAGGCAGTTACACAGTCGCTGATATTTGACGATAAAATACAATATAATCGGAAGCCATATTGTCAACCATTGCGAAGTTATTGATTTCTTTAGGATACTTTTGTCTTTCAGGGTGGAATTTTGCGACTCAGATTTCGAGCACTTTCCGATGAGCTAGACTTGAAATTTTGAACATTACTCAGAATCGGATGGCAATGTAGAGGAATATGAGTGTGTAAAACGTGGTTTATTATTTTTGTTTTGTACAAAATGAAAAAACAAATATTACTTGTTAATAAAATACCTGCACAATCTTTTAAAGAGAACGTGGTAACTTTCGGTGCCGTGCTTGATGCCTCGGAGTAGACCGAGCGGCGAGTCGCCTCTCAAGTTGTCGTCGAACTGTATGTTGTTGAGGTTCTTGACAGTGATCCAGCGGAAGATCGTCCTCGCCTTTTCCACGTCGGTAGCGCACCTGCCTACCAGCTGTCGGACCAGGTCTGTGAACGTTTTTTGGTCTTCTTGTGCCACCTGAAATTTGACGAGTACTTTAAATGTTTTTATGTAAATTTCGTGAATATGTTGTGTTAGCCATCATGCATTGGGGTAGCGCGACGCATTCTTCCATGCTCCAAAAGTCTTTATATTTGCCGAAGGAGATATGTTAAATTTATCGACTAATTGGACTGCATATCATGTTCCATGTTGGTCTGGGATTATATGTGGGGTTTATAACAAAAAGAGCGTACCAACTGCCAATAGTAATAAAAAATAGGAGACGAAATGCTAGGCATGTTCAAACCTAAATGGTGACTAATTTGGTTTAGATGATGGTAGTAACCAATCACTTGTTTCGCAATTTTCCTACTAAATCCATTTTTTTTAACTTAATGTGGTCCGGATAGCTAGCTGTTCTTTGGACTCTGGCTGATTATAGGCATGATGCTAAGTATGGACTGCATACCTCTTCAGGCTACTCTATATTGCAGTGACAACAATGTGTGCATGAAAGCTATCACAGTCGGATCATATTTAGGTAGGGTAAAAAAATCTCTCTTTTCCCTTAAAGAAAACGTTACCCTAATAGAAACTGTCAAACAGCCAAAACCGAAAGAATTATCGGAGATATTCGAAATACGAGTCCATGTTCCCTGCGGTAATCGAACCTGCTGTTCGCACAATATTTTTACAGCAAGGCCGATATTGTTTGACATTTGTAAAATTGCAATACGATATTTTTTATCAAATTCCCAGCCTTTATTTGATTTCTGACGTAGTGGGTTTCACACGTTAACTGTCAGAGAGGAAGCGGATGTGGTTATAACAAGGCCAAGCTGCACCCGATTCTATTTTATGTTTAATTTTATTGCCTAATATCATTAAAACCTTTCAAGTTTGAGGAGTGTAAAAACAATAAAATGGATGAAAAACCCAAAACATTATACTTATATGTATGTGCTTACTTATATATAAACAAGTATGATTTTTAGAAGGAGCCTAGAGCGATAGTTTTATCCATTAAAAGTTTTATAAATTTTAAACAAGTCGTGTAAATGCGTATCGGCTATTATTTATTCTGTAGCTTCGGTATAAGCTTAATACTCGACTATTAAAGCACTTTCTAAATTATTTTTTATTGCCAGGTAAGTGGATTGGACAGGTGCTAAAATTGGACTGTCTAATACAAAAACGAAAACCTTGCAACCCTATTTAAGTATAACTTACCGATATCGCAATCTTGTCGACGTCTGCAAACTCTGCGGGGTCGGTGTATATGTGGAATTTTGAGACGAGGGGCGGTTGAGGGGGCGGGGCACGCGCGGGGTATGGTGGCGCCTCCTCGCCATCCAGGTATAGAGATGACGCCGCCATGTACTCTGAGCGCCGCTCCTGGATCAGCTCCATCATCTCGTGGCTTTGCTTCTCCACTAGTGCCGCTGTTGCCGCTCTGAACAAAAATGTTACATTTATTGATACTATATATGTTTTTAGGCCATAAAAATATTTGTGTCGTGCGGGATTCGAGCCCGCGGCCCTTAGCGCTACAACTCATTGCGAAGTCACTGCGCCACGAAGACGTGGAAGTCCGTAGTCTCTGCCAACCCCTCTGGGTGACAGGCGTGAGTATTTATGCAATGTATGTATGCATTAACAGCGCAATGTTGAATGACCCGCCACAAAATGGAGTAAAGATTTGATGAAACATGCGGGGATTCGATGGAAGCAAGACTTCAAAAAAAGGTTTCACAATTGGTCAGTATGTTTTTTTGTGTGTACGTTACGATATCTTTGTAAATTGTGAAACGATTTTGATAATTCTTTTTTTTATTCAATAATTTATACTTCAGAGGTGGCGCTATATAAATATTCGAGAAAAAATTCGACCTCTAAAGGTGGCATAGTGGAGGAGGAAGAAGACATTGAGATTTTTTTTATAGGAGAGGTGGCAAACGAGCCTGCGGCTCACCTGATGGTATTTTTTTTAAAGGATAAGGGTGACAGACGAGCACACAGTCCACCTGATGGTAAGTGGTTGCTGCGGCCCATAGACATCTACATCTATCCTCGTTTACGAATCAAAATGCAGATGCATTGTCACCCGTGAGGACTAGGATGGAATGCCTCATTTCCAGTAAAAAGGGCCTCCGGCCACCTGCACTCACCAAGCGAAACGCAGAGGTAAACCTCTACTTACGGTGGTATTCTGTGAGGTCGTGGTACCACCCCGGTTCGAGCCGGCCCATCCGTGCGACAGCAAAAGCTGCCTCGTGGCTCTACCACTGTTAAATGGTATGTGACTACCGCCGCCCACGAACAACTGCAACACCAAGGGAATTGCAGATGCGTTGCCGGCCTTTTAAAAAAGAGTAGGCTTTTAATATTCGTCAGTATTAATAGTGAAAAGGATAGAAAAATAATTTAATACTTTTAGCTACTCAATATCACTCCGTGGTAATTATTATAAAGGCTTACCTTTCATGTTCTAGCATCTTCCTCGTAAGGCTCTCTTTTTTCTTATCCCTTCTTAATGTCATGTTCTTTTCTAGATCGGCTCTCTCCTGCTGATGACGAAGGGTGAGGGCACCGATTTCCGAGTCAGGTCTTCGCTTCTTCACCTGCATTTCTTGTTGGAACCTCGACGTGAGCCGTTCTAGTTCTCGTTCCCATTCATCCTGTGGAACAGAGGTTGTAGTAGAAGCTTTATTCAAATCAAACAAAAAACACTGGCTTTATTAGTTTATCACGTTTTGTAGACCACCACCAGTTTGTAAGAGGAGTGATTACATGGAATGTTTTGCCCTAACATAGTAATTGGAATACCAGATTTAGTCTCGATTAGTTACAATAGAAACTATTTGTTTTGTTATTTTGTTAAGTGGCGAAGCTTGCGAAGACACTTATTGATTTCACGATGTCTGTCCGTCTGTCACGACTATCTCGAGAACGGTTTCGAATTTTCAAATTCTGTTTTCCTCTGAACCTCCCATTTTGAAACTGATTGCTCAACGGTAACCGTTAGAAACCGCTACAAAGCTGATTGCTTCGCCACTTTGCTGTGCTGTTAGCTTGCTAGGTTTATTTATATTATTAATACATAATACTTTAAACAATAGCTGATATAGGTTCCACTCTTCGACACAGCTCTACTCTCGTGTTGACGAAGTGCAGATATCTCTATTTTTATAGGATAGCGTGACAAGCGAGCACACTGTCCACCTGATGGTAAATGGTTGCTGTGGCCCATAGACATCTATCCTCGTTTGCGAATCAAAATGCAGATGCGTTGTCAGCCGTGAAGAGTAAGATGGAATGCCTCTTTTCCAGTAAAAAGGGTCTCCGGTTCTCTACACTCACCATACGAAACACAGCTGCATTAAGCTGCCATTTTACGCTGGTATTCCGTGAGAGCGTGGTTCGCTCGCCCGGTCGAGCCGACCCATTTTATATTCTACTACTACTACGTGCTACAACTATACAGTAAATATAGCTGCAGCATGCCTCTACCACGTCCAATAATGTCTTCGAAATATATTTTTTTGTTTCTCTTTTTTAAATCAACATTAATATATTTGATTGCGTTATTAAATTAAGGTTTTAAACTCGCCGAGAAAGTGATCAAATTAAAAACTAAAATTGCAATTAACTATTTCTTTGTTGTCAACGGCGGTAGAACACAGGTTGGTTGTGTGAAATTTACGGCAAGCGCTCTGAGCTCTACATAATACTTGTTGAATTATTATTTTTTTATTTTTACTGAAAAAATCAGGAAGCCACTCTATGGGGTTATTTTTTAAATTATAAAACTTTACATTATTGGACAATAATTCTTATAAATACAGCTTAGTAACGAACTGAGGTGCTTTAACATTCAAACAGAAACACAGCAGAAGGCCTACTGTGTATTCTGTTATTTTCTTTTTATCATTAAATTATTATTTAGAGTCAATAATCTTTCCATTTGATTAGATATTTGTCACAGAGTGCTAAAAATGTTAATTAAACAGAATATCAAAGTGCTATTAATACAATTGTGTGATTGTAGTTAAAAATACTAAATGATATCGACACTAAATACGGCGCAATGAAACAGTATAAAGTCATGTCTTGCATTGTTATTTTGTGTTGAGAACCGGTTGTTAGCAAATGATATAGTTCAAGTATTGTCAAGGTCATAAGGATCTAATGTATGCTTCACATCAGGCGGCACGCGCATCGTGTTCGGTCGGGAAAAAGATTAGGTATATAGTTATATTAACATATACTATAATTTTAAATTTTAAATTTTGTACAGCCGACTGCAATATAAGTTATTTAAGAATAACTCAAAAACTATTGGTCTGACCTTGATCAAATTCATATGGGACCACACGAAAACTATCAGCTATCATATAAAAAAAGAATCATCGAAATCGGTTCACCCAGTAGAATAGAATAGAATAGAACAGAATAAAATAATTTTTATTCAATATACATTACATGTGTAATTCTTATTGAAAGTCATTTTTTACTTTACCACTGGTTCGAAAAAATACCCTCTGTCCTGGGAAGAACCAGCAAGAAACCCAGCGGGACTTTTTTTAAAATAAATTTTCCAATATAAATGATTACGAAGTATTTACAAAATTTATTTTAGAAACTGCTTGGAAGCGACCACCTCATTCCCAGGGGTTATTATCAACCATGTATTCATTTATACTATAATAATCCTTTTTATACAGTTTCAGCTTAACAAAACATTAAACTTGGTAATAGAGAAAACCTGTACACTTTCCGGGACCTTGTTGTAATAGCGTATACATTGCCCCAAGAATGAATTACTGACTCTGTAGAGTCGAGAAACTGGTATAACTAGCTTGTGTTTGTTCCTAGTGTTTACAGAATGTATATCACTTTTTTTTACTAAAACTGTCTTTGTTTTTGTGAACATACAATAAATTTTCGTAAATATACTGAGAGGCCAAAGTTAATATATTTATTTCTTTAAATGTATCTCTAAGAGACTCTCTCGGTTTTAGATCGTAAATAGCTCTAATGGCCCTCTTCTGTAAAACAAAAATAGTTGTTGAATCAGCCGCATTTCCTCATAGCAAAATCCCATAAGACATTATGCTATGGAAATAACTAAAATAAACTAATCTAGCTGTCTCGACACTAGTGAGACCTCTAATCTTTTTACAGCATAGACAGAACAGAACACACACACACTTACAGAACTTAGTCTGCTTGCTAATTTGGATATATGGGGGCCCACTGCAGCTTTACGTCGAGAGTGATGCCAAGAAAAACAGTGGATACAACAGGGCTCAATTCCTTCCCATTTAAAAACACATTGGTATTCAGATTTTTAACATTCGTTGTTGTAAATTTAACACAATTAGTTTTATTTCCGTTCAAATGCAGATTATTAACGTTAAACCAATGCAATAATTTTGATATAGCATTATTCACTTCGTCACATTTAAATGATTGACGTTTAAGTTTAAAAATGAAGGAAATATCATCAGCAAATAATACTATATCATGACTATCCCCTACAAGGTGAGGTAAGTCATTAATATACACCAGAAACAGAAATGGACCGAGAATCGAGCCCTGGGGGACACCCATTAGTACAGGTGACCAGGAAGAACTTTTACCATTGATAATAACCTTCTGCTTTCTATTACTTATATATGAAATAATAAGTTTAAGCGCTGTGTTCTTGACAACATAGTACTGTAGCTTCCTGATTAATGTCTCATGGTGAACACAGTCGGAGGCCTTGAAAAGGTCACAAAATATACCCAAAGCATCCTCTGAATTCTCCCATGCACAAAAAATATGTTTAATAAGCTTAACTCCAGCGTCAGTTGTCGAGTACAAAGTTATGAGGTAACACACATAAAAAAAAATACAGTCGAATTGAGTACCGTCTCCTTTTCGGAAGTCGGCAGAAAATGTGATAAGACATCGCCTTTTCAATACAGCAGCTTTAGGATGTAACAGAAATATACCAGGAAATATTTTTTACATATTATATACATATTTTTATAGATGTAGGAGTGACAAACGAGGACATTTACCTGATTTGAAGTGGAGATGATGTAGCCCATAGATACCTGCATTTATCCTGTATTACGAATCAAAACGCAGATGCAAGGTAACGACCTGGTCAAAGACGGAATGTCTTGGTACCAGTAAACAGGTTCTCCGGTTCTCCTCACTCACCGACTCATTACCCAAAACTAAGCAGCATTATGCGTCCTATTTTTTGATGGTTTCTATGTGTTGTTTTTTAAGATCACTGTGAATGGCGTTGTGTCAATGATACTAACGTCTGCATCCGTCCATAAAAATCCAATGCTGAACATGGACCTCTCACATTGTAGGGAGCATTTGCTTTAATGATCACCCTTCTCAGAAGGATTGACAATCGCAGTACCAGACGTCTCGCACCCATGATGCATGATGCCGTCCGTAGTGATCGTGGTTATACCATCTATTAGAAGTCACAAGACTCTGGTACACCCCTTAGTCAACTCTTAAGATAAGTTCTTAGTCAAATTTTAACAGTGGTAGAGCCACGCGGCAGCTTTGCTGTCGCACGGATGGGCCGGCTCGAACTGGGGTGGTACCACGACCTCACAGAATACCAGCGTGAAGTAGAGGTTTACCTCTGCGTTTCGCTTGGCGAGTGCAGGTGGCCGGAGGCCCTTTTTACTGGAAATGAGGCATTCCATCTCAGTCCTCACGGGTGACAACGCATCTACATTTTGATTTGTAATAGAGGATAGATGTAGATGTCTATGGGCCGCAGTAACCACTTACCATCAGGTGGACTGTGTGCTCGTTTGTCACCCTTATCCTATAAAAAAAAACACGGAACTTAATGAAAATCCTGACCAAACTTTCATATTAAACAAATTTTTAACCTATCATGAATTTTACAAATAATATTTACAAAAATTTTAAACAATTGATAACGACCGCTGGCCTAGCAATAATATTATATGGCCTTACAATAACATAATCAATCAAAAACACATTTTGCAGTGTCCCAAATTTAACCAAAGAAAAATAAATCATGAAATTGTTTAATCAATACTTAAAATTAAACCATACAAATTGGAAGAAGAAATATCTAACGAAACAACCATCACATTCACACAACGTATAGAATATAAAGTAAAATTTAAAAGAATTTAACAGTAGAACTTAAAAGTTGAATTATCTATCAAAAGTATTCATTGCCCCCTTAATAATTGTCTTAATTACTTCAATTTATAACGTGTAGCATATCTGTATTTGTCTTTGTATGGCTACTTTTAGTATTCTCAAAATTTAATTATAAAAAATTTAATAAAGTATAAAATCAACAAACGCAGCACACAGACAAATTACCTACCAATGTTAAATTCCAAATTGAAATTTGATTTGCAATTTCAGTTTGGTTTCCATAAAACGAAAAAAAAAACATGAGACGGGACCACGCCACGCATATAAAATGGTTGTGCTCACTCCCGCCTACTACTACTTTTGTATGTTATGTGGTTCTAATATTTAGACTTTTAATGATGTAGCTATAACGATTGGTTTTATAATATTATACTGGTATATTAACTCAAACCTGCTTTTATAAATAGCAGTCAAAAATTAGACCGTCTTCTGTACGCGTTACTTTAATATTTAAATTTATTTCAGTCTTTTAAAAAACTACTAAAACAATTCTCACAATGGTATATTCGTAAATATCTCCTTCTCCTGATGTGAAACGTACATTACTTATAAAGCACGAGGTTGTACGAGAGGTGCGACAATTTCAATTCTTAGAAATGTCACGAATTTCACCTTTTGCTTGTTACTTTATGACATTATCTTTAAATATATAATCGGTAGTGCGTCTATTAGTGACCGTGTAACTCTGAACCTACTTACCTACTGATAGCTACTAATTGAGGTCATATTCACAAAATATATTTGTTTTGTCGAGACGATATTTCAAAGCCATTCTAGGATCCGTTAGGTGAAGCTACTAACAAATTTTATATTTATGGATCAAAATGACTATATTAAAAATACTATTTGTTAGTTTCGTGCTGAAAAAGTAATCACAAAATCGAATGGCGTTGTGGTCAAGTGCGGAATGAAATACATCACGCCATGTACCGGAGAGACTAGAACCACATCTGCAGCGCCAGCTAGTAGGTACATTTTTACTGTGTAATATAGTCTAGGTACTGGTAATATTAGGAGTAACAGAATTCGTTCGTCTAACTGCAGAACACATGCCTCCTCTTATTCCTGAACATTGAAGTATATTTTACTTCCTGAGTGGGTCCCAATGTGTGTTTGCAACTTAGATTATGTAAAATGTCATTGACATTTTATATACTCTAAGTATTTAAGTATTTTTTATTTTCTTTAAATATTTCTTAATTTCTCAGACGTGCATGTCGATACAATGTTTTTCTTCACTACCGAGCACGTAGTAATTGTAAGCTCAAAAACTTGTAATCAACAGAAAATCGTTTGAAAACTGAATCAAACACGGTATGATCACGTATGAAAATTTAACTTGAAGAGCGATAAGCGCTCTTAACATAAGCTACCTCGGATCAGTTAGTGTAAACATTTAGTTAATTAATTGTTAATTTAAACTTTAGCATGTTTATTAGTTACCACTTACGACTGCATATTTATTTTTGAACTTTTGTTGTATATGGAAATGAATAAAAAAACAAAAAATAGACGTGACGGACGCTATCCATTTCGTGCATACTCTATTACTGGCTTAATATTTTAATATAGTTTTTTCAATAACACAACCTCACTAATAAACGTAAAATTTTGTCAAGAACTGCAGTTTTTGAATATTACATCACCATCCCATTGGGTTTTATTGAAGTTCCAACAATTATAACCATGCAGTTCTAATCTCCGTGGTTTATAGTGCCAGTAACGCTATCTGTGTTCCTTCGCTTAATTTTTTTTTTATTGGATAAGGGTGAAAAACGAGCACACAGTCCACCTGATGGTAAGTGGTTGCTGCGGCCCATAGACATCTACATCTATCCTCTGTTACAGATCAAAATGCAGATGCGTTTTCACCCCGTGAGGACTAGGATGGAATGCCTCATTTCCAGTAAAAAGCTTAATGGCTCGCTCAAGGGATAATTATTAAGCAAGAATAGAACCAGCCCTCTTTTCACCAGTGGCGACGAAAATTGCGGGTATAGTTCCTTTAGATACTTAAATGACTGTCTGGTTTTAACTGGAAAATTTTTGATTCAGGCGTAAACGAGTTAAAATATCTGATGGCTTAGAGTAAAGCTTTAAACTTACCTGAATTTCCTCGCGTATTCTTCGATTTTCTTCTTCACGATGCTTAGAGAATTTCCTGTATAAGTCATCTTCCTCTTGTCGATGTTTCATCTCCAGTTTAGTTTGTTCATCACGATCCTGGAACCAAATAATAATTATTAGAAATGTCAATATAAAACTAAAACAGCTGAAATTTAAGTTTATAAGGTAACATTACACTGATTAAAAAGTATTTATTTCTTTGCGTCTAGAAAATATACGATTAATACGAAATAATTCTGATTTTTTTATAGAATAAGGGTGAAAAACAAGCACACAGTCCACCTGATGGTAAGTGGATGCTGTGGCCTATAGACATCTACATATATCCTCGACTAAGAATCAAAATGCAGATGCATTGTCACCCCTGAGGACTAAGATGGTGCGCCTAGTTTCCAGTAAAAAGGGTCTCCGGTTTTCTACACTCACCATATGATGTGTCTCGCACAGCAGGATTAAGCTGCTATTTTACGCTGGTATTCTGTAAGAGCATGGTCCCACCCTGGTCGGGCCAACCCATTCGTGCTTCAACCATAATATAGCTGCAGCATGGCTCTAACATATGTAAATAACACTTAATGTTAATCATTTTTTAATTTAATACACAATTTTATTTACTACTGTTACGCAGAATTCCTCTTTCCTGAGAGAACCAGTAAGTTAGTAACCCAGCGGGAGACTCGCTTTTTTGACGCGGATTTCCATAGTCGCTCTGGTCGTAATAAATCCGATATGTAGGAGAACGTTATATCTCTTATCTATAAATTTCTTTTGTCCCGTGGATATCGTAAAAGGCGATTATGCGCAAGCTCAAAAAAACTGTTTACGCAAAATGCTAAACACCTATATGGGTGTTGAGCAGCACTAAAAGTACTGGGCGCCTAGTATGCGATCGCTAATCGTTCGATCCAATACAGCAAACACTTCCTACGTAGGCAGATACCTATGTCTAGCAGTAAATTTATACGGGCTGGAATTGCCCCCGGGATTTGATTTAGTCAAACAAAGCGATCGGCAGTTGCGTTCCGAATGGAGATCTCGGATAGTTGGTATAATATGCTGATGGGGATTACCATGGGTTTTAGGCTTATAAAGTTCGGCATAAACTTTCCGTTGCCCCCACAACAGAAAGTATCGTCAAGGATATCCCCACAAAAAATGGCTAGGCTAAACATGTTTTTATGTCTCCTCTCGCTGTAATCCTAACTCTCTAGTATGAGTAAGATGCACGAGTGTAATATGCGATAATCACGCATGTAGATTTTGATGTTGACCCTTTTTTGCACTTTAGCGCCGTGTGACCGTGTGGCTTAAGTACCGTATAAACACGTCGTGTGAAATCGGGGCCGATTTAGAACTTGCGTGACGAAAGCGTATCGCGACAGTCCGATATCTGGAGTGTGAAATCACAGTACGCATTGCTATTTGCAAAACGAGAAACTAAAATTCAAATATATTATTGTCAAAGTCAAAACATTTTATCCGAAGACATACCCAAACTCTTTCAAATGATAATGGTTAACCGGTTTGGAAAAAGTGAATCTTCTAAATTTTGTATCCCTAAAACCTGTTGCAAGTTCTCAGTAATCGTAAATCTATCACTGTATTTCCCTATCCCATCTATCCTGAAACTACCATCTTCATCTCATTCGGCAGGACAGTTTGCTTCGCTTGGCAGACGGTTGAACAAGTGTGTATCATGTGAGAGAAATGAAAAAAAAAATATACCGAAAAGCAATAAATACAAATATGGCAGAAATTGGTACTATCTTTGCTGGCAATTCATACTTAAAGGACCCAATACAACCGTTTTATGGAAAAACGGTTCTCCTGGGTAATAGCCTATAAAAAATACTTCACGTTTTCGTATTAAATATAGCTCCCTATTTGTTCAGCAATTCCAAGGATTAGCCCGAACAGACAGACAGACAGACAGATAATAATTTTAAAAACGGTTATTCATGTATTAGTGTCAAGCAAATAACCACTTCAGCTTATTGAAAGACAGTTATTTCGTTAGTACAGCCAGACACTCCAATTTTATTTATATGTATAGATAAGTCACTGAGGTACTAGCGTCGCATTTATCGACACACTAAAGGACGGCTCATTAATGGAACATCTGCCTCAAGTCAAGTGTCGCCACCTTGTGGCCGGCTCAAAGAAAGTGAAACTGTCGAGCCGTTAACCTGAGTGTATTGACTACAAGCTAGGCGAATTCATATTAGGTACCTATCTTAAACAATGCAGGCGATATGTCAACAGTAAGTTTTAAATAAATTTGTATAGTGATTAAATATATTACTTAGTGTTGAAGTTTTCACGAACCTTTAAAATATGTTTTCCCTAATAAAGTTAGCGAAGGAAATGACGATCAGATTTACAGAGAATTTACATTAGAGGATTAACTATAAGTAAATTAAAATAAGTAAAAATTAAAAAATTAAAGCTAAGTGCTTGCCGTAAATTTCACAGTACGTGAGCAACCCAGGTTCGATCCCCGCCGGCACCAATGCACTGTACATTTCAATTTTAAGTGCATTTACCATGTGCTCGCAAGTGAAGGAAAATAACGTGAGATTATGACATATTTCAAGGTTATGTCAAGTCCACCAAAACGCAACTGAAGTAGCGTTGCAGACTAATTAATCCATAACTCCCACAGAAATGAGAGGAGACCTGTGCCCAGCAGCGGGCCGTATATGGGCTGTTACATTTGTTTAAAAAAAACTTTTAACAAGTAAAAGCTGACTTCAAAGATATAAAAGGAATAAATTTATTTCACATTCTGAAGTTGGTGCTAAGATATAGTTGTAATGAGTTATAAATTTAACGAACGTAAGTACTCAATGATAAAAATGGTGGTAATATTTTGGGAAATACACCTGAGAGTTAGGTGTGAGGAACGAGCGTTTAGCGGTGCGTGCGACTTTGCACCCAGGACACTGTAATCTTCTAAAGAACATATTATGTTTGTCATGCACGCTGTACGTCCTAACCATAGGGCACCCAGTTACTACACTACGAAATTCGACATTGCGAATGCTTCAATACTTTCAAATAACTATCTGTGATTGCGTATACACAATGTCAGATAGTTATTTAACAATCATTAGCCCACAATGGATCGCATTATCATTTTATAAATAATGCGTCGTTTTATCAACTCGTTGTGAGGGTCGCTCGCCCGACGAATTTGTTTTTATACGAATTATGAGTCGTATAGATAGCGGTGTAGCAACGTCAGTTGCGAGGCAGCCACTTGCCGACTGGCCGCGTCTCGTATCGTAATTTACTCCGCGAAAATGCTAAAACTCGTCAGAAGAATAAGACGTTTAAATATCCAATACCGGCACTATGGCAATGCGAGTGTCATTGGTACAGAGCCGAACAGAAATGACCCTTACTACCAAGAAAACAAGGCGAAAATGGAGGAGTTGGTTGAGGAATTGCGTTTGAAAACTAGTGATGCTATCAAAGGCGGCCCAGAAGATGCTATTAAAAGGCACACGGCGAGAGGAAAACTTCTAGTGAGAGACAGGATTAACCGGTTAGTGGATGAAGGTAGCGACGTTTTGGAACTAAGTACGCTCGCCGCTACGGGCATGTACAAAGGCCAAGTGCCGAGTGCCGGCATCGTTACCGCTATCGGCAAAGTTCACGGACGCGATTGCATGATAGTGGCCAACGACGCAACTGTTAAAGGTGGAACATATTTCCCCGTCACTGTAAAGAAGCATTTACGCGCGCAATCAATTGCTCAAGAATGTCGTCTTCCGTGTATTTACCTTGTCGACTCCGGAGGTGCTCATTTACCGGACCAAGCTGATGTGTTCCCCGATAGGGAACATTTTGGAAGAATCTTCTATAACCAAGCGAATATGTCTGCTGAGGGGATACCTCAGATATCGGTGGTAATGGGGTCTTGTACAGCTGGTGGCGCTTATATTCCGAGTATGTCTGATGAGAGTATTATAATTAAAAATCAAGGCACAATTTTCTTAGCCGGGCCACCTTTAGTCAAAGCTGCCACTGGTGAAACGGTTTCAGCAGAGGATTTAGGGGGAGCAGACTTACATTGTCGTCAATCAGGCGTCACGGATCATTACGCTCAAGATGATGAACACGCATTACATCTAGCCAGGAATGTTGTCGCTAATTTGAATTGGAATAATGACCAGAAAACTCGAATTTACACCCAAAAAGTTGACGAACCGGTACATGATATAAACGACCTTCACGGCATTGTCGGAGCAAATATTCAAAGGCCTTTCGATATCAGAGAAGTAGTCGCTAGAATTGTCGATGGGAGCAGGTTTCATGAATTCAAGCAACTATACGGCGAGAGTTTAGTTTGTGGTTTTGCCACCATTTATGGTCACCCAGTGGGTGTAATAGGAAATAATGGCGTTCTGCAATCAGAGTCTGCTCTGAAAGGATCTCACTTTATTCAACTTTGTGCTGCTCGAAAGATTCCGTTGCTTTTCCTACAAAATATAACCGGGTTTATGGTCGGCAGAGAGGCTGAAGCCGGAGGTATTGCTAAAAATGGCGCGAAAATGGTAACCGCTGTTAGCTGCTTTAAAGGTCCTAAAATTACTGTGATTGTTGGTGGCAGCTTTGGAGCGGGTAATTACGGAATGTGTGGACGAGCTTACTCCCCTAGTTTCTTATACATGTGGCCCAATGCTAGAATATCAGTCATGGGTGGACCGCAGGCTGCCACAGTACTGTCTTTAGTGGCCAAAGAGAAAGCGCAGAGAGAAAAGAAGCCTTGGACTGAGGAAGATGAGAGAAAAGTTCGAGGTCCTTTGGAGGCCCAGTTTGAAAGGGAGGGTGTTCCGTACTACAGTACAGCAAGATTGTGGGATGATGGTATAGTATCTCCAAAAGATACGAGAAGAGTTATAGGACTCAGTTTATCGGCGGCTTTGAACGCGCCATTCAGAGATAGTAAATTTGGGGTTTTTAGAATGTGAGGTGAAAATAGAGAGTGCTTCACGTGTTACTTGCTCAGTTATTAAGTTTATTCTGCGGTGGACAAGATAGTTAGCTACCTTATTTATAGAGTGATAAGGATGTTGTGTTTGTAAATTTAATTAACTCGACAGTGATTTGATTAAAATGGCGTTTGTTCATTAGGTTTTAAGTTTGTTTGTAGTGTTGTGAGATTACATTTTAAAATGCTTATTATAGATCTGACTTTTATATTTACTATTAAAGATAAAAGACTAATTGATATTTTTGGTATTAAAAAAATTGTTACTCATAAATCGACGACAATAATTTAAGAAATGCTTATAGTTGCTCCGTCTTTTTTCACTAAAGGCAATAGAAAGCAACAGCTGCAGAGATAATTAATAGCAATAATTAACGGATATAAACAAGGTCGTATATCTTTTATTTTATTTGCATAATAAATCTGTACTTATGGCAGTAATAAATAAAACAAAGAATTGTTTTTTTATAACAACATTTTTGTGCAGTGTCGAGTCATTGAGTTCAGAATAATATATTAATATTATCAAAAATTACGTTGGACTTCAATAAAGTTTTTTTTTTTATAACATGCCGAATGTAATGTATGCTTAAATTAATATTAATTCAAATCAAAGGCGGCATATTTATTTGATTTTTAATATTTCGCCTATAGTGTGGCATATTTCGGTAAAGTTCAGAAGTAAATACTTATAATAGTAAAAATAGAGAAATATAACCGTGAAAATAAAGCATCCGCTACCCCATATCATCTCGTGGGTGTCATAAGATTCGACAGAGGGAAATGAAAAAATATTGGCTGCAGAATTTTCCTGATGACAACTCAAAATAATGAAAAATTTTGTCAACGCGCCTGCCAAGCGTGGCCTGTGGCAAAAATATCCCCTCCAGGGTGAGGCAACTTTGTATGAAAGCTGAAAAATCTGCACACAATCATGATTTTGTCAATATGCGTGTTGGGCTTGTTAAAATAAAGCGAGATAAAATATCGCAGTCTCTTTCTTTAATTTTGTTTTAGATTGCCATTTTAAAAATTAGATAAACAAATTCATATTATATGGAAAGAAAATAAAAAAAATAATTCGCTGTTAAACTTTTATTGGTTTGCTTTTTAAAGTATAATTACATACATATTACTCTGATATGCGCACAATTAGTTTACCTATTAATTGATTTAAATAAAATTATTAAATATTAGCAGAATTTTATCAAAAGAAGCCATGAATTAGAAGAAGAAAAAACTGACATTTGTTTGTCAACATGTCAACGTCTTTCATATTGAAAATATTTTCTGAAATTTATTAAAATTTATTTCATTGGTTTAGTTTTTAATATTTATTATTCATTTTTGCTTAAATTCAGTTAGATGGACTTCATTTTCGTATGTACTCAAATATACAGTCATAATATCGTCGTGAATGTACAGTAAAAATTTTTTGTGAGATGTTAATTCTGTATAAGATATTGACTATAAATTAATTCATTATTTCAAAGTTTTATGCACGATTTGTGATCATCATCGAAAGTAAGATTAAGTGTTGTGTAAATAAAAAGCACAAAATCATCTGATCACTTTCTGCAAGTTTCCTATGATAGGAAAAGAAAAACTTATGACAATATTGTGGTAAGGCTATAAACATTTCGAATTTATTGGCCGTTATTTGTAGGGTTTATAACTATATTGACTCGAATTGTATCTGTTTCAGATCACGTATTTGGGCTGAGTAAAGTTTTCATCATTAGAATTTTGCTGATTTAAATTTACGTTAATGTTCTGTGAAGAATAACTCTCTGACAATAACATGTGTTATATATTAGTAACGTGCGTGGAAATATTACGTGCAAAAGCAATAAAAAACATCAATAATAATGTGTAGTTTATAAAACAATCTGTCATCCAGAAAATAAAATTACATAACTATACTTATTTATAGTTTTATTTTATCCCACATACTAATCTAAAGTATATTCGAG
Source organism: Parnassius glacialis (assembly GCA_033319125.1). Lineage (NCBI taxonomy): Eukaryota > Metazoa > Arthropoda > Insecta > Lepidoptera > Papilionidae > Parnassius > Parnassius glacialis. The sequence continues at coordinate 37,561,311 of JAVANC010000020.1, forward strand.
TAATTTTGGTGCAACCTCTCAAATATATGGGAATTCAGCCCATAGGTTTGTGAGGCTTGAGTCAAAATTACTCGAATAAGCCTTAAACAAAAAGTTTAAAGTTATACAGAATACAAAGGTTTGAAATTCCCGCTAAAAAAGTTTTATATGGGCGTCCACCGTAGCGCTTTTCGTATACACACATAAACACGTGTTTTCGTTTTTTAGTATGAAGTTGGCGTTCTTCTCTTGATAAAGAGTAATTGTGTTCTGTGATCCCCTCTATCTACGGGCGATGTTCAGAATTGTACTTTTGATAGACTATAATGATGATGATGATGGCGATGATGATAGAGAATATGTTATGTTTATAGTTTTCCTGGTGTTTATTTCTTGAAAGGTATTAATACTTAAGTTTTATTGTCAATTTAATGGTTGTGTCATATTAATTAATAAAAAAATATTCTTTTAATAATTTTTGTTTCCTTGTCCTGATAAGTTATTTTGTTTTCGCATTACTTAATACATTATTACATATTCCACTATATATTGTATATTGTCATCGATTCCTAATACCGCAATATTTCAGGTTACGTGTAGGTAATTACTAGTAGGTAGGTGTAGTAACTGAATTATAAAAGAACAATGCCCATTTTTCACCTGACAATGTATAGAAATGAAATAAATCTTAAAATTCAGCTAATTGAATTGTAAATTAATTACGCTTATCACAATGTTAAAAGAAACGCAGGAAAAAAATATTTTTACTTATTTCTATAAGCTTATTCTACGTCAAGGGTAAACGTATTATATATTTGAACGCATCTCAACTACCATTTTTCTAGGACGTTCCATTTTATACACTGCTGCTTGACTTTATTTAACTTTGTTTCTGAGTTTTATACATTATTTTATGTTTCATGTAATCAGTAAGTATTTATTTATTTGTATTTGTATAGTACATATTAATATAAAATAATATAATAATAAAATAAATTAATCATTCAGTATATCATCGAGTGCGGACGATTGAAACGGATTTTTTTTGACATTTGACAGTTCTGCAATTGGCATCGACGCAGTTCTTCGTTGTTGGGTTTGCGTCTCGTTGTGTACTATGTTATTTTGTTTGTGTTATCTACTTCTTTTTACAACCCTAATATGGTATCAAGAAAATATTTCTGCTCCAGCAGAATTTCTTGATGACGTAGTGGTGAGAGATTTAATTGAAAATGATGATAATTAATAAACCATGCTACATTAACATTGTGTTTTATTTGTTTATCCCATTTTGTTCATCAGGTATGTATGTAAGTATGAACCATAGGCCAATGAAATGTGTTTGGTTGATAAGTGATCATTTTGACAACACAAGGTGAACTAAATGTAGTTAGTAAGTATTTATGTGTGCTGAATAAATAGCAGATAGAGCTAGACACTCAATTTATGGTGACAATCATCGAGAGTAAGTGGTGACTTAGGGGCAGTTGTTTTCGAGAAATTCACAAAGTAAAAAAGACGTTTTAGACCATAACTAGATAAGTATTGCTATCTTAGCTTCGAGCGTTAGTAATAAGTTAAAGCACATTTTTTTCTTTATTACCTATTTGGTTACGGCAAATCCTAACCTAAAAAGTGACATCAGTATTTTTTGGGATTCGTAGCGTTTAAATCGTAAAAATGACTATATGACATTATTTTCTAAGGTTACATGTAGTTTTTCTACTATACTTTATAATTATACATCAACTTTCACTATCAGGTTTTTAAATGTATGGAAAGTGGGCACGATTCTTTCATTACATTCATACTGTACGTATTACAGGTCAAGGTAATAGAAGCGTGTTAAGAATTTTTTTCATTCAAATATTCAAATATAGAACTTTATAATCTGCGCTTTGCGATGCATCCTCCGTGATTTTGAGTACCGTAAGTATTTTACGCTTTCCAGTCTCTCGCTACGATGGTCGAGCGCTCTAAAGGTTTTTTCCGAATAGAATTCTTTACAAGAAATTCTATCTAGTCGTTATAGCAGAGTTATTAACGGAGTTAACTGTCGATGTGTATGTCGAATGTACATAGGTGTCCTACTTTGGAGAGCTTGAATGTTGTATTTGTTTTAGTCTAACGATCTTTGGAAGGCAACATACAATTTAAATATTTATGCATTCTTTTTAGGCCTTATGTCATCAGCATAAGGTCGTACTGAAGACTACTGACTAGTCGTATGACGTAGTATCGTAAAAGGCGACTATAAGAAACCCTAGAAAGAACTATTAATTTTTTCAACAGATGGCGCTATAACTAATTAATTTATACCAGGTGTAAAATATCAATACCGGCGACTGGAAGCAGTGACAAAGGTGCAAAGCATGTCATAGCAAATCCCTATGCGCGACGATTAACTTAAATCGTTCTAATGAGAGAAGCAACCAGCAGTGAACTTTTGCAGACTGATGAAGGGGAAGAAGAGTGTATGAACATTATGATCTTCGTATTGGTATGTTTCCAATAAGATAAAAACTATCAAGTACATTCAATATCACACGTGTATGTATACAGAGGTACCCATTTGTATGTACTACACTAATCCGATGTAACGTATACGAATTAATATAGGAATACCAGCGTGAAGTAGAGATTTACCTCTGCGTTTCGCTTGGCGAGTGCAGGTGGCCGGAGGCCCTTTTTACTGGAAATGAGGCATTCCATCCTAGTCCTCACGGGTGAAAACGCATCTGCATTTTCATTAGAGGATAGATGTAGATGTCTATGGGCCGCAGCAACCACTTACCATCAGGTGGACTGTGTGCTCGTTTGTCACCCTGATCCTATAAAAAAAAGGAAACCTAGGATGCATTCATAAAGATAGAGACAGTGATGAAAAACACACCGTTACCGTACAGCCTACTGCTGCCACATAGATTGCCTCATAGGGGGGATATTTGTCATAGTTGCCATTGACTACAAGCGTGTTTTTTTTTATTTTTAGTCGTTATTAGGAAGACGCTGCTACCCATCTCCCGATTTGTTTCCCTCAGTCGCCTCTTACGAGACCCACGGGATGATTTCGCACAGTTATCTGTGTAGTGGCGCAGTATAAATAGAATATAAAAGTAAAAAGTTAAGTTACAGCATATATACGTTCCACTGCTCGGCATAGGCCTCCTCTCACTTCTAGAGGTTTTAGGCACATAAAAAACACGTTTTAAAATTCCATTATAGCTATAGTTGCCACGCTTGCAAATCCACTTGTCAAGCGTGGCAACTATGGCAAAATTCCCTCTATGAGGCAATCTATGGAGGAGCTGCGACTAGCATCTAGCAGTGGAGTCTTGATAAGATGTACCTAATGGTAGTGTAACGTGTAACCATAGTTAGGCTTAAACTTATTGGTTTTCGCTTTTAGCTTTGTATTAACGAATTAATATACGTTATAAGTCAGGGTCCTTTATTTGTCATATCGCTTAATATAATTCTCCCTCAAGGCATTCAACTTCTAAAGCTGAAGAGGAAGTTTACGTAATTTTGTGTGTTTAATAATATTGTTAAGGTCTTTGATAATGCGATATTTTTAATGAAATCATTCTTGAATGTTGTTTATGTGATTATTATTTGTGACTGCCTCGTCGAACGCACGTAAAAATCTTTCCGATCGTGTCGGGTAATCGGGTTACCATCCCATCGGACCATGAGAGAGGGAGTAGAGAGTGCGCCTGTGCTTGCACATACACTTGGGCATTATAATCATGTCCTGCACAGATGGCTGGTTTTCGTTGAGACTCGCTGTAAGGACCGAAATTCGGTCTGGAGGACATTATTATTATTATTTGTATTTTGTGCAGTTTTTACAATATCAAATCGATTAAACTGTTGTATGAATTACTTGAGACAGACTGTAAAAATAAACCTAATATAATAGTATAATATAATATAACGCCACAAAACCACGAGTAATGTAATAATTGATATTTATTATTTACGTAAAGCATAAAAAAAAACAAGAGTGAGTGTCGTGGAACACTCGGTTGGAACGAAGTTACTTTCGTTGTATATTATTATTGATAAACGTATTATATTATTGATCAACATGTACAAATAAATGAATTACTAGCATCTATTAAAATGAAGCGTAATTTAAAATAAAATAATATTTCTTTTATGGCAAGATAAGAAAAAGTGCGAGGGATATTATGTTATCTCGCTTCCTTATAGCCACCAAGGCCGTCTGCCTACACTACGACAGAAGGGGTCGTGACGGAAAAATCTTACACTTTTTCTCGCCTAGCCCCCCTCTACCAAATTCGTACCGTTCGATAAGGAACTTCGTTCCAAAACAATAATTTGTTGTAACTATATTACGAGTAGCGACCCGCCTGTGATATAAGATCATTAAAAACCATTTATTTTATACATTTTTAGTTTTTCATTATAATGTCTATATCACTTCTAGTATTTCTATCTGTTAGTGAAGTTGAATTACAATCGCTTCAGCTATTCCGATGATTAGTCCGGACGGACAGACAGACAGACCGATGAAAAATTTCAAATAGTTACACACGTCTTAGTGACATACAAATAACCCCCTCAGCTCAATATAACGCAGTTATTTCGATGTTACAGAAATCACTTAAATTTTCTGCCGACTTCCAAAAAGGAGACGGTACGTACTCAATTCGACTGTATGTTTTTTTTAGTGTGGTACCTACTTCATAACTTTTTACTGGGTGAACCGATTTCAATGATTCTTTTTTTATTTGAAAGCTGATATTACTCGTGTGGTCCCATATGAATTCGATCAAGGTCAGACCAATAGTTTTTGAGTTATTCTTAATAACTTATATTGAAGTCGGCAGTACAAAATTTTTAAATTTAAATTATATTTATATGTATAGATAGTTCATAAGTGTTGATCTATAGACCGTTTTGAGTAATATTTTTGTAAGAATCTGTACAAATTATATTATAGCTATAATCGTTGGTAATAACCATTGTTTCTTTTAATCATGAGAAGCATTAAATTTTAACGCGGTGGACCCTTCCATGACCTTATTGCAATAAGAGGAGACCAGGAGTGGGACGGCTGTAACTTGAAACGATAAATATAAATTTTCTATTAAATTAAAAAATCTTTATATGCTTATATACTATAAGCACGACTAGTAGAAACTATTAGGCGAGGCATGACACCATTAAACTTTATCTCGTTTCGGCCACAGGGAGGTGTAAATTCGCGAGATAAGATCCGAATATCGGTGAAACATCGCGTTTTACGTACGTAGGCTGTTTTAATTGGCGACTGTTAACTGCGATTTGCACGTACCGCATACGGACAAATAAGGTGTTTTTCTGGTATCTCGTATTTATTTATAACCGTCTTGCGTGTTTTGACTAGATTTGCTACAGCAATATAGATGTGAATAAAATTAACGTTAATGTATGATTAACTTTCTATCTGATTATTTTCTTATAGGGCTTCAGAGCATAAGACGTCATTGGATAGAAAAATTATATACATATCTTACTTTAATAGACTAAGGTTACAGTCCACTTGACGGTAAGTGAAGCTGTGGCTCATGGACATTTACATTTATCCTCGATTTAGATTCAAAATGCAGATATGTTGTCATACCTGAGGACTATGATGCAAAGCCTCGTTTCCAGTAAAAGGTCTCCGATTCTCTACACTCACATCATAATATGAAACTGCTATTCTGTGATAGCGTGCTCCTCCTCCGGTCGAGCTTACCCATTCGTGCTACAACCATAAAATAGCACTCTACCGTAACTAGTGTAATTTATGTACAAATAACAAAAATTCTTAATTTATATTTTATTAGCTTGGAACAGTCTACTGCAGCGCATAAGCCATTGCCACTGCAAGGTTTTACTATTGAATGAATGTCCTTGAGACCGAATTTTCGATGGTGGCGACCTATTTTAACGGAGACTGTTCATCTACGCGAGAATAGATTAAAGTGCACGTGTGTGAGCGAGCGCAAGTACAGGTGTACTCTTTATTACCTCACTCACTCATTCGCATTGTCCAATGGGACGGCTATCCTACAGGATCGAAGAAAGATCAGGCGCAGGAACAATAGCTTTACGTGCTTTCCCCGGGGTGTAACATTGCTAACTTTTTGACCTCGGTCTGAGAAATGTTTCTTGTTTCGAAAACCAAATAATTGATTTTGATGGAACCATATGATCGGCAGTTGAGTTAACAACTACTAACTACATCAACGGAGCAGTCAAAGATTTGCCTTTATCGTAACGCCTGACGTGCAGAATTAATGAGGTTAGCGTAGTTGAATTTCTACAATCGTTAACGCTAATAGAAAACTATAAAAATGAGTGGAAACGACATATATCAACGTTAAGTATGCTTGTAAACATGACTTAACATTTATTTAGATTAATCGTTAACATTTTTTCATAGAATAAGGGGTACAAACGAGCACAGTCCACCTGATGGTAAGTGATTGCTGTGGCCCATAGACATCTACATCTATCTTCGTTTGTGAATTAAAATGCAGATGCGTTGTCAGCCGTGAGGACTAAGATAGAATGCCTCATTTCCAGTGTAAAATAATGTCTCCTGTTATCTACACTCACTATACGAAACACAGTGGTGTTAAGCTGCTATTTTACGCTGGTATTATGTGATAGCGTAGTCCTTCCCCGGTCGAGCTGATCCATTGGTGCTACAACTATAGGTACTATTAATATAGCTGCAGCATGGCTCTACCACGTGCAATAGCATAACATGAAATGTACATGAAAGTATACTTGGCTAACCCTGTATTTGTCTCGAACCTTTGACGCTGCTCGCTGTCGCTGATCTAGGTGTCTTACATCTAGCAGATGTTTTAGACCGTAAGATGTTTATGTTGCTTTTGTTTATAGAACAAGGGTAAAAAACGATCATACAGTCCACTTGCTGGTAAGGGGATTCCATTGCCAATAAACATCTCCATCTATCTGCGATTACGAATCTAAATGCAGGTCACCTCACCTGCATTTTGATTCGTAATCACACCTCACCAACACACCAACACCTCTGTGGACTAGGATGAAATGTCTCTCTGCCTGTATTTTTGATTCTCTATACCTTTTTCTACCGACTTCAAAAAGGAGGAGGTACTCAATTCGACTGTATGTTTTTCTTTATGTGTGTTACCTCATAACTTTGTTCTACGTGGGCCGATTTCGATGATTCTTGTCGATGATGATTTTTATTTGAAAGCTGGTGCTGTTCATGTAGTCCCATATAAATTTGATCAAGGTCTGACCATCTCTTTTTGAGTTAACCTTAATAGTACATATTCAAGTCGGTTGTACAAAATTTTTAGTTTTTAATTATATATCATAACATACAAACATAAAGAACATAGTGACTGCAGTCACTGTGGGTTTACGGCAGAAATAGGAATTAGGGTGGTATCTACACAATCGGACTTCTAGGCAGAAGAGAGTCTTAAGGTAAGAGTGACAAACGAGCACACAGATCTCCTAATGGAAGCTGATGCTGCGGCCCTAGACATCTACAATGTACAATCTACCTTCGATTAGAAATCAAAATGCAAATGCGACCCTTGAGGACTAAGGTGTAACGGCCAGTACAATGGGTAAATATATACATACATGCGTTATTATTCTGTACATTACGCTAGTGTTATGTAAGGTATTGTTTAATATTTATCACATCACAAAACATTTAATATTATGTATAATATTCTGTGAGTGTATTATTTTGTAATTTAAATAAACGATATAAAGCGTTAATTTGCACTTAACACAACGTTAATGTGCAAAGTGCAAATCACTTCCACTCAGCTAAATGTGCGTATTATAAGTATTTTATATTAACATACAATCAGCGTAGCTTGGACCAGTGAACATAAATTTACCGATAAAACGGCAATAATGAGCCGATATGGGAAATAGGGAGCTATATATAGATCTCTAAACATTAACGATATAATACAAGCATTTCGTTATGGCTTACTTTATACTATTAAGGTTTCTAAATTAGGTACTACTTGGATGTAGAAGACATTATATGCAGTCCTATTATTGTTGTACGATTTACTATTTTATTTATCTATATAAATAAAATGATAGAGGTTTGCTGTTGTGCGCGCAAAACTACTGGATAGATTTTAAATAGATTTTCTAAATTTTATTTCGTAGACACTTGGTCCTTATCAAAAAAATTGCGATATCTTCATTTAATATAAAGTTATTAATGTTTTAAGAAACAACGATTTTTATAAGCGAAAACTTTGTTAATATATCAAGCTACGCAGACGATGTCGCGGGTATCAGTTAGCTTTTAATAAAAGTAGAGTTACAAACGAGCAAGCAGGCCAGGTACCCAATTTCAAGCTACCTAGCTTACTACATTATCTTAGTGAGACACCGAGGTTATTCCATAAATGTTCCATTAAACTAATTTTATAATAATCGATTAGTTTATACTCTATTGCATAAGGCATAAACGATAATATTGTCAAAGTCTATTTACGTAACGACTGCTGGTCCTATATAATTAATATATCCGTAGTTAAAGTCAATATTTTTCTAATTTGTAGTTTCAGTGGTTACGCAACTACTGTCATGAGCTAACACGATCTTGTAATAAAATGCAGTTCCTCTAATTCCATTGCAAAAGACATCAATTTAAGTCGTAAGATTACTCGGTGAAGCGGGCCAAGGAATGCGGTCGTTTGCACTTGAGGTCTGATTGAGATTTATGCGATTTTACAATTTGCTGCAATTGGTATTTTTCTGGAATCTAAGGCAGCCACAGGAAATATAAAGATCTATTGAGAAGAGACTTGGATAAAATTTAGTAATGTAAACAAATCTTTCGATAAAAATTCTCTCAGAAGAAAACTTTATAAATAATTCAAATGGCAGTTAATTTGTCTCTCTTAATGATTTTTGCATAAATTAGCACACGTGCACACTCTCACAACTTCCAAATAAGGACTGTTGATAGGCTAATCAGAAACATCACGGATAAAAAAAAAACTTACAAAACATTTTTAATTCACCCAAAATTTTTGTATACACAATGGAACTAAGACACCAGAAGATGACGAGACACCTGCTATGTGTCCCATCATCGGCGAAATTAGAAACTGAACCACAACATAAATATAACTACTGACATTTTCTAAATATCTATAGAAAGCAACAGTTTGTTAAAAGCGTAATGCAAGTAGAGATGAAGTATAGATGTAGATTTTGAAGAATGAAAAATTAATTTATTAATAAAAATAATATAAAAAAAAAACATAAAAACATACACACTCACGCCTGTCACCCAGAGGGGTAGGCAGAGACTATGGAATTCCATTTGGCACGATCCTGACACACCTCTCTCGCCTCCTCCACATCCATATACCTACGCATACACGCTCGTCGGTTAAAGGTACTCTTAATTTGGCCCATTTTCAATATTTCGCCAATTTGGTCGATAAACTTTCGCCTAGGGCGACCCTTCCCGACTCTGCCATTCACCTCTGCAACATAAATTTGCTTTGTCACTCTTTCCTCATTCATTCTTTCTACATGACCAAACCACCGAAGCATTCCTTTCTTAATCCTAGTCACAACATCATCTTGCAAACCACACATTTCTCTTATCACACTATTTCTCACCCTGTCATTCAGATTCAGCATTCAAAAATAATATCTCGCAATGAAAAGTTCTCAGCGGATAGAACACAAAATATGATAGTAAATTTCTATAAAATAAAATCAACGAGAATTCCGCCATACTGTATTGTAACTGTTCTTTCAACTTTTACATATCCCGCCAATTGGTTCCACAGCTGGAATGAAATATGATTTGTCATTAACGTCAACACTTTCTTGGGCAAAGGCATTTCCCTGTGCGGCCGCAAGCTTTATCCATTGCGTTCAGTTACACAATCCAACGCCAATCACCGCGCACTTAATTACAGACTTTCTCTGTACCGAGTCAACGAACGACCTGGCAGCTCATAACACTTACACATCAATGCGATTTTGATTGGAGTTAAAAAAATGACTATTAAAATGCTTTCTATTGCTTTTATTTTTAATTACAAAGAGAATAATTAATCTCTTTAAAAAGTAGAACCGATCTCAAAAACACAAAAGATTAAAATCATTTTCACATAATATCCTCTAAAGTCGGTGCTATAGTTAATGGAAGAATTAAGTCCGCCTTATTTAATAAAATAGCAATCGTTTCTGTGAACATACAAACATACACGTCGAATATAACACCTTCTAGTTTTCTCATACTGACAGTTTATTGCTAACAAGTGGTAAAATTAATAAAATTGTACCCACTTCAATAAAAATAAAATGAGAACATCGTCAATGAAAACGAAAAAAAGTCAATTAAATACGCATTATTAAGGATAACTCAAAACTTTTTTTTTATAGGATGAGGGTGACAAACGAGCACACAGTCCACCTGATGGTAAGTGGTTGCTGCGGCCCATATACATCTACATCTATCCTCGTTTGCAAATCAAAATGCAGATGCGTTGTCACCCGTGAGGACTAAGATGGAATGCCTCATTTCAAGTAAAAAGGGCCTCCGGCCACCTGCACTCACCAAGCGAAACGCAGAGGTAAACCTCTACTTCACGCTGGTATTCTATGAGGTCGTGGTACCACCCCGGTTCGAGCCGGCCCATACGTGCTACAGCAAAAGCTGCCGCGTGGATCTACCACTATTAAAACTAAACTACTGGTCAGATTTTGATCAAATTTATATGTTACTTACGTTGTATCGGTATGTATTGTTGGGTCGGCTCGACCGGGGAAGGACCACGCTCTCACAGAATACCAGTGTAAAATAGCAGCTTAACGCTGCTGTGTTTCGTAGGGTGATTGTAGGGTACCGGAGACCCTTTTTACTGGAAATGAGGCATTCCATATTAGTCCTCAAGGGTGAGAACGCATCTACATTTTGATTTTTAATTGAGGATAGATGTAGATGTCTATGGGCCACAGAGACCACTTACCATAAGGTGGACTGTGTGCTCGTTTGTCACTATAAAAAACACGTGAGAAATACCAGCTTTCACAATAGAATAAAGAAAATCGGTGCACCTAGAAAAAAGTTCTAAGGTAACATATAAAATATACAGTCGAATTGAGTACCTCCTCCTTTTTTTGAAGTCGATTAACAAAACAAATACAACAACTAGAAATCTCAACATCTGATCGAGCATCATCTCTTCTAATATATGGTGTAATAGTAAAGTAACAGCCCACGTATGTGATTGAATCCCGGGTCTCCACCCGATTTCCAGTATAATTATTTATAGGCTGTAAGGTATTCCATTTTAGTCTTCAGAGGTGACAACGCATCGATAACCTTCTTTGTTAGAAGCTGGCTGCAGTTGTTCATGGATTAAAGTAGCCACATACCATCAGGTGGACGGTAAGATCATTTTTTGCCTCAGTTTTATTAAAAAAATAGGGTTTGAACAATTAGTCTGTCATGCTGTTCCAGCGTATTTGGCGGCCTTCAAATCTTCGTAATATTTGATTTTATTTCTTAAGCATGCAGGATTCCTCATAATCTTTTGATTCACCGCTAAGCAAAACAGTAGGGTACAAGCGTGTGTTGTTTGTGTACTTTTAAATTTATGGCAAGTGCTTAACTCCTTAGTTAACGCCGCTTTGTACGGTGGAAAAATGAAATAAAACTAAAATAAAAATTATTTTGAACTTTCTGACTGTTTTGATTTTGGTTATTTATAGATAGAATAGAATAAAATATTTTTATTAAATACCGATTATTTCATTCTATTTATGAATTTTTTTCTGTTTATTCCGGCTAATCTCCGAAACGGCTGGACCTATTTTGACGGGACTATCACTGGCAGGTAGCTGATTTTATAAGGAGTAACTTAGGCTACTTTTATTTTAGAAAAAGAATTAGGGTTCCGCGCAAATACATAAAAACCCTAACACACGCTAGCTAGAGAAGTCGCGGGGAACAGCTAATCCAAAATAAGTTGTTAGGTTATTCTGTTAAGAAATTCTCTCTAGCAATCAGGAAGTTGGTAGTGTTGCAGCACCACACCTCAGAAAGCAATTTTAGCGTTTGGTCCTACAACTCCTCTTTCTTCAGTCATATCGGATTGCCGTCCCTCGGACTATAGTCATGTTATGTGCAAAAGACTAGTCTTCGTTAAGATTGGCCGCAGTGATCGTATTTCGGTCTTGAGAACATTATTATTGACCTAGGTTACTAACGTTCGACTTCAAATACTAGTAATTGGCTATTAATCGAACAATTACTTCGGCAAGTGGATAATTTGCTAATTAGGTTTTTCGATCTACACGATGCTTTTTTTTTTATAGGATAAGGGTGACAAACGAGCACACAGTCCACCTGATGGTAAGTGGTTGCTGCGGCCCATAGACATCTACATCTATCCTCGTTTGCGAATCAAAATGCAGATGCGTTGTCACCCGTGAGGACTAAGATGGAATGCCTCATTTCCAGTGAAAAGGGCCTCCGGCCACCTGCACCCACCAAGCGAAACGCAGAGGTAAACCTCTACTTCACGCTGGTATTCTGTGAGGTCGTGGTACCACCCCGGTTCGAGCCGGCCCATCCGTGCGACAGCAGAAAGCTGCCGCGTAGCTCTACCACTATCTAAAATGCAAAATGCACTGTCTAAGATGCTTTGTATAATGCCTACTATTGACTAGTTTAGCTTATTATTACGATTTTGTGTACGCTTTACATATACACAAATGTTTAATATAATATAGGTGATATACTAGCTATCCACCAGACTTCGCACGGGTGATTTCTGGATCTCGACAACAGCGCCACCTACCGGGTCCAATTGTGAATCTAAACTATCCAAAGACTCACTTAAACACATTCAAAAAATTTCAACTAAAATCGGTCCAGCTGTGTTTTTAGTTTTAGCGCGACTATGGGACAGCAAATGATTTTTATATACTTAGTCGGGTCATAAGTTCTGTCAAAAACTTTTTATAAAACTAATGAAACACGTTTTGATAGTTATATAGAAATAATAAACCTAGCAAGCTAACAGCATAGCAAAGTGGCGAAGCAATCAGCTTTGTAGCGGATTCTAACGGAAAAAAAACCAAAATAGGAGGTTCAGATGCCTGGGTGATCAGTAATCGATTGCTGAAAACAGAATTGGAAAATTCGAAACCGTTCTCGAGATAATCGTGGGACAGACGGACAGCCGGACGGACAGACGGACAGACGGACAGACATCGTGAAATCAATAAGTGACTTCGCAAGCTTCGCCACTTAATAAATTACATAAACAAAGAAGGTTACCGAATACGTTGTCACCTCTGAAGACTAAAATGGAATACCTTACAATTATAAATAACCGGAGCTGTACCAACGGCTTTACGTGCTTTCGGAGGCACGGGGGTGAGACACCGCCAACTTCCTGACTCCGGGCAGCTACTGAAAGTTTCTTGATGGAATAGCTCAACAACTAATTTTTTGGGCCAACCCGGGATTCGAGACCGGGACCTCATGATCAGCAGTCGCACTACCACAACCACTAGACCAACGAGGCAGTCAATAACACCAGGTTACGCAATGATATTCTATACCAAAAAATCAGTGATAAGTGTTACTCCAAGAATTGCTTTTAAACATTGTTTCCCAGTAATCAAATAATAAATAAAAATAATTTCTTCTCAATGAGACTCAGCCACGATCACGATTTATATAATTATTGTCAGACAGTATAAATTCCCATAAACACTCGAGTGTTGCGTAAATATGAGCATAAAAACCAATTCATTCTCTCTGTTCTAACAAGTTCATGTTTTTTTAGGTGGTTAACCTCCAACTAACACTATAAATATACTGAATCGCTTTAAAATAAAACGCAACAAGTCTGTTACCTTAAATATAACTAATGATAAGGATATGAACATTTTTAAAACAATTAACAGCTGGCAAATCTGCATAATTTAGAGCAGATCTTCTCTACGCAGACCTGTGATAGCTTGGGACTTAGCACTCGCCATATTACATATAGTAGTCCGCGAGCAACCTGGGTTCGATCCCCGCCGGTAAAAATAAAGTTGTTAGTTGCAATTTCAAGTACTGATTTACGTCGTGCTCGGCGGTGAAAGAAAACAATGTGAGGAAACATGAATGTCTGAGAAATAACAAAAAATAGGTCCGACAACACTGATTAGGGCAGCGCGGCAGACATCTCCTTGCCCAAAAACCCTCTCAGAGATGAGAGGAAGCCTGTACTCAGGAATAGGACGTATATAGTCTGTTATTTTATTATAAATACTGCTTTTTTTATTTTAAAACATTCATTTTTAAAACTTAAAAACGAATGAAAAATGTTTTATTTAATATAATATACAAACGTTTTGCTCGTCTCACGCGTAACGTATTGAATACAAAGGGTTTACAAGGTTAACCCAAAAACTTTTCTTGCGACATTATTAAAACAGGTGTCTCAATACGTTGATACAGCCTACGGGTCATTAATATTCCTCGAAAATTGCTATAACATACGTAACAATGCCATTCGGCAATGTTTACGGGCTTTATTGTAAACACTACGTTTCATTTGGTTTCGTTCGCCTTGAATTTGTAATTTTTTATACTTACTAATTACTTTTTATAAACAACGTACTGGTAGCTGGTAGGATTCCTTTTTTTTATAGGATATAGTTGACAAACGAGCACACAGTCCACTTGATGGTAAGTGGTTGTGTGGCCCATAGACATTTACGTCTATCCTCAATGACCTTTTTCTACGTAGGAGTCCAGCTGGGTAGGTACCGCCTTTCTCTATTGATTATTTCTGGCGCCAAATAGTAGTGCTTGCACAGCTGTGTTTCGCACTGAAGGGGGTAAAGAGACATATATACAGTATAAGTATAGGCTGTGAGGCTTTCTACCACAACGCATCTGTAGTTTTATTTGTTTGAAATTGACTGCAGGTTGTCATGAACTGTAGTAGCATTTCACCGTAAGTTCGTATGTCACTAGTGGAGTAGCACGTGGCGCAGTGGCGTGGATAAGTTGCAGCACCAAAGGCCGCGGGTTCGAATCCCGCACGGAACAAATATTTGTACGACCTACAAATAATTATTCCGGGTCTGGATATTTGTCCTTGTGAAATTTATGTATGTAAACTGTCCCCACGATACAGAAGAAAATTCTAGTGTGGAGGTAACGTTTAAAAAAAATAAGACAAAAGACAAAAAAGACTTCAGTTTTATAAAAAAAAAACACAGTCCATTTAATAGTAAGTGGGTGCTGTGACCCATAGATCTATATTAAGGATTAAAATGCATTGTCCAGCCTGAAAACTTACGCGGAATGTCCGTTACAATTAAAATAAAAACGAAAATAATGAATTACGCCAATATCAATGTAATTGTTAACTGCAATTTTAAATATTAATTTATAGCATGCTTGGAGGTTAAGAAAAACGTCCTGCATCTCTAGTTGTGTGTCAAAACAGCACTGTAAAAATTGCAATAAATGCTCATAAGAGTCTTATATGTACGTTTTTGTTTAAGAAATAAAGGAAGAAACGGAAAGCTTGCTGCTTAAACCCTTTCAGAAATAAGATGATTCCTGTAAAATGTCCCATAGGCCGTTTCTGAATTAAACCACTGCGACAATTGTGCAGACCATATACAGTGCCTCAAGTAATACTTTAACAACGCCTCTATATTTTGCTTACCTTTCCAAAGTTCAATATGTATTGAAGTTATACTTCTTCTTTTGAGGCGTTTGGGAAAAATTATTAGAGTGAATTTTTACGATGTGCCCGCACACCGACACTCAAAAACGACACCACGAAGTTGTTACGATGCGCGCGCACACTGACACCTAAAAGCGACAACTTCAGTGGGCAATTGCCTCTCAAGTTTTTTGTTTTGTTACGCTAAAGAAGTATTACTTTCTATGTGCGTACATAAGTACACACACACTTTTTTTAAAGGATTATCCGTCACCCCAATAGGAATTTTCTTTGTATACATATTTTTTTTACTTTTTTATAAAATGTTACCCCCACACTAGGATTTTCTCCTGTATCGTGGAGGCAATTTACAAACATAAATTGCATGAGGACAAACATCCAGACCCGGAACAATTATTTATAGGCCATACAAATACTTGTTCCGTGCGGGATTCGAACCCGCGGCCCCCAGCGCATCAACTCATTGCTAAGCCACTGCGCCACAGAGCCGTCAAATAATAATAATTTTTAATAATTCACATACATATACTTATATATTTTAATATATACATATAAGTATATGTACGAGTATGTGAATTAGACATGGAACGAGTAGTGATTCGCCGAGTACTCAGCCACCGAGTGCTCGGCCGAGATTGGGCCGAGTACTCAGCCGAATACTTGGCTTTAAAAAACGCGGTAGCGGACGGCGTGTGGTTATTTCCCTTACACAGAGTTAGAGTTTTTTTTTTTTTTACTTATTATAAGCCAGTGCTTGACCACAATCCCACCTGGTGGTAAGTGGTGATGCAGCCTTAGATGGTAAATCGCATTGTCTTATCGTAACAAAAGCCTTTTCACTCTTGCCTTGAAGACGCCTAGATTGAATTCGGAGGGAAAGATAGACGCCGGCAAATTATTCCACTCCTTTGCTGTACGCATTACAAAAGACGAAGCAAACAGTTTGGTTCTAATGCGTGGAATATCGACAACAAAGGGATGAAGACCCGCCGACCGTCTGCTTGTCCGATGGTGGAAAGGAGAAGGAGGAATTAAGTCGTGTAATTCTGCGCACACTTAAAGACAAGTAATTACTCGATACTTTTCTTTCTATACCAAGTACTTTGGGTATCGACACTTTTAAAACTTAGTACCATGTAGTATCGAAACCAAAGTACTTGTATCGGTACTCAATCAGTCACACACTCACGGATACTGTTGATGGGTAATTACTGATTACTTGTCAAATGAGAAAACATGAGTTCATGTTCGAGAGATAGTTTTCGTTATCTGGCGCGAAAATGACTGCTTATAGAAATCGTTTTATCGGAAAACATCTAGAAAAATTATTGATCTTCCTCTCTTAAATTTTAAATATTAGTAATAATAATTTCTATTCTAAATTCATATGTACGTTCTAAATATTTCTGCTGCTTCTCACGTTCCTGATGTTTTAATGTGTCTAATATAATAATAATGATGATAAAAACTGGCTTTTTGTCTTTATTTTTCTCTGGAATATAATTAAGGCCGAGTACTCGGTACTCGGCCGTTAATACTCGGTACTCGGCCGAACCCTAAAAAAAGGCCGAACCCGCCGAGTACCGAATCCAAACCGAGTACTCGTCCCATGTCTAATGTGAATCTCTACCTTTATGTACATAATACTCCGTCACACTTGGCAGACGGCTTGACGATCGCTGTACCATACATATTGCACCTTTGAAACTGCTGCCCGTCATTGATTTGGGTATTTTACATCTGAAATGAGATGGTAATACGGCCTACTATCGGAAGCCGTAAGATCTATTTGACATGTCCCACAGTCACCTCTAACAAATTAAATATTTTTGTAGATAGGTATATGATATAAATAAATATTCTTGATACAAAAACAACAATCCTTGGGACAAAATGGGGTGATGGATTCCCTTACGTCACAAACTTTTTTAAGGTATCCAATTATATTACACACAACGACTTAATTACCTATTTCTAATATGTACGAGTTTCTGTGTTTCTCATTGTTGTGTCAAATAAATATGTTTCTTTCTTTTCTTTTTGTGTATATTAATTAAATTACAAAAGAAACTTGAACAAACATACTGCTGATTTTAAATTAAATGTATGTATGAGAAGCACGAACTGGATGTGGGACCAGCGTGGGTTCGTTGTTTAAAATACGGCAATTTACAATTAAGTTCGACGCCAACTTGACAAAAGAAACACGTTATACGTTCGATGGCCATGCGAGAACAGTCAGTTTTGATATTTTGGCTAAAATACAAGAAAGCTAAATTGATCAATGATTTTTAATAACCGACAGCAAATGACCATTGGCAGCGCCTATACCTGTAGCCAAATTAAAGTAGGTTACAGTTGTGTCTAACCAACATCGCGAACTAACTGAAATGATTCAAATAAAGAATGCATTGTTTGAATCCTTAATTGTAATAAATTTTTATACTTATACCTTTTTACTATAAGCAAAATGCTTATAGTAAAAAGGGATCTCGTCACTTAAAAGAACTTGGCAGCATGAAGCTGCTATTTTACATAGGTAAATCGCCACCTGCTGCTAAAAATCCTATCCTGATTTTTTGTATTGCCGTCTCCGAAACGCCTACGCCTGGTGTATTAGCGACTATCGTACAAGATGTCATGCTCCTTAAATACTCTTTATCAAAGGTATCAAATATATTTCATGTCTGGGAATGTATTACTAGATTACTCTTTAAAAGTTCGGGCTAGGTCATATGATAAAATGCGGCGCTTAATATTTATTTACATATGCTCTAAAAAGTAGTTTGAAAGTATAATATCGCTGGCTTTCCTCACCACCATTCTTAAACGTGATAGAGCGATGCTGCAGCTCGACCGGGGAAAGACCACGCTCTCACAGAATACCAGCGTAAAATAGCAGTTGAACACTGCTGTGTTTCGTATGGTGAGTGTAGAGAACCGGAGATCCTTTTCACTGGAAAAGAGGCATTCCATCTTAGTCCTCACGGGTGACAACCCATCTGCATTTTGATTCTTTATTGAGGATAGATTTGGATGTCTATGGGTCACAGCAACCACTTACCATCAGGTGGTCTGTGTGCTAGTTTGTCACCCTATCCTATAAAATAAAAACCACATCCAATCAAACTCTTTGCTGAACAAAGGCTTCCTGCATAGATTGCATCATATATTTGCCACAGTTGCCACGCTAGGGAGCCGTGTTTTTAATTACTATTCTCTTATATCCATAACTCGTGACAAATCCAAGATCTGTATCAAGAAAAAAGTATATAGTCCCGCTCAGAATACACATATTGAATTTGTAAAGACAAAAATTAGCGGCAAAGGAGATAGAAGACACAAATCTTCCTTTTATGTACATGATTTTGAGAGGCCCTCAAAATTGTATATATCTGTACTATAATACGATATTTTGCAATATCTGGCCAAATTTACAGAGAAGGTTCAGATAAGTAATATATGCCTTTTCTACCGACTTCAAAAAGGAGACGGTACTCAATTCGGCTGTATTTTTTTATGTGTGTTACCACATAACTTTTAACTGGGTGAACCGATTTCGATGATTCTTTTTTATATTTGAAATCTGGTGCTTCACATATGGTCCCATATGAATTTGATTAAGGTTTGACCAATAGTTTTCGAGTTAATCTGAATAATTTATATTGAAGTCGCTTGTACAACATTTTTAATCTTAAATTAACTGATTTTACTGTGCACGCATACATTCGTAATTCGGTAGGCGGAAACGTTGTTGCCTATAAATGACATTCAATTTGGGATAATTTCAGTTAAAAGTAGAAGCCTTAGTTACGTTTATTTTCAAAAATTGCAATAACGCTATATCATTTTTATATAATTGAACTTAGCTTGAAAATTTGACTACTCTTTGAAAAATAATCTGTATATACAATACAATAACTTTATTTCAGGCATCAAGGACTTAAAAATTAAGAACATTGGCCCATAGCAATATGGTATATATTGCTATGGGCCAATGTTGTTTTAACCTAAAATATATATAAAATATAGACATAACTTAACACTATTTAGGGAACTTTTTTCTTATATACACTGGCCCCTCAACAATTTTAAAAAAGCTTCAATACCCAACGTCACCTACCGCGAGACAAGCGGAGGCTCCCGTAAAAAATAATCTTACGTGCTGTGCAAGCTAAAATTTCCGCACAGCAAACTTACAAAAAAACATGATTTACACCAACACCGTGAATATATACTCGCACAGTACAAACGGTACCATAGACCGCTATTCCCACGGCCGGGCGCCTGCGTTCACATGCCACAATGTGCCTACGGATTTATACTAACTTATTGTTGATACTACAGTCCGGATGATTTATTACATCGCCTAGACTTTGAGCCTCACCGACTTAAGGACAGTTCAATTGCTGCATTTACATACTCGTTCTCTACGCATTTTAATGCTAAATATTGGAAATGTCGATTTAATTTATCCAGACATATTAGAATTGAAGTGGGTTTCGGATTAAGTACGAAATATGCATTATAGACGTAGAAATCCCTTTCAAATGTATGTATGTATTTCACTGCGTAGTGGCGATGTTAGAATATCTATATTACTATGGAAATAAAGTTCCGCTGAGAATTTTGCTGGTTCTTCCCAAGATAGAGAATTTTTCCGAACCAATGGATAAAGTAATTATTAAAAATTAAAAATGTTGTACAACCGACTTCAATATAAATTATTAAGAATAACTCAAAAGCTGTCAGACCTTGATCGAATTTATATGGGACCACATGTGAAGCATCAGCTTATAAATAAAAAAAGAATCATTGAAATCGGTTCACCCAGTAAAAAGTTATGAGGTAACACACATAAAAAATACATACAGTCGAATTGAGTACAGTCTCCTTTTTGAAGTCGGTAGAAAAAAATGACTTTCAATTAGAATGATTTATAATGTATATCGCATAAACAATATTCTATTCTATTCTATCCACTACCCCATTCCGTATCATGGGTGTCGTGAGAGGCTATAGAGGGAAACAAACCAGGAGATGAGAGCGTCTTCCTCATAAAATAACTACAAAACTGTGGGGGCCGAACTGTCATAATTGCCAAGCATGATCTTGCATGAAATATCCTCCCTATGAGGCAATCTATGGGGACGGTCTATGTTAAGCATTGGACCTTTGATAAAATTTAAAGGTTTTTGAAAAAAAAAAACACGTTTTATATGACCTAATGCTCACGAATAGGTCTTCAGAAAATTGGTAACTTCGCCCTAAATAATAAAAATTTTACTATATTTAGCCGACCCACGCTGCTTCGCTCACGTGAACTTCGATTTCTAGATGGTAATGCCTAGGAGGGTTTGCCTAAGCTAAACTGTACGGCTGTTACTAAGCAGTATATATATACTAGCTCGCTAGGCAGACGTTATCCTGCCTTTTCCGATGACCCTTCCTATAAAAAATCCTTAAATTCGCAATAAAAAATATTGAAGGTCACTTATCGTGATAAAAAGTATCCTATCTCTCAAGTTGGACCAAACTGCACACAGTGTGCAAAATTTCATTGAAATCAGTTTAGTAGTTTAGGAGTCCATCGCGGACAAACAACGTGACACGTAATTTTTATATGTTATAAAGATATATATATATATATATATATATATATATATATATATATATATACATAATTATCATCATTATAACCCTTCTAAATCCACTGCTGAACATAAGCTTCCTCCAAGAAATATCATAAAACACGGTCATAACCTGCATCTATCGATTTAATGCATTTCTTACACTTCGCTTACTGGCACAAGGCTGCCAATCAATAAACTTCCTTCCCCAAGGGTTGTCGGTAAGTGTTTAGAATATACCAGAGCCAATAGTCAGCAATGGCCCAACTGTCTAAGCTCGGCTTGATGCTGCCACTCGAGAACCTTTATTCTCATCGGTTGTAGGGTTTTCGAGTTCTATCCATCCATTCCATCCATTACAGCCTATAAAAGTCCACTGCTACGTCCACGCTACCAAGCTATTTCTAATTTGTTGTGTTGTTAATTTATGTAACATACATGATTGTAAGCTGTTATTTAAAAAAAAGTCCCGCTTTTCTTGCTGGTTCTTCCCAAGAGTGAATTTCAATTACTATTATTTATAATCTATATTGAATAAAAAAGTTTCTGTTTCTGTTTCTGCTGAACACAGGCCTCCTACATAGATTGGCTCATGGGGGGATTTTGCCATAGTTGCCACGCATGGCAGGCGGGTCGGCAACCGCAATTTTTTATTATTTTGAGTTGTTATCAGGAAGATGCTGCTACTCATCTCCTGTTTCATTTTCCCTCCGTCGCCTCTTACGACACTATATGATATATACGATATGGGGTAGTCAATATGCCTACACCGCCACTACTCAAAATAATCTTAGAAAGCTGGTAAAATATTTTACAACAAAGAGTACTGTACGTTCTGTACGTAAGTACGTACTGTACTGTCCGCAGGGTTGCCAACAAGGTGAATCTAAAACTTGCTAAACTGATGTTAAAATTTTGCCAAAATTATGCTAATTGCTTTATAATATTGCCAGAAAATAAGCTAACATTTTTCAATGTCAAATACAACGTCATTTAATTTTAAATGTTTATTAATCAACAAAATTTTGATTTATTCTACGTTTTAATCGACTATGTTACTAAATAAAATGTTAATTTCTTCGTCTTCATCGGCAGGCTCGGCAGCTGATGTGCATGTAGACGTGGAAGCCTTATTCTCAAGACTATAACTCTCCTTGGTACCTATAGAGCGCAGTACGTTATCCGGAACTGTGTAAGAATAGCAGCATTTCCCTGCCCTCTTTAGGCCGAATCTGACGTATAGAATGGCATTTAAAGTTTTTATCGACAAACGGTTGCGAAGTTTAGTTTTGACTATATTCATTTGGCTGAAAACGCGTTCAATTTCTGCGTTGGAATGAGGTAGTGATAATAATGATATTGCTAACTGAGATAAATCTGCAAAGGGGTTATTACCAGCTGCATCTTTGTAATCAATTACTTCATTCCAGAATTCTACAGTGGAAGATGTGCGTTCCCATTTAATGTGCACTATGTTTCTCCATTGAGACATGAGCCTATCCATTGTAGCTGCATCCACTCGGAATTCTTGGGCAATATCGATTAGAGAAGGCTTGACTGCTTTTAAAGTTTCTTCTACTGAAAATAAAGATACTTTCTCAAGTATATTAAAATTAATTGGTAATCTAGAACGCAGCTCTGAAACAAGTTTCAGTGTGAAATTCAGGCAACGTTGACGTAAATTATTTTCCACTTCAGGTTGAAGGTTGTATTCCCGTAATTTTGTTTCAAAAGCATATCCCATATACGATTTCGGATCCAAATAACTTTCTATATTTTGTGTAAAAATATCGACTCTCGCAGTTGGGTTCAAAATACGCCGACTTGTAGATTGAACTAAGGCACACAAATCTTTGTAAAGTTTTGTTGGGTCAATATTGTTGCTTTCAAATAGCTTGTTCACAGTTTGGACTTCCTCCAAAATAGGTTTTAAATACAATAAATACAAATGATTCACAGGATCATTATACATGGAGTATAGTGTTTCTGCCATATAGCAGTGGTTATCGCGCCTAGCAACTTCAAACAGGAGTTTTAATTCCACCCATTGCTCCAGAATACGGTTGACTGCTGGTTCAATGGATATCCATCGGGTGTTGCACATCTGTGGAATTAACAATGGTTCGGAGCCACAGTTAATTGTTTGGTAGATATTTTTGTAATATAGTCGACGGTTCGAAGAATGACTAAACCAATTGTAGGTTTCTCTTATTAGAAATTCAACATTCCGTGGTAGAGTTTCTTCCGAAGCATGCGATAAAGCCAACTGTAATGAATGGCACACGCAGCGAACTAATACCAAATTATCATTACCAGTTTCATTTTTTAATAGGGCATGTACTCCGTTGTTAGTGCCTGTCATCACCGTAGCATTATCTGTGCCAATACCGATCATTTTTTTTATTTCAATATTCAAAACTAACAATAATCCTTTAATACCGTTGACTATGCTGTTTGCAGTGCCATCTTCAATCTCGACCAACCCCAAAAATGTGGATATTATTGTTTTTAAAGATCGGCTGAAATATCTGATCGATACTCCCAACATTTTGCTTACAGAAATATCCGTGGACTCATCGAGCAAGAGACTATACTCTTGGTCTCCCAAATCTGACACAATTTCTTCAATAAAATGAGGCGCCAAAACATTTTTTATAATATTTGTGCATTTTGTACGATGGACTCGTAAGTCTCCACTTTTGCTATCACCGAATCGGTGTTTACATAAGTTTGATAAATGATCGACAGCCATAATCGAACAATGCGCGCACACAAACATCGCTAGTGAAGATTCTGCTCTCTGTGTATTTAGATCTTTTTTAACTTTGGGAAAATTAATTGTTCTTTGACTTTTTACTGGTTCTATAGCTTTCTTATGCTTTATTGACAAAATATGTAACTTTAAACAATGGACTTTTGCAATCATCTCGCACTTGCAGTATTTACAATAGGCCTTCGTCGTATCATCTTTGATAGGCTGTAACCAATCCTTGAAATCCAGCATTTGCTCCCACTCAGACCGGTAATGCTGACTGTATTTAGGCGGCATATTAACGACTATCAAGCAATTAATTAATAATGCACGTAAAACTTTTAAACTTTCTTTCATTTACAGTGACAGTAAATACGTGAATACGCGGTAATCGCGGTATAGTACTTACAATCTATCTCGCTTCTTTCGTAAAGGAAGGAGGGAGTGAAAGAATGATGTTTGTCTATGGTATATTGAATTAGATTTGTTGGGGAATCCCCGAAACACGCTTGAGAGCGTTTGACGTAAAGGTTACCCTTGCCGTTAAGTTGGCACCATCATCAAATATCAGACAGTGATGCCCTATCCAACTATAAAGAAGTACATCAACAATAAAAACAAATGATAACTACAGTATATTTTATATATATTTTTGAAGTATTTGGACTTAAAAAAGGAAAGTAAACTTGTTATTCATAATTATTTTATATGCCAAAAAATATGCTATTTGCTAAATAACTTATAAAAATGCTAAACAACATAAAAATATGCCAAATCTAGCATAAAATTTGCTAAATTGGCAACACTGACTGTCCGTTGAAAAGTCTTGAATTCGATCCACCATTTGACTAGTGTAATCCACTCCTAACACAAACATTTTAAATTTATTTGGAGTGGTTAACGGGTAAGGTGAATAGCATAGCTAGTTTTTTTTATTATTAAAAGGAAAGCACGGAATGTGTCTAAATAAACAGTAATAAAATATATTAAGGATCAGAGGTTACGTATAAATCTAAATGGGAATGCCCCAGAAATTAATATTCCGATGTTTAATGCGGACACTGCTTTATTTAATTCCGAACTTGAATATAAGAATCGGATTTTGTTAATATTTTTATTAGTTTTTTTAGGTTACACACCTTAACTATAAATTTGTTCCTTACAAAAACGGGTGTGTACAATAAAAAAGAATACCAATCTAAAATATTATACTTCTACCAACATACTGTTTATTATATAGTGAATGTTTTTTTTTAACGTAGGTGCGACAAACAAGCATACAGGCTACTTTTATGTGGATTCTGTGGCCCGTAGATACTTTCATCTATTTTAGATTAAAAATCAAAATGCAGATGCCTCGTTACCGGTAAAATGATGAGAACTGGAGCTTTAGTAACCGACAATGAGGCAAACTATAACGTGGTACTTCGGAATAAAAAAGTACACATGCGTGCGGTAGTCAAGTTATGAATGAAATTAACGTCACGTGACTTAGCAGTATGATGTGCATACATGTTTTTATCGTTTTGCATTAGCGTTAACGATTGTAGAAAGTCAACGTGACTAATGCCGCTGATTCTCTTTCGAAGATGGAGGTGGGTACCTTTGGGGTGCAGGCGAATTTATAAATGATCAAATGAAGTCTTACTTGAGTTACTACGTTGAGATATATTATTTTCATTCATTTTATAGTTTTTTTTTTATTAGCATTGACGATTGTAGGACTAATTGGTTAAACCCCGCTGATTCTCTATTAAAAATACGTGTGCATAGGATTTTATAAATTAATTAATAAAAGCAGACGTTACTTAGCGAAAATCCATTATATTAAAGTTGGAAAAAATTACTTTGCCAATATCCTTTCGATAAAATAAAATGATGTGTCTTACCTAGATTGAAGAGCACCTCCCGCCCTCTCTCAATTACGTGCACTGTCCCCGTCATCACTAATCCTAGCAGTCTGTGGTGTCTCTTTCCTAGTGTAGTAGTGGTAAGATTAGTGGTGACGGGGATAGTGCACGTAATTGAAGGAAGGCGGGAGGTGCTCTTCAAACTAGGTAAGACACATTATTTTCTTTTATTGAGCGGATATAGACAAAGTAATTTTTTCCAACTTTAATTTATAAATCAGTTAAATAGTTTTTTGTTAAAAATATTGTAAAATTAGAAGAGGCGCAGCAAATAATACACAATCAATTCACAGAAAAATAATATCATTGGCGTAAAGCTAAATTAGATGTTATAGGATAGTGCAGTAAGTCACTGTCAATTATGATTTCATGTTCGTCGACGAAATGCTTCCCGATTGAAATCAAAATGCCTTCGCGGAAAGCTCACGACCGGTTTTAGCAAGCGCAGGTCACACACAGCGTCTTTATTCACACACATCGACTTAATTCTATTCAAATTACTAAAAGAAGTATTTTATTGTGTTTAATAACATTACGGTACATTTATATCCCAGTTCCCACCCGTGAGAAGCGCTTTTATGTTTTAGAATCAAGATTGTACTGCGTTAAATTTTTTGGTAAAAGGTTCGTGATTCTTGAGAGAAGTACTCTCTTGACTATATTTTAGTCCACTTGTGTTTTGGTTTGGAGGTATATTTTAAAATGGAGATATTAATCAATCAAATAATATCATGCCCTTCCATTTTTTCTAAGACTAGAATTATATGAACGAACGCAACGTTAACAACAACTGGCGTTATTGCATTGTTGACAATTAAAAAACTGTTTTATTTTTAAACAATCATGACACTGACTTATTTAGACCAATGGGTTTATTCGAAGAAATTGATTAAGATTTATGATTAAATAACTACAACGCACATTAGGTCTATCTAACTTATTCTAAAATTGCTTTATTCATAAACCGTTACAACCTATTACAGTCCACTGCTGAACATAGGCCTCCCACACATATTGCCTCATAGGTGAGATATTTGCCATAGTTGCCACGCTTGGCAAGCAGGTTGGCAACCGCAGTCTTTTATTTTTAGCCGTTATTAGGTAGACGGTACTGCCAATCTCCTGATTTGTTTCCCTTTGTCGCCTCTTACGACACCCACGGGATGACATGGGGTAGTGCAGCGCCACTACACGCCACTATTCATAAACGTTAAACATTGAATAGGTAAACACGTGGTATATAAATTGCCTCTATTACAAGTAATTACTAGCCTTACATTATTATGTTGTCCTTCTTAGTTACGAAAAAAATGTAAACGAGTTGATATCTATTAAAAAAAAACCTGTGGACTTTATTATTGCATATTACATTATTTCGTGCTGAGAAAATAATAATTTTTGTTTAAGTAAAAGTGTTGTGGTTTTAGTAACTAATAATTATTTCTAATGTATACATAATAAGCACAATTTAACCGATAACGTAACATTTATTAGTTTTAGAGTCGTTTGTGATTTAAATAATTCTATTAACTAAAGTTCACGGTTTTAATTCAAACTAAGTGATAATAAGAATACTGTATTATAATTCTTATAAAAACTACTTGTATTAATTCATTTGGCAAATAAATGTCTGCATATTTTGTTAAATTTGCGCTATGGAAAATATTAATAAATATATAATAGTTACTTTATTTCTAATTTTGTTGTAAAAGTTGAGTGATAAAGGTTTTCATATATAGTTGTATTATATGTATTATATATATGTTAGGTATGATAAATCTTTCATAATCATCATCATCATCATCATCACTATCAGCCTTTAAAAATACACTGCAGAATAATATAATATATAAATGCCTATCCGTCGTAGTAGGGATTTTGCCTGGATTTGCTGTCTGTGTTCTTGATGAGAATGTCACAAGGTTTTGTTTTAGGTTCGTTTTTGTTTCTATTTTACGAAGAAAATTAATATAGCAAATCCATTTAAAATGCTGAACCCTCGCTTTATAGATTTAGATTATTATCGAGCTCCAATAATAGTGCGTGATTATACCTCACACTCATCTTCTAATTAATGCATGACAGCTGGTGCATTATCGAAAAGGTTTAAACGCCCAGCCGTGGAAAGGCTATCGATGCAACCAACTTTTTAATTTATTCGTGATATAAGAAACTCCTTAAATACTTCTGCTTGCTTCACGTTGATAATGATTAACCACTGCGTGTCAATTTCCACTGCAACAGCCGGTTTTAAGTTTCGCTGCAGCAGTGGATCGTATTTTACACCGGCGCGACGTGGGTGCGAGTAGGCTTACCATGTCGTAAATGGTACCAAGACAAAATTTTTACGCAGACAAAACAAAACAGCTTTGTATTAAGTTTTTTTAAAAAGCTGAAGTGACAATAAGCTGGCCATATAGCTTCAAGAGCCGACTATCACTGCGTAATGAATTTCCATTAATTTAATTTTAAAATGTTATTCGTAGGTACTACTTTTTATAAAACTTTATGATATTTTAAACAAATAAAATAATGTTCAAAAATAAATAAACTTAACACTTTTGTAAAGTTCCCTACTTCAACTTATCGAAGGTATTTTTATTGGTAGGATTAAAATGAAATAAAAGTATATATGCATTACCATATCAGGACTGTCCCTTTAAATCCAGACAGCTTGGAAGCCTTGCGCAAGGCCGCCTAGTCTCACAAGTCAATTCATTCATAACTACACCGGTATGATAGTTATGCAAAACGATAAGTAAAGATTAATTGCGACAAATTCGCTGTAAGTAAGGATGTTAAAACTAACACTTTCTAGAACATTAAATCGGCACAATAAAGCGACATTTACTTTCCTCAACAACATCGTGATCACATCCATAAATGTGTATATAATATTAAAAAAATATAATAAAAAAAATTAAACTAGAAACTTAATTATCATGTAGTCCTACTCCCTGCGGTATCGTGCCAAGAATGCTGGCTGTGTTTCCCCGATTAATGGTTATACTTAGCCATTAAGCGAGAAAAGAACCAGCCCTCTTACCACCAGCAGCAACAACCAGCCGCCGATGGAGTTCCTTTAGGAACTTCACCGCACGTGGACCCCACGGACTGGTAGTCTCTCCAGCAAATGGCACAAATATGTAGTGATCTCTCAGAGACTCATATATGCGCCACTTATTTATTGATGACCATCGGCTTCTGCCACAGTTCATTCAACCATTCATTGGATCCTGGGCTGAGCTGAACATAGGCGTCCCCCACAGATTTTTTCGTATTGGCCATAGTTGCTACCCTTGGCAGGCAGGTTGGCAACCAGTTTTTCATTGTTAAAGGGTTATTAGAAAGATACTGCTTTCCATCTCCTGTTTTATTTCCCTCTGTCGCTTCTTACCCACTGGATGTTAGGGTACTGGTCTCATTTACGCCTACACTACACGGCGAGCGAGAACTATAGAGAATAACTCTGCCAAAGGAGATAAATAATATATATAGTATTTTGTAATTTATGATAATACCAATAATGTATTATATATTTAAAACATAACTAATGATATACTTTTTCTAAAATACTAAAGGTATGTCATTTAAGATATTCTATAACCATATGATATCTTTTTTAAGAATATGGGTGACAAACGAACACACAATCCACCTGATGGTAAGTGGATGCTGTGGCCCATAGATATCTATAGTTAACCTTAATTAAGGATCAAAATGCAGATTCGTTATCACACGTGGGGAGTAAGATGGAATGCCTCGTTTCCAGTAAAAAGGGTCTCCGGTTCTCTACACTCACCATACGAAAAATAGCAGCATTAAGCTGCTATTTTACGCTGGTATTCTGTGAGGGCGTGGTCCTACCCCGGTTGGCTCTACCACGTCTAGCTCCACTTACAGAGGCAATTATAAGCCCACATTTTAGCAAAGAATAGTCAACCAAATTGTGTCAGAAACACGTTAATCTGCAGTATTTATACATGCATATAAATATGAAGCACCACGCTCTCATAGAATACCACCGTAAAATGGCAGCTTGACACTGCTGTGTTTTGTATGGTTAGTGTAGAGAACCGGAGACCCATTTTACTGGAAAAGGGCCATCTTAGTCCTCACGGGTTAGACGCATCTGCATTTTGATTCTTTATTGAGGATAAATGTAGATGTCTATGGGTCACACCGACTACTTAACATCAGGTGGACTGTGTGCTCGTTTGTCACCCTTTCCTATAAAAAACGATATTATTTGGAAATATTCAAGCTTACTAACTACTTCTGCCACCAAGCAGCAGTGCGAGTAGCTGTAGTACTACGTGTATAGGGAGTCAGTATAATGAGGGCTAATAATTTTCTGTTCACCAGATGTCACTTGTAGACATTGAGGTAAAGTTTTTTGTTACGCAATGTAATTTAACTGAGAAGTTAGTTTTTATTAAAGTTTATCAGTTTCTAGAGTATTATATTAATACACAAAACAATCATCTCAGTGGTGTGCTCTTTAATTTTTTGCACATTTTTAACTTTTTTTAAAATAATCTACTTTTATGAATATCTGCGGTTTTGTTTATTTATTTTTTTAACACGTTCATGCGAACAACGTATATGTACGTCACATATTTGTAGATATGATATGGCACAACGTATTATTACGTTCAGCAATAACTCGATTTATTGAGCACAACGTTATGGTACGGTGTCTGGCCATACTAATGTTTTAAAGTTGGGTTACTGTGCCACAACATATCGAATTCTCAAAATTGTAGTGCCACATCGAACCGATTTTTTTGGCTTCTTAGATGGCGTTCCTCCCTGATTCTAAGTACCCGCTTTGTTAGCGCACAACGTCACTATACGTCGTTTCGCAAAAGAAGTTTCATTACATCAGTCGACTTGTGCGCATCAGGGGTTAGTGCGTGCGCCAATTTTATGTACACATGGAATATTGACGCTAAACGTTATCTTACTACGATATATATATTATATAAATATATTTTACTTTATTGTTATAAGTCTGAATATGTTCAAAATACATATTTTGTATTTTTTTGTTTGTTTGAGATATATAAAATGAGCCAGAAAAAGGAATATTCAATGAAAACCTATGAGCTTTCTTCATCCCGGGAAACCACGCCAGTCCCTTTTCTTAACGATGGAGAGTTTTGATCAGATGCTGATTACAGCCCAATTGGTGATAATGATGACGACAGCTCCTGTGACATTGGCATTTCGCAGTTTGAGCGGGGCAAACAGCGCAAAAAGTCATTATTGCATGTCAAAAAGAGTAGGTACTTGTTCCAATTTACGATCTGCTTCTGATTTTAGATCTACATCGGATTCCGCATCAGAAAATTCTTATAGCACCACAGACGATTCAGAGTATTCTAGTTATGAAAGCATTTTTTACTCTCATAAACGAAAATGTAGTGACGTCTTAGGACGTCAGCGCCATATATTTCAATACTAATATTATCAGTTGCTTGCACAGCGTCATTAGACGTCGCTTTAGTTTGTATGAAAAAATTATGTGCAATATCACATAGAGCTACTATATTGAAGTGTGTGCATGAACGTGTTAATCTTGTTAAAATAAAATATAGCTAATAGTACAGAAAGAAACAATAATCTTTACATTTTCCGAACAAATTAACTTCTCCGCTATGAAATCTGTCAAATATTATACCTCACTTTCTAGTGGCGCCGCCCTGGTGGCAGAAAAAGTCGTGGATGTCATCATTAGAGACTGTGAGGCATCCCATCTTAGTCCCTCAGCGCACTAGGCAGTCTGGCTGCGCAGCCAGGCTGCGGCGGCCGAAATATTTGAGCGGCCACTTCTAAGCAGCCAATTGACGGCCAGTTGTGACCCTTTCATCGAGGGATATGGACTGGAAGAACTTGTAATTTTGTGCGTATTTCGTAAAAAACGCAAAGCTAATAGACATTAGATTCATCCTTTTTTTCTAGAACGGCACTTCAAAAGGCTTATTTCATACCTATTTTAAAGATGTTCGTAAATACCCAGACCGATTTTTTAACTACACGAGAATGTCAGTGCAATCATTTGATAACCTTTTGGAAAGTATAAGAAATTCAATCACGGGCACTGATAATCCTATAGATATATCCCATATTGCTTTACACTTTTCAATTTGGCGAATAAATTTCTCCATATCAAAAGTCATTTTGTGGTTTCGGAACACAAAATACACCTGACTGCTACGACAAGTGCGCGATGACCACAGAATAGTTTACTGGGAGCGATGACTGACGGCAGCCACATACATTTGCCCTGCTCGCTTTGGCTGCGCGCAGCCAACGGGCTGCCGTGCAATCGGACGCGCTATTATGGCTGCCGCAGCTGGGAGTTCGTGGCTGCTTAGGTGCGCGGACTCCCATACACCGTCATATGTTCGACCTTTGACGGTGCGCACTAGGCAGCCTGGCTGCTGCCTAGTGCGCGGGGTGCCTTAGTCCTAAGTGGTGACAACGTGTCTGTATAATTTTTTGTTTATAATTGGTTGCCTGTAACAACCGTCATCAGGTGAACGGTAAGTTCATTGGTCACTTCAATTAAAAAAAAAGGCATTCAGAAGGTAGAGTAATAAAACAAACAGAAGCCTCACCACCCACTTTACTCGCTTCGAGTATATTCTAAATATATTTTATCCGAACGAAATAAGGTTTTATTTCGTCATCACCTCACATATTGCACTAATGCACCATTACTATGCATTTTACGTTGCAGTGAGAGCGGTTTGATCTGATCTCTGAACGCGATGCTAATGCGTCTACGTGTTGTTGTTTTAAAGATTTATTTCTTCCGTAGGCTTTTATTATATATGTTTTACATGTTTCTTTTGGTTTCTAAAGTAAAACATAAATATCATCTGATTTTCTACCGACTTCAAAAAGGAGACGGTACTCAATTCAACTGTATGTTTTTTTTTATGTGTGTTACCTCATAACTTTTTACTGGGTGAACCAATTTCGATGATTCTTTTTTTATTTGAAAGCTGGTGCATCACATGTGGTCCCATATGAGTTTGATCAAGGTGTGATCAATAGTTTTTGAGTTATTCTTAATAATTTATATTGAAGTCGGTTGTACAAAATTTTTAATTTTTAATTATGTAAGGAACTATTTTTTTTGCTATATAGGAAAGCTACAATCGGCAGTGTAGCGGCTGAGCTTTTGAATGCGGGTCAGTTGGTCGCAGGTTCGTATCTCCAACCGCAAAACATTTAAATGTCGTACAAAGGTTGTTCATGCTCAATTTATGATTATGTTTAAAACATCTCAACGAAACTAGAAATTCCTATAGTGTGAGTGAGTGACAATTTATTTAAAAAACGTTAAGACAGACAGTAACTACAAGGGTTATAAATTACGGGAAATTATATTCAAATTTGTTTTAAAAGTCATGAAACGTCTAGATAATAGACAGTGTCACTGTTACTTAGTTACTAGTTACTTAAAATACTCATGTTATATTGAAATAATGATTCGAGATATAATCTTTATTCAATATAAAATTCCGGTGTGCGTGTGGTCATCATTTTCTCGTCCGAAACGGCTTGATCGATTTTGATAATTTTTTATGGGGTCACTTGGATGGTTCTTAGTTACAGTTGGACTCGATAGGTGGTGCTGTTGTCGAAATCCAGAAACCACCCGTGCGAAGCCGGCATCTATTTTAGGGTATTTTTAAAGGTTAAGAGTACATTGCTATGTTTAAACGTGACATTTTTATCATTGGTTCTAAAATTTCTTGGTCTTAAGAATATTTTTAAAAGATCTTATTTAAATAACATTTATAAGTAAATAAGCGCTTGTTCTAAGAGTAAGAATAAATTAGTAATAAATTTGGAAACATTTATTTCCAAAGCTCCATTTTTAAGTGTTCATTTTTGGAGGCGGATATGAATTAATTGATAATTATATAAATATCATGTGAATATAAGCAAATCTCTAAAAACGGTCGTTAGAGCTAGCTATCGTGGGCATTTCTATGAGATCGCTTTAATAGTGATATGGATAGTGGACATTTATGGTAAAATCCTAATCGAGCCAGCAATGGTCGCTGCCCATAAACGGATGTCCGCGCGCACACACTGCAGACTTTGGCCATTTCACGGTGTATACACCTTTTTAGGGTTCCGTAGTTACACTAAAGAGAACACTTATAGTTTCGCCATGTTCGTCCGTCCGTCCGTCCGCGGTTTTGCTCAGACACCCTAGGTCCTACAAATCTGTAATTGAGCATAATTATAGATATTAATCACGCCTAGAAAACTGGGAAATAAAAACATAAAAAACATTTTTATTTTGGGTACTTCCGATGCAATTAAATGGAGAATGATTTTTTTACCCGTCTACCCCATCATGTGGGATATCGTTGGATAGATCTTTCAAAGAGATTGGGGGTATGGAACAACATCTTTTCGGTTCTGATTTCCGTTTGCGAAATATTTAGCTTTAAAGTGGTATTTTTCATTTGAATCATCAGTGAACTCAGAATCTAGATATATGGTACGAAGCAACGTTTTATAGCACAGATAAAGGAAAAATTGTGAAAAGCATAAATTTTTAGTTACATCAAATAATAAAAATATTTTTAATAATTTTAAACTTATATACCTACAGATTTGTTCGGAACCCTCGGTGCGCGAGTCCGACTCGCACTTTGCCGGTTTTTTTTAATGTTGGATAGCCATGTTATAACGTATTAGGATTATGGCTGTAGCACGAATGAGTTCCTCGACCGGAAGAGGATCATGGTGACGTATAGGTTTATTTACAGAATAAGGGTGACAAACAAGCACCACGGAGCAAAGTGACAAGCACACAGTGCACCTGATAGTAAATGGATGTGCTGTGGTCTATAGACATCTATGTACATTATCTACATTTATCCTCGTCATCATCATCATTACAGCCCTTCACAAGTCCACTGCTGAACATAGGCCTCCCCCAAAGAATGCCACAAAGCACGGTCCTGAGCCACCTGCATCCATCGACTTCCTGCATGTCTTACCAGGTCGTCACTCCATCTTGTGGGGGGACGCCCTACACTTCGCCTACCGGTACGAGGCTGCCACTCGAGAACCTTTCTTCCCCATCGGTTGTCGGTTCTTCGAGCTATATGGCCGGCCCACTGCCACTTCAGCTTACTAATCCGTTGGGCTATGTCGGTTACTCTGGTTCTACTGCGGATGTCCTCATTCCTAAGTTTATCACGCAGTGAAACTCCGAGCATAGCCCTCTCCATAGCTCGCTGAGCGACCTTGAGCTTCCTTATACGGCCAGCAGTGAAGGACCACGTCTCAGTTCCGTAAGTCATCACTGGCAACACGCACTGGTTGTACAATTTTG
Source organism: Parnassius glacialis (assembly GCA_033319125.1). Lineage (NCBI taxonomy): Eukaryota > Metazoa > Arthropoda > Insecta > Lepidoptera > Papilionidae > Parnassius > Parnassius glacialis. Next base: position 37,596,725 of record JAVANC010000020.1, read on the forward strand.
TTTTAAGGTTTTGAGGTATTTCAGACGAGAAGATGTGTCGTAGCTTCCCGAACGCTGCCCAGCCGAGTTGAATCCGTCGATTGACCTCTCGGTCGAAGTTTGACTTACCTAGTCGGACTATTTGTCCCAGGTAAACATACTCGTCAACAACTTCGAGCTTAGTGCTCCCAACAACTACCGGCATAGGTGTGACATGGACATTAAACATAATCTTTGTTTTGTCCATGTTCATCTTAAGACCTATCCGTTGGGAGACACTATTGAGGTCATTGAGCATAGTGCTTAGTTCCTCCAGCGATTCTGCCATGAGGACTATATCGTCGGCAAATCGAAGGTGAGTGATGTACTCGCCATTGATGTTAATTCCGTATCCTTTCCAGTCCAGAAGCTTGAAAACGTCTTCCAATGCAGCGGTGAAGAGTTTCGGGGATATAACGTCACCCTGTCTTACACCTCTCTGCAATTGAATAGGTTTCGTACTCTGGTTCTGTACTCGGATAGCCATCGTAGCTCTACTGTACAAACACTTCAGCACTTCGATATACCGACAGTCAACTTGGCACCGCTGAAGGGACTGCAGCACCGCCCAAATTTCGACGGAATCAAAGGCTTTCTCATAGTCCACATACGCCAGACATAGTGGCAAATTGTACTCTTCGGACTTCTGTACAATTTGCCGTAGGGTATGTATGTGGTCTATGGTGCTAAAGCCCTTTCGGAAACCGGCTTGTTCGGGAGGCTGGAAGTCGTCAAGTCTGCGCGCGAGACGATTCGTAATGACTCTCGAAAACAGCACGTAGACGCGGCTCAGAAGGGAAATCGGTCTGTAGTTCTTCAAGAGAGCGTTGTCACCTTTCTTGAAGAACAAGACCACCGCACTTCTGCTCCACGTCTCCGGTGTAATGCCACCATGGAGGACGGAATTAAAGAGCTTCTGAAGGACTTCAAGTACCGGTCTTCCACCCGCTTTCAGAAGCTCCGCTGTAATTCCATCCCCGCCTGGGGCCTTGCCGTTTTTAAGGTCCTGGAGAGCCATTCTAATCTCGCTCAGACTGACGTCCGGGATATCTTCGGAATAGTGTCGAATAAGACTCGCTCTTGGATCGTTACTCACACTTGCGTGTGGCTCCAACGATGACGTGTACAGCTGCCCATAGAACCTCTCAATCTCACTCAAAATCTCAGGTGCCCCGGAAACGATGCTGCCACATTCGGTCTTCAGCTTTGACAGTTGGCTCTTTCTGGCAGACAGATCTCTGGAAAAGACTTTGGAGCCTTGGTTCCGCTCGATCGCTTCTTCAATACGAGCTGTATTGAAGTTGCGTAAGTCTTGCCGCATGCATTTAGAGATCTGTCTGTTCAGTTGCCTGTATGCTGTCAAATCTGTTGAAGAATGTAGCCTCATCTCCCGTCTAACAGCCATGAGATTAAGAGTGTGATCGGAGAGTTTTTGTGTTCTTCTGCGGCGGGTCTTGCAGAACTTAGCTCCGACCGCATGGACAGTTTCCACGAGCTTGTCATTCATATCGTCCACTTCATTGCAGTCTTCTAGGCACTGAAAACGGTTTTGTAACTCGAGCTGAAAGGTTTCGGGACTTTGGATTAGAGCACGAGGGGGACGGAGCGTTGACTTCATCAGACGAGACCTCTCCAACTTAACATTTAGGTTCAGTGTGCCTCTAACCATTCGGTGATCGCTGCCGGTTTTAACCCTCGCGATCACTGAGACATCACTGAACAGTTGTCGTCTGGTCGTCATAATGAAGTCAATCTCATTTTTTGTCGAACCGTCGGGGCTCGACCAGGTCCATTTCCTGTGGGGCCGCTTCTTGAAAAAAGAGTTCATCATAAAGAGTCCCTCTTTCTCCATGAAGTCGGCCAGCTGCTGGCCCCTTGGGTTCCGTTGCCCTATTCCAAATTTCCCTACTTTCAGCTCACCGTTCTCTCTTTTGCCTAGTTTTGCATTGAAGTCTCCCATTAACACCGTATATTGGGTTTTGGAGGAATGCATGGCTCTAGAGATATCCTCATACATTTCCTCCACCTCCTCATCGGGGTGTGCCGAGGTTGGTGCGTAAACCTGTATGACCTTCAGCGAATACCGTTTGGTGATTCTGAGTATAAGGTACGCAACCCTCGTCGACACACTCCCGATCTTTACAACGTTGTTAACGAGAGACTTGTGGACGATAAATCCGACACCTCCTTGGGACAGATGGTCGCCCTCCCGGTGATAGAGCAAGTTGCCGGATTCGAGGATTACCGTGTCCTCCCCCTCTCCTCGGACTTCGGATAATCCTATAATATGCCAGCGCAACTTGTCTATCTCTCTCTCGTCATTTGGGGGGTATTTGCCATAGTTGCCACGCTTGGCGAGCGGGTTGGCAACCGCAGTTTTTTTATTGTACTTTTGGCTATTATCAGGAAGATGCTGCTGCCCATCTCCCGCCTGTTTCCCTTTGTCGCCTTTTACGACACCCACGAGAGGATATGGGGTAGTGGATATTCTTGACCGCCACTACACGGCAATTAAGGATCAAAATGCAAATGTGTCACCCCCGAGAACCACGATGAAATGCCTCGTTTCCATTTCCAGTAAAAAGGCTCTTGGAAAAAAAGGGAAAGAAGGTGGAGGTAAAATATCACCATAATTCTGTGTGACGATAACTGAAAATCCTATTATTGTGATAATAACACTACGATCTTGAATTTAAATTTAAATATTTATGCATTAGCCACGCGATGAACATCAAATATTAAGATGAGACCAAGATGTCTTGTCATTTGTTTTCTTGTTGTCTTGTTTTTTTTTTTTTTTTTTTTTTTTATAGGATGAGGGTGACAAACGAGCACACAGTCCACCTGATGGTAAGTGGTTGCTGCGGCCCATAGACATCTACATCTATCCTCAATTACAAGTCAAAATGTAGATGCGTTGTCACCCGTGAGGACTAAGATGGAATGCCTCATTTCCAGTAAAAAGGGCCTCCGGCCACCTGCACTCACCAAGCGAAACGCAGAGGTAAACCTCTACTTCACGCTGGTTTTCTGTGAGGTCGTGGTACCACCCCGGTTCGAGCCGGCCCATCCGTGTGACAGCAAGAGCTGCCGCGTGGCTCTACCACTGTTAAAAACTGACTGTTTGTTTTTTACTTAGGTTTAAAGAATTAATTTTTCTCATGAGAAACAGAGTTTCACTTATAATGAGATACATAGTAAATTATATAAAAATCTGACATTGACTCTGGTGCTTAATTTATTACTAAATAGTACAAGAGAGTAATAGTGGAATTATTTTTAAATGTATTAACATTGTCACATTCTTTAATGTGATTTGGCAAGTTATTATATAGCTGCACTCCTTCGTATAATATTTTTTTTCATGATTATTTCGTTTAATAGCGAGCTCAAGTTTGTGTTTGTTTCTTAGGTTGTGCGTATTTTTCTTTTTTTTTGTAATTGTATATTAGAGTGAATGGATTCTGTCATGATATTTTACTTTACGAAGCATTACATCTTAGTTCTCAGGCGTTAGAATGCATTTGCATTTAGATTTATCAAGGATAAATGTTGTCTACGGAAAACAACATCCAACAGGTGAACTCTGCTTGTTATCCTTAGTTGTTTAAAAAAATAGTTTTCTTTCTGTCCTGTTAAGGTTATGGAATTCGCTAACATTAGAGATATAGGTACTATATCTCTATATGTATAGCTAATATGTAATTATATAAATATATATAAAAAAAGATTCACTAATTTTACCCTTTTGATTAATTTTACAGTATGTTAAAAAAATTACAATTTCATATGCAAAAGTTTTTTCATGTGCTAAAGAAGACAAATAATATATATAATATATAATATTTTTTAATTTATGAGAATAATGTTGTGTAATTTAATGTTGTATATATCTTGTGTTAAATGATACTATGCTTATTTACTGTGTACATAAATAAATAGGGAAATTATTTCACTGCTAAAAGTAAACGTAAAGTACTTACGTGTATCTAAAAACGAAATAGAATCCAATTAAGAACACATCCGGGTGCCTCAGCGGGTGGTCAATTATTATTTGCTTTTTTATAGAAAATTTAGTAGCTTTTGTTGTTATGTATTCTTTTGTGACAATCGAACATATAGTCCACCTGATGGTAAGCATGGTATGCAATTTTCTACGTGGTAGAGCCTTGCTACAGCTATATTAGTAGTATAATGTAGCACGAATGGGTCGGCTCGACCGGGGAAGGACCACGCTCTCACAGAATACCAGCGCAAAATAGCAGCTTGACACTGCTGTGTTTCGTATGGTGAGTGTAGAGAACCGGACATCCATTTTACTGGAAACGATGCATTCCATCTTAGTCCTCACGGGTGACGTCGCATCTGCATTTTGATTCCTTATTGACGATAAATGTAGATGTCTATGGGCCGCAGCAACCATTTACCATCAGGTGGACTGTGTGCTCGTTTGTCACCCTATCCTATAAAAAAAATCACTGGACACCTGCGATCAACTTCAAACAAAGAATGCTACACATGCGTTGTCACTGCTGAGGACAAAGATGAAGTGCCTAATAATATTGGTTGTCTATACCCTTCAGAGCGGAACATACCAATGCAAGAACAGCTGCTTGGAGGTAGAAATAGGTAAGAGGGTCGTATCTATCTACCCAGAATGATTTCTTGGCAGAAAATGACCCTTAACATAATGATTTCTTACGTTTACGCGAACACTAGAGCCGTGGTAGCTCAGATGGTTAGCGCTCGCTGTAAATTTCACAGTACGCGACCAACCCGGGTTCGATCCCCGCCGGCAGCAATGAAATTGTTAATTGCAATTTTAAGTGCTGATTTACCACGTGCTCGGCGGTGAAGGAAAACATCGTGAGGGAACCTGCATGTCTGAGAAACAAAGAAAAAAATTCGAAGACAAGTGAAGTTCGCCAACACGCATTGGGGCAGCGTGGCGGACATTTCCTTGCCCTAAAACGCTCTCAGAAATGAGGGGAGGCCTGTGCCCAGCAGTGGGGCGTATATAGGCTGTAACTATACGCGAACACTACATATTTAAATAAAAATAGTTTTTACAGTTTATCGCTTTTATTAACTTATTTTTATATTCCCAAACTTTTCGAGCACTTTACAGCACACATGTGTCCTCCCGTAATCAGGGGTGATGTAAAGTGTTCGAAACGCTGAGAATATTAAAATAAGTTAACATACGCGATAAAGTCCGTAAAAACTGATTTTATTTAAAAGAAGCCTTAATTCCTAGAGGTTCCTTCTACTGTATTTTATTGAAGTAGGCATAAATTTGTGACGCAATTTCTCAATCAGATACGGGAGTAAAAATATCTTTCCAATTGTGCGGTGATACAACACGTTCTAAGTAAAACATTGGCGGTGCGATGCGTACTGAATTATACATAAACGGTGTGTTCGGCGGATGAGCGACGCAAAGAGGTCACACGTCCTCAACGACCTCCTTCTTCATCCTTCGGCCGGTGAAATGCGGATTCATTTACGAAAGTTGGATATTGTTAGAAAGGGAACAAGAAAATTCATTTCGCTCGAACTTATTAGTAACTTCGTAACCGATATTGAAAGCTGTTGGTATACCGGTTACTCTGTATTTTATAAATGTAACAAGTTTAAATGCAATTACTTGAATATATAACACTAACCTAATGACAAGGTGTGTACTGCAATCTATATTTTAACTTGTAATAAGTAATGATTAGTTTATACCGCCATCTACCGAAACGAATGTATTTTTCTGATTTTTCTCATAGCCGTAGGGTGATGATTTTCTTTACGCCGCCATCACATGGCAGGTATAGTTATTCTATTTCACGATGAAGGTTTGATTTTGGTTGTAGTTATCCGTGCACACACATATTGTTAGTGACACTAACTAGTGTGCGTAGGCTGCGGGCGCTCGGGAGCACTACTCCACTAAAACTACAAACTATTATAATTATACTTATTAAGTGGCGAAGCTTGCGAAGTCACTTATTGATTTCACGATGTCTGTCCGTCTGTCCGTCTGCCCGTCTGTCCGTCCGTCTGTCCGTCTGTCCCACGATTATCTCGGGAACGGTTTCGAATTTTCAAGTTCTGTTTTCAGCAATCGATTACTGATCACCCAGGCATCTGAACCTCCTATTTTGAAACTGATTGCTCAACGGCAACCGTTAGAAACCGCTACAAAGCTGATTGCTTCGCCACTTTGCTATGCTGTTAGCTTGCTAGGTTTATTAACGTTTGCTTTATGTAATATTAACGTACCAAACCTAATAGTGAAAACAGTAATAAAAAACCAAAGTGCGTCAAAAATTGTGCCTTAAAAATTGCGCATTATATATTATATACATAGCGTTTTATAACCTATGTCCCTTCCACAACCAAAGCCAAATTGGATTTAGTATGACGTCACTTAGCTAACCATGCATTGTCAACCAAGCTAAACATGTAGGTATGCAAAATTTCTGCTCAATCAGTTGAGGGTAACTGCCTTAGACTTCAGTTGCAGGATTTGATCTTAACAAACGTATATTGCAAGTTAAATAAAAAAAAAATCAAAACTTTTGTCACGCATCATTCCTTTTTTTCTTTTAGTTTATGACACTATCGTAGTAACGAATCCTGCGAAATGTCAAGTCTTTCTTTGTTTCTAATATAATAGACTCGTATGATTGTACGTTTCCCAGCATCAAGTAATAAGAAATTATCCTTTATTTACTTTTTCACAATTTCTCCACTACGGAATGCAACGCATCAACATATTGAACTTTTTGGGAGATATTGACGGCAGCTTGAGAGAGCGGCGAGAGATGGCGATAGTATCTCAAGGCGCCTATGCAGGCACACATCACCTTCGGAGCACTTGTTACACTAATAGTTCACATACGCACACATTTAATACACAAAATCGCACCACTTTTACATATCCAAAATCTACTTCAAACCACTATTTAAACAATAATACAGGAGCAGCAGTCTACCGTCGGCCGGGTTCCAACCAAAACCCCCAAACATTCCTTTTTATATCCTTCCTACTATGGGTACTTTTATGGGCTGATGATGAAGAAGATAAGGTAATGTTACCATCATTAAGAATATATTATAAAAATGTGACAAATTAATTAGAATCGTTCTCATGGGTCTGCGTCTCATCTTACGAGATTACCTCATGCTATTTATTACAACACAACATGTGAATAAATACAAAAAGTGACATGTATAAAACATCGCGCTATTAAGTGGACTGTCCGCGGAGGAAACGACACATAAATATCTCAAGTGAGAGTAGTGCGGGCAAGATGCCGCATTATCCGCCTATGAATCGTCCTATAATCGGCTGGCCACGTCGATTTCTCGCCACTTAAATGATAGCTCCCGATTCTGAGATTAATTTTATTCGCTTTAAGACATAAGAGGAAGCGATGATATGGTAAGTCTTTTTATAGAATAAGGGGAACGAGGTTCACCTGATGGTAAGCGAGTGCTGTGCCCCATAGACATCTAAATCTATCCTTGATTAAGAATCAAAATGCAGATGCGTTGTCACCCTTGAGGACTAAGTAGGAATGCCTCGTTTCCAGTAAAAAGGGTCTTCGATTTTGTACACTCACCATACGTTATTTTGAGCTGATATTCTATGAGAGTGTGGTCCTTCCCCGGTGAAGCCGACCCAACTGTGATACAACAATTATATAGCTGCAGCGTCAATACTACGAAGTAAACTATATTTCGATAGTCAAGTTTATGCGTAAGCGTTCAGTTGTTTCATGTACCTTGTATGAGAATTCAATGCTAAATACCATTTCCAAATTCCAAACGAAATCTATCACGACGTCAAAGGAGAGTACCGTCTGCGGGTAGAATTTTTATAAAAATCGTGACAATTCGTACGCGTGCTATCTGCAACTTCAACTTTTACGTGGTAGAGCCACGCTGCAGCTATATTATGGTTGTAGCACGAATGGGTCGGCTCAATCGGGGTAGGACCACGCTCTCACAGAATACCAGCGTAAAATAGCAGCTTAATGCTGCTGTGTTTCATATGGTAAGTGTAGAAAACCAGAGATCCTTTTTACTGGAAACGAGGCAATTCATTTCAGGCCTCAGGGGTGACAACGCATCTGCATTTTGATTCTTAATCGAGGATATATGTAGATGTCTATGGACCACAGCATCCACTTACCATCGGGTGACTGTGTGCCCGTTTGTCACCCTTATTCTAAAAAAAACTTCTGAACAATAATAGTGGACTATTCAAAAACTTATAGCGAATCCAGGAATAGATATTTAAAACTTTATAATACAAATTTTTTAGTGCTTTAATGAAGTGACTTGGTAGCGTAACAGAATGCAGTGTAGTGCCAGCGAAAGACTACCCTATATTATCCCGTTGGTGTCGTAAGAGGCGACATGGGGGAAATGAAAATATATTAAATAAAACCGGAGATGGGCAGCTGCATCTTCCTGATAACAACCCTAAATAATAAAAACTGCGATTGCCAACCGTGGCTGCGTTCGTATGGCAGCCAAGCGTGGCAACTATGGCAAATATCCCCCCTATGAGGCAATCTATGGGAGAGGACTGTTCAGCAGTGGACTTTTGATAGACTAGGTAATGATAACCAAGATGATGATGAAAGAAATAAAAAGTACGTTTACTATAGAATGTGATCGGTCATAAGATAACTTGAAACTTTCTGCATATTCATTTTTATTCAATTTAACTTTCCCCTCGTGTCACTTCTGACTTGAACAAGATTTTATAAACATTTTTCGTAGTCCGGAGTCACGCGATCGGTTCTTGCCGGTGGGGAAGGAATGTGCTTCTGATCTGCCGATATTGCACTACTACGAGACGCGTCGCTCATACAGATAAAATATTGCAACTGCAGTTTTTTTTTTAAATTATGAATTATGATAATGGCTGTGAAGACGAGCAGATAAAATATGAGAAATAAGTCTATGAACATTTACAGTTGTAGCTGTATTATTGAATGCTTCATTTAATTCAGCATTAAAATCGTTAATTATTAAATGAAATCTATATTGCTGTTTAGCGTAAATATCACAATTATCTATACACATAAATTAAATTGAAGTGCCGTTCTGTAATGTCAAAATAACTGACTTTTAGCTCAGGGGGTTTATCATCTTCATCATCATCATTACATGCACAAGTCCACTCCTAAATATAGGCCTTCCCCAAGGAATGCCACAAAGCACGGTCCTGGGCCACCTGCATCCATAGACTTTCTGCTAATTTTACGAGGTCGTCACTCCTTGTAGTAGGGCCCACCTTACACTTTGTTTACCTGTTAGAGACACCTTTGTTTACCAGTTAGAGACCACTTTGTTTACTTGTTAGAGACCACTTTGTTTACGTGTTAGAGACCACTTTGTTTACCTGTTAGAGATTGTTACTCGCGAATCTTTCTTCCCAATCGGTTGTCAGGTCCATAGGCCAGCTTTTTTTTATTGGATAAGGGTGACAAACGAGCACACAGTCCACCTGATGGTAAGTGGTTGCTGCGGCCTATAGACATCTACATCTATCCTCTATTACAAATCAAAATGCAGATGCGTTGTCACCCGTGAGGACTAAGATGGAATGCCTCATTTCCAGTAAAGAGAGCCTCCGGCCACCTGCACTCACCAAGCGAAACGCAGAGGTTAACCTCTACTTCACGCTGGTATTCTGTGAGGTCGTGGTACCACCCCGGTTCGAGCCGGCCCATCCGTACGACAGCAAAAGCCGCCGCGTGGCTCTACCACTGTTGAAAAGCAGCTTATTGCTTATTCAGCTTACTGATTCGTTATTTGCATGCTATTGAGAGATGTAAAACCATTTTTAAAGTTTGTCTGTCAGCCTGTCTATGAGACTGCCTGCCAGCCTGTCTGTCTTTCTATCAGTGCGGGCTAATCAGAAATGGCTCAACATTACTCACGAACGAACTGAAGAATCTTCACGAACAGATAAAAAGCAATGCCAGTAGTGATCTAGTCCATACATTCCTAAAGTGGGTTCCGCGGAACATAATGGTTCCGTAGTGAAGTCACCAGGGTTCCGCGCAATTATTTATTTATGCATGTTAAATAATTTCACGCTGTGGTACAAAATATTATTCGGAATTGGCGCAAAATATCAGAACAACTCATTACTGTTACATAGATACGAATCTATGTAACAGTAATTACAACTACCTAGTTAGTGAGAATTATATTATAACATTTCAATTGTATTGTCTGCGATTTGTACATAACATTTGACGTGGAGTTCCATAAAATAAAAGGGTTTGGTGAGAATTCCATTACCTTAAAAGTTTGGAAACTCCTGATCTAGACAATATTTTTGTCGGATAACAGAGGTGTTTTAAAAAGGTGTGGTGAAATCGAAAAACTGGTGAAATGGATGTTTTTTTGATTAGTATATTATTAACTATTAGAGATATCTCATAATGTTTTTAACAAAGCCTTTTTGGTTTGCAATTTCACACAAAAAAGTTCATAATCTATTATATCTCTTACATCTTACATTTTTAATGCTAAATCTTTTTTTTTTTATTAAACACTATTTTAAAACATAACTTATATTAAAGGATAAGGTAATGAGACCTTTTCACTTAAAAGTAATAGATATTAGTTATTATTACAAGTATTTTCCAATATAGCACTTGGTTTTTAAAAAAATAGAAAAAGAACTAATTTTTAAGTTATTCGTACGTTAATCGCTCTACGATGTAATCTGTAACGAATTTACACGCTTCTATTGTTTTTTTTTATATACTGTAAAATTTTTAGGCATTCTCCATAATCTTTACAAAATGCCTTTAAATTTTGGCAAAACACATAAATCCAACAGTGACTAAAGAAATATAACTGTTTGAAAAACTGTTGCTATCGATCTCTTCCGTGAAATAAATTCCCTCGTCGATGCATTTTCAATGCATAAATTGCACATGATCAAGACGGAACAATTATATGTAGGATGCTACAAATCATATTATTGTACTATAAATTAAAGTTTGGAAACCTCTGCAATAGTACACTTATATAATTCAATCAATTTATTTCATAGCGGATTATCTCTTTATAACGACTTATGCAACCGGAACTAAGTTAGGTAAAAAGCGTAAAAATTTTCAACGAGACGAATCCGTAAATTAGTTTAATAATTCAAGTCAGCGTTGTTATTAAAAAGGTTATTTACGTTTTAAGCATTTAACATCGTAGCTAATTTTGTTTTATAACAAGTCAATTACATAATAATAAACAAGAAGCATAGTCTTTGCACATAGATTTTGTCTCGATGAAAACGGTCGTAATAGACAAATATGAAGTAAGCCATAGAAACCTGGCATCTCGAATAAGACAGATATAAATATCCAGACCAGTAACGAGGAGCAGTGTTAAAGGCGCGAGACTTCTGATTTTTTTTATAAAGTATGGGTGACAAACGAGCACGTAAGTCTACCTAATTAGTGGATGCTGTGGCCCATAGACATTTACATCAATCCTCAATAACGAATCAAAATGCAGTTGCGTTGTCACCCATGAGGACTAGGATGGAATGGCTTGTATCCAGTAAAAAAGGTCTTCGGTTCTACACACTCACCATACGAAACAAAGCAGCATTAAGCTGCTATTTTACGCTGGTATTCCGTGAGAGCGTGCCCAAGCAGGATGTAAGCTGTATACGAGCTGTATTGGAGTTCCTTTTTATACTAGAGGCTGCATTTACTGGCTATACAAATACTGTATAAGCGCTTATACAGCTCTTATAAGTAAAATATTGGCACAAATTATACAGCTTTATGTGTTAGTAGCGCTGTACAGTAGCTGTACAAGCACAAAAGGGTCTGTATAATAACTGTATTATAGCTGTTATTTGGTCTACAAGGAAACTATTACACTACAAATACTATCTTATAAGTATCTTTTAAAGATAAACGTTCTAAATTGGTTTTTGAACGGTATCACAAATGAATTTATGACAAACATAACTTAATAGATTTATTTATATACTTTATTGAATGATGGCGACATTTAGTGAATGAAAGATTATATTACATATAAATATTACTTGGATTGGAATTGAGTTTTGACGGTGATAACCGGTGAATAGAAAGTGCAAAATTAGATTTACGGTAAACTTGTATATGATATAAGGACAAAATACTAAACATGGTAAGTAAATATTGATTTTATTGGTTAGAATAAGAAAATAATTAAATTAGTAAATATGAATGCATATTGGGGCACAGTGATCATTAGTTAAACTAAAAATAATGGTTTAGGCTAAAACTAATGTCTCATATTCCTAAATTTACAATTTAAATTTTGTTTTTAAATGTCCTAAAATGGCGACAATTTAATAAACAGCCTAAAGGATATTTCGAGGGTCTTATAGTCTTAGTAGCTGTACTATGTACTATTTAACAGTGGTAGAGCCACGCGGCAGCTTTTGCTGTCGCACGGATGGGCCGGCTCGAACCGAAGTGGTACCACGACCTCACAGAATACCAGCGTGAAGTAGAGGTTTACCTCTGCGTTTCGCTTGGTGAATGCAGGTGGCCGGAGGCCCTTTTTACTGGAAATGAGGCATTCCATCTTAGTCCTCACGGGTGACAACGCATCTGCATTTTGATTCGCAAACGAGGATAGATGTATATGTCTATGAGCCGCAGCAAACACTTACCATCAGGTGGACTGTGTGTTCGTTTGTCACCCTTATCCTATAAAAAAAATGTATGTTATGGATTCTATTATACAGCCATTAGTTTTTAATCAGCTGTATAATGGAATATTTTGATTACTAACGCTGTGTAGTAGTTTTTAAAACATCACAAGTTAATTGTCTTTAGAGATATGTATAAAAGATAAAACAACCTTTGTCTTAGAAACAACACTTTTATCCCTTCTTCACTCTATCTCATTTAAATAATAATATTTTAAGATGTAACCGTGTTTAAGTAATTTTGTTGTTTTATTTTATGGACAAGGACAAAAAACTGCTTACTTCTTTCACTTCTTTTAAGAAAGAGACTATATAAAGCCACACAGACAAAGTTAATAAATTGAAAAAATATTTTTTCATTTCTGTACCAGCCTAAAACCATCGATTTAATCGAAATGATTGTATTTATTGGCAATAAATTACTACCCCTTTGATTCAGTTAAATTCACAAACCAAACCAAAAATATGACTACCTTTAGCAAATAAAGATTAGCTATACATCTTTTCTTTCTACTGTTAAAAAGTGGAATTGGAAGCGGTTTCCAGCTTACACATTCATCAACCAACACACCAAGGAAACGTATTTGTTTAACTCGCTCAATCAAATGCCCTTCATACTTAACAACAACAGTCTCTTGTTTCCGGTTTTGGGGAAGATAAAACTGCATATGTTTTATCTTATCTAGGTTTATAACGAGATCATTAGATTTCATCCAATTGATAATATCAGAGAAAGCTTCAGCAATAACACATTCGTACGGTTTATTGCTGTTATTTTTTATCATTACAGTAGAATGATATAATACTACCTATTTATTGTTATAAATAATTAGAGTAACTTAAAAACAACTAATTAAAATTAATACGGTGGTTTCGGATAATTTTCTGAGTTTTACGTAAGTCGTCGATTTCGTTGACTTAGGCTTTGCTAAGCGCGCACTTAGCACAACTTCGATACTAGCTCTATAAATACCGACATTATCTTAGCTCGAAAGTAAAGTCTGAGCAAAGTCTATAGATCTCAGCCTTAGTCTTAATCATCATGTTTAGCAGATAGATTGTAGAGCACAGCACGAGACGTCTCCATATTTGACGCTGCTACTCGTCGCTGGTTATTTTACGCCTGACGTAGACAAGGAAATTATAGTTATCTGTAAAAAGCCATAAGATTTTTAGGCATTTTCTAAAGACTCCTCTCACGACTTCCGCGGGACCAAACGAGATACTAAATTTCTTTGACTTCTGACTCTTACACGTCGTTACTATGCGGCTAGATTGGCTATACATTAACACTAGTTCTTGCAGAACTCTGGTGCGACTGGTTTTGTATAACGAACACACGTGTAAGTATTATTGTAAGGACAATGATAAACGCAGCGTGATATGGTAAAACATTTTACGACATTGTAACAGATAGCGGTGTTCGCACAATGTTCGCGACTCCATAAAATCAGCAATCACAGAGGTACAGTCATGTGCAAAAACATCTATGCAGTTACTGAAATTTTGAAGCGTATTACAACGAAATAAAGTTCATAACTTGATATGACACTGAAATACCCTTTTGAAGGTAAAGAAGAAAATGCTATAAATAATCATAGGTGCGTACAAGCTCATGTAAACGATAAAACAAAGTACTAGTCGTATATGGACAATTACATACCTTGCTAGGAAACATGTCAACACGGTCTTAGAAATTTAAATAAAGGTTAACGTAAATGAGTTTTTCTTTTATTGAAGTACCTTCATTACAAGAAACAAATTAAAATTATGATAAACGACTTATTACATTATAAAATTTTTTTTTTTGTAAAAGTAAACTTTTTTTAATAACATTGAAGTGACAAAGAAAACGCAGTCCATAGACACTTGAAGGCTAAAGATGCGTTGTCTGTAATGTAAATATACTCGCTCCCTTATCTTTAAAAATAGAACAGTGGGCAGAATGAGAGCTAATAAATAAAATTTTCTGCGCACCAAGTGTAGTTAGTTGACACTGAGGTAAAGTTTTTTGTTACACAATGTCATTTAATTGAGAAGTTAGTTTTTAATAAAAGTTTATTAGTTTCTATAGTATTATATTAATACACAAAATAATGTCTCATGCCTGGTTTGCTCTTTAATTTTTTGCACATTTTGAACGTGTTTTTAATTTTTCTACTTTTATGAATATTTGTGGTTTGGTTTATTTATTTTTAATCTTATTAATATCAAATAAGTTAACAGTACAGAAAGAAACATCAACCTTTACATTTTCCGAACAAATTAACTTCCCCACTGTGAAATCTCTCAAATACATATTATACCTCACTTTTAAGTGTAGCCGCTCTGGTAGCAGAAAAAGAAAAGTCGTGGATGCCCTCATTAAGTAAGAGGGTGGTATTAAAGAAGATGGACTAGAAGGATAGAATATAAATAACGCTCAAATATGTCACAAGCTAAGCGCTGTGATTCAAATGCTTTAAGGCAGGTGCAATAGTAATTTAGATATGAAAAGAGTTAAAAAACATATCAGTCAAATTAAGAATCGCCGCGGTCGGCTATAAAGAAGAATTATTAACATATTTGTTGTATTTTTAACATAACAAAACTACCTGAATATCTCGTTCGACGAAGCCATTAATGATTACGTTAAAATGTGACGGTTGAATTAGAATAAATTTAGTATACATACAGCGTACAGTCACATCCAACATCTTATATGCAATTATGACTTTATAGTATTGTTGCAGTTAGGATAAGACATGAAATAATATATACTTACGTACTACATATTATTTTAATGAAATAAGATATGTTTTAACATTGAACACGTTTTTGCTTCGAACTGTACCATTGCAGCATTGTAAACTACTGATTTTCACAACAGTAGTTACGGCGTCTATTTGTCATTTTGTCGTCGTGGTTTTCTCACCAATATTCGAAGGACTTTGCAATTTGTATTTTGACTATTATTATTTCAAGTTATATAAAACTCAATAGGTTCAGTAACTTGCCTTTCACATTCGCACAGTTTGTCCAGTAATGTTTTATTCTATTTGTACAATTTTGACGATCATTAGATTATTTCAATCGTATTGGTACTCGTGATACAAGTATTGGGAAATTCCAATTATTTCATCGGCATTTATTTAAACACGGATTTAAATATATATTTATAACAAAATAAATTAGCATAATTTTAGTATTTTGAAAACATTAATTTAGATGTACGTAGAATGTTAAAAAAAATGTGGTAAGACTTCAGTGATCATAAGAAGCGCTTTTCGTACATCCTGTTTTAAAATCTTTCATTCTTTTCTTCGTTCCTCTTTTAATTAACAGTAGCCATGTTTTCTAGGATTAAAGGGAGATAATGTCAACTTTATAATGGGCTTAAAAATTAGTAGTATTGTCATGTACTCGTATTTATAGAAATATATACTAGTATCGCTATCGCCTGAAATTCAAATATGCGACCTAATATTTTTTTTAATATTTTCCCGTGCAAGAAAGACAAAGGAATTGTAACTCATATTGCCATGATCATGATCAATAGAACGCATTTGGTATGGAAATATCATGTGTGTATGTTCATTTTCCCTGCCTAAACATAACATTCATAGATCATATTTTTGTGCATACATAATAATATGTATGGCGCAGTATCTTTCGAATTAAACTTGATTTCCGTCTTTTATAATAAATACTAAAAATGTACATATCTACTTCAATTTTCAATGTTTACACATTAAATTGCTAAAACGCATTTTTTAAGTTATTAATAAAATTTTAAACTATCTTTTAAAGGAGAATATTGATACTTACCAGGTAGCAATCGATTGGTTTTTCTCTAGGCCTGTGGTAGGCCTTTTGTAGTTCTGTTTGCTTAAGTGCATGTGCGATGTGCAGGGCGCTGGCATCGAAGCGGCCATATTGGTAATCGGGGGTGTCGCGAGAAACTTCCCGCGCTGGAGATGCGTGCACGCTGCCACCGTTTGTTGCTCGTGTTGGCGACACTGAGGATAATACATTTTTTTTAATTAAAGTGCTTCGTAAAAGAATCGATTAGTTTCCATCCAAGAAGCTAAGCAAAATCGGCAATAACGGCTACACTTTTGTATTTGGAAACAGTATTTGGAAGTAAGGACTAGAAATGAGTTGGGGGTGAACTTTATAGGCCTAGTCAGTTTGAATCATGTAGAAAATGTCGTAGGGGTCATGGTTGAATAAGGGCAAAAAGTTCTCGTTACACTCCTCGGGATCAAAATGGTCAAAAAACAAAAAAAAATTCTTATTTCGTCTATAACTCCGCCTCCTTCAGAGATTCTTACACAGTCTACTTGACGCATTACACTTGATATTAAGAATCCTAAGTAATAAAAAATATAAGGAGTAGAACAATACATTATTGTTGATTTTGATAGTTGTCTTCCTGAACAAATTTTATCTTGATATAATCTTGATGTTTTATTTATACTAAGTATTGTATAAGATATTTTGTATTGCGTGATACCACTGTGACCCACTGACATCTACATCTATCTTCGATTAAGAATCAATATACAAAAGCGTTGTTACCCCTGAGGACAAAGATGGAGTGTCCGTATCCAGTAAAACGGGTCTCCGGTTCTCTACACTCACCATACGAGACACAGCACCATTGTTTTACGCAGGTGTTCTGTGAGAGCGTGGTCCTACCCATAAGCATAATATATAATAATAATAATTAATTCAAAAAACATGAAAATTACGACGACTCGGTAGCGGAGTGGGCTAAGTGTTTGTCTGCGTAGCTGAGTGAGTCGCTGGTTCACAACGCGTACTGCACAAATGTTTGAACAGCCTTTTTTATATAAGTAAGAGTGACAACCGAGCACGCACTATACCTGGTTGTAAGTTGGGCTGATGCTGTGGCCCATAGTACAGTTTAAAGACAGTATACTCTATAAACTGTGCCCATAGACACCTAGATCATCAATTATAAGGAATCAAAATGTAGATGGGTTGTCCCCTGGGGAAGGAAATGGAATGCCTTTACCAATAAAAAACGTAATTAAATGTGCGCTTAGTTTTTGACGTGACAACGTCTTATAAATCGATGAAGCTCGCTGCACGCACGAAAAAACATGACTCATGCGGCGTTACCTAGGCGTTCCATTTAAAGTGCAAGCGAGAGCGCGGAACGAGCGACTGTGCGAGCGAATGTGGTGTCAATTTTTTTTTTATAGGATAAGGGTGACAAACGGGCACACAGTCCACCTGATGGTAAGTGGTTGCTGCGGCCCATAGACATCTACATCTATCCTCTATTACAATTCAAAATGCAGATGCGTTGTCACCCGTGAGGACTAAGATGGAATGCCTCATTTCCAGTAAAAAGGGCCTCCGGCCACCTGCACTCACCAAGCGAAAGGCAGAGGTAAACCTCTACTTCACGCTGCTTTTCTGTGAGGTCGTGGTACCTCCCCGGTTCGAGCCGGCCCATCCGTGCGACAGCAAAAGCTGCCGCGTGGCTCAACCACTGTTAGACTGTTAGTTACCATTGTTTATAGCAACGATAAAGGTAATGATCCTTTCGATATTAAATATTTCTTATGACGTTGTCACGTTCAACTATCGTCAGTAAACCGACTTTACAGACAACCGATTTTTTTATTAGTATTTTTCACTCCCGATGAAAAATGGGGTTGTTAGATGTTTAACGTGTGTATCTGTGTGTCTGTTTGTGGTATCGTAGCTTCCAAACGGATGAACAGATTTAGATATTTTTTGTTTGAAAGGTGACTTGATCGAGAATGTTCTTAGCTATAACTCAAGAAAATCTGTTCAGCCGTTTGAAAATCATCAGCTCTTTTTGTTTCGGGAGTTTTTAAACTTTTAAATTTATTAAATGAAACTAATTTTTACGGATTTTATCGCGTTTAACTTTTTAATTCCCGACGTTTCGGGTGCTTTACCACCGGGTGATTTACCCATGGTCACGGGAGAGACTGAGGTGTTTGACGTCCCAATGTCATAGTCAGCCCGGCTACCTTCAGTTTTTGAATATTCATTTTTGGTCTGATCTACGCAGAATGAGCTTATAGTATCTTGAAGTCTTGCAGTGGTATGCTTGTAAAGCACCCGAAACGTCGGGAATTAAAAAGTTAAACGCGATAAAATTCGTAAAAATTAGTTTCATTTAATGTGTAGTATTCGCGTAAATATAAGAAATCATTTTTAAATTTATGTTATTGAAAGTATGTTATGTAATATTTGTTGTTGATGCAAATAAATAAAAATGGATCTCGGTATTTTGCAGTCATCATATTATATAGTACATACAGCACATACTGCTATTTAGCACTGGCGAGCATGATCCATACCCGGTTGAGCTGCCCCATGCGTTCTGTAGACTTAATGCAGGTGCAGTTCGACTATCACCACATAGAGGTGAAAATCCTAGTGTGGGTGGTGTGGGTAAGTAAATAACGTTTTCAACATAGTACAAAGAAGAAAGAAATTACTTTTAATAAATATAATTTCGTTTTTATAAATACTTAATTGGCAAACACGATCAATTTATCAATTACATGAATCACCTTTGGAAAATTATCTAGGCAACATTATCCACAGCAGCGAATCGTATCGGAACACAATAACGGGTATGTGAAAAAAAGCAAAGATTGGTGACTATTCATATGTGAAACCGGCCGAGTGGATCGCCCGTTATCAGAAACTCGCTGATGCGCTGTTTGCGGGCTTGAGGTGAGGTAAAAGATTGATTAATGATATTTACGTGTGGTGACGGCGTAAGAATATACTTTAGGCTTCCGATAGGTAGCGTTATAACCATCTCAATTACGCCGAACATATAATACCCACACCGGCGAAGGAAAGGCAACCTAAATTTTGCAAGACGTCTGGAGTCATAAAAGTACCCATACCGCCGTATTTTATGCCAGGCGTAAATGACGTTTGGTACTGCAATCGTTAACATGTCTGTTATGCTGAATAATAAAGAGACATCTTCCTTATAAAAAAAACATGCGTGAGTGTCGTGGAACACTCGGTTGGAACGAAGTTCCTTTCGTATACGTAATAATATATAAACGTATTATATTATTGATAAACAAATACAAATAAATGAATTACTAGCGTCTATTAAAATGAAGCGTCATTTAAAATTATATTTCTCTCGTGGCAAGATAAGAAAAAGGGCGAGGGAGATGGATATTCCATCTCACTCGCACTCTAGAAAGGGGGTCGTGACGGAAAATTTTCAAACTCTTTTTCCGCTTAGCCCTATCCGTCTAATTCGTACAGTGCGATAAGGAACATCGTTCCAAAAAGAGTTGCAGCGATAATTAGAGTTATCTCTGGGTAATGCTAAGGGTTGGGTACGTCTTTTAATTTGCGTGGTACCCAAAAGTTATCTTGCTATAATAAAGAAGGGCAGTCCATGAGACAACTAACAATTTTTAACAGACACAATGTCTGATATTCGGCGTTTTCTGTGTAAGGTGAAAAAGTAATATCTTCTACACTTCGCCCTGTATACATGATCTACTCGCTTACATTTAAACTTAAAATATTTTGGAAACCTTCTTGTATGGATTCAATGGGAGAAATCATCATCGCCATAATCATTACAGCCCTTCACGAGTCCACTGCTGAACATAGGCCTCCCCCGAAGAATGCCACAAAGCACGTTCCTGAGCCACCTGCATCCATCGACTTCCTGCATTCTTACCAGGTCAACACTCCATCTAGTGAGGGGACGCCCTACATTTCACCCGCTGGTACGAGGTTGCCACTCGAGAACCTTTTATCCCCATCGGATGTCGGTTCATCGAGCTACATGGCCGACCAATTGGCTCTTCAGCCCACTAATCTGTTGGGCTATGACGGTCACTCTGGTTCTTCTGGTTCTGGTTTACTCTGGGCGATAACGAACTTCGTTTTAAATAGACATGGAACGAGTAGTGGTTCGCCGAGTACTCGGCCACCGGGTACTCGGCCTAGATTGGGCCGAGTACTCAGCCGAATACTCGGCTTTAAAAAAAACGCGGTAGCGGACGGCGTATGGTTATTTCCCTTACACAGAGTTAGAGATGGAACGATACGAGTAAATACAAGTAATTACTCGATACTTTTCTTTCTATACCAATTACTTTGGGTATTGATACTTTAAAACTTAGTACCAAGTAGTAACGAAAGAAAAGTACTTGTATCGGTACTCGATCAGTCACATACCCACGGATACTGTTGATGAGTAATTACTGATTACTTGTCAAAAGAGACAACATGAGTTCATGTTCGAGAGATAGTTTTCGTTATCTGGCGCGAAAATGACTGCTTATAGAAATCGTTTTATCGGACAACATCTAGAAAAATTATTGATCTTCGTCTCTTAAATTTTAAATATTAGTATTAATAATTTCTGTTATAGATTCATATGTACGTTTTAAATATTTCTGCTGCTTCTCATGTTCCTGATGTTTAATGTGTCTAATATAATAATAATGATAAAAATTGGCTTTTTGTCTTTATTTTTCTCTGAAATATAATTAAGGCCGAGTACTCGGTACTCGGCCGTTAATACTCGGTACTCGGCCGAACCCTAAAATAAGGCCGAATCCGCTGAGTACCGAATCCAAACCGAGTACTCGTCCCATGTCTAGTTCTAAAACAACTATAACCAGCAGTGGACTTTTAAGTGCAGATGATAATGATGATGATATTTATATTAAAAATATAAAAGCGAGAAAATCGTCCGCTCAGCGTGGTGACTTCGGGCAAAACCTTCAAAAGAATTCTTGTGACTGGCTCATTCTTGGAAATCCCTTCGTTCAGCTTTGGAATGGAATAATGTTTTATTCAATACAGATTATAAATAATACTTATTAAAATGTATTTATACTTTCACCATTGTTTCGAAAAATTCGTCAAGTTTCGTCACATGTCATGGGACAAAACAGTAAGAGATTCTGCAAGACTTTTTTAAATTATAGATTACATTTACAGTGTATATTTTAAAAACATTTGGAACCGGCATGGTATAGTTTATTACCAATAATTTAATAATCCACTTCAAACTACTTTTGTTTAATAAAACATTAAATTTAGTTTTAGAGGCCTTGAATATTTTCTGGGACTATGTTGTAAAGGCGGACATACTTTGGCTTATGGAAGAAATCTTTTTAATCAGGTAAGGGATATTAATAGTTTGTGCTTATTCCTATAGTATACTAAACGTTCCTAGTATTCACAGAATGTAATTACATATTTGACAGAAATATTTTCGTTTTTGCATTAATTAAACATGGATGCAGAAGCGTGTAGGAATATCCACTATCCAATATCGTCCCCTCGGTGTAGTAAGAGGCGACAAAGGGAAATTGAAACAGGACATGCAGCATCTTACTGAGAACAACTAAAAATATAAAATAAATTTGTGTTAACTACCATGCGTGGCAACTATGACGAAATTCCCTGCATAAGGCAATCTACGGAGGATCAATATTGCAATGGAAACTCATTGTCGGAACAATATTTGTAGGCATACAAACACATGTACCGTGCAGGATTCGAACGTGCCGCCGCGCTAGACCACCGTAGACATCAATCTTCCCGTAGAAATTCGCAGTAAGCGCCACGCTTTGTCACTAACGGCTTGTTTTTTAATTTTTTTTACGAATTCATTTGTTGTGATTGTCGAAAATAAAGATATTCTTTTCATTTTTTAACGACCTCAACGCTAATCTTTGTTATTGATCCGTGTAATGACTTTTATTTGTGAAATAACTTGTAATTGACTTTAAAACTTGGAATATGCAAGATGGATATTTCACCATAAATCGGAGGTTATATCTTACTGGTCCCTTCATCGACTCTTACGAAGCCCATGAGATGATATAGGTTAATAGTTTCTGCTTGTCCAAATCACACTCTGCCGATGATGTACTCGTGTATTATGTTGTTTACAGTAATTGAAACTGGAATATAATTTTATATACATGCAAACTGAAAGTTTAACGCTCCTGGCCGCTCATAAATGTTTAAAATTCGATTATATATTTTAAAACATTGGAAACGCATACTAATATATTGCTTAAAATAATTTTTCGCGAAAAGTCGCATGTAAATTTTTTTGTATCACGATTATCCATAGGAAAAATTTAATTAATGCGAAAAGATTTTAGGGCGATGACTTTTTATAATTTTAAAAATCTTTTCGCAAGATTGCATTGCTCTTCTTCAAAATGGTTTTGGGAGGGCAGAATCTAATTTAAGCAAAACCGGCGCATCACCTATAAGAAGATACGAGGACATTTTTGGGGTATTGATATGAGCTAAATGTAAAAAAATACATCAACATTTAAATGTTAGAAAACATTTAGCCGCTGGATGAACTCATCCCAGAAGAAAGCGGGCTCGAGTTGATTGGTGTAAAAATGCTCTTTATGATGACGGACGTTTAAATGCTGTGTATGACATTCTGAGAGAAGATGAAACATAAAATGAAACACTAAAAGAGAAGCCACACGGTGCGGTGCGGTCGCGGCGCGGCGCCGGAGCGATGTCGCTGCGGCGTCCTGCATATTAAAATCAATGATATGCCAGACGGTGCGTTCCGGCGCCGCACCGCAGGCATACCGCACTTCGATTATACCTAGCATTTCTCTTGGATCTACTGGATTTCTCATATTAGTATATTGCTTCCGTAAATGTGGTTCCAAGGTATTTAATAAACTGTTGAAAGAGGACACACTCATTCGACAGAAGTTATAATTTTTTTTTTGGATCCAACAATAGCTCATTGTATTCTTTAAGAAAAAAATCTTCGTCACTGTTTCTTAACGCGATTATTGGACTGACCCAATATCGTCTGATTCTACGTTATCGGCGGTGGCGTAGTAGTAGAAGCAACAAAACACGTCTATTCCGATCCTAGGCTAGGTCCCCGCCTCGCATACTACGGCGTAGCAACGGTGCCGTATTGCGGCAACTCATACCACATGTGTACAGTGATGCGACAAAATGTTTGCGGTGCGGCGCCGCAACGCACCGTGTGGCTTCTCTCTAAGTAGTAAGTATAGATAGGCAAAAAGATAAATAAAACGAAATATTTACCAACATTATAAATTTAAGAAAATTACAACTAACACTAAAAAAAGTAAAAATGTTTGCCCAGTGTCTTTGAAAAGGTTAGGGAAAATACCAAGAAGTCGCATTCGCTATTGCACCGTGACTGCTTCGGCACACACCGCGAACATGACAAAGTCATTATTGACTTCTGAAAAGGTGGAGCTCGTGGCCCATCTCGCACACAGTCCAGACCTCGGAACGCATCGTTTCTTTATTTTCCCCAAATTCAAAGATTTAATTAGAGGTTTGGCATTTACTGAGCCAGAAGAGCTTCAATTTTCCTTTCAACCAGCGCGTGATAAACTTGCCCTCAGTCCTATGGTCCTTATGTCACAGAACATGTCATACTCGTAGTGCTACTTAAGTTTTCAAAATGGATTGAACGAATGAAGAAGCGTTTCAAATGTAATACAGAATACTTTGAAAAGCTAATTAATAGAATCAGGCGGAAATCCATTATATTAAAGTTGGAAAATTTACTTTGCCAATATCCGCTCAATAATAGAAAATAATGTGTCTTACCTAGTTTGAACGGCACATCCCGCCCTCCCTCAATTGCTTGCACTATCTCCGTCACCACTAATCCCAGCACCACTACTCCCACCACCACTACAACAGTAGGAAAGACACACCACCGACGATATAACGACATCTTGAAGGAGGGCGGGAGGTGCTCTTCAAACTAGGTAAGACACATCATTTTATTTATATTGAGCGGATATTGGCAAAGTTTTAGATGTAGATGTCTATGGGCCGCAGCAACCACTTACCATCAGGTGGACTGTGTGCTCGTTTGTCACCCTTATCCTATAAAAAAAAAGTAAATTTTTCTAGCTTTAACTTTGAAAAGCAATTTTTCACTGCTTTATCTTTATATAAATTGTTTTATTTATGAGTTACGCAAAACTTGCAGTTTACCCCACGTAATCCCTTTAGATTTGAGAAAATTAAGTGATCTCTTATTGATTACATTAAAATTCAATATTTTGCAATACATCTTATTCTAACATAGCTTTTAGATTAACATATAGCTTAATTATACTAATAAAGTAGATCGGCATTAATATTCTGCTTTTGTAAATTATGCAAGTTTAGCAGGTTTCAACTTTTAATTATTCAACGTCTACAGTTCATTTATGTTTACTCATTGACTACGTAACATTAATATGACCAAAGGTCCAGTTTTAGGTTATGATTAATTAAAGTTTTATTATGCAACAGGTTTGCTTTCACAAGGTTAGGAGGGCGATCGGAGACGTTTCTTTTGTATCTAAAGCTATGACAATTTATCATATATTTTCTAATGAAATGCCTACTGCAGACGTTGTAAAAACTTCGGTATTTAAAACTTTACAAACATTTTTGGTAAATGTCGACTTCATTCTTGCACGCGGTCACAGAAATAATAGTACACACGGTCTACACCGGTGTCTGAGGTACTAGGGTGTAACAGTTATAGCGGAAAATCCATCAAAGAATACTAGACCTAAATCTCTATGTACATATTTATAATTTTTATGTGGTAGAGCCATGCTGCAGCTGTATTAATAGTAAAGTTGTAGCACGACTGAGTTAGCTCGACCGGGGAGTACCATGCTCTCACAAAGTACCAGCGTATAATAGCAGCTTAATGATGCTGTATTTCGTATGGTGAGTGTAGAGAACTGGAGACCCTTTTTACTGGAATAGAGGCATTCCATCTTAGTCCTCATGGCTGACAACGCATCTGCATCTTAATTCGCAAACGAAGATAGATGTAGATTTCTATGGGCTACAGCAACCACTTACCATCAGGTGGACTGCGTGCTTGTTTATCAACCTTATTCTATAAAAAAATTAAAAATATTGTGATGCTGTCGGTCCTACACTGACCATTCTAACCAAGCGTGGTGGAACGGGCAATACTCACAATGCATACTAGAAAGCGCATTCTTGAAATAAGTCTACACATATCCAGCAGTGAAGTTATACCTGTGCTTGCTACTAAAAGGCTAATGATGAAGAAAACTTTTGTTATCGACTAAAATAATATGCAAAATAAAAAAAATGTTCCTCCTTGTTTTTTAAATTTACATTTTAAACGCTGCGAATATTTGCTTAAAGTTTTGACAAAGTAAATTGATTGCGTTGATTCAAATGTCGACTGAAAAGCCGTATCGTCCACGATAGATAACTTTTTCCATAGCTTATCGCTCATCTTTAAAAATTTTGTAATACCCAAGCTCACCAAGTTCGGTCTCAATCGTAGCGAAAAAAAGGAATTGTCTTATTTATAAATACAGAAGTTTTCTTTATGTATTTTTTCTACTGACTTCAAAAGGAGACGGTACTCAATTCGACTGTATGTTTTATGTGTTACCTCATAACATTTTTCTGTGTAAATCGATTTCGATGATTCTTTCTTTATTTGAAAGCCGGTGCTTGTCATATGGTCCCATAAACATTTTATCAAGGTTTGACCAATAGTTTTTGAGTTATTCTGAATAATTTATATTGAATGCGGTTGTACAAAATTTTTAATTTTAAATTATATATTTTTTATTTAAACTGAAGTGACACACGAACTTACAGTTCACCTGATCGCAAGTGCTACTGCAGCACATTGACATCTGCAAACAACAGATGCGTTGTCACCTTTGAGGACTAAGATAGAATTCCTCAGTCTATAATCATACTGACTCTTTATACCAGAACACAGCAGTGTAAGCACTGCTTTTTGGCGGTAGGAATAGGTGAGGGTGGTACTTAGACGGTCTGAGTACCACCCTCACCTATTTCTACCGCCAAAAAGCAGTGCTTACACTGCCATAATATAAGGAGGTGTAAATTTTTATTCATTGAGCCCGCATGAGTATTGTGACAAACTTTAAAGTTCTATACATGAAGTTGTGAGCAAAAGTAAAGCGGTTTTGAAAGCTTAAGCAAAAAAAAAAGCTAGAAAGAAAAAGTACGTCGACGTACCATATATATCTGTTCTTGAAATGTTATCTGAAAGAAAAACACAAAAATATTAACATAAGGTTTAAAGAAAAATAAAATTTATTGTATTCCTATTGTTCAAAATGATTTCATGATTTAAAATACAAATCTAACCTTGAGCTTAGTTAAAGAGGAAGGAGTTCAATACCAAAGTTATCTTCTAAGTCTAGTAGAAGTGTCTGATTTTCTTATTTTGTGAATTAAATTAACAAAATACTAATGGTTTTAGACCGGCGAAGTACCGGAGCGTAAAAATGTGTGATTTTAACTGACTGGCGTCGAGATTTACGTAGAATAATGCAAACAAATACGAAATCTAATAGTATTATGAGAAATTTCTCAGACTTTAAATCGTCTAAATCGGTTATCTGAGTAGCTTATTTCCTTGTTACGCAGTCACGTTGGACGGAATTCAGTGCCTTCAATAATTTTTCTTAAATGGCATGGAGTTGCTCAAGCTGATCGTATTAGCAATACCGATAAGGCTCTAATGACACTTTACGAAATCTACGGGCGCCTGACTTAGCTGTTTTTGTGGATACTTAACATGGTGTAGAAAAGCTATTAGTAAATTACTCAATTCTGTTCTACATATTATTACGCTCATAATATATTATGTAATGAAGTAGACACACACACACCTAGTTTTTTTATAAATTTATATTTCGGTTACGGTCAATTTATTATCTTATGTCATATGGTATATTTAACCACTATCGATTTAAGTTAAAGCCGGACATGTTTGGAGATCATGGTTGATGTATCGGTGAGGTAAAAAATTAGAAGAGAAATTTATATAAAAATTATGGTTTACTATTTAATTACATTTCTCAATGGGTAAGAGGCATTATTTTATTAATTCTCCTTTTATTCACCATGCCATTAAAAGAAGGATCAATTCTATACAAAAGCTACATTTGAGATATTGACGTTTATAGTTTGTTTCAGTGTTCAGTGTTAATGTTAATGACTTGCTTTAATTTGTTTGGTGTTTTGATTTTTATCGAGTGAGATTTTGCTGGAATTGTTTCTGTTCTGTAAACTTATACATAAGTCATATTTGACCCGAGTATGGGTCATTTTATAGGTAACAACGTGCATTTCACATTTGCCCATTTTAATTCTTATAATTATTGCAAAACGTTTCAATTTTGAGTGCTAATTTTGCCAGAGTCCACTTGTGGTTGCGAAGGAAATTGGTACAATCCGGACGCTGTAGACTTTTCAAGGGACTGTTTACTATCTATGGCAAATAATGCGAGATTTACAGCTGTTAGTGAGACAGTCCTGCTAAAGCTAGGAAGGTTAGTCATCGTTATGTTGTATTTAATAGTTGGTGGCAAAATATATTTATATAATTAGTTGTCGAATTTAATAAAACTACTTTTACGGATTTTATCGCGTTTAATTTACTTATTTTTCTTATTTTTATTAATTTCCGACGTTTCGGGTGCTTTCGGGGGACTGAGGTGATTGACGTCTCGATGTCAGAGTTAACCCGGAATATCTTCAGCTTTTTTTGCAGTTTGCGATTATATCCTAGACGGCCCCCACCATTATATTAGATTTGATAAATCACAAATTCTCGCGAAAGAACATCGATTCCTGCATTATAAGAAGCAGCTGTATTATAAGAAGTTAGGAGGTTGGTTTTAGTAGTGTCATGAGCACGATACAAATTGGAATACACAAATTAACGTGACATAGTCAGGGAGTGGTGATAGACATGATCTACAGACATGCAAGATAAAAGACATGCTTAAACACAAAGATAAATAAATCAAATTTATTAAATTTATACGATATTTAGGCATACCCGATACATATGATAAAATAATTAAATCGTCCTAAACCTAAGCCGATGGATGCGTAGGCCATTAGTTGCAGTGGCCATTATAACTGTTACGTAAAATGCAACTGTGTGTAATTTCGCGCAAAATATATCACATCATACGATTTTAACCAGTTTTTATCGTCTAGACTTTCATAAGAAACTCCATTAAATATTAAACACGCCATTTGCAATGCAATGAATCAATCAAATAAATTTACATATGCTGACAGATATTGCCAGAAAATAAAACAAATATAACGATACTTTATTTCGTTTCAGACATTCGTGCCGTCGAGATTTAATTTGTTAAGATCAACGCATAATATCATGATTAATATTTTTTACTCAAGTGAGGTTATAAAATACGATATCCTTCATTCCTTTTTTCAAATGCAAAGGTTTTTAGAGCATCACTATAAAAAAATATTTTTACTCGGTGGTACCTTTTCTGATTAGGAGTTCCTTTCGGTTAATAATACCTTTTTATCTCTCTCTCTCTCTCTCTCTCTCTCTCTCTCTCTCTCTCTCTCTCTTATGTCTGCCGCCAAATAGCGGTGCCTGCATTGTGAGTCCTGGTGTGAAGAGTTTAGAGAGACAGTATAATTACAGGCGATGACATTCCATCGTAAGCCTTACAGGTGACAACGCATTTGTAGATTTGTAGTCTTATTTCCTTGAAAATGATTGCAAGTGTTCATACGCCGCAGTACGCAATATCATCAAATTATAAAAAAAAATTACCCCCACACTAGGATTTTCTCCCGTATCGTGGAGGCGGTTTACAAACACAAACTGTACAAGCACAAACATCCAGACCCGGAACAATTAGTTGTAGGCCATACAAATACTTGTTCCGTGCGGGATTCGAACCCGCGTCCCCCAGCGCAGCAACTCATTGCTAAGCCACTGCGCCACGGATCCGTCAGATGGAATGTAAGATCCTTTGTCATTTTAGTTTTTTTTTAAGACATAGACACAGTTAATAATAATAACGTTCCCCAGACTTAATTTCGGTCATGGCGACCAATCTCAAAGGAGCAACTTAGCCATCTGTGTTTGACAGGATGTATGCGCAAGCTCAAGTACATTCACTCACTCACACTCTATTCCCTCACAAAGTTATCCTACACTATCGAAGAGAGATCAGGCGCAGGATGGCTTTACGTGCTTTCCGAAACACGGGGGATAAGAACACTGTTAACTTTTTTTATTAGAAATCGGCCTTCATCTGTCCCGAGGGCAAAGATGAGGTCAACGATGGAGCGAGTTTACCCAGGAGAAGCCTGTTTACACACACCTTGAAGAGGTTCAGGTTATATGCACTCGGGAAATCAGATGCCGGCAGGGCATTCCACTCCTTGGCTGTGCGCATTATGAAAGATGACTTATAGCGCTTAGTGCGAGTATTCGGAATATCAACCAAGTGTGGATGGTAATCTGCAGTACGTCTGGTACTCCGATAGGAGAATGGAAATGGCGGTATAAGCTTATGAAGCTCACCGGCACACTCGTCGTAGTATAATCTGTAGCAGACCGACAAACAAGCAACTTGGCGGCGGTGAGCTAAGCTGTGAAGCTTAGTTTCCATCAGCTTTTTGTCACCGATAAGCCTCTTGGCTCTGCGTCGCACTGAGTCGAGTGCGGCAGGTTTATAATTTGCTGAGCCATCCAAAAGGTGACTGCAATACTCCATGCATATTTGGACTTGAGCTTTGTATGAAGTTAGAAGCTGTCCAGGCGTGAAGCAGCGCTTTACCCTGTTTGTGATACCCAGTTTTTTTGGCCGCAGTTTGTGCTTTCGACTCAATGTCAGCGCCAAATTTGAGCACCCAACTGTACACCGAGAAGCTCGAGATGATCAGTAATTTCTACAGGTGTACCTCGGAAAGTTGGAGTCAGATCAAACCGACTCCGTTTTGCGGAGAACAGACAGGCCTGCATTTTGGCAGCATTGAAATTGACCAGATTGTTTTTATAGGATAAGTGGCTCTGGATAGGTCTGATGGCAAGTGGTTGCTGTGGCTCATAGACATCTACATCCATCCTCGATTATGAATCAAAATGTAGATGCATCGTCACCCGTGTGGACCTCGTTTCCTACAACAAAGGGTATCCGGTTCTCTACACTCATCATACGAAACACAGCAGCGTTACGCTGAATCCGGGACTATACCAATGAAGCAGTCACACTAAACTGTTTTCGTTATAAATACCGTATATACTTTCTTATTCATTTAGTAAAAAGCTGTTATTTTGACCTTACAAACAGACACTTCAGTTTTATTTATCTGTATAGAAAAAAGAGACTTCAATTTTATTTATTTGTATAAATTAATTAGATTTGGTACCACAAAACTTTAATTTAACTACAAGTTAAAAAAAAGTTAAAAAGTGCAAAAAATTAAAGATCAAAACCAGCTCAGGCATTGTTTTGTGTATTCATATAATATTTTTAGAAACTGAAAAACTATTATTTAAAACTAATTTCTCAATAACTGTATGTATATAGATTTGATTAAATGTCTAGACATTAATTTAATTGAATGTTAGCGTCTAAATAAACAACAATTGCTAACAAATTAAACCAACAGGCTGCGACATATGCAAGTAGGTATGTATATCACCTCGAACCGTGAGAAAAAAAATGTTGTATTGTCTATTGCACTGAAAGTGTATTTTCATTCAACCGTAAAAATAGATTTATACGGTTCTTACTTTGTTGCAACGTAATGTTACAAATGTTTCATTTAAATTATTTCGCGTCTTTCGAAACTATTGTGGTATTAGACTTAATATATTCTACGTGGTAGAGCCATGCTGCAGCTATATTTTGGTTGTAGTACGAATTGGTCAGCTCAATCGGGATGGACCACGCTCTCACAAAATATCAACGTGAAGTGGTGTTTAACATGGTGTTTAATTTGTCATAAAAACAAAAACACGTTTAGCGGGTGTCTCTTCAGGTAGGTATAACTTTTAACAGATGTGATTGTGATTTATTAAATGTAAAACTAAACTGAGTCCGTGTTTATTAGCTTAAAACGTATGTAATATTTTCTACTTTTTTTATCTGTGTTAACCCATAGCTTTGTTCTACGTGAATCGATTTCGATGATTTCTTTTTTATTTTAAAGCTGGTGCTTTTCTTGTGATCCCCTATAAATTTGATCAAGGTCTGACCAATGGTTTTTCAGTTATCCTTAATAATATATATTTTAGTTGGTTGTACAAAATTTTTAATTATTTCGTAAGCAGTAGTACTGGTGTAAGTTTAATTATGTACCTTCACCGTCATACAAGTCTCGCTCTGTTCGTACCCTTGAAAAAATTTTCACAAAACATCATTTTCATCTTTAATATAAGTTAATTTTAATTTTTCATCACTCATTACAGCCTATGCTATAATAGTACACTGCTGAACATAGGTTTCGTCATTTTGCCTAAGTTTCCACGCTTGGCGGGCGGGTTGGCAACTGCAGTTTTTTATAATTTTCAATAGTTATCGGGAATATACTGATGTCCATCTAGTATTTCAGGTTCCCTCTGTCACCTCTTCCGACACCCACGTGACGATATGGGCTAGTGGATATGCTTACACAGATATTACACAGTATAAGCTATTATGATAACCTAATACAATAGATATAATGGCAAGTTGTAAATGTGACTGCTAGCGCCAGTGTGAGAATGCTTGATCTTGATTTAGCCGTATCGAAAGTGCAGGCTTTAAAGCAGACATTAAAATTTATACGCATCATTTTTATTTGTAATTAGCTATTACTCGCGACTTCGCCCGCGTGTAATTCATTACGATTGGATTTCATGGGTTTTAATTTTTTGCGCGGGACCCTTAAATATAAGTAGCCTAAGTTACTTCTTATAACATCAGCTATCTGCCAGTGACAGTCCGGTCAAAATCGGTCCAGCCGTTTCGGAGATTAGCCGGATCAAACAGACAGACAGACAGAAAGACAGACAAACAAAAATTTTAACAATCATGTTTTTGTTATAAGTATCGTATGTACTTTTATATGCATATAGTAAAAAGTTGTTATTTCGACATTACAAACAGACACTTCAATTTTATTTATTTGTATAGACTAGCTGTTCCTCGCGACTTCGCCCGCGTGTAATTTATTACGATTGGATTTAATGGGTTTTAATTTTTTTGCGCAGAACCCAAATCCTTTTTCTAATATAAAAGAAGCCTAAGTTACTCCTTATAACATCAATTATCTGCCAGTGAAAGTCCCGTCAAAATCAGTCCAGCTGTTTCAGAGATTAGCCGGAACAAACAGACAGCCAGACGGACAGACAAAATTTAAAAAAAATTGTGTTTTCGTTATAAGTACCGTATATACTTTCTTATTCATTTAGTAGAAAGCTGTTATTTTGACCTTAAAAACAGACACTTCAGTTTTATTTATTTGTATAGATTAATTAGATTTGTTACCACAAAACTTTAACTACAAGTTAAAAAAAAGTTAAAAAGTGCAAAAAATTAAAGATCAAAACCAGCTCAGGCATTGTTTTGTGTATTAATATAATATTTCTAGAAACTGAAAAACTATTATTTAAAACTAATTTCTCAATTAACTGTATGTATATAGATTCGATTAAATATCTAGACATTAATTTAATTGAATGTCAGCGTCTAAATAAACAACAATTGCTAACAAATTAAACCAACAGGCTGCGACATATGCAAGTAGGTATGTATATCACCTCGAACCGTGAGAAAAAAAATGTTGTATTGTCTATTGCACTGAAAGTGTATTTTCATTCAACCGTAAAAATAGATTTATACGGTTCTTACTTTGTTGCAACGTAATGATACAAATGTTTCATTTAAATTATTTCGCGTCTTTCGAAACTATTGTAGTATTAGATTTAGTATATTCATACGTGGTGGAGCCATGCTGCATCTATATTTTGGTTATAGTACGAATGGGTCAGCTCAATCGGAATGGACCATGCTCTCACAAAATACCAACGTGAAGTAGTAGCTTACTGCTGCAGTGTTTTTCATGGTGAGTGTAAAAGAACCCGCGATTTGTTATACTGGTAAAAAGGCATTCTATCTTAGTCCATAGGGGTGACGGCGGACCTGCATTTTGGTTTCTAAACAAGGACAGATTTAGATGTCTATGGGCCACAGCAACCACTTACCATCAGTTGGACTGTGTAAAAAATACAGAGTGAAACTTAAGGTTTTGCGAACCATATACTTGTTACATATACTAAGATCATCACTCTCATTATAGATGTTTAGCCATGTATAATTAACGGTCGGGTTACAAATAAATATTTTTAATTGATTCTCCTAATGAGATCGTAAGATTATTTTACAACAAAAACTGAAAATACAAATTGAGGATGTCAACAAAAAATCAAGTGTAATTAGCGGCGTTATTTCATATCAAAAATTTATTTCAGACAAAGATTTATTTAATGCTAAGTATTAATTTGAGTTATGTACTTTTTTAACGGTGCTAAAATATTTATAATGCAGATGTATAAATTTTTGTAGTAAGCCGTTGGTTTCATAGAGGCAGCTTTGCTATCGGTAATGCGAAAATGTTTCGTGTTACAAATTTTTTAAGTTTTGTTTAAACAAAGTAAAAAGTGATGACACCGTATAACTTTATAATACCTACTCTACCTAACTTCAATAAAGAAGAAAGCTGGGAGCTACCATCTGTTTGGGATCCTATAATTAAAAAAATTAAATCGACCCAAGCATACAGCTGCAATACTTCAAAATACTATAAGTTCGTACTGCGTAGATCGGAACAAAACTTTATAATTTTAATGTGGAGGTAGCCGTGGTTAATATGACATTGGGAATTGGGGCGTCGAACATCTCAGTCCCCCCGTGACCATGGGTGCTGTAAAGTGCTCGAAACTTTGGGAAAATAAAATAAGTTAATATACGTGATAAAATCCGTAAAAACTAGTTTTATTTAAATACGTGCTCTGTTGTATCTATATTAGACTATTTTCAAAAAGGAATAAAATTATTATATCTTGATGTCATGTAGGTGTATTTCTTCCGTTATTCATATGAATCATATAATTAATCAACAGATATATGTATTTTATTGACCCTAGGTCATAATTGAACAGGTTGCGTTCCGCTCCCTAGTCGCTGAGCTTTAGGTCACTGGGCTGTCGCTAAGGAATGCGGCCGGTTATTTTGCAACCGATCACGTATCTCTTTCACATTGCACAAGCTCTCTCTTTCTAAGCGCCGAACTTTGCCGTGTTTCGCGGTATTCGAATGTACCGTATAGCAACCACCTTCTTCGGAAGTCCGACCGGATTCTTGCAGGTTTGCTGATTTTAGATAGAGACGTTTTCTTCTTGTTTTCAACAGATTTATAGCAAGTACTTGGCTTCATATTTGTAAAGGAGATGTATGAAATCGGGTTCTTGACATCGTTCGTAACAGTTATACAAAAATATGTAGGTAATATAAAGATAAATTATAAGCATAATTAAATGGTTTTTATTTCTGTAGTGTATGGGACAATTATAAAAACATTTTTTAAAACTGAAAAACGAAAACTAATGCTTTAGCATGCCATATGCCATAGCAAAAACATAACGTTTTCAAATATTTTTATGTATTTTGTCTAAGGCATTAGATAATGAAGGCTATTATTTGTAATAAATAGCCTTCAGTGTCAATAAAACTCATAATAATGAAACGTTGAGGCGAATCTGTAGAGATTAATACTGAATAAAAGAAATCTTTTTAGAAAATCGATTGAATAAGCTACGTTATTAAACTAAACAAAATATTTTAATAATATCGGACACAATTGAATAGGCTGTATGGTCGTTAATCATTGCATGTTTCGAAGGAGATTTGGTAACTTCGAGTTTAAACTTGTTATCTTGTCATACGCATTGGCATTGTGCATATAAACAATATTTCTTTCATGGCAAGATGACAAGAAAAAGTGCGAGGTAGATGGATATTATTCCATCTCGCTTCCTTATAGCCGCCAAGGCCGTCTGCACTACGTCAGAAGGGGTCGTGACAAGGGTTACCAGCTCTCCTAAGGACCAACCCGGGAGGACTTTATCGAGTGGGGGGGGGGGGGGGGGTATTGAAAGAAAATCTCAATCATTTATTAAGCAGCATCTAATATTTGTGAAGTTGGGGAAGTACCGTATTCAGCCGTGTCTGTCTCTGTCATGCACGAAGCGCACGTGGCGTGCGCGACATAGACAGAAACCGACAAATCGATAACGTCGACGGCGAGACGAACAGATTTACACCGGCACAGGTGCGTGGTGTTCTATGTGACCGCAAAACGAGTGAGTAGCGACACGTGCGAGTCACGGATGCGTTTAATTTTAAGAAATTATTGCACTCCGGGAGGTCGGGAATTTAACCATTATTACCAGTCTCCCGGGCAATCCGGGAAGGTTGGGTACCCTAGTCGTGACGGAAAAAATTCACACTTTTTTTCACCTAGCTTCCATCCGCCAAATTCGTACCGTCCGATAAGGAACTTCGTTCCAATAAAAGCCGAAGAGTTAGTTTTATTAATGTGCAGTATTCAATGTTTAGTGGTCTTCATTATGACCCTAAATGAAAACTAGTTAGATGCCAGTTAACCCTGATTGTCACCTCATTGTAAGTGGTTCAATAAACCTCGACAAAGCTGAACAAGGTTGCGTCCATTGTTTCGACGCATTGGCGTCTTACAAGGATGACCTCAGGTGTGCTTGTACGCAGGATCGGATTAGGAACGCTTGAATTGTATTGATGTATGTAACTAATGACATATTGTTACACATTATCTTTTTTATTCCTTGTAACAGTTAATGTCATGCCAGTTTCATTGTCACCGTGGGGAATGTCTGATAAATATAAATACATATTTCGTGATTGATTGACGTGATTTATTGTGTGAAGTCTCCGAAATATAAATGTAATATTTTGTTTGATAATCGAAAATTTATTTAGGTGTCTATGGGCCTGAGCAACCACTTACGATCAGGTGGATTAGTGTGCTCGTTTGTTTCCCTTACTTGCATATGTATAAAACGCACATACATACACACGCGCATGCACACACACACCTAGTGTCAATAGTAAGTGACTTCACCATAATATTCATAATATCTTGTTTCTTTTGCAGATGAAAAATAAAACTTAACAAGTACTCACACTCATTGTCGTGGCTATTGCGCGCGAGCCCTCGTATTTGTTCGTTAACATAGTTATTACTCCGTGGTACGTTGAGCGCACTACGGATGCCCACCGAGGAGTTGTCGAGGTGGCCCGGTCCAATCTTCGGCACGTGGCTGGAGCAATATACCTCTTTATCTTCCGTCCAGTGTTGGTTATTGTAGTATGTCTGTGAAAGAACACTTGGGCTTAATAAACCGAATTAAATTATGTTTTATGGTATATATGTAAAGGTAGGAATGTTTTGAAGTGTTTTTTATTTTACAGATTTAAATACAACACACACATAGCCAGAAATCCATCATCCCATTTTATCTCTGTGAGATCGATATTATGGAAGTAAAATTCTTAAGTTTAATTTAAAAAAATGTATAAATAATGTAAAATAAACAAAATTCAACTTTCTTATTACTGCGTTAATTATTGTAAGTAAGGCATATTTTATTATATTATTTTTTAACAGTGGTAGAGCCACGCGGCAGCTCTTGCTGTCACACGGATGGGCCGGCTCGAACCGGGGTGGTACCACGACCTCACAGAAAACCAGCGTGAAGTAGAGGTTTACCTCTGCGTTTCGCTTGGTGAGTGCAGGTGGCCGGAGGTCCTTTTTACTGGAAATGAGGCATTCCATCTTAGTCCTCACGGGTGACAACGCATCTACATTTTGACTTGTAATTGAGGATAGATGTAGATGTCTATGGGCCGCAGCAACCACTTACCATCAGGTGGACTGTGTGCTCGTTTGTCACCCTTATCCTATAAAAAAAAAAAAAAAAAAAAACAATGCTCAATCACAGAAATTGTAATTGACATGTAAATGTAATTCGTGAAAATGAATACATCTAAAAAAATAATTGCCAATCAACAAAACTAAACAGTGAAGCGAGAGCCCATTCCGTCAGTTTATCCACAGGCTCTACATATTTTCACGTACGCGATTAAGTTACGAATGCATACATACATTCATAATAACAATTGTTCGTGATTAATTAATTCAGAAGCAAAGAATATACGATTCCTATGTACCTATCATGTCATCATATCATAAAAGTAAGTACAATGTCGATTTTCTCCCGATTCCTCGAGTGGATATTTTAGATCTTTTACTATAAGGACGATAGGTCGGTTTTTGGGTTATTAGTGGACGAATTGTTTGGTTTTTGGGGCGTAGCTGTATCATCCCTGAATCCGATGCAAGTTTTATGGAGAACAGTAAAAAAATCTACATAGTGTGAACAGTGCATAGATTCATGTGCATGTCTCCAACTATTTTCATTAATATAAAAAACGAGATAAATAAATGCACCCAAGGGCACAAGCACTACCTCATGTAGATGGTATATATGTTATCTTCGAATAGTATATGTTTGAATGTTGAGACTTGTATAACTGCTGGTAAAATATTTAGTCGTATTATCTTTTGAAATTTGTATTTTATATTCACATGTTTGTTTATTTTTTCCTCTCTTTTCATTTAATACAGTCACTTTATTCATATTGTTTAAATCTATTAATTCTTCTTTTACTTTTTTTTTCTAAGACTAAAGTTTAATTGGGTGTATAAAATACTCGTATTGCTTATCCTTATCAACCTTAAAATAATTTTTATATATATATTTATTTTTTTATAACTTTTGTTGTTATATTGAATGCATTTAGACAAAGTTAAAAACTGCCCATTCATTAAGTGAGTTTTGTCGCTATTTATAGCTGACTCATACCGTGCATTACAATAGTTAAAAACCCGTTTATAATTGACCGAAGCAAATAGAAATCAAGTTATAATGGATAATGACACAAAAGTTTTAATGAAATAAACCCGCTGTGAAATGGTTACATAGTTCATTTAAATGGCGGATATGATATTTTACTTTCATATACTTTCACGTCGCATTGTTTTTCACATTGTTGTCGAATGTCTAATTATTATTCCTGTAATGTATGATTTTGTTAAACATTCAGCACATCGGTTGTACAGTACATACTATCAGTAAGTGGCAAATCCACGCAGCTAAATTATGGCTGCTGTAAGAATGAGTAGTCTCAACCAGAGAAGGACCACGAGATGTTTTTGTGTGAGATGCATCCCACTTTATTGATCAGAGGTGACAACGTACTCCGTTTTTTTGCGTCACACGAAACAAATGTGTAAAAAAATTTGTGTAAAACGTGAAGAATATAAAAGTATTCAAAAAGAAGGATAACTATAATATAAAGTTATAAATTGTAGCTGAAAATACATTATTTATATAATAAATTTATGTATTTTATTTTTATGTGTAATATGTACAATATATATATATAATATGTATGTACATATAGACTTCCTGTATTTTCTTATTACAGCTACCTCTTTTTTCTAAGGTAGACTGGTAGATAATGCCTTAGACATTAAGTCCGGCTATATACATTAAAATGTATATGAAGGTAAATAACTAGGAGTGTACTATAGTGGATGAAAGCTAACAAATGATGAGAATCCAATGATTCTCTGTCTACGTTAAATACCAATGTTAGTGATGGTTGTACATACCAATATTATATCGATATCGATATTGCAAATCGATGACTTGTGTAAAATATTATAATGGGTCATAAAATTACAGCATGATTAAATAATGTAAGCAATGAGCAATTCAGGTTAATCACTCAAGGAGTAAAATGGTGACTCACGAACATAACATCTGATCTGTAACATTATTATTTTTTTCACTTTCGTTTACTTTGGATTAATCATTTCGATTATATCGACAGTTGTTACTGTTTGAGTTTATTCTGTTCTTTTGTCTTGTCACAGTTACTTTATGAATATGAATGTCAATGAAATGAAGGATTTCATGCTTTTTTCTAACTAGTAGAAGTGATTCCCGTAGAGGTGAATACGCTAGCCGGCAGTGACAAAGATGCAATACATTTGGCACTGTGATCGACGTCTGTGATTCTTATGTCTGGCGTATCAAAACGGTTATATCCATCTATCAGAAGCCAAGAGATATTTCTGATACATCCCTCAGCCACTTTTAACGATATCCATGGGACGAAATGGGATGTTGTGTTCTCTTACGACGGTGCTTCTTTCCACAATGGGAGACTCTTATTTTCAGCCGTTAACTTTTGAGATAACTCGTAAAAGACTAAAATTCACTAAATTAAAAATGTATCCCTTGACTAAATATGTGAAACAAACCTTTTTTAAAAACGAACCTATGAATTAATTAAGGTCCATGTTTCAATCTTCATATAAAAGTTATTCATAGGATAAAAAACAATATAAGGTACATGCGGATAATAAGGCCTAGCTAAGGGAAATTCAAGAA
This sequence comes from Parnassius glacialis, assembly GCA_033319125.1. NCBI lineage: Eukaryota > Metazoa > Arthropoda > Insecta > Lepidoptera > Papilionidae > Parnassius > Parnassius glacialis. Next base: position 37,636,930 of record JAVANC010000020.1, read on the forward strand.
ATATCATGTTTTGTCTACAGACTTTAATAAAAATCATTAGTTTAGTACAGCTTTTATAAAGAATGAACGAATAATTGTAACATCTGCCATAAAGAAACACAAAATTAAACATTTCTAAAAACCTTGCTAGTAGGCCTTATTTTACTATGGTAGAATAATAAGGCCTACTGCTTTAACGAACTTAAATAAACCTAGCAAGCTAACAGCATAGCAAAGTGGTGAAGCAATCAGCTTTGTAGCGGTTTCTAACGGAAAAAAATTCAAAATAGGAGGTTCAGATGCCTGGGTAATCAGTAATCGATTGCTGAAAACAGAATTTGATAATTCGAAACCGTTCTCGAGATAATCGTGGGACAGACGGACAGACGGACGGACAGACGGACAGACGGACAGACATCGTGAAATCAATTAGTGACTTCGCAAGCTTCGCCACTTAATAATCAATTTATACGTAATATATTTAATATTTGGGATCAATAATCACATTAATGCAGCAATTGAGACTTAAAAATATAAAATAGATATAAACTGCCTCACCTAACAGCACTTAAAGTCATTAGTATAATGATGAACAAACTGACGAACAAACGCACACCTCGTGATTATCATCAGTGCGTCGTTTGTATCTCGAGTTGAGTTGAGTGTTAGGTTGAGTTGAGAATTGGGTTTATTGTTGGGTTGAGTGTCCTCCCACCCGAATTTCTGTCACAGCGGCCTATCTCAACGGAGACTAGACCATCAGCACAGTACAGAATTATAGTGTCCGGAAGTATGCGTAAGCAGAGGGGCATTCTCTATTCCCTCACAATCATCAAATCGCAATTCAACACGGTCCGAGAGAGCTTAGGCGCAGGACTATTAATTTACACAAAATTTTCAAAGCCTTAATTCTTCGACACACTTTGTCTTTGCACTTTTTGGATAGCTGAAACCAGACCGTTTTCTAACTACGACATTAGTTTAATAATAAAAGCGTACCATTTATTTGCGTTTATAACATTTTAAAAGCGATATAAAATACACAATAAAACAAAAAACTATACAAGAAAAAAGAGTATATGGTGAAATTTGGTAGGCCTTATTAACCACCGGTACCAAGTATTTAAGAAAAACCAAATTTGACTGGTTTTTATTAGGGTTCCGTAGCCAAATAGCAGAAAACGGAACCCTTATACATTCGTTATGTCTGTCTGTCTATCCGTCCTTATGTCACAGAAAATTGGTTTGAACGAGATCTAGTAAGTAGGTTTTTTTTTTAATATGTCATAAATCGTAAATTATGTTACTTGCTACTACGGAATCCTTCATGGGCGAGTCGGACTTGCACTTGGCCGCTTTTTTTATTATTGGTGCGGTGCGGTCGTGTCTTATGATAGATAATGCAACTCTGGCGACAGGACGCGGGGTAGCAAGTCTCTGCAAACATGTAGAGACATTATCGTGCAATAGGAGTCTATTATTTTGTTATTATAAATACGATTTTTGTTACTTGGGCCTTATTACTCGCAGGCACCTTATACAACTAAAAAATTACAGTTGTACTAGTTAAATAAATAGATCAATTGTTTCGTTCTTTTTAATCAGTCTATCTCACAGAATACAAGTGAAAAATCGGCCCTAAGACTTGAAGACGTCTATTAAAATACTTGGGTAAGATCCTGCTTAAAAAATGAACGACGATGACTTTGTTCATTTTTTGTTAATTAGAGAAAGCAAAATAAGTCGCCGATGTTTAACATTATATCCTCTTAGATACTGATATTCTTTTTAAAGATGGCTTCATCTACATACGAATTTTGTTTTTTTATATTTTATAAGATCAGTGTTGCGACTGCATTGTGGTAGAACGAGTTATGATTTTACAAAGCGGCCTTGATCTACGCCCTATCTTCATGTTGCTTGGCATTTAAACGACCTTGCATCTTATCAATATCCCCGCCTTTATCGTATACACCCTTTTGAATTAAAAATATATATTTTTCTACTCGTCTCAGGTCTCGGGTAGTGACAGTGCCGGCGTAAAGGGCTGGTGGTGGGAGCGGTTCGCCCCGGGTGCCAAGCATCACGGGGTGACAAAGACAACTCACTCGCATAGCCAGAGAATACTTACAAAAGAATTACTCCGCAAAAACATACCAATAAATAAATAGCTACCTTTCATATCTAACCTGCCTACAAATATTATATCTTAATATACCCCGTGTAGTGGCGGGTAAGAGTACCCACTACATCATATCTTCCCGTAGGTGTCGTAGAAAGCGACAGAGGTAAACTGAGGCAGAAGATGGACAGCAGCATCTTTCTGATAACAGCAAAACTACAATAAAAAAACTGCGGTCGCCAACTCGCTCACCAAGCTTGGCAACTATGGCAATATACCCCCCATGATTAAAGTTACGAAGAGACGGCCCCCAGTTCCCGGCGGGCCCGCTATTCCTGGCTACGTTGGCGACCATGGTAACGGTGGGACAGGGGGTGCTAAGAATTTCCGGTGGAGGTTCGGTTGCCACCTACGACGGCTTGACCTGGCAACATATAACGTACGCATCCTGAGAACTGAGACAACGTGTTAGAACTTGTTCTGTATTTTAACCTTGATATCGATCTAATCCTTCTAGCTGATTCTGACAATGATAATATCTTTCTATTAATAGCCAGAAGTTACCAAATAAACAGTTTAATGAAATATATTTTAATAAGATACTAAACCAATCCTATAAGTGATTTTAAAAATTGAAAACAAACGTTTGTGTGCTTTTCTTATAGGATAAGAGTGACAAGCGAGCACACAGTTCACCTTATGGTAAGTAGTTGCTGTGGCCCAGAGACATCTACATCTATATTCGTTTGCGAATCAAAATTCAGATGCGTTGTCACCCGTGAGGACTAAGATGGAATGCCTATTTTCCAGTAAAAAGAGTCTTCGGTTCTCTACACTCACCATACAAAACACAGCAGCATTAAACTGCTATTTTACGCTGGTATTCTGTGAGAGCGTGGTTCTTCCCCGGTCGAGCCGACCCATTTGTGCTACAACTATACAATTAATATAGCGGCAGCATGGCTCTACCAAGTATATAAGATTTGTGTTACAAGAACACTTAGCATTTGGGGTATTAATCGTGGACAATTTGATACGCTAATAACGGAGACACGCAGCGTTTCAATCGCTTATTTACTAATCATTATTACAGCCTATAACAGGATCGCAGCATGGATTTTTAAAAGGACCATTTTGATTCGCTGAAACACTTCAAACTTCATCAGAGTGTTCCCGCATAACCTTTTCACCCGTTGTGTCGTATCATAATAGTAAATTATATTACCGAATACTTACTTTTAAAGTGAGTTTGGTCCCGCATACTGCGCATTTGAAACATCCACTATGGAAGAAAGTGAAGTCCTTAAGTGGTCCCACACGATCCACTTGGTACACAATCTCGTTGCACCGAAAGCAAGTGCTCTCGTAGAAGTTAGGCCGGTACATGGTTACTTTCCAACTAAGTCATAATTATAAAAAACACTTTGGGCACATGACCCCGTCACTTGTGTCACTTTGTTTTCTTTCACTTTCACATTTGTCTACACTTTGGATCTGAGAATTAGATTTAACGATAGTGTTAAGACAAGATTCGTTCGTTAAAAAAATTACAAGGCTCGTTTCACATCTATTGAGTTACGTGAATTTTAATTCAAAAAATGTAACATTATTACGTCGTGGCGTTTTTGTTACGTACATTTAACGAGTGTTGATATTGTTACAAATATAATTCATTCTTTCATTTATTAAAGTTACATTCTATCAAAAGGCGCCATGCTAGTTTCGCCGCTTGACATACGGGTTGGCAACCGTATTCTTTTATTATTTTGAGTTATCAGAAAGATGGATATATCTCCTATAACATCTCCCATCCCATGGGATAATGTGGGGTAGTGGATTCTCTTACGTAATCACTATACAGCAATAAATGTCAAAACCATTTAATAATAGAGGACATGTGATATGATCGTTAATAGCATACCATTTTAAAGGGAAAAGTTCTTTAGAATCGTGATTTGAAACTCGATCGAAAAAGCGACACTAAAAAGAGACAAACATATGCATCTATAGGAGTTAGTCGGCGAGAAAATGAGATAGAATACAGTATACAGTGTTTCCTTATTATCTCGGTCGCTTTTTGAAGTGATAACTTCTCTAAAATCGTGAATCGAGATACTCGATGAAACGAAAAAGCGACACTAAAAAGAGACAAACATATACACCTGTAGGATTTAGTCTGCGAGAGAATGAGATAGAGAACAGTATAAAATGTATCCCTATTATATCGGTCTCCTTTTTGAAGTGATAACTTCTTTAGAATGGTGATTTGAAACTCAATGAAACGAAAAAGCGACACTAAAAAGAGACAAACATGTACATCTATAGTTTTAAGTCTGCGAGAGAATGAGATAGAGAACAGTATAAAATGTATCCCTATTATATCGGTCTCCTTTTTGAAGTGATAACTTCTTTAGAATCGTGATTTGAAACTCGATGAAACGAAAAAGCGACACTAAAAAGAGACAAACATGTACATCTATAGTTTTTAGTCTGCGAGAGAATGAGATAGAGAACAGTATAAAATGTATCCCTATTATATCGGTCTCCTTTTTGAAGTGATAACTTCTTTAGAATCGTGATTTGAAACTCGATGAAACGGAAAAGCGACACTAAAAAGAGACAAACATGTACATCTATAGTTTTTAGTCTGCGAGAGAATGAGATAGAGAACAGTATAAAATGTATCCCTATTATATCGGTCTCCTTTTTGAAGTGATAACTTCTTTAGAATCATGATTTGAAACTCGATGAAACGGAAAAGCGACACTAAAAAGAGACAAACATGTACATCTATAGTTTTTAGTCTGCGAGAGAATGAGATAGAGAACAGTATAAAATGTATCCCTATTATATCGGTCTCCTTTTTGAAGTGATAACTTCTTTAGAATCGTGATTTGAAACTCGATGAAACGAAAAAGCGACACTAAAAAGAGACAAACATGTACATCTATAGTTTTTAGTCTGCGAGAGAATGAGATAGAGAACAGTATAAAATGTATCCCTATTATATCGGTCTCCTTTTTGAAGTGATAACTTCTTTAGAATCGTGATTTGAAACTCGATGAAACGGAAAAGCGACACTAAAAAGAGACAAACATGTACATCTATAGTTTTTAGTCTGCGAGAGAATGAGATAGAGAACAGTATAAAATGTATCCCTATTATATCGGTCTCCTTTTTGAAGTGATAACTTCTTTAGAATCGTGATTTGAAACTCGATGAAACGGAAAAGCGACACTAAAAGAGACAAACATGTACATCTATAGTTTTTAGTCTGCGAGAGAATGAGATAGAGAACAGTATAAAATGTATCCCTATTATATCGGTCTCCTTTTTGAAGTGATAACTTCTTTAGAATGGTGATTTGAAACTCAATGAAACGAAAAAGCGACACTAAAAAGAGACAAACATATACACCTTTAGGATTTAGTCTGCGAGAAAATGAAATAGAATACAGTATAATATAGTGTTTCCTATTAACTATAATAAAATATATATTGTGTAATATAATTCTTAAGCTTGGTAACAATATTACAATAAATATATCCTACCCTACAACTATCCTATCCTGATACGCTGCATTGTTTAGTATTCTGAAGGTTTCATTTTTACCTTGTGTGAACTGCACACATGTTTTATTTTGGAACGAAGTTCTTTATCGGACGGTACGGATTTGGTGGATGGGGGCTAGGCGAGAAAAAGTGTAAGATTTTTCCGTCCCGACCCCTTCTGACGTAGTGTAGACGGCCTTGGAGGCTATGAGGAAGCGAGATGGAATAATATCTATCTCTCTCGCACTTTTTCTTATCTTGCCATGAATGAAATATTATTTTATTTTAAATGATGCTTAATTTTAATAGACGCTAGTAATTCATTTATTTGTATTTGTTAATCAATAATATAATACATTTATCAATCATAATATACTACGAAAGGAACTTCGTTCCAAATGAGTGTTCCACGACACTCACGCATGTTTTTTTTTTATTTAATAGATATGAGATGAGATACCTAAGTCAAACAGTATACGCAAATAATATTTGCGTTCATTGTATTCAATATAATATGGTAAACGTTGAAACAGGTAAACATGTGTTTACATCACCGGCGTGGTTTTATTGATCCACACTACCCTCTTTACTGCCCCTATGTTAGAAAAGGAAACTACTGACCACTGCGTATAGCCGACCACTAAAAGTGGTCGATCATAAACTTTCGTAAGCTTTTGTCTGTTTTGTAAGATATTAAATATTATGAAAACTAGTCCAAAAACAACTATGGGATATTATTATTTATTTTTCCTATATCCGTATGTAATATTTAGACAAAAAAAATTAAAAAAAAATTATAATCTGACTTCATTTATCATGAGATGTACATACTTTTGAAGAGTCTGTTAATTAACCTTAGAAATATTATGTCAAAAGTATACATAAAAAATATAGTTGAATTAAAACATCTTTGTTTTTTTAGAGCGATTTAGTCTATCTATACAAATAAATAAAATTGAAGTGTCTGTTTGTAATGTCGAAATAACAGCTTTTTACTATATGTATATGAAAGTATATACGGTACTTATAACAAAAACACGATTTTTAAAATTTTTGTCTGTCTGTCTTTCTGTCTGTCTGTCTGTTCATCTGTTTGTTACGACTAATCTCCAAAATGGCTGGACCGATTTTGACCGGACTTTCACTGGCAGATAGCTGATATTATAAGAAATAGCTTAAGCTACTATTATTTTAGATAATGAAATAGGATTCTGCGCAAAAAATTAAAATTCATGAAATCCAATCGTAATAAATTACGCGCGGGTTGTTGCGCGGGGAAGTTGCGGGGAACAGATAGTTAATATATCTTTAGAAAAGGGGTATTTTTCACTTTTTTATGGCAATATGGTATACCATTTTAGTCTTCAAGGTGAAAACACATCTAGATATCAATTCCTAAACGAAGACAGATATAGGAGTAAGAATCTATGAGACAAAACATACTAATCACATAGCTCACTTTTATCAGGTGAGCTATGTGATGGTTTGTCATACTAACTTCTATAAAGAGGTATGAAAATGTGATTCTAACTTTGTGTTATCGTCTTCCTTTTATTACCTTCTTTAATTGAATAATGCAATGTCTCCGTTAAACATCGTTCACTTATTTGTCTTGTTCAGCTAAATGAACAGTTTCACAACTGAATAATTTCGAGAACTTCATTCCAATGATAACTATTACTTATTGCAAATCAACGCGTGCAAGTTACATACAGTTGCCTCAAGCATTAATGTAGTCTACATCATGAACTGAAGCGGGACTATTGAAAAAAAGTTAACAAAATTATATAAATTTTAAAAATTTAATTTTATGATTTAATTTTTACGTTTTTCATTAGTTGTTCTCGCAGTATTTTAATTTTCTGTCTGTTGAACAGTTAAGTGTTACCTAAAATTGTAATGCCTATCCTATCCTAAAATATTACATGATTTTTTCCTTCAACTTTGCTTGAACTTGAAGCTGGATGGACTCTAATGAAATTTGGCATAGAAAATGATTACTTCGTAGAATAGGATATAGTATAATTTAATTAATGCCCCGTTAAGTATCTGTTAACCGACCGGCTACTTGACTTTAAAAATTGTTAACCGTCTCGACATCTTGGGTCCGTAATCGACTGAATGCATCATATGAAATTTAAACTGTAATTAATCTGTATTTTTATGTAGTTCAGTCACCCAAAATAATATGGAAATGTAATAACAGTAGGAAAATATACTTTTTCTTTTATAATTTTAACATTATATTGGAACCCTGTATTAAAACTGTTGTTTTTAAAAGTAACAGTGAAACAAATGGAAATAAAGTTTAAGAAAAAATTAAAACGCATTATTTTAATATTTGCTAAATGCATATTAGAAATATCTTTCTAATGTTTAAAATTAATCCAGTCGCAAAAACATGCACATAAATAAAGAAGACATTTTTTAACATTACTTTTTATACAAACCTAAATATAATAAAAATATATAATATTTTTTTTTGTACAATATACAGACTTCACACATTATGGAACCTATTTTTTCATTTTGCACAATTACAACATTTTTAAACTCGCAACTTACTTAATATTAGTTAACATTCTACAATATTTTTAAATAATTAAAAAAAACGTTTATATAAAAACTCTTACGTGCTTAAAACTTGGAACGCAGCGCTAGGGTAGCAGCAGCACAAGCTATTGGAGCGCGTCAGTGTAATGATAGAGCGTAAGAATAATTTCATACACTATGCAGGTAACGTACAGCTATTGTTGTGTCTACTTTTATGCATTTCATTACAAGGCAGGTTGTTCTTGACGTGCTCTAATATTATAATGAAGGAATACCTCACAATAGGACTATAGTCAACTGTGAATGCTTCAGCTTTTTGTATTTTATATTCGACCTTACATAATATAATCGTCGATTATCTCTTTTTTAATAGAATAAGGGTGATAGTATGTAGATGCTGTGGTCCATAGACATCTATACATATATATACATATATATATATATATAATATATATATATATATATATATATATATATATATATATATATATATATATATATATATATATATATATATATATACTAGCTGACCAGGCAGACGTTGTTCTTCCCTTTCCGACTACCATGTATCCTAATTGAGGGTCACTTATCGGGATAAAAACTATCCTATCTCTCAAGTTGGACCAAACTGCACACATTGTGAAACATTTCATTGAAATCAGTTCAGTAATTTAGGAGTTCATCGCGGACAAACAACGTGACACGTAATTTTTATATATAAAGATATATATCCTCAATGAAAAATCAACGGCTGAGAAGGAATGCCTGGTTTCCAGTAAAAAGAGCCTCCGGTGCTCTACACTCACCATACGAAACATAGCAGCATTTTTACGCTGATATTTTGTGATAGAGTGGTCGTGCCCTGGTCGAGCAGACCCATTCGTGGTAGAGCCATAATTTAGGTGTAACATGGCTCTACCACGTAAATTTAATATTAATTATCTCTATACGTGTCTCTATCTATTGTCATTTAGTGAACAAAAAGAGAACAACTATAAGCATTTTTAAATTGATTTTTATGAGTAAGTACAATAACGTTTTATTTACAACTAATATAACATAATGAATTACATCATTACCTTAATAACAATAGACATTTAATTTTATATTTCTACAAATTAGAAAGCAAGAGGCTTGAGTTTGAAATGCTTTAATATTATAAACACTCTTTTATATTATCTGTACTTAATAAATCTGTGGACATAAGTAAATCATATGTTCCGTTACCGTGACAGCCTATTAAAGTCCACTACTGAACATAGGCCTCCCCAATAGATTGCCTCATGCCTCATATATGCCATAGTTGCCACGCTTGGCAAGCGGGGGGCATCCGCAGTTTTTTATTTTCAGTCGTTATTGTGAAGACGCTGCTGCCCGTCTCCTGATTTGTTTGCCTCTTAGGCCTCTTACGACCCTGCCGGAGGCTCTACACGGGGATTGTGCGGTCCATGGCCCTTTACGGGGCCCCGGTGTGAGCGCGTGGTTTGGCGCGGCTTGCCGTCCACCACCTGAACGCGCCCCAAAGGGTGGTCGCCGTGAGAATGGTGAAATGGCGGCTACCGCACGATTTCCCGCGAGGCGGCGTGCCTCCTCGCCGGATTGCCGCCATGGGATCTGGAGGCGATAGTCCTCGCGCGCCTGCACGAATGGCGCACGGAGGCACTATGCCGGGGGGAAACCCCGCTGCCGCGGCAAGTTGTCGTGCAGCGGACAGACTTCCGGCGTGATCTCATGGCGACATGGAGAGAGCGACTGTCGCAACCCCGTGCTGGGCACGCCACTATAGCGGCGATAAGACCCCTCTTTGAGGAGTGGCTTGAGAGACGCCACGGCGTCCTCACCTTCCGCCTGACGCAGGTCCTCACCGGACACGGTGTGTTCGGGAGGTTCCTGCACCGAATCGGGCGGGAGGAAACGCCCGGATGCTCCCACTGCGAGGATCGACCGGAGGACACGGTGGAGCACACCGTGGAGGTGTGCCCTGCTTGGGCGGAGCACCGCCGTGTCCTCGTAGCGGCGATAGGCGGCGGCGACCTCTCGCGTCCGGCCCTTGTCGAAGCCATGGTCCGGAGCGAGACGGAATGGGATGCCGTCACCACCTTCTGCGAAGCAGTGATGCTAGCGAAGGAGGTGGCGGAGCGGGAGAAGGAGAGAGCAGCAGCTTTCCTTCCCGGCCGCCGCGGGAGACGCCCCGGGCGTCGGGGGCTACGTCGTGGCCCCCGGCCACCGTAGGCGCGGGCCTGTGGATGGCGAGCAATAGGTAGCTCGCCGTCCGTCCGTCTAACGACGACAGGCCGTGTCGACGGCGCGTTTTGTCCCACGCGCGCCTCAAAGAGCTGTCAGCATCGTGAAGGGGCCCGCAAGGGCCGACGCCTGCCGGGGCTGCGGGCTGAAGGAACACGGATGGTTTTTAGTCAGTAAAAGTCTGACACTCCCTTCCGCTCCACCCAGAGCGAAAGGCGTCATTTGATGATTTTCCATCCGCAAAAAAAAAAGAAAAAAAAAGGCCTCTTACGACACCCACGGTATGATATAGGGTAGTGAGATATTCTTACACGGCCACTAAACTATAAAATCATATGTTTATTTCCGTGTAAATATTTACAAAGACGCAAACTTATGCGTACTTTTGCATTTGCGTCGTTAACTGTTCTCGTCGAGTGAAATCCAATGAACATGGACTATATATTTCTTTTCGAACAGGTATCTAGAAAGTCCTCATTAACTTGTTATTTTATTATTTACAGCTTTGTTACTGTTCATAATTATTATTTTATTAGTAGAAAATATTTACCATTTCCGCCGGTCGCGCCGACCGGGAGATTAATTTTTGAGCGGACTGATAAACGTGTTTGATATTATTTCATTTATCTATTTATTTACTCACGCTCTTAAAGAATACCAGCGTAAAATAGCACCGTAACGCTACTGTGTTTCGTATGGTGAGTGTAGAGAACCGCAGATCCTTTTTACTGGAAAAGAGGCATTAAATCTTAGTCCTCACGGGTGACAACGCATCTGCATTTTGATTCCTTATTGAGTATAGATGTAGGTGTCAATGGGTCACAGCAACCACTTACCGTTTGGCGAGCTACGTGCTCTTTTGTCACTTTATCCTATAAAAATATTGTATTTTTTATAAAATGCTAACCAACTTACAGTTTACCTGACGGTAAGTGGCTCCTGCAACCCATAAATAAATGCAATCAACTTCAGATATAGAAGGCTACAGATGCGTCGTCTCCTCAGAATACTGAAATGTAATACCTCACAATGTGGGCTCCTGCCCACGAGACGGTTTTAGCACGGCCCGGTTGTTTTTGGCGGCGCCGGTTAGAAACCGTCCAAGATTGCACACAAGACGGTTTGTATACGAATCAGTTTCATGGAGGCGAGCACCGTTCCCGGCTGCACGGTGAGCCGGCGCTAGCGCCGGCGTCGAATGATTGGCTTCATATTCATAGTGTCCCATACAATTAGGCTTGTCAACCGTCCCGGATTTTCCGGGACGTCCCGCTTCGGGGTTAATTTTGGACCGTCCCGTCGTAACCCCTTGCGGGACGCTTTTTGTCCCGGAAATCAGTGATTATATGATATAAGTATCTATCTCGTACCAACTACACCTTAGCCGTAGCTTCGATACCACTTTCAAACGCATTAGCAGAGAGAGTTTTCTTTTTTTTCTCTGTGAAAATGCATGGGCAGACAGCAGAAATAAGCTGTATGTTGATCACGTCAAAGCTGAACTACAAATTAACATTAATTTTGATCAAAAATGCGGTGAATTTTATAACCAATGTGTTTTTTTTTCTAACCAATTTGTATGTGGTGTGTTGTGTCCCGCGTAATATACCCAAGTCCCGGATGTCGAGCTGGGTAATCCCGGAAATGCCTTTTTTGGAGATGGCAAGCCTACATACAATACTGACGACCGGACGTAGACCCAGTTTGACGCCGGGCTCCGGTGAAAAACCGTCTCGTGGACATGAGGCCTTAAGACCAGAACACTGTTGTGCACGCACTGTTGTTTGGCAGCAGAAATGGCGGGTTATACTTCCCTGACGGACTCCTTGGCAGGAAGGAGTAAACTGTTGCGTCACGCTTGACTGGGGAAGGATTTAAAATAGGATTAACCCGGTTTTTGTTACAATGTTTAAATTATGGTGTTGCATATTAGAAGGAGTAAATAAATAGTGAATGTAATATACGAAAATTAATGTTTGTTTGTTGGTATTTTATGCGCTGCTATACCGTTCATCAGGTTGCTGTAAAACTTTGCCACCTTATTGCTTGCACTACTTGTTAAGGCTATAGGCATAGTACAATTAACTTACAGTAGATGGCGCGCGTATCGTACCGACAAATTTATTTGAAAGATATATATCATTCTATTTCACTAAATGTATTATCATTCCTAATTACGCAATATAATTCTTCCAAATTTAAAACGATATTTTCACCATTATTTCTTCTGCGGCAGCAATGCGCCGGGTACCAGCTATATTAATAAAATAAACTGAGAGTGTTTTATAATACGGTGTAAGAATGCCCACTATTCCATATCTATGGATATAGACTACAATGAAACAATATGTGGGATTTTTGGAGAATGTTTATGAACACATTACTTTCTTTCATTGCAATCCATCAGACAACGTAGTAAAAAATATCGTTAAACACAAGTCAAATTTGTACTACTCTATCCAAATAAAAGATGGCTGCATAAAAAAAAACATATCTATATACGGATTTTTTTAAAGTAGTTTAAATACACACAAGTTTTCACATTCATTAATTTATTAATTAAATCTCGTGAATGAACCATTACACAGAAATCATCAACAGTATCATTATCTATACCAATCTAAAAATAACTTTACTTCAGAAAACTCGATCGAAACTGTGGTCGGGTCACTAATTAAATAATAATTATCTAGATCTACCTATAAATAATAAGATTTTACATTACTAAGACTAACAACTGAAGGCGGTCAGTGTACTCCAAGCTCACCATACGAAACACAGCAGCGTTAAGGAATTGAGGATTACACTAATGGATAGATAATTTAAAAATCTATATTATTCACGTTTTATTATTTTTTGTTCTTAAATCGTTAGAGAGTGTTGGGTGCTCACAGACCGGCTGGCAGCATTGCAGCATTGCTCATTTTAGGCAAATATTTAAAAAAATAATTTTATTCGACGAAACAGACCAGCAATTTGTTTGAAAGAAAGTATAAAATAAGCTGAGAATGCTTTATAATACGGTGTAAGAATAACCACTACCCCTATATCATCCCGTGGGTGTCATTAGAGGTGACACAGGGAAACAAACCAGGAGAAATAAAAAGCTGCACTTGCCAACTTGCCAAATTGCCTGCCAAGCCTAGCAGCATTGGCAAATATCCCACCTATGAGACTTTTGATAGACTGTAATGGCTTAATAATAAACACGCTAACACAAGCAACTATCATTGTAAGTTTATATGTTTGTACCAGATAAATGCCTTTATCTGGCAAACATGACAACTAACGGATATAATAGACTGATGACATCACTCTTAATACAACTCAAAAGCAATAAAGATTCAAAAGATTGAATAAAAACACGAAAATGGTGATGGACAACGCATAAAAGAATAAATTACTAAAAACGGCATCTGAAACAGCGACGCATAATAAAATTTATAACGGAGGTGTTTATAGATCGTTCTACATCTGTGACAATGAGTTTTAATGATTTTTTTAACTGTTTTATCTGTATGCCTAATTGGCTACTACGCCTTAAATTTACTATAATGCCGTCTATAATAAAATTTGATAAAATATCGTGAGTGTTAATGTAGGTGAATATTTTGGCCAGTGTTGGTCAATAGTCCAAAGATAATTTATTAAGTGGCGTAGGCTTAAGTGTGGGACGACGAGCAGGGCTGAATATAACGACTTTTACTTTGTTAATAACGCACGTTACTCACCGAATTGTAATTTTGTATGAATAGAATTTTATCACCTTTATGTTGAAAGGAGGTTATATCAATGTTTGGACTATATCTTCGTGTACTCGTATAATTATTCTGTACGTGTTTTTGTCACTAACCTCCTCCTAAACGACTGGACCGATTTTGATGAAATTTTATATGTTTGCTTGTGGTTCCCTGGATGGTTTAGATTCACAATTGTATTCGGTAGGTGGCACTGTTGTCGAGATCCAGAAATCATCCGAAGTTATATAGCAAACCATTCCTGATTTACTATTTAACTATAATTTATAATATGACGGTTGGTTTCTGCCACGTTTCCATTAGATATTTGTGTTGGTGTTTTTGTTTCGTCTAACCTAGTTTAATAAAAAGTACCCAAAGTAAATTAAAAATACAGCCTATACATGCCTTTACATCCTGGAGATGGGCACAGGGCTTCTCTCATTTTTTGGTTGGACTATGGAACATTTAGTTCGCTGCGCTTCTACAGTGTACGCGGACTTTACATGTGTTCGAAATATTTTTATTCTTGAAACATGCAGGTTTCTTCACGACAATTTCCTTCACCGCCGAGTGCATAATAAATCGGCGTTTAATGGTGTCGTAAATTAAAAAATAACAAATTTGGTAGTATTTAGTAGTTAGTAGCCATGTGAGATCTTTAAAGAGTGCTTATGTTCAGTCTTGTTATGGATTGCAATGAAAGAGAGTATATTGTCTGTATTAAAATGTCATAATATCTCCATATTAAGGACGCATGTCGGCAAGTTGTTTGCCCACACGCCTTAGGTAAAGGTTACTGGAGCATTATTAAACAATTTATTATACAATTAGTTCACTATATTAACTGTGTCACCTCATAAGTATTTTGATATTGGAGAGAAGAGATCCAGGTTTTATAGGTAACGTATTTACACGTTACCTATAAAACCTGGATCTCTTTTATGTATTTGGTGAATTGAAACGTAAGAACTTCTTATAAAATGTACGTGTCAGCAATCGATTAAAATAGAGAAAAGGCTTTTATGACTCGATCAATCAAATAAATCAAGCAATTCTGGTCAGTAGTACATCAATAGTTAAATAGAAAGTACCTGGGTGACTGAGCTTCGTTCGTAGTTAGAAATATTTTTTTAAATTATATCAGTGAAACTAACTTTTCTCAATGATGATACCAGATAGGTATCATCATTAATACCTATCTGGTATACCTACCTATACCTATCTCATATACCAGATTAAGAGATCGGCTAATTTAAAACTTGCACGCGCTTTCGTAGTATTTTTGGTAGATTATTTTACATTTAGCGTATCATTAATATCATAATTAAACATAATGAAATCTAATTATATGCACGCTGTGTGTTGACGGCTCCGTGGCGCAGTGGCTTAGCAATGAGTTGCTGCGCTGGGGGCTGCGGGTTCAAATCCCGCACGGAACAAGTATTTGTATGGCCTATAAATAATTGTTCCGGGTCTGGATGTCTGTTCTTGTGAAATTTATGTGTATAAACTGTCCCCACGATACAGGAGAATATCCTAGTGTGGTGTAACGTTTAACAAATAAAAAATAAAAAACGGGAATATCTTACTATTGCGTTTTAGTATAATTTAACGTTTTTAACATTTATCACTAATTAACTATATTTGACATGGGATGGTAAACTTACCAAAAGTACAAGAGATTCTCGCGCAGTTTTCTGCCGACTTCCAAAAAGGAGACGGTACTCAATTCGAGTGTATGTTTTTTTTTTTGTTTTTTTTTTTTGTTTTTTTTTATGTGTGTTACCTCATAACTTTGTACTGCGCGAACCAATTTCGATGATTCTTTTTTTATATGACAGCTGATAGTTCTGGTGTGGTCCCATATGAATTTGATCAAGGTCAGACCAATGGTTATTGAGTTATTCTTAAATAACCTACATATATTGAAGTCGCTTATATTGAAGTCGGCTGTACAAAATTTTTAATTTTAAATTATAAATTAGACGAGCTCTTCCTTGGAAAGGCCGTAAGAAAGAAATTCAATGTTTTTTAGTTATTTAAGGATAACTATACTAAATTAGTTGACGTTAGAAAAATATGAATATTAAATTGTTAATATTAGTTGTATATATAACACATATTAATATTTATGTAGAGCCATTGAAGCACACATTATATGAACGATGCTTGAACTCTAGTTCGAACGGAGATACCATTAATCATATGTTTAACAGCAATTTAAGTGGAAATTTGTCACTGGATCGTAATAATAAAAAAAAACTTCGCAAAAAACATATTTCGAGAACTTGTTAAGCCCGCCCAGATGCGCAGCAAACGAGCATCATGACAGATCGTTCCATGCGCCGTTATTCTCTCCGAAATAAAAGATTGTGCCTAGTGTTAAAGTATATAAGGTATTTTTATTTATTTACTACATTTTACCCGCGACTTCATCCACGTAGAACTTAAGAAAACACTCATATTATGTTATAACTAACATAATATGAGTGTTATCTTAAGTTCTACGACGATCTTTCTAAAATGGTGTAAAATAAAAGAAAATAAAAATGAATTTGAATTAAAGTTATTTTGTGTAAATTGAAATACATCAGTTTTTGATTTTCCAAAAAAAACCTGCAAGTTTTCCGGAAGAAATACAGCTTAAATCTCTCCTGGTATTGCTTTATATTGGTTTGTGATGTTTCAACACAATCGGTTTCGCTATTCCAAAGATACCCCAGACAGACGAACAAACATTTTAAAAATGATTTTATAGAGCTTATCATAAGCCAGTTATTTCTAAAAACAGATAGACTATTTAATTTTTTTAACATCCTATCGTTATAGATAATATGACAACCGTAACCAAGATTATGGTTAATTAAAGGTTAACATTTCTGATTTATTCAATTTAAAGAGCCGAATGTATTTAGACCACAGACTAGAGTAGCCCTCTTATCCTGACTGATTTTTTATTGCTTATTCCTTTGATGCTAATTGCTCGATTTCGATTAAACTTAGTACAATCTTAGTAGGTAAATAGTGAATTGACTTTTATGTCTCTAACTATTTTTATTGATGTAAAGAATTCGAGGTTTTTCATATATCTTTCTCTTTTCTATAGCTAATATAATCCTTATCAATAAATATACAATTGCAATATCGATTATATAAATATGATGAGTATTACTTTGCTTAAAAAGCATTTAAGTTATTCCTACGAGATATTGACGGAACAGAGCTACCTAATGTGACTGAAATGTAGAGTGGTAGAGAACGAAGGGAAGCAGCGTTTTAGTACAAACCGTAACAAACAAAGTAAGTCTATGGGGATAGACCTCAGTAGAGAGCGTTTAGCGGAGCGTGCAGAATAGCGTCCCATTTTCTTTGCATTTACGTACTTTTATTTTTCTTTTATGTCATTTTTAATATTTAAATTGTTATATTTTTTATGTTCATCAGTATTGATAAACTAAATGTGCTAATATTGCGTTCAGTATTACTTCTCCAAAATTTAAATGAAATAAGGCAATTTATCGAATTACTTTAGAAACCTTAACATGTCGAACTGAAAAATTGTGTTAAGAGAGAACAGTATTTTTTGTTTCATCGCCCTCAATCAAAATACGCAACGTTGCCACACAGAGGCACAATCTCTAGATGGACACTGCCAACAAAACGCACCATCCGATCTCACAGAACACAATACCACTGGCACACGCGCTTAACGGAAAAAGAAGTGGAATAACAACGGTAAAACTTGCGCACTTTAGCAATAAAAACAAAACAAAATCGATTCGAACGGATCTTGTCTATAACTTTTTGTTTTAGGACTTTACTCAAATTTAGCTCACAAACACCTGTTATGCGGTTAGTGTGGGTCATTTGTCTTATGGCATTAAACGAGCGCCTCTCGCGGGGGCCGACCGAAGACTGCCCGGCCCGCGATTGTTTACTGCCGGTCGCGGTCGCGCGTCAACTCTACAAAGAACCTTCTTGTACACTTGTACACGTTGTTTCGTTGTTAAATACGGCGCACTTGTGGACGTGCATGTCGTTGTCTCTGAGAGGGACTTAGGATTTAGTTTTTATTTGCTAATTTTAAAGTTGCAAGTTATATAACTTCTAACACTTGCTAAAAAGAAAATACCGTAGTGTAGTCTTTACATGAATGGAAAGGTACACTTGTTTTAAGTTTAAGTATCAATATGATTTCAAATGAGCTATTTAAATTTACATATTTATTACTTCTGTTGATATTTCGCTGAATAATTTTATACCTTTTTAAGGTTCCGCGCCTCAAAATAAACGAAACGTTTACAGCGTCACTTTTATATTCTCTTTACTGCCGTTTTTCGGGAACGGTTTATCAAGTTGGAATTAAAATACAATTGTAAGAGTCACGGTCTCTAGGAGGTGTAAACAATTAAACTTCTAATGTCCAAATACTTAAATGCTACTCAATTTAAAGACGCCGTTAAGTATCGTGGTGTCTCTATCACTTTAAGTCAAACTGACTGCAATACCACGAGACTATGGAGTGTAGAATAGAAGGAGAACCATCTTATAAGGTGCGAAAGTTGAAAAAGTGTCCCACTATATACTGAAAATAGAGGTTCCAAAACCTACCACAATAGCGCTGGCGTCTGAAAAACTACGATATGAACATAGGTGTTGTAGACGGAGTGAAGTCAGATGAATTCAAATATTTAAAAAAAAATTAGACTAGAGTAGTTAGTAAAATGCCAGTATACAAAACCTCAACTATTTACGTAGTACAAAACCAAGCGGATTGATCGGTCCTTGTCTATTTTGCCATCTTATTCTAATTAATTTTGGCGCTTTTTTTAATTTATCCTATGCTACTGCAGCGCCACCCTTATTGGATGCGTTTTTAGGGACACTTTTCATATACAGAGATAGTCCTCCTTCTACTCTACACTCCATACACAAGACTAAACGACATCTTAAAATTGAGTAGCGTTGACTTATGGCCAAATACTTTACATATTTAGATACACGCAAACTCACTCATCAAAACTTATGGGGTCTCCCTAGCAAGTCTTACAGCAAAAGTAAAGGAAAAACCTGTAAATGGTAAATTTGTAGTAATATCACATAAAAATATTTAATTGCCGTTACAAACTTACATTAGCAGTTGGAGCATCGTCTCTGACATATATCGATGTATGGAAGAACAACTTTTCCACTGCGAAATTAAGCTTTCGTTACAGCAATGTTCGGTGCTTCTCTTTTATTAATTTCAGTAACTTAATTATGTAACTAACTTAGCTAAGTACCTACACTTACTTAAGTTTATACGAAACTCGCAGAACGCAAGTCCTACTCACACATGTCTGGGTTTTTTTAATGGAAAGAAGTTCCTTACCAAACGGTACGAATTTGGCGGATGGGGGCTAGGCGAGAAAAAGTGTAAAATTTTTCCGTCACGACCCCTTCTGACGTAGTCTAAACGGCCTTGGCGGCTATAAGGAAGCGAGATGGAATAATGTCTATCTCCCTCGCACTTTTTCTTGAAAAAAAATATTATTTTATTTTAAATGACGCTTTTATTTTAATAGACGCTAGTAATTATTTTTATTTGTATTTGTTAAAAAATAATATAATACATTTATCACTAATAAAATACTACGCAAAGAACTTCTTTCCAACCAAGTGTTCTACGATATTCACGCATATTTTTTTTATACGTCATTCTTAATGTTTTTAGTGCAAAGTTGATATTATGTCATATTTACTAATAAACACAACTTAATGTAATATGTCTTATTTTGTGTTTTCATTTGCATCTTACTTTAAGATCTATGTCAGTTAATCTTTGACGTAATAGTGTAGAAGACGCGGTGCGGCTAGTACATGCAAGCATTCCGAACTAAATCATCCGCTGGAGAAAGTAAAATCTACCAACACAAGCCATTCTCATGCACATGTCAAGAAAGCAATTCCAACTCTGATTCAATCATGACATGGTTGACTTACACGTAAAGTTCTCGAAGAAGTTATCTGCAATGGCAATATACTATTTTATTGAGTTTTTATTTTATTTCATTTGCAGATGTGATTTTATTAGTAGATGATGTACATAACAAAATATTTTTTATAGAACTAAAATCAAATTGAAGCAATTCAAAAATTGTTATTCTTGAACTTTGAAACACAATAAGCCACAATATATAAAGCTATTTAAATAAAGTAAAAAAAGTCAAAGTCTAGATTGTTATCCTTTTACTTATGTAGAAACAAAAAATAATAATAATAAACCGCGTAAAGGAACATATAGAACATATTAACTGATGTATCGACGCTTAGGGAAATCTACAGTCTGTGTGTCCAGGAACACCCTACCTTTACTTCAGATTCGATGGAGAACTAACGCTCGCAAAATAGCAGGTTTTTCCCACACAGGGTGATTCGCGAGACTATTGAAATCAAAAACAATAATCAATAAAGAAGATGACTGAATCCAAGCATACCACTGCAAGACTTCAAGATATATAGTATCTTCTTGCTCCTAGTACTTTGTAAGTAGATTAGGCTGAAAAATAATATTTAAAAGCTACAGTTAGCCCGAGTTAAGATAGATATAAAGGCTAAAATTAAACGCGATTAAACTCGGTAAAACATACCTGACATGCTGCAGCTATGTTAGTAGTATAGTTGTAGCATAGTAGTATAGTTGTTCGGCTTGACCGGGGAATGACTACGCTCTCACAGAATACCAGCGTAAAATGGCAGTTTGACACTGCTGTGTTTCGTATGGTGAGTATAGAAAACCAGAGGCCCATTTTACTGGAAAAGAGGCATTCCATCTTAGCCCTCACGGGTGACGACGTATCTGCATTTTGATTCTTTATTGAGGATAAATGTAGATGCCTATGGGTCACAGCAACCATTTACCATCAGGTGGACTGTGTGCTCCTTTTTCACCCTAACCTATAAAAAACTAATTTTAATAGATTGTGATAAAAGCGTTTATTTATTTATATAACATACAATTTTTTACTCCTAGTACTACTCTCTGCATATTGTGTAACATACGTAACATTGTCATATGCATTATTTGTGTAATATGTATGTAAATATTTTTTCTAGTTATACTGTATTTTTATAATGAAACCATAGTAACTGACCCTGATAAGTGCCTACTCGAATCTATGAATTCTACAGCCAACTTCAAACAAAGAAGGCTGTAGTTGCACAGTCACCTCTGAGGACTACGATGGAATGAGTCACAAGCTTTAGTTACAACAAAGCAGGCGTTGCTACTATTAGCAAGGATGCTACAATATTTTTATAGGAGAAAGGCAAACGAGCATGCGGCTCACCTGATGGTAAGTGACTACCGCCGCCCATGAACAACTACAATACCAGGGGATTTGCAGATGCGTTGCCGGCCTATAAAAAAAGGAGTAGGCTCTTTTCTTGAAGGTCCCTAAGTCTTATCGGTCCGGAAAAATTACTGGTGGTAATCGATTCCACAAGGAAGTTGTGCGAGGAAGAAAACTTCTTCTAAATCGCACAGTAGTGACTAATAGCGACAAAATAAGTACGAGGGCGGTACTCACTTACCCAGATAGACTCTTAAGGTATTCCAACCGCCTAGTACATATTAAAAAAATTGTACAACTGACTTCAATATAAATTATTAATATTAACGCAAAAACTATTGGTCAAACCTTGATCAAATTTATAAAAGACAATACGTGAAGTACCTGCTTTTAAATAAAAAAAGAATCATCGAAATTGGTTCACCCAGTAAAAAGTTATGAGTACACATAAAAAAACATACAGTCGAATTGATTACCGGCTCCTTTTTTAAGTTGGTAGACAATTATACAGGTAAATGTTTTGCAGATTTTGCTGCCACAGCGACGATTATAATAATCTGTATTACATAAATATTTTATGTCAAGTCTATGCGAGTCGACATATTCTTGAAAAGACGTAAAAGGATAAATATAAGAACTGTACATATATGCGAGTTACTTATATATGCAGGGTTAATTGTATTACTTCAAATAACTTTTGAAAATTCGCTCATAAAACTTTCCATACAAGAAATATTATTTTTATTTCTCTGTTTGATATTACTTTGTTGATACATTGCAATGATGTTAAAATACTGCAAAGTTGCGCGATGCGCAAGTGAATGCGTAACTTGGTGAAGGTACAGAATATTCAAAAAAGATATGAAACATTGATTATTTTGCCTATCTTAGAAATCAACAACTCCTGTAGTACAATTACGAGTCTGAGAAAAGTCATAGAACAAGTGTTTTTGGAGATAAGCATTTACTGAGAACTTTTTGGTGTTTTACCATTCATTTTATTTTAAAAAACATTTCCGCCACAGTTGGATTTCTCCTGTACGTTGGAGGCAGTTTATATTAATATGACTTTACATGATTTAACAAGGATACACATCAAGAGCCGGAATAATTGTTTGTCGGTCATAAAAACACTTATATATATATATATATATATATATATATATATATATATATATATATAAAACCATATATATGATATTTGAATAGTCGTGTAAATAAACAATTGAAATTGGCACATTTTATATATTTTAAGAAATCCGTAAATTTCACGGCTAAGAAAAGACTTCAACGAGCTAGCAAAGGTGTTTTCTTTTTGTTATATTTTAAATGATAAATAAATTTTTGCCCAATCGTACATTTCTCGGAGTGAGGTCTATGTTCGGCAAAGGACTTGTGAAGGACAGTAATAATGATGGTGACTTATATGAATATTATTTCCTTTCTTAATTAATTAAACATGTCCTCTTTGTAGTTTTATTGAAGTTAAACAATTTCTTTAATTATATCCAAAATATTTAATATTACAATTATGAATGAATACGGCTAAATAATCATATTGACCTATTTCTTGTAGAATAGTGCCAAGAATATATTACGCTGCGTTTCTTCGATGAATGGCTCTTTGAATAAATACACTTAACCTACAGGCAAGAAAAGACCATCGTCTCCGGAGGCGGCAGTGACCAACCGCGGACATATTTCCTTCAGAATTTTCATTGATTTTTTTTATTTCATAAGTAAACTAGCGGCCCACCCCGCTTTGCATTGGTGATTTCTGGATCGCGATAACTGCGCCACCTATCGGGTCCAATTGTGAATCTAAACAATTTTCAAATCAACTTAATCACACACAAATGTCATCAAAATCTTTATACATATAATACTTTTGTCAGTGTTCGTTTAGGAGCTCAGTCACATAACTGAACTCCTAAATGGCTGGACAAATTTTCATGAAATTTTGTTTGTGTGATTAAGTTGCTTCGCGAATGGTTTACATTCACTATTAAACCCGGTAGGTGGCACTACTGTCAAGATCCAGAAATCACCCGTGCGAAGCCGGGGTGGATCACTAGTAAGTAAAAGCATGCTTTTCTTCTGCTATTTGTTATGTGACTCATTATTTACGAAAATTACTATAATAATTAATAGAATCAGGCGTTACTTTGCAGAAATCCATTATATTAAAGTTGGTAAAAATTACCTTGCGTACATCCGCTCCATAAATTAAAATGATGTGTCTTACCTAGTTTGAAGAGCACGTCCCGCCCTCCCTCCATTGCATGCACTATCCCCGTCACCAATAATCCCAGCACCACTACTTTCAACACCACTACACTAGAAAAGACACACCACTGATGAAAATACGACACGTGTTTCGCCTCTACACGAGGCATCTTCAGGTAATGTAGACTCTGCGGTGGCTGACCGCTAAGTGAGCGGCGAATATTTTTTTTGCGCCCAGAAGCAATTGGAAAGGGCTACCCCGATACGCGAGGAGGCAGTAAATGCTTTATACATACCACGACACTCGGTTTGTCGTGGTTATACGGGACTCACTGTGACTATCCTAACGGGGACCCTAAGTGATACCCGCTAAAAACCGCCTTTGGGAATGGCAATGGCCTATCAAGCCTCTCTGCCAGATCGGAAGCGACCCTCTTTTGGGAAAAGAGGGCGCAGGCGGCTACAAGCCGCTGAGGAAGAGCCCACTAGAGCAAATTTAGGAAGAGTCGGCTTGAGCCGCCAGGAGACAGTTCAGGTCAGTTGAAATTTTATTTGGCGCGTCCGAGAGAGAGTTTCTCGGCCTGCGGACTCGATAGCGAGAGGGGAGTGGCACTGCATAAGTAGCTGCCTCACGAATAAAAAGGTTGGAATGAGACTCTGAGGCTTTAAATAAGTTCTCAGAGAGTGATTTAAGAAATTGTTGAATTGTAGGGTGCTCTAAGTCCCGATGGAGGTCGGCGTTACGGACGTACAAAGGTGTGTTCGTAGCTCGACGACAGAAGAGATTTTGAACTATTTGGAGTTCATTAATAATTTTGCCGTGTAGTGGCGGTAAAGAATATCCACTACCCCATATCTTTCCATGGGAGTCGTAAAAGGCGAAAAAGGGAAACAGGCAGGAGATGGGCAGCAACATCTTCCTGATAACAGCAAAAGGACAATAAAAAAAACTGCGGTGACCAACCCACTCGCCAAGCGTGGCAACTATGGCAAATATCCCTCAATGATTAGAGCAACAAAGAGACAGCCCGCAGTCCCCGGCGGCCCCGCTATTCCTGGCTACGATGGCGACCATGGTAACGGCGGGGCAGGGGGTGCTAAGAATCTCCGGTGGAAGTTCGGTTGCCACCTAAGACGACTCGACCTGGCAACATACAACCCACGCACCCTGAGGACTGACGAGAAGATCGTGGAGCTGGAAGAAGAGATAGACAAGTTACGCTGGCATATTATAGAATTATCCGAGGTTCGAGGAGATGAGAAATTTGACAGTATACAGGCAACTGAACAAAAGGATCTCAAAATGCATGCGGCGGGACTTACGCAACTTCAATACAGCTTGTATTGAAGAAGCGATCGAGCGGAACCAAGTCTCCAAATTCTTTGCCAAAGACCTATCTGCCAGAACTAGCCAACTGTCAAAGCTGAATACCGAGTGTGGCAGCATTGTTTCCGGGACACCTGAGATTTTGAGTGAGATTCAGAAGTTCTATGGGCAGCTGCACACGTCATCGTTAGAGCCACACGCAAGTGTGAGTAACGATCCAAGAGCGAGACTTATCCGACACTATTCCGAAGATATCACGGACGTCAGTCTGAGCGAGATTAGAATGGCTCTCCAGCACCTTAAAAACTGCAAGTCCCCGGGCGAGGATGGAATTACAGCGGAGCTTCTAAAAGCGGGTGGAAAACCGGTATTTGAAGTCCTTCAGAAGCTTTTTGATTCCGTCCTCCATGGTGGCACTACTCCGGAGGCGTAGAGCAGAAGTGCGGTGGTCTTGTTCTTCAAGAAAGGCGACAAAGCTCTTTTGAAGAACTACAGACCGATTTCCCTTCTGAGCCGCGTCTACGTGCTGTTTTCGAGAGTCATTACGAATCGTCTCGCACGCAAACTTGAAGACTTCCAGCCTCCCGAACAAGCCGGTTTCCGAAAAGGCTTTAGTACCATAGACCACATACATACCCTGCGGCAGATTGTACAGAAGACAGAGGATATAATATATAATCTGCCACTTTGTCTTGCGTATGTGGAGTGTGAGTGAGAAAGCCTTTGATTTCGTTGAAATTTGTGTGGTGCTGCAGTCCCTTCAGCGGTGCCAAGTTGACTGTCGGTATATCGAAGTACTGAAGTGTTTGAACAGTAAAGCTACGATGACTATCCGAGTACAGAATCAGAGTACGAAACCCATCCAATTGCAGAGAGGTGTCAGACAGGGTGACGTTATAACCCCCGAAACTCTTCACCGCTGCATTGGAAGACGTTTTCAAGCTACTGGACTGGAAAGGATGCGGTATTAACATCAATAGCGAGTACACCACTCACCTTCGATTTGCCGACGATTTAGTCCTTATGGCAGAATTGCTGGAGGACCAAAGCACTATTCTCAATGACCTCAATAGTGTCTCCCAACGGATATGTCTTAAGATGAACATGGACAAAACAAAAATCATGTTTAACGTCCATGTCACACCTATGCCGGTAGTTGTTGGGAGCACTAAGCTCGAAGTTGTTGTTTACCTGGGACAAATAGTCCGACTAGGTAAGTCCAACTTCGACCGAGAGGTCAATCGACGGATTCAACTCGACTGGACAGCGTTCGGGAAACTAGGACACATTTTCTCGTTAGATATACCTCAAGACCTGAAAACGAAATTGTACAACCAGTGCGTGTTGCCAGTGATGACTTACGGATCTGAGACGTGTTCCTTCACTACTGGCCGTATGAGAAAGCTCAAGGTCGCTCAGCGAGCTATGGAGAGGACTATGCTCGGGTTGTCTCTGCGTGATAAACTTAGAAATGAGGATATCCGCAGAAGAACCAGAGTAACCGACATAGCCCAACGGATTAGTTAGCTGAAGTGGCAGTGGGCCGGCCATACAGTTCGAAGAACCGACAACCGATGGGGAAGAA
This sequence comes from Parnassius glacialis, assembly GCA_033319125.1. NCBI lineage: Eukaryota > Metazoa > Arthropoda > Insecta > Lepidoptera > Papilionidae > Parnassius > Parnassius glacialis. Next base: position 37,663,588 of record JAVANC010000020.1, read on the forward strand.
AGGTTCTCGAATGGCAGCCTCGTACCGGTAGGCGAAGTGTAGCGCGTCCCCCCTACTAGATGGAGGGACGACCTGGTGAGACATGCAGGAAGTCGATGGATGCAGGTGGCTCAGGACCGTGCTTTGTAGCATTCCTTGAGGGAGGCCTATGTTCAGCAGTGGACGTGTAAAGGGCTGTAATGATGATAATGAATAATTTTGGGGTCAGCGTGAGCAAAAATAGGGCCCGTGTAAGACATGACTGGTCGTATACAGACCTTATAAAGGGTTCGCTTGTTGCGGAGGGATATTTTACTGTGTCGGCCCAGCATACTGTTGAGCCGACTCAGATAGATTCGTGCGTGACGGCTTACTCTTTTGACATGGGGCCCGAAGGTGAGCTTCGTGTCAAGGGTGACGCCTAAATATTTGGCAGACGTATGGCAGGGTACTGGGTTCCCTAGCTTACGTATTGTTGGAGTGATTTTGAGACGGCGTCGTTTATAATCGAAGTGAACGGCGGAGCTCTTCTCCGAGTTCACATCGATGCGCCATTTTTGGAACCAAGCTCCTAGTTCATCAACTGACTTTTGGATCTTGTTCCGTATGAAAAGTAGCGAGGTGCCTTTACAGTAGAAGGCAGTGTCGTCTGCGAAGAGGGAGAGCTGAATACCATTCGACGGGATGGGAATGTCGTTGATGAACAGAATGTACAGGAGAGGAGCAAGTACTGAGGCCTGAGGGACACCAGTTTTGACGGGGCGCTGAGAAAAGAACGTGCCTTCATGTCTAACGAAAGGTACAATGCTTTAGGTAAGAGGCCACGAGACGTACTAGACGATCGGGGAGACCTATTCGGTATAGTTTATAGATAAGGCCTTTATGCCAGACTCTATCGAAGGCTTTGGCTATGTCGAAAAAGACCGCGATGGTCTTATGACAACGAGGATAAAAACCGCTGAGGATATATTCCACAATACGGTGAACTTGTTGGGGACAAGAATGTTTCGCACGGAAACCAAATTGATGGGGGATGACAAGAGGGTCACAGTCTGTGGGAAACAGATGGAGCCTCATGCGAGTGAGGCTGACTCTTTCGAAGAGTTTGCCCATAGCCTTGAGTAGGCTAATGGGACGATGACTGGAGGGGAGGTTGAGAGGCTTTCTTGGCTTGAGAATACCAATGACAGTTGCCTCTTTCCACGTAGTGGGAAAGTAACTAAGGTTGAAGCAGGCGTTGAAGATAATAGTTAAAAGGGTTAACACCTGCTCAGGAAAGTGTTTAAGGGCTTGGTTGGAGATGCCATCCGCGCCCGGTCCTTTGATGAGGGATGAAATCTCATCATTGGACACAGTGATAGGGTCAGAGGCTGTAGGGGGTGAGTTCCGGCGGCAGACCTCATCCTCCACTGCCTGGATGTGTGAGGGGTCTGTGGGTTGAGAGCTAGGAGAATATTGGGCGGCAATGCTGTCTGCAAAGCACTCAGCCTTTTCCTCATCCTCGAAGGCAACCGTACCGTCAGGACTTGAGAGATGGAGAGTGTTGCTGATAGCGTCTATGCGGAGGGCTCTTGCCATCTGATAGTACACTATATGAGAGGGAGAGATATTCTCCATGAGTTTACTCTTTTCGAGGTCTCGAAATTCAGAGAGGCGGAAACGGAGTTCTCGTTGAAGACGATTGGCCGTGTGCCTATATTCGGGGGTGGGATAGATTGCTGCTCTCCGGAAAGCAGCTTTCTTGGCTTTCATTAGGTTGTTAGTATGTAGGGGAAGCCCATCATTATTAGCAACAGGGACGACCCTTTTATTTTCCTTAAGGGAGGATTTAATAAGGGTGGAAAGTGAATCGACCGCGGTGTCGATTTTTTCGGGACTGTCTAAGTCCAACGATAGGGAGATGGGGGAGTCCTGTGAGGCCAGAGCTTTAGCTAGGGACTCCTTGAAGCCCTTCCAATTAGTGAAGGTTTTCGTGGAAGGTTTTGAGGGAGGTGGCTGATGGCCAAGAATGAGGGAGACCGGTCGGTGGTCAAGATCGTCTAGTGTCTCGATTGGCCTGAGGTTGAGGGAAACACCTTTGACTAGTGCAAAATCTAGCACGTCGGGAGCGTGGTCGGTGATATAGGGATAGTGAGTAACACTGAGGGGACTGTGGACGGTAAGGTCAAGAGACTGCGTGATATCTTGATATCACGCAGTTCATACATTCCACGCATTGCAAGCAGCTTCTTGCCACTATGGAAGGTAGTACGGCATGTCCATTCAGTATGCTTGGAGTTAAAATCTCCAAACATAATGACTGAATTGCCTAAAGATAAAATAGCCTCAAAATCTTTTTTGAGGGGATGGGTTCCACTAGGGATATAACAGGAGGCTATGAAGATGCACTGATGTCCAGTCATAGCTAGCCTGCATACTGTGGCTTCCATGTTGGTAAGCTGCGGAGTAGAAATGGAAGAGCAATGAAGTGTCTTCTTGTAATAAATGGCCATACCGCCGCCTTGGCGGTCGGGTCTGTCATTACGAAGAAGAGAGATCTTTTGAATGGAAAGGCCTTTAATGTCCTTAGTTTTTAGATTAGTTTCTTGTAAGAGGAGGAAATCGGCTTCACGATCACGAAAAAAGAGCTTAAGCTCTGGGAGGTTATTTCGTAAACCGCGAATATTAAAAGATACAAGCGATAAACCCTTAGGCTTGATACGACCGTGAGACTTCGGCAGAGCAGACTGATCTGTCATTGTAGAGTAAAGTTAATTAAGTTAACTTAACTTACAATGAGCACAAAAGATTGTGATGCTCTGCAAGAGCGAGGAGATGGTCCTGAGGGGACCGAGCAGCGCGCAATTTGCGTGCTAAGACAGCAATCTCCCCAATGTCGATGTTCCTTATATCGGAGTAAACCGTATTAAGGTCATCAATCATTGAGGGCTGTGACTGTTGAGGGACGGAGGACGTCCGCGGTGGGTCAGCCTTTTTGGGACCCTAGGGAAAGACTGGTGGCAGCAAAGGCTGCGAGAAGCCCGGAGGGGGCCGAACAGGGCCCTGAAGGGCCTAGGGGGATCCTGAGAGGGTCGAGGGGGCCCTGAAGGGGCTGAGAAAGGCATTGACGGGGCAGGCTTGTATAGAGGGCCGGGAATGACTATGACTGGTGGTGGAGCTTGCCTACTGGGACGAGGAAGAGGTGCGCAAGGGCAGCCTCTATAGTTTGCCGGGTGGCTTGTTTGTTGACACAGGACGCACGCGGGTGGGGATTCGGAGTCTTTGGGCCGAGGACACTCTATCGAGTTGTGGGGAGCGAGGCACTTAACGCACCTGGGTGGGGCGGAGCAGTTGGCCGCCGCGTGACCATATAGCTGGCAGCGGTGGCACTGCGCCGTGAAACCACGCCTATGAGGGGGCTCAACCCTGACTCTCGGGCGACGGCAAGCGGGAACCTCTTGCCCTTGTTACTATGCATTTTATGAACGCCCTCAACGGGGAATCCTTGGGACTTAAGGTCCTCAAGGATGTCCTCGTTGGCGAGTTCGAAGGGAACGTCGCGGATGACGGCCCTGACTTTACGCTCTTCCGAAAGAGCGTACGGATGATGAGAGACTCACTCAGCTGTGAATAGCCTGGTGAGACGACGGAAGTCGTCTATATATTGGGGGATGATTTTAATAGCCTCCCCGAGGTTGGTGGCTTGTTCGTATTTTATACCTGCGTCGTAGCAGGTTTTGGAGAGGCGGGTGAATTGAGCCTTGTCTCTGAAGAAGACGGGGGCGGGACTTGCGTTTTGGCAAGGACTGGAGCACAGCGAGTGGCTGGTTTTGACGGCGCGGGGATTATTAACAACATAAGGGGGGCCGAAGCAGCGGAGGGGCTGCGGGGGCAGAGGCGGCAGCAGGAGCTGCGGGGGCTGAGGTAGCGGCGGGGGCTGCGGGGGTTGGGAGAGCGGTGGAGGCCGCTGAGACGGGGGAGGTGCGGTTTTTCGCAGCGCGTTTACCGCCGCGCTTGGAGTTAACCATGGTGAACGAAGAATCCCCGGTTCCGTCGAAGTCAGAGGACTCCGATGAACCGGTGCCAGACTTGGTGGCGGGCCTCTTCCGGGAGGCTGACGCAGAGAATCCGGAGTCGGAGTATGCGCACTCCATATCTAGGGGTACAAAGAGATTTTATTCTCTAGAAAGGCCGCGACAACGGGTGGCGGTTGGAGTGCCTGAGGGGCAAGAATGGCCATATTGGCCAGCACTGCGGCGAGAGCCGGGGCATCCATCCTCTTAAGGATGGCGAAGATGGACCCAATAAGTTCTTGAATAGACATGACGGGTGTTGGGACTGGGACGACGTTTTTCGTAGAAACAGTACGGGCTGGGGGATACTGTTCTGAAAAGAACAGAGACGTTCTATACCAAGGCAGTAAGGGCGGAATCACCGTTCTCAGAAGAACGGAGTGGTTCTATTCCAAGCAGTAAGGGCCCCTGTTCTCAAAAGAACAGGGCCTTGCTCTGAAAAGAGCAGGTGACTTATGCCAAGAAACAATATACACAGTATACAATAAATCAATAACACAAAAATAAAAATTAAAAATAATTAACAATAAAAATAAAAGAAACTTAACAAGCAGCAAACCAACAGTCAAACCTCCCCGCCCGAAGACAGGGGGGGCAAAAACTGAAGTTAGCGTTAAAAAACTCACCAGGCGTCGGCGCTGTACAGCGCGAACAGGACAGCGGAGGTGCGAGAGCGAGAGGGCACTAACGTATGGGGACGAAAGCGCGGACTACCTGAACAGAACCGCTCGAGAGCGGCGGCACAAGTGGAATGTGTGAGCGGCGAACCAAAACAACTGCTATTTATACAGCCCGCTGACGCAACCGCTCCCCACTTAAGTAGCGAGCGACTGCGTCATGCGATAACACATGCGGACAATCACCACCTGACATACACAGCCGCTTGTAAAATCAAAAACAAACCGCCGCGCAACGGCCGCCTACCCTCCAACCACGCAACCAATCGCTGATCACCGTGAAGGTGACAAACAACCATATTGCGAGGCTGTCTGTTATTAGAGAGCAGGCTTAAAGATATCTAAGAGAGGTGAGTTAGAAACATTTGTTTGTTCACTCAGCAGTGCGACGTTACTATTGTTATTTTTTAATATCTCTAACTGTTCCAGCACACACAGTCGCAGCCCTTTATTACACGTATGAAGATCTTAAAGGAGTGGTCGTTGGCTAGGTTGCGTTCAGTGTCCAAAAGATGTTTTCAAAAATGGGATTTATTGGGATTGCAATTCCTGTATGCGGCTAAATGCTCTTTATAACGTGTTTCGAAGTTGCGACCAGTCTGACCCACGTAAACGGCGTGGCATTCGTCACGTTCGTTTGTAAACACTCGACTTTTGACGAATATCCAACTTGTCTTCATTATTACAGATATTCCTAAGAGAATTGTTTGTTTTGAACCCCACATAAACGCCGCTTTGTCGAAGAGTATTAGCTACTTTTTCAGATATGGGGCCTAAGTAGGTCAAACTACTCACATATCGACTTGATAACTTGATATTGTTTCTTTTTAATTAAATTGTTGATGAGATTTTTTGAAAAACCGTTAGAGACCGCTATTTGATAAATTACATTAAGCTCTTTTAAATAATTTTCCTTACTTAATGGGACAGTAAACAAACGATTAATATAACAATGAAAAGCGGCTAATTTATGTTGCTACGGATGACACGATGTCACGGGGATGACCGTCTCAGTGGCTGTTATATACACAGCTTAATATCCGAAGTAGACTTTTTGTTTGGGTCAGACTCAAATAGGTCAAAGTCATCAATTTGGATAATATCGTTAACCTTCTAGCTGGACCCACTACTCTCCATAATGACAACAGTATTGCCCTTATCGGCTTTAGTAAAAATTACGATTATGGGATGAGAGAGGTTACAACGACTTGTATCTTCTTTATCCCGAAATCGTAATAACGACATATATACAGAATATCACCAATTTTATCCCCGAGTTAAGAATCTTACCGATGTCCAGTTTCCAACGGATGGGTTGTCCCTTTTACATAAAGGCCTAAAGTATAATTTAACACCTTCGGTCTCCCAAAAATCGTTAGAGACTACGGCCGTTGACGTGGAGACGGCCGTTGTGATCGGGAAGAAAGATAACATCGTTCAAAGCTTGATAGCTAATGAAATTTTGGCTGTCCCCGTGTCTTCCAATTTCAATCCTGAGCTCCCTGTTTTTAAGTCACTAAAGCAGAGAATAAAGGAAAACGACCTAATTGCAACTAGAAATTAAACAGGCTAAACAATAAATAATAAAACTAAAAATTTTGACGTAAAATGAAATGTTAGCGCTGGCAGTATAACAGCGTTCTAGGCAACTGCAACATTAGCATTGCTATTAACAGTGGTAGAGCCAGGCGGCAGCTTTTGCTGTCGCATGGATGGGCCGGCTCGAACCGGGGTGGTACCACGACCTCACATAATACCAGCGTGAAGTAGAGGTTTACCTCTGCGTTTCGCTTGGTAAGTGCTGGTGGCCGGAGGCCCTTTTTACTGGAAACGAGGCATTCTATCCTAGTCCTCACGGGTGAAAACGCATCTGCATTTTGATCTGTACCAGAGGATAGATGTAGATGTCTATTGGCCGCAGCAACCACTTACCATCAGGTGGACTGTGTGCTCGTTTTTCACCCTTATCCTATAAAAAAAAAAAAAACTATGCTGCACTAGTGTCCATTCACTACTACACTACATGATTTTGGTTATTTCTGTATGTACTATTCCATTGTAACTTTATTGGTGGTAATGAATAAATGTTTATTATTATTGTTTTGGGGTATTTATACAGTATTCTCATGTGATTAGGCTGAATAAATATATTAAAAGAAATAATAAATAAGCATAAATATATATTTAATATACTAACATAAATTAATACATAAATAAATAAAATCCCAACCAGATAGCACCTCGGCAGGGGAGACCAAACGGCCGAGGGTTGGGGGGAAAGGGAAAGAAACCGGCGGACGACGCGGGCGGTATCGAGGAGCACCGCCTTCTGCATTTAAGTCCGGAGCGGTCCGTCACGGAGTCCCAGTCGCCTCGGATGACCCAAAAGGCTGACCGAAAACCCATTTGCAGAGACGACTACAGGAATAATTTTGTACGGCAGGCCACCCCACATGTCGGTCACCTCGGGAGTCAGGTCCAGATATTTTTTCTTATCTGCTTCTACTTTCACGAGGTAGAATGGTAATGTCGACCAGAAATATCCTTGACTACCCGGTCCATTAGCACAATATCAGACTTATTCGCAAGAGTAGTCCTTTCCGTGATATGGCCCGGTCCCAGTAGAGCCTGGCGCGGTCATTTTCGAGCACGGCTTCCAGCAAGTACTTATGATAAGGCAAACCATGCGACCTAAGATGGTGTAAAATCTTAGCTACTAGGTTGCGCTTGTGCAAGTACTCAGAGTAAGAAAGCGCTGAACCACCAGATTTCCTCTTCAAGCACTTAAAAAGCCAGCCCACCATGTTTCTGCGGCAAGTATAGCCTCATTACTGACGATGTCGAATGATGCATCCTGTGGGACGTCATAATAGTGCGGACTTTTCTATCCAGAGCATTCAGTTCGGTCTGAGTCCACCTGAGTATGCCAAAGGTATACATGAGAACAGTCATGACCCAACCTTTATATGCATGTGTCTTATTCACACCCGACAAAACAATGTTAAGCACTTTTGTCAAGTGTGCACAAAACACATCGCAAACTGACTGTTTCATGTCCGTCTCATCGAACCTATGTTCTGTGACATACCCGGGTATCGGTATGCTTCAGCCTCGGAAAGGGTCCTTATTTTGATGGGCATAGGTGAGTCTATGCTCTCAGAGTTAGCGACCCTACCCCTTCCGACATGGAGGACCGCAGCTCCATTCTGATTTAATTTCTGAACTCACGAGTGATATTCAGCAATTCCATAGATGGGAGAACATGGAGGCGAATAACTTGAGATCATCCATATAGAAAAGGCGGGTCACTTTTGTCCCTCCTTACCGAAGCTGAAATCCCCTACCGGAGCCATCCAGTAAGGTACTAAGATGGTTCAGAGATAGGCAGAACCAGATTGAGGTCAGACAATCGCCCTGGAAGATACCCCTTCTTATCTTTATGCGGTTCTCCGCAGCCGTCATCCGCTTGTGCAGATGACAAAGGATCGTACTCCACTACCCCATACACTGTTCGAGGAAGTCTCTAACTGTAAAGTCAACCTTGTACAGCTCGAGGACCCTCTTTAACCATGTATGGGGCACCGAGTCGAATGCCTTTTTGTAGTCTATCCAGGCGACGAAGTTTTGACGTTTGCACTGAACCATTTTGCCAATGACCGCGTCAATGAGCAGTGGTTCCTTGGTTCCATGACCACCGACCCGACATCCATTTTGAGCGCATGACATCAACTGATTTAGCTACAGTTGACGAGTGATTCTCGCATCAAAAATGGATGTCAGTGTCTTATGTATGGTGGGTAAAAACGTGATGGGGCGGTATTTGCTCGAGTCTGTAGTATCATGATCCTTTGGAACCAAGTGAGTGATCCCAGTAGTGAAGAAGCTTGGGATTGACTTCTGGTCGAGAGCCTCTTGAAACTGTTGGGCGAGCACAGCGTGACGCACCACGAACCCCTTCAGCCAGTAGTGATGCATCCCGTCGAGTCCCGGAATTTTCCAGTTCTGGGCCCTACGGTCCACCACAGCTACGTCTTCCGGCGTAATGGTGACGGTGTCCATGGGCGTAAGACTCACCTGGCTCGCCACAACTTCTATCCAAGGGCCCTCGCTGTGGTTTACGGGCTCTGACTACAGGCCACGCCAGAATGCGACAGTGTCGGCCTGATGCAGTACTGAGCCCGTTCCACATACCTTTGGTCGCTCCAATGATTTATAGAGTCTCTTCTGATCACTCTGGAAGAGACGATTCTGATTGAACCGCCTCGACCTCTCGGTATATCACCTATTTATCATCGTCTGAATCAACCAAAACTGGAATATCCATGGTGACATCCAAATGTGCAGGTTGCTCTGCAATTAGTGTATTGGACCACATGAGAAGCACCAGCTTTCAAATCAAAAAATAATCATCGAAATCGTTTCACGTAGAACATAGTTATGAGGATAACACATAAAAAAACATACAATCGAATTGAGTATCTAATCCTGTTTGAAGTCGGTAGAAAAACATTTGTTCCGCAAGTTAAAATTACTTAAGATAAAACAATTTTAAGCCGACTGTATGTTGTTGAAGAAGTATTTCTTTTTTTGATGAATATTTTTATGCACTTTAACACTATAGAACGGAATGTAAATGAAAACGAAACGTTTATTGAAAAAAAATTAAAATCTGCGAGTGCGAATTTCTTCATTATGTATTTTGTCATGCCAGAAAATTTCAGACATAGCCCTCTTCACAGCAGGTTGAGCGATCTTAAACCCCCTCATACGGCCAGTAGTGTCACTAGCAACACGCAATGGTTATTCGCATTTGTTTTCATACTTTTAGTGTGTACTCTCAGAAAAAAAATTAATAAAGGATATTTTAAAAAAAATCTTGTATGAATGTTGTAAACCACCTATTTTAATTGTAATAAATTAATCTAAAAAAAGTCCCGCTGGATTTGTTGCTAGTTCTTACAAGGGTAAAGTTTTTTTTTCTTAATCAGTGGTCAAAGTACAAAATGACTTTCATAAGAATCATTTATAATGTTTATTGAAAAAATATATTATATTCTACTCTAGTCTGTGAAAGGAGTTTGGCAAGCACATCCGAGTTTTGCCTTCGCTTTCTAAAAAGTTAAACGGAGACTAAGTACTTTTAATACTGATATATTATATATTTATAATATGACAAAGCTGCAAAGAACAAGAGAAAAATAATATAAAGAAATAAAAAATATTTAAAGGTTTGAACAAACTTTTTAATAATAACGTTTATATTTTTTAAATAAATAATTACATTATTATGTACAAATAATACAATTTTTGATGTTTTATATTAATTGGCATAGATATACTTTTAATATTATCTAAAAAAAAATTAACAACTATTTTTAAGTTTTAGAAGTCCTAATCACGTTGTAACATAACTATTGCTAAGAAAAATTGAGCAGGAGTTTAAATATCCACGTTATAAAAAATTATATTTACATGTTTAAATTTAAGTTATGTTACGTTAATATAACGTAAACTTATCACAAAATTTTTACTATAAATTAAAAAACATTCCAAATTTAAACTATTTACAAAAAAAGCTAGTGGAGTTAATATTTTATACTAGGCTTAATAAATTTCATATGTTTTTGTGAGAATGTCATCATAATTGCTACGAAGGTACAGCTGCTTGCGGGTGAACCATCAAGGAAATGTTATCATGTTGCGGTAAAGGAGAGTGTTTTTTCTTCGGCTGAATAATATCAGTTCCCCATGTCCACTGCATAACAAAAAATATGTGTATTAATAAAAACTGTACAATGATAATGCAAAGAAAGTTTTTATAAAATATTTATACCTTTATAAGGCATCTCTTCTCAAAAAACGCATTAGGAGCCTTGTTTATTTGAAAATATTTACATTGTAGTATGTCTTAATTGTTTATAGCTGCAGTAAAAATAAGTGGCCTCAACAGGTAAAGGGCCACCTTCTTCCAGTTTACCACAGTAAAATAGCAGCTTAATGCTGCTGTGTTTCATACGGCGAGTAACGAAAACCAGATACCCTTTTTACTTTTTTTATAGGATAAAGGAAGGTGACAAACGAACACACAGGCCACCTGATGGTATGTGGTTGCTGTGGCCCATAGACATCTACATCTATCTTCGAATACGAATCAAAATGCAGATGCACTCGTAAGGACTAAGATGGAATACCTCATTTCCAGTAAAAAAATTACGCTGGTATTCTGTGAGAGCGCAGTCCTTCCCCGGTGGAGCCGACTCATTTGTGCTACAACTATACTACTAATAGCTGCAGCATGGATCTACCGCGTTACAAAAAGTTACTGGTAAAGAAGTATTCCATCTTAGTTCTCAGAGACGACAACGCATTTGCATTTTATTGTTTATGGATGATTGATACAGGCGTCTATGGCCCACAACACCTACTCACCATCAGGTGGACTGTTAGAGCCATTATCGGTCTATATTCAATAAAAATTAGGTAAAAATCCACCACTGGGCATAGACGTCAAAACTAGGAAGATCTGTATACTATTAGCAGTATTTAATGCAATTGCAGTCGCTACTTAGTGTCACGATGCTCTCCGTCATCAACAATATGATTGTGTTCATTACGCTTTTTAACCACGGGAATAACTTATTAATAATCTCGGAAAAAACGGCGCATTAAATATTAAAGTACTACAAAAGAAACTAACTCTAAGTTAAGAGGAGATAAGAAGTAAGATAGGTATTAATTTTATAGAGTGCCCTATGTATTGCCAACGTAAGAGGCAAATATAGGAATAAAACAACTATTTCAAATATATAGAATTATATTTGAAATAGTTGTTTGTTATTAACTTTGAAAATATAGTACTATGTATAACAATTATTTATGACTTATAAAAGGACTTAATCATGTTGTAATAAAAATATATTGCTATGAAAAATTGCACAGGTGTTTAAATATCTACGTAAAAAATGAAATAAATATTTATATGCTTATTAATATAACGTAAACGCAAAATTTTTAGGATAAATAAAAACATATTCAATCATTTAAACTAGTTGTATTAATTTTATAGATTGCATGAGGTACCACGGTGTAAGGCAACGTAAGAGGCAACTACATATAGACAAGAAATAAAGATCTCATGGTTTCCGATAGATGGCGGTGTAACACCATTAGACGCGACCGGTAGTAGCGTCAAACGACGTATTAAATGCACGATATGAGGTATATAATATAAAAAAACAAAGTCTCACCACTAGCACAGCAAGCGTAACCCCAAGGGAGTAGCCAGCTAGGACGTCGCTCCAGTGGTGCTTGTAGTCGGAGACGCGGGAGAGTGCAGTGAACCAGCTCAACATCACCGCGCCGAACTGCAAGGAGTGGCGCAGAACTCTAGTTCCTCGCCATACCATGCGCTTCTCCAGGTATAACTGGAAAAGGAGTTTATAGCATTAAAACTGAAACGAGCCAACAGTTCAGCTGATGGTAGCTTGTGTAAATTACGGACGCTTGCAGCTAACATAAACCAAAGTTATAGAATTATAGATACTTTATCTCCCGTAAGTATTACATGTCTGCACTGTATTGTCGATACAGAAAAAATCTTAGTGTGGGGATAATGTTTTTTTTTTCAAATATATTTTTCCATTCATTTCTTCACCACGGCCCAACACGTCTATCAGGAAGATGCTCCTGCCCACCTACAGTTTCAATTTTCTTCTGTCGCCTGTTACAACGCATATAATAGGTACTATATAACAATTACAACGTAAAGACCGCGAAGTACGGTGAGAATTGAGTCAGTTCACACACATTGGTTAGAACCGATACCCTTACTTGGGTTCAGAGTTTTCAGGTGGATTTACTGTAACCATTCCGTAGCCAGGCCAGGTGAAATTAGGATTTGGAGAAAAATTGGCATAGTCCTCAGTTACTGTTGAGGCATTAGCATCCGGTATGTTAACTCAAACGGTATATTTTTGTAACTTTTATATTATACTTAAGCTGCTGCTTTTGTTAAAACGTATTAAATGCAAATTATTGACATTTAACAAAGACTACATAAAACCACAGTATAAAAAAAACATGCATAAGTGTCGTGGAACACACGGTTGGAACGAAGTTCCTTTCGTTGTATATGATTATTGATAAACGTATTGTATTATATAAATTAATACATGAATGTAAGCTGTTTTTTAAAAAAATGTCCCGCTGGGTTTCTTGCTAGTTCTTCCCAGGACAGAGGGTTTTTTTCAAACCAGTGGTAGTTATACAAAAGAGTGACTTTCAATAAGTATTATTTATAATCTATATTGAATAAAAAAGTTTCTGTTTCTATTTATTGATTACTAGCGTCTATTAAAATGAAGCGTCATTTAAAATAATGTTTCTTTCATGGCAAGATAAGAAAAAGTGCGAGGGAGATGGATATTATTCAATCTTGCTCGCCCTATAGAAAGGAGTTCGTGACGGAAAAATCTTACACTTTTTCTCGCCTAGCCCTCATCCATCAAATTTAAAAAAAATACTAGTAATGTTTACATTACTAATATTCCCTTTAACCACTTCTGGTTAGCTTAAAATGCTTGTGTTAGAAGTGGTTCACAACAGTAATCGAATGGCGGATTAACCCACGACCTTTGGAGGTCACGGTCCGCGCCCTGCCATTAGGCTACTAACGCTTCAGAAATAATGAAAGAAATTCGTACTGTACGGTAAAGAACTTTGTTCCAATAAAATGATAGTATACAAATAAAAGTAGCTGTTATCAACTTACAGCTAAATAAACCATAGTGTAGGCTGACCAAGCGGAATGTCCACTGAGGAAGGACATGTGCATGTCCCTGAACTTCTCCAGTAAGCTGCCCGTACATGTGTATTCATGTGACTGAATATAACGGCCTCGCCAGACCGGCAGGCTGCAGTCTACAGATGGTTGGCACAACTGAAAAGAAAACCTTATTACTGACCACTTTCTACTTGGTTCTCAATCAATCCCCGAAAGTGGATGGACATAGGCATCTCCTGTTGTAATGAGGGTTTGCCTTAATCTTCACGCGTGGCATGCTTGACGATCATACTGCTGTTCGTCGGCAATTTTTTAGTCAGTCGTCGTAAGTGTTTTCCGTGAGGAGTAAACGAAATGATTATACTGCCATCTATCGGGAGCCATGTGACTTTTCTGACATATTCCATTATTGCCTCTTACGATAGACGACCCCGTAACAAAATGGCGGGATGAATTCTCACACCGCAACAACATTTACTGGAAAAAAATAGTTTACTAAAAACATGTCGAGCTTGCTTTTAATTATCTCCAATTTATTAATGAAAACTATTGTAATAACTTTAATTACTTGTTAAGAATAAAGTTTTACAAAAGGAATTAAAAATAATTAAATTTTTAGCACGTACCTATTAAAAATTTTGTTGAAAATTCTCATATAATATACTTATAGAACATTTAAATAAATATATTATTTTTGTCGATTTTTAACAAGCAGCTATTAAAATTCAAAAAAGGTTAATAAATATTTCTTATCAAAACTAAATAATAATTTAAGTTTATTAATTTATAATGCAAAATAGTTACATAAAAGCTCTGGGTCTAGTTCTTGGACAAGTTTTGTTATGTTTCATAAGAAAAATATTCAATTATAATAGATATCAGTATATCCTACTCTAAAATAATCATGCTCTCTCTCTTTTTAATTTATTTAAAAACTTACTAACTCCAGCTATACAACTATAAGAATACATTATCAAAAATGTCACGACAAAAGTTTTTCTCTTGTATCGTTAAGAGGAAATGCGGGTGATCTTTTCTCCATACAAAAATGCTCTTGCCTGTTTTCTTTCTGGTTTATGACCTTATAGCAATGGGTTTTTACAGTGAAATAAATATCAACCTCTTTTATGGCCCTATGTTTTTCTTTTTAATACTTATCTTATATATTTTATCCTAAAATTTTAAGTATTCAAAATAAATGCAATCGGGTAGACCTACTGGCAAATTTTCACACCGGCAGATACAATATAGAAAAAACATGCCTATTATGCTTTATTTTATTTATTCCTATCATAATATTATGTCTAATTTAATTATTAGACGACGAATGGAACTGAAGTGTCAATATCATAAAATATCTATAGATAATGATATATCAACTTAACATAACATAACATAAGGAAGCAAAACAATAATACGTGCTTGATAACTGTGTTCTACCACTGCTATATTTTAATATATTTCTAATTCCCTCTCTTTTTATGTATGGTTCGGAATGTGTACATAAAATGTATAAAGTGATAATGTCTCATATTTATGTGGGTCGCACTGCATGTCGTAAAAGTGGTACAATAAAAAAATGTTGTACAACCGACTTCAATTTAAATTGGCCAGAACTTGATCGAATTGATATAGGACCACATTAGATGCACCAAATTTCAAGTAAAAAAGATTCATCGAAATCGGTTCACACAGAAAAAGTTATGAGGTAACATACATAAAAAAACATATAGTCGAATTGAGTACCTCCTCCTTTTTGAAGTCGGTTGAAAATGTGACTAATGGGATATTGAGGTTCATGATGGTATAGGGGATAGCCTAGCGACCGGTCACTTCTTTTACAATTTTCCATCTAAATCTATACTTTTTGACTGAACGTAATAAGAGTAGCTCGCTGCTTCTTATACCTTGCCTACCCCGTGGGGATAATGGGCGTGACGCATTTTAAAATGTAGATGTGTTTTTTTTCTTAATAACGGCAGTAATGTAAGTAATTGATCTTTTTTAAAGAATAATTTAAAATTTAAAATTTTGTACAGCCGACTTCAATATAAATTATTAAGAATAACTCAAAAACTATTGATCTGACCTTGATCAAATTCATATGGGACCACATGTGAAGTACCAGCTTTCAAATAAAAAAGTATCAGCGAAATCGGTTCACTCAGTAAAAATTTATGAGGTAACACACATAAAAAACACATACAGTCGACTTGAGTACCGGCTCCTTTTTGAAGTCGACAGAAAAGGAGAACTGTGGACTGATAGTAAGTGGGTGTTGAGGTCCATAGAAATCTACGTCTATCCTCGAATACGAATTAAAATGCAGGTTCGTTGTTACCGCTGAAGACCAAGACGATACTCCTCGCTTCTAGTAACAAGGGTCTCCGGTTCCGTTCACGAACCACAACAGCGCAGAGGACGAAAATGGAATGCCACGCTTAGTAAAACGCCAGTGAAAAGTTCCAGTAAAAAACATATTCAGCATATGAAACACAGCAGCAATAGACTGCTATTTTACGCTAGTATTTAGCGTAGTCCCTCTCCGGTCGAACCGACCTTCGTGCTATCATCACAAGTAATATAACTTCAACATGACTCCACCACGTAAAGGTCAGTATTTATTATGAAATGATCCCTAAGTAATGATAATGTGTAGCCAAGAGGAAATACAAGAATGATAAATATTTTAATTTCGATAAGGATGATGTACCTAGGTTTATCTTAATAGGTCAGTGTTGTTATCAATAAATATGGCTTGCGTTATTTTCTAAACCCGATTATACTGTTTTTTAATTTCTACATTAATGTAGCTGACTTAATTTGATTACGATAAAGATTCACCCGCATCTGATCATACCGCTGATAAGCGTTTTAGTCTCGACAACAGTTTCCATATATCCACAACAGTCTGTAAAATTTCACTGCAGAACACAAGCCTTCCCCATAGATTGCCTCATTGCGGGAATTTCACCACAGCTGGCTTGCCAAACGGGTTGGCAACCGCAGTTTTTTATTTTTTAGTTGTCATTAGGAAGACGCTGCTTCCCAACTCCTGGTTTAGTTTCCCTCTGTCGCCTCTTACGACATCAGCGGGACGATATAGGGTTGTGGATATTCTTAAACCGTCACTACATGGTTATGTATCAGTATATATAAATCCGATATTTAAGTAGTTGCATAGTAGGCCGGGCTACTTCAATCTGTGTCAGCACCGGAAATAACTGATCAAATGCCATTGAGTTCAGCCATCGCTCAGTCCCATACGATTAAATAGTTAAGAATACAACTGTTGCTCTTAATATACAAACCAATATAATTATGTACATTAAACTGTTTATTTTTTATTTATTTTTTTATAGGAGAGGGGGCAAACGAGCATGCGGCTCACCTGATGGTAAGTGACTACTGCCGCCCATGAACAACTGCAACAGCAGGGGAACCAGGGGAATTGCGTTGCCGGCCTTTTACAAAGGAGTAGGCTCTTTTCTTGAAGGTCCGTAAGTCGTGTCGGTCCGGAAAAATCGCTAGTGGTAATCGATTCCACAAGGAAGTTGTGCGAGGAAGAAAACATCTTCTAAATCGCACAGTGGTGGACCGCCAATCATCCAGATGGTGTGGATCGGTATCGGGAGTCCTACCGCGATGTGCATTCATGAAATTTGGTGGCTGGGATTAATCCGAACAATTCCTCAGAGCAACAATTCCCCGTGGTAAATGTGAAAGAAAATGCAAAGAGATGCAACACCTCTTCGCAGCGCCAGTATGTCTCTTTTTTATTAAAAAAGAAGACTACTAGTAATGCTTTTAGCTTCACCGTTATACCCTATCGAATGTACAACGAACACGGCCCTACCACAGATTGCTTCATAGTTGCCACGCTTGGCAGGCGGGTTGGCAACCACAGTTTTTAATGTTTAGTTGTTATTTGGGAAAAGTTACTGCCCGTCTCCTGGTTTGATTTTCTTTGTTGTTTCTTACGATACCCATGGGGCGAAATGGGGTAGTGGATATTCTTACTCAGCCACTAACACTATTACACACTATTATATTACTTAGATTTCTGTTATCTACGACAGCAGGGCTAGCATGGGCAGGAGACAATTTTATCCCCGGGGAAAGGAGAAAATGTTTATCCCCTCGCTTAGTTTTATCCACCTTTCGAGAATGGTCACACCGGTGGATATAATATCCACAATAGATAAAATGGGAGATAGACTTAGACTATCTCCCAGATAGATTTTTTTGTATGAATATAAACTTAAACCCACGTCCAATGAACTAGGATAAAATTGTCCCTTTCGAATGTCAAAAAAGTAATTTTTTTATCTTTTATTTGGCTCTATGCTACGGACGGGGGATATATGTCTACTCGTTATATGAAACGGAGATATAATTTTTCCCGTTGCCGCGCTTTGGCATAAGAACAAGATAATTTTATCCCTAGTCAGTGGATATGATCGGGGGATAAATTTTTTGTCTCCGCCCATGCTAGCCGTGCAGTTAAGATTTAAATGCTGTTTGGAGTGGTTCAGACAGTTATCTCAAGGCCGTTTCGAATCCACGACACTGTTGGGCATATGCTGTCATTGTAGAGAGGATCGCGGTAACACGTCTCGCAACATCGACGCTGCTTCCCCTCGCCGGTCTGGTTAACTATGTCTGGTGTAAACAAGATTGGTTATACCGCCATCTATCGAAAGTTATAAGCGTTTTTTAGCATTTCCAATAGTAGCCTCTTACGACACCCACCCACGAAAGGGGGTGATGGATTCTCTTACACCGGCATACGGTCATCCATTATATAATACGTCTAATTAAAACCCTCAGATCTGAAATAATCTCGCATTGCGGTTGTAGTAGGAAGACACTCCAACCATTTAAAACCGCAGAATATCATATTTGAAGGATTTTATATAGAGAATAGAATTATTAATTACATAAGTATCATTATTCACTATCTAAATATAGAACCATAGCTTGACATTAACCTTCTAAATCGTTAGAATTTTTATGTAGACGTGTAAGAATATCCACTAACCCATGTCGTGTCGTGGAAGTTGTAAAGGGCAACAGAGAGAAACAAACCAGAACATGGGCAGCAGCGTCTTACCAATAACAACTAAATAAATAAATTTTTCCCTGGTAGAGCCACGCTGAAACTATTTTTTTACGTGGTAGAGCCATCCCAAAACTATTTTTACGTGGTAGAGCCATGCTAAAACTATATTTTTACTTGGTAGAGCTATGCTAAAACTATTTTTTTATGTGGTAGAGTCATGCTAAAACTATTTTTACGTGGTAGAGCCATGCTAAAACTATATGATTACGTGGTAGAGCTATGCTAAACTATTTTTTACGTGGTAGTCATGCTAAAACAATTTTTACGTGGTAGAGCCATTCGAAAACTATTTTTTACGTGGTAAAGCCATGCTAAAACTATATTTTTACATGGTAGAGCTATGCTAAAACTAATTTTTACGTGGTGGAGTCTGCTAAAACTATTTTTACGTGGTAGTGCCATGCTAAAACTATTTTTTTACGTGGTAGAGCCATGCTAGAACTATTTTTTATGTGGTAGAGCCATGCTAAAACTATTTTTTACTTGGTAGTGCCATGCTAAAACAATTTTTTTAAGTGGTAGAGCCATGCTAAAACTATTTTTTTAAGTGGTAGAGCCATGCTATAACTATATTTTACGTGGTGGAGTCATGCTAAAACTATATTTTTACGTGGTAGAGCTATGCTAAAACTATTTTTTACGTGGTAGAGCCATGCTAAAACTATATGATTACGTGGTAGAGCTATGCTAAACTATTTTTTACGTGGTAGTCATGCTAAAACAATTTTTACGTGGTAGAGCCATTCGAAAACTATTTTTTACGTGGTAAAGCCATGCTAAAACTATATTTTTACATGGTAGAGCTATGCTAAAACTAATTTTTACGTGGTGGAGTCTGCTAAAACTATTTTTACGTGGTAGTGCCATGCCAAAACTATTTTTTTACGTGGTAGAGCCATGCTAGAACTATTTTTTATGTGGTAGAGCCATGCTAAAACTATTTTTTACTTGGTAGTGCCATGCTAAAACAATTTTTTTACGTGGTAGAGCCATGCTAAAACTATTTTTTTAAGTGGTAGAGCCATGCTATAACTATATTTTACGTGGTGGAGTCATGCTAAAACTATATTTTTACGTGGTAGAGCTATGCTAAAACTATTTTTTACGTGGTAGAGCCATTCCAAAACTATTTTTTACGTGGTAAAGCCATGCTAAAACTATATTTTTACGTGGTAGAGCTATGCTAAATCTATTTTTTACGTGGTAGAGTCTGCTAAAACTATTTTTTACGTGGTAGAGCCATGCTAAAACAATTTTTTACGTGGTAGAGCCATGCTAAAACTATTTTTACGTGGTAGAGCCATGTTAAAGTTATATTACTTGTAAAGTTGTAGCACGAATGGGTCGGTTCAACCGAGGAAGTACCACGCTCTTACAAAATATCAGCGTAAAATAGCAGCTTAACGCTGCTGTGTTTCGTTTGGTGAGTGTAGACATCCGGAGACCCTATTTTCTGGAAACGACGCATTCCATCTTAGTCGTCACGGGTGACAAGTGACAACGCATCTGCATTTTGATTCATATTTGAGGATAAATGTAGATGTCTATGGGCCACAGCAACCACTTACCATCAGGTGAACTGTGTGCTCGTTTGTCACCCCATCCTATAAGAAAAAAATAAAAAATACTACGATTTCCAACCCGCATGCCAAATATGGTAACTTTGGCAAATATCCACCCTATGAGCCAATCTGTGAGAAAAGCCAAGTTCCAGCATTAACGGTAACTGTAAGGTGATAAACGAGCACACAGTCCAACTGATGGTTAAGGGATGCTGTGGGTCATAACATTTGTGCACGATTAAGAATCAAAATGCAAATGCTTTGTTATCCCTAAAGACATGCCTAGTTAACAATGAAATGACATCTGGTTCTCGTTTGTCAACATACGAAACACAGCAACATTATGAACGAGCATTTCAATTTGTTAAGCGTATTAATTTACATTGCTGTACAAGTATCATTAAAAATTATTAAATACTTACGTTAAAAAAGTGTGGTCTGGGTCTTCCTATAACATTTTTCGCGATATTTGTGGTAAGTTCTACAAAGCAGCTGCCTAATGCGAAGGATGCCAGCGCGCAGTAGAAACCACGCAACCAAATTGGGATCCGTATATTCAGATAACGCTGTTCCCCGTCCTCTTTTCGGAGCAGAGCCCATTCGCATATCAGAAACTGTTGGTGACAAATAAATATTTAGTTCACTTGAAAGCTCACTCACTCAACTAATCGAACTATGAACACACTATAATAGCACATACTATACTAGCTCGTTAAACTATAAGATGACTAGTCTCTGTTGAGACTGGCGGTTGTGACCGAAACTCGGTCTGGAGGACATTATTATTATTATAAACTATAATAAAATTCGTATACTAATTAAGTGTTGGTGATAGAAATTTTGATTATTTGAAATTTCTGAAGGTTAAATGCTTTTGCAACACAACAGTTGCTATTATCAATGTTTGGAATATATAAGAAAAAAAGTTAAAGTTACCGCCTATACACGTCCCACTGCTGCGCACATGCCTCATCTCATTTCTGAGAGGGTTTTAGGGCAAGGAAATGTCCGTCGCGCTGCCCCTATGCGTGTTGGCGAACTTCCCATGTCTTAGATTTTTTTTCTTATTTCTCAGACTTGCAAGTTTCCTCACGATGTTTTCTTTTACCGCCGAGCACGTGGTAACTCAGCACTTAAAATGGGAATTAACAATTTCATTGGTGCCGGCGGTAATCGAACCCGGGGTGATGAGGAATATCGCGTGGTAGATCAGATGGTTATATGTATATATATATATATATATATATATATATATATATATATATATATATATATATATATATATATATATATATATATATATATATATATATATATATATATATATATATAACTATATCAGAGGTATATAAGCGATAACCATCTGAGCTACCAGGGTCCTTAATGTAAGAAAAAAAAATCATAGCGAATTATTTATACATTCAAAACATGCTAACGTTAATTATTGATGTTTATTTTGAGTGTTTTCAATTAAAATAGAATATAGTAATTTAACCGAACGCTGTGATAGCGCTTGTCGTGTGCAACCCCAATTCGATCCCCGCCGGCACTTATGAAACTGATAAATACAATGTTAAGCGCTGATTCGCCAGTGAAGTAAAACATCGCGAGGAAAACTGCTAAGGAATAATGTATTACGAAGAAATGTTGATAAAGTTCGTTCAGAAATTGAGAAAAGACCTGTGCCCAACAGAAATAATAATGATCTCCACACCAAATTTCGGTCTCAGCGGCAAGTCTCAACGGAGACTAGCCATTTGCGTAGGACAAGAGTATAGTGCCCGAGTGTATGTGGAAGCACTGGTGCATTCTCTATTCTCTCACTCTTATAATCAGTTGGGACGGTAATGCGACATTAAGGTTTTGGTACGTGGTAGAGCCATGTTGCAGCTATTTTAATAGTATAGTTGTAGCACGAAAGGGTCGGCTCGACCGGGGAAGGACCACGCTCTCACAGAATACCAGCGTAAAATAGCACTGCTGTGTTTCGTATGGTGAGTGTGGTTCTCTACATACCCTTTTTACTGGAAAAGAGGCATTCCGTCTTAGTCCTCACGAGTGACAACGCATCTGCATTATGATTCTTTATTGAGGATAGATGTGGATGTCTATGGGTCACAGCAACCACTTACCATCAGGTGGACTGTGTGCTCGTTTGTCATCCTGTCCTATAAAAAGAAAAACAAAGAAATCTGGCACAGGACCAATGGCTTTATTTGCTTTCCGTGGCAAGGGAGTAAAACACTGCTAACTTCCTGGCCTCGGGCTGCTACTTGGCATACCTTGACACTAAAACGAAATAACTGATTTTTCTTGGCCCGACTCGGGTTTCGAACCCGGAATCTCATGTTCGGTTCTCTAAATGAATTGTTGAAAACTAGTATAAAATAAAATTGTAGCTCCTATACGTCCTATTGTTGGGCTAGTGGTCGTGGACGCGACTGTTGATTCAGAAAGTTGGCGTTGTTTCACTCCCGTGCCTTGGAAAGCACATAAAGCCGTTGGTCCTGCGTCGGATCTCCCTCCGGTTGCGTCGGTTTACCGTCCCATCGGACTATGGGAGGGAGGAAATAAATAGACTCACACTCGTACACTCGGGCACTATAATTCTGTCCTGGGCAAATGACTAGTCTCCGATTAATTTGGCTGCTGTAACCGAAATTCGACCTGGGGGACATTATTCTATAAAAAAAAACTCGATATTTTTGCCCTAAAACAGTCGTAGATTTTAAATTTGGGATATTAAAGATTTTTTTCTTTTATTGTATTTTATTATATGCGTTACTTTACTACATTATATACTCACTGTTAACATAGGTAGTCCTAAACCAACCACTCTGAGCATAGTAGTGGAAACTGTGTCGTCCATGTAGGGGTACATGAGGCTCTCATCGCCGCAGAAGAACCCTCGCTCGAACGGCTCCCATAAGTAATAAGTTACGTAAATACAGAACAACACTGAAAAAACAACAGAGATTTACAAAATCGTTCTCCTGATTAATAAGCTGCATGTTTTTCTTTTACAAACGTTTTAAAACGTTAGGTTATTTATCACACTCCAATCTATCACGAATCTATCTATCTCTAATCTATATATCTATCTATAATCTACAAATATTTTTTTTATAGGAGAGGGGGCAAACGGGCATGCGGCTCACCAGGGTAATTGCAGATGCGTAGCTGGCCTTTTAAAAAGGAGTAGGCTCGTTTCTTGAAGGTCCCTAAGTCGTATCGGTCCGGAAAAATCGCTGGTGGTAATCGATTCCACAAGGAAGTTATGCGAGGGAGAAAACTTCTTCTAAAACACACAGTGGTGGACCGCCAATCATCCAGATGGTATGGATGTAATTGAGCGGCTGGAATTAGTCCGAACAATTCCTCAGAGCACTCCCCGTGATCGATAGATAGATAGATAGATAAAATACGCAAAGAGATGCAACATCTCTACGCACTGCCAGTGAGTCAAGCCAATCGGAAAGAACTCGGTCGTCGACGATTTGAACCGCTCTGTGCTGGATGGGGTCAAGTGGAAGGAGCTGGCACTGGAGAGCCCCTGCCGAGAGATGAGAACAGTATTCCATGTGAGGCCGCCTTGTAAAGTTGCGAATGGTGTGCCGGCATGAAATACTGTCCCGCTCTGCTGAGCACGCCAAGCTTTTTCCGCCAATTATTCCGAATCTGGATATGTCTTCTCTTTCACGACATAAGTAAGTTGAAAAAACCTTTATTAATAGCCTAACCCACCCTTAGACTTTATTAAAAAATGTAGTGCCGCCTGCTTTTTTTAGAATTATAGTATTTATATGTAATAGGATTCTATAATATTAAAAGGTGGAGTTGGCAACCCTAACTATGACTACAGTATGGTGTGCTTGACGGGGGAAAGACTACGCTCTCATACTATATTATCCAAAGTCAGTAGTATGTGTGATATCGCATGATCTCATTAATTTTTAATCGCGTCTATGAGCTACAATACAGCATTCACTTATCATCAGGTGGTAGGTGTGTGTTGTCACTAATTACATGTACAAGAAAAACTTTCATGTCCATAACAGTCCACAGCTGCCTTTCCCATTCCCCATTTATTTAATTTTTAATCGCTGCGTTTTAGAATAGGTCAAAAAGATCTCATAGAGAGAGCGCAATGTCAAAATTGTGAGGACATCTGGTTCGGTACCAGATGATTCAGATGACAAGCTAAACCAAATCTATCCTGTAGTGAGATAGCTCCACGCTCAACAAGTCCCAAGACAATCAAACTATATTTTATTATCAGAAGCACTAACGTTCTGTTACTAATTTAACATATAGAATTTAACGTTAAGATAAAGTTTTATTAAATACTAGTTGGTAAGCGCGTTGCAGCCGCAGAAGAAATAATTGCGGAAATATCGTTTTCAATTTGGAAGGGTTATATTGTTTAATTGCGAATGATAATGCATTCCTTGAACTTGAATGATATATAACTTTCAAATAAATTTGTCGGTACGATACACGCGCCATCTACTGTAAGTTAATTGTACTGCGCCTATAACCTTCGCGAAAGTTTAAGCAATAAGTTGACAAAGTTTTAGCGAAATCTGATTAACAGTATGGCCACGTATAAAATATGAACAAACAAAAATGAATTTTTATATATTAGATAACATTCGCGACCATGTTACGTCCATGACGCCAATAAATAGATTTTGGCTGAATACACCTACCCTAGTGAGATATTTTTCCTGTATTTTCATAATATCATCACAAAGTATTTAATTGTTTTATTGTCTGTGGTTTGAGTAGACATTAGATGTTTGTGTGGCCTAAAGGTCTAGATACCAGGCCATAAACTCCAAAAAAAAATTAGATGTTTGTGTCGAAAAATTGTTTTTTTAATTTTATATTCTATTCTGTTCTACCTGTTGATAACGATTTATTGAGACTATAATAATAAATGTATAATAAATAGAAAATACTCGTACGTAATAACTTAGTACTTAAGTTCCACTTTTTTTTGTACGCGAACATGTTTTACAAGAGATTAGTTAGGTCGAGAAAGTTGTCTGTCATTACTTAGCACACCTTACA
Source organism: Parnassius glacialis (assembly GCA_033319125.1). Classification (NCBI taxonomy): domain Eukaryota; kingdom Metazoa; phylum Arthropoda; class Insecta; order Lepidoptera; family Papilionidae; genus Parnassius; species Parnassius glacialis. The sequence continues at coordinate 37,688,835 of JAVANC010000020.1, forward strand.
AGTCATTATTTGTAAGGTGTGCTACGAGTAAGTAAGATATTTGTATTATTGTTTGATTTGATCGATTTTAAAGTAAATTTAAGAGTTACCAACCAAAAATTAATACACTTTTCCCTTTTAATCATACGTTCAGTTGAAAGAAATATGGCGTTTTTGGAAATTTGATTTTACTGAGAGATTCATTGTTGTGTTTGATATATTTATTTAATAATTACTAAACATTTGCCGCTTATTGCCTTATAAGCTGCATTTATAAATTATTTTATAGAATTATAGAATTAATTCTAAAACTCAGTAATAACTTTGCACATTTCCCCTTGTTTTTTATAATATATATTTAAAAATTTCATTCTGAATGTCAATCAATAATTATTAAATTAAATTAACTTACATCCGCAGAATAAAAGGCCGTCGACAACGATCTTCCGCAGGGCAAACATAGTAGCTTCTTCCCGGGACATCGTGTGTGCGTCTAGCACAGAGACGTGGTTTTAACTGCGACTTGCACTCTTGCCGGTCGCCTTATGTATTGCTATTTATCAGACTCAGCTCATCAGATAAGCTGGAGCTTAACATGCCATAATTCTCTTACCGCATTCAGTCTTCTCTTGAAACTGGCGAGAGAAGATAACGAAATAAAAAGTTATTTGTACTATAATATTGCAAATGTCACCCTTTTGTTTTTGTTTATTGCAATGGTCTTCAGATAATTGTGTATACGGAAACTAAACTTTAAAGATAAACTGATCGTAGACCTTATTGCATTAACTTTTTATTAATATATTTTTTAAGGTGGTAAAATATAAATGTGATATATTTTTTAATAAACATAATATTAACAATAAATAATATCATTCATTACGACCTATCAAATGTATACTGTTAAACAAAGCCGTTTAAATCACCTCACAAAGGGATATTTGCAATAGTTCCCATACTAGGCAGTTGGATTTGCAACCCCAGTTTTTATTTTTTATATTGTTATCATAAAGATGCTACTCCTGTTTTATTTCTCTCTGTCGACTGTTACGACACCCACGGGACGTTATGGGTTAGTGGATTCTCTTCCGCCAACTTCACCGAAATGAATGTCGTTTTTCATTATTTTTGTTAATTTTTATGTAGTTTTAGTATTCGTTTCATAGGATTTACGTACGGTAATCTTTCTTTATTTCAATATTTCTATGATTATTGGTAGTGTCATGTCATACCTAAGCCGGTAGTTGTTGGGAACACTACGCACGAAGTTGTTGACGTTTATGTGTCAAGAGGTCAATCGACGAATTCAACTCGACCGGACGGCGTTCGGGAGATTACGTGAAGAGATTTAAGTAAATTTTATTACTACTCGTATACAGCAAAATTATTAAGTATAGTTTTATTTATAAATCTTTGTTATAACATAAAAATGAATGAAGGTTTTTATTGTATAACATCACAGGAGTCAACGAACTGGACGCCTGAATCATAATTGAGACTTATTTAAATTTAAACACAGGTTACGTGTGAACTTAAAGTCTAGATATACACACAACAAATACAAGTATTTATCTACCGTTACGTATTATCACTGCTCTCAAGAGTAATCCATGTTTACTTTATAATTTATTGATATTAATGAATAATAACAGGATTTGAGTAAAAGTGTCTTCCTGACAACTACTCAAATTGATAAAAAAAACTGCGGTATCCTAAAAATATCCCATTATGAAGCAATTTATACGTGGTAGAGCCATGCTGCAGCTATATTAGTAGTATAGTTGTAGCACAAATGGTTCGGCTCGACCGGGAAAGGACCACACTCTCACAGAATACCAGCGTAAAATAGCAGCTTAACGCTGCTGTGTTTCGTATGGTGAGTGGAGAGAACCGGAGACCCTTTTTACTGGGTAACAGGTATTCTAGGTATCTTAGTCCTCACGGCTGACAACGCATCTGCATTTTAATTCGAAAACGAAGATAGATGTAGATGTCTATGGGCCACAGCAGTGTACACAGTTTAGTGTGGAAAGCGTTAAGGTTGGAATGAAGTCCCCTGATGTTGCAAAAATTCACGGTAGCGTGACAGGGGTCGCCTTTATCTTATTGCTCCGTTTGCCCCGAGCAGTAATAGTCGCGAGCGAAATTTCCCCCCCCCCCCCCCAAGAATACGTGGGGCAGCCTGAGCACCCATGATCAGGAGTGGAGTACCTTGCCCGTGGATGCTCAGCGAGGGGATCTCCAGGGGTGCTCCTACCTTCCTAGGATAGTCTTTCGTTTAATTCCGCTACCATGTTGATGGGAAGAGGGAGAGGGGGGGGGGGGGGGGGAATTGGGCCTACAGCCACCTGCACCCACCAAGCGAAACGCAGAGGTAAGCCTCTACTTCACGCTGGTATTCTGTGAGGCCGTGGTACCACCCCGGTTCGAGCCGGCCCATACGGGCAACAGCAAAAGCTGCCGCGTGGCTCTACCACTGTGTACACCTGATAGTAAATGGATGTTGTGGCCCATAGACACTTACATTTATCCTCGATTAAGAATAAAAATGCAGATGCGTTGTCACCCGTGAGGACTAAGATGGAATGCCTCGTTTCCAGTAAAAAGTCCTCGATTAAGAATCAAAATGCAGATGCGTTGTCACCCGTGAGGACTAAGATGGAATGCCTCGTTTCCAGTAAAAAGAGTCTCTGGTTCTCTACATTCACCATACGAGACACAGCAGCATTAGGCTGCTATTTCACGCTGGTATTCTGTGAGAGCGTGGTCCTACCCCGGTCGACTTATGGTTGTAGCCGACCCATTCGTGCTGCAACCATAGTATAACTGCGGCGTGGCTCTACCTAGATAGTCCATCTTAGTCCTCACGGGTGACAACACACTTGCATTTTAATTCGTTGGGTCACGCACGTCGGGTAAGCACGAATGGTGAAAACTGAATTTGAATATTATAATCATGCATTACAAAAAACTGCAATTGCCAACTCGCCTGTTAAACGTGGCAACTACGGAGACATCTCCTATGAGATAATTTATGGGCAAAGCCTATATTCAGCGGTGGCATTTTGGTAAGATGTAATTAATGAACGATGAATGAAATAATCATTCGACTGGATTTTCGCAAAATCACTGTGCTCTAACAACTAATATCGATAAACACAAACACAAGAAGTAATTTAGTGTTAATAAATGATAATGGTAATGGCAGTGGCAGATTGGTTAAGATTGTAGTATGAGCACGCAGCGCGCTAATGGGGTGTGACTCTACGCAAGCGGAGGCGTGATCACTGCAAGGAAGCCGCGCGGCCTCCGATACGGTATCAAGAGATAAATATATTTATATCATTATAATTTTGATACCCTTTGCCGACGACCCTCGACAGCTTTAAAGATTAGCATTTATATTTTATAATACGTTAATAATTAGAAGTGATGACATAATTTTGTATTGATAGTTTGGTCAAACCACTCCAAGTCAAAGGTGCCAGATATCTGGTAGTGCGATCGAACATTCACCTGCCGAGTTCGACAATTATGACAAATTCCACAACAGTAAAGATCCATGTCCACCGCTGGGACTGTCATGGGCTAATGTTGAAAAATAAATTTGACCATTTAAAGTAAAGGCCTCTCATCTCAGGGGTACCTCGTTTAGAGCCGGGGCGGCATCAGAGGCAGCTGAATTGAGTAAGTGGCGCAAATATGAGTCTCTGAGAGATAACTAGATATTTGTAACATTTGCTGTAGAGACTATCGGTCCATCGGGTTCACGTGCGGTGAAGTTCCTAAAGGAACTCCATCCACGGCTGGTCGTTGCTGCTAGTGATAAGAGGGCTGGTTCTTTACTCGCTTTCTTTATTCAGCGGGGAAACGCAGGCAGCGTTCTTGGCACGATACCGCGGGTAGTAGGACTGTATGATAATTAAGTTACTAGTTTTAGTTTTTTTATTATAGTTTTGTTATTTTTTATTATGTTAGTCGATATCATAATCCTAGCAAATACAAGTTTTAGGTTTAGTGTCCTATATTATAATATAATAATATAATTATAATATAATTTTGGAATTCAATAATTTTGTCGAGCCAGGTTATCTCTCTAATATTCTTGTTTATCTAGCACAAAAAGTTTATTGCTGAACATGGGCTTCTGCCTTTATAAAGAGTATTTGCTATAATCGCCATTCTCGCCACACGGATTAATGTTTTTCTCCTTTGACGCTGCGTCCCGTGTCTACCTGGGTACTACGGTATCTGGGTGGCTGGGTTTTAGTCCTGTTGTAAATGAAATGGTTTTAGCGCCATCTACCGGAAGACATACGATTTTTCGGCATAACCCATAGGTAAACGCCTTTTATGACAACCGGGAAGAATAATTAAAAATTAAAAATTTTGTAAAACCGATTTCAATATAAATTATTAAGAACAACTCAAAAACTATTGGTTGATCAAATTGACCACGTGAGAAGCACCAGCTTTCAAACAAAAAAAGAATCATCGAAATCGGTTCACCCAGAATAAAGTTATGAGGTAACACACATAAAAAAACATACAATCGAATTGAGTACAGTATCCTTTTTGAAGTCTGTAGAAAAGGGGGTATTACATACTCTTGCTGTGACACACACGGCTTTATCCTAAATACATTTAAAATAAAAATATCATTCAGCAGTGTGACGCAATTTACGCCTACGGCGCAAATAATTCGGTTCAAAAACATTGCGCTAATTATAAATTGATCTATAAAAACATTGTTGATTAAAAACAATATGTCGTTGACCGTCTGGATACTCATATAGGTCGTGTCGGCAAACAATCACGGGCCAAGATTCGTTGTCGATTCACCTGACTTATCACTCGCGTGTGGTGTGAGTGTGACTGACTTGATTCTTTAATGCAACGTCGTTGGTTCGATCGTTGACTTTGTTGTTCCTAAACAAATAGAATTTCATACAAAACGACTGGGGGACTGAAATATACCGAAATAAGAATATCATATTCATCCATTACAGCTTATAAAAGTTCACTGCTGAACAATGGCATGCTTCATAGATTGCCTCATAGGGAGATCTTGTCATAGCTGCTACGTTTGGCAGGTGGGTTTGTACCGCAGTTTTTTTATTATTTTGAGATGCTATTAGGAAGATGTTGCTGCCCATCTCCTGTTTCAGTAACCCTCTGTCACCTCTTTCGTTACCCACGGGACTATATGGGGTAGAGGATATTCTTACACCGGCACTACACGCAGAGGCGAATTAAATGTCCACAGCGTCCTAGGCTAGCTCCTAAAGGGCGCCTCCTGGTGCCCATGAATTATAAATTATAATTTATGAATTATAAATAAGAATCTACATTATAGTTGCAAAATAATTAGGACACGTGTACACTTAATAGGTGGGCGTGGACGAAATCTGTGATGAGAGAGTGAGGGTGATTAAGGTGTAATCAAGTAAACGATTTTTTTTTAATTTGCGCCCCTAGTTTGCCTTAAGGATAATCCGCCATTGACTACACGGTCATCTTCATAAATGTTCCCCGCTGGACATGAGCTTCTCCTGTTTAGTGTTGGAGTGGTTTTTCGATAATTGGACTACTAGCCCAAAGACCACTATTATAGACCTACAAGGATTTTTGTTTAAGATTTACGAAAACGATGTCGCAGATAATAGCTGACTATTGATGTTGACTGGCTTTCCGCTAAGACAAATATTACATACACTATCATATAAGTAGCGGCACGAAAGTCTAGCGGTGACCGTTATTGCGCATAAGTCGCGCTGATTGGCTCATGCGTATATTTCACACGCGCTGATTGGCTCTCTAGTCGTATTCGTGCAACTAAATTCGTGCGCGTCCCCCTTCGCGTTTCGTTCAGCGCTAGACTTACGTGCCGCGACTTGTACAATACTTTCAGTTGGTCTCGTATATAAAAATATCCTATAGCGTATATAAAAATATCCCATTCTGATGCTAATCTAGACCCTTCGACTCTGTAGAAACGCGGAGTCGATAAATAAAATTAAATATAATACAGAACTACTTATGAACTGCATGACTTCGTGCATTAAATGTAAATATATATAAGAGGATTCGTTTGGATTTGTTTATGATAAAACTTCACTACTAAGTATTTATATCATTGAGTTGCGTGAGGGCAACAGCTTACGTATATCGATATCTGTTTTAATAATTATTTTTGTATTATCATTGGTTTGGTCATGTAGAAAGAATGAATGATGAAAGAGTGACAAAGCAAATTTATGTTGCAGAGGTGAACGGCAGAGTCGGGAAGGGAAGCCCTAGGCGAAAGTTTATCGACCAAATTGGCGATATATTGAAAATCGGCTAAATTAAGAGTAACTTTAACTGACGAGCGTGTATGCGTAGGTATATGGATTTAAAGGAGGCGAGAGAGGTGTGTCAGGATCGTGCCAAATGGAATTCTTTGCAGAATTTGACATTTAATGTCAAATTCCATACTTTACATGGACTCAAGCCAACCCCAGCAACGCTGGTCTGATCAGCAATTTGGGCGAGTGACACATACTGACACCTCTACCCTTGCGGCCCCACCACCACCGCATCAGCTGTGCGACCCCGCCAGTGTCGCAGAGGATTAGGCGAGTGATGTATCGCCACACCAACATTCCCCTTAACCTGCTACTGCACCTTGGCAGCGGTGTCCAAGTGGCAGTCCACCAGCACACATTTGAAGTGATATTTCCCATAATTTCTACTCTTGGAAGGCGGGTTGGCAACCGCAGGCAAACTCTCAACAGCAGGCAACTCTCATAGCCCGATGAGATGGAAATCCGACAAAACCGGAGAGAGATAGGGTGTAGGACCAACGCTTTCCATGCTTTCTGGGTGATGGGAGTGAAACACTGTCAACTTCCTGACTCTGAGCTGCTACTGAACATTTCTTGACAAAAACCCAGATTCAAACCCCGGACCTCATGATGAGCAATCGCATTTATGACCGCCAGAGCACACGTCTATATATTGGCATATTTCCCCTACATAATATATCTAACTTGTCTCTGAACTTGATATGGTTTGATTGACCACGAGCCATTTATTGCCACCAGCAGGTGTACCAATGGTAAGTCGCTACTTCAAACGGTTAACTCATTCAATTCTCTATTTTTTTTAAACACTTTACTGTTGGACATGGAGTCCTGATGTGACCCACCGCAGTGGAAGCAGTTCATAGCGCTCCTCATGAAGTCGAGTGTGGTTATCTCGCCGAAGCGTTTTGTCGTTCCTACGTTTTATTTCTTACCTTAATTGATTCGAGCGGCCCACCTGGTTCACTTCCACCACTCTGGCGGAGGGCTCGGATCCCGTCGTACACCCTCGCATCCATACCTGTTAGTTTGCTAGAGGTAGAAAATGAGCCAGAACCGTCGCTGGCACAAAGTACATTGTGCGGTGTCCTCGTACGATCCATATGGCCATCCTCCGCTGGACACTGTAGATTTTAGTTCTTTTTGCCCATACAGGCGCTCCGGACAAAGCTAAAGACCGATAAGCTCCCACATAGGGGCGACGTGATTTCTCCGTCGGTCCCTTTAGATTAGGCAGCAGTCTATGCATAGCAATCCTTTTGCTCCAGGTGATTAGTCACTCGAAATTTTCTTCGAAATCCCAGCGACTGTCCACGTGGAGGCCTTAGTACTCCATGTACCTCCCCACTCTGACTTCGGACCCATCATCATTTGAGTCCTACCCAATACACATCTCCTCCGTCTAAATGGATTTTTTTTAAGTATAGGGTGACAAACGAGCACGCAGTCCACCTGATGGTAAGTAGTTGCTGTAGACCATAGACATCTACATCTATCCTCGTTTGCGAATCAAAATGCAGATGTGTTGTCAGCCGTCAGGACTAAGATGGAATGCAAGAGGCATTCCATCTTAGTCCTGACGTTGTTGCTTATAAGTATTTAGCACTATAGCGTATCAAAAGTCGACTGTTTAACGTAGAGCTCCTCCCATAGATTTCCTCATAGGAGTGTTTTTTGCCATAGTTATGCTTGGCAGGCGAGTCGGCAACCGCAGTGATTAGGAAGACATGAAAACTTGTTTTCTGGTTTGTTTCCCTCTGTCGCCTCTTACGACACTAACGGGAAGATATGGGGTAGTGGATATTCTTCACCTCCACTACATTGTCAAAGTTTTTTTTTTATAGGATAGGGTGACAACCGAGCACAAACTTCACCTGATGGTAAGTGGTTGCTGTAACCCATAGACATCCACATCTATCCTCAAAAAAGAATCAAAATGCAGATGCGTTGTCACCCGTGAGGACTAAGATGGAATGCCTCTTTTCCAGTAAAACGGGTCTCCGGTTCTCTACACTCACCATACGAAATATAGCGGTGTTAAGTTGCTATTTTACGCTGGTATTCTGTGAGAACGTGGTCCTTCCACGGTCGAGCGGGCCCATTCGTGCTACAGCTATACTACTATATATAATATAGCTGCAACATGGCTCTACTACGTCGAAAATTTTCTAATTTACATATTATTCATATTTATTATTTATTACTTAATAAATTGCGTTATCGTGTACTCAGTGCGTATAATATAGTTGAATGACGCAAGAAGTTATTAGCGTCGGTCTAAGAAATTATCAATTATTTATATGCGTCAAACTTGCCACAACATATTAGCGTGGCGAGCTTTATTGCTTTAAGTCTTCTGGACACAAGTGTGAGTCAAAATTTGTAAAAAAAAAACAAATTATTGATTACCGAATCAGAGTTACGGAGATTTAACAGTTCTTTTAGGTATCATTTCTTCGCTTTCCAACCTTTCCAGTTTAGTGAACATGGGTGAATAAAAACATAAAATTGAATAGAATTACTTTTACGGATTTTATCGCGTTTAATTGTACTCATTTTTAATTCCCAACGTTTCGGGTGCTTTGCAGCACGGTCACGGGGGACTGAGGTAATTGACGTCCTGATGTCAAAGTTAACCCGGAGTACCTTCAGCTTTAACTTTTATATTTTCAGATAATACGAATGGGAAACACATTACCAGACACCAATGAAACCTGTCGTTCTAATATGTGGTTATGATGCTACAACCAGTTGTAATGTTATATTTGAATTAATCACAAACGTTTAAATTATTTATTGCTTTGGCATTACTACTGGTAATGTTACTTCAAATATTTGCGAGCAAATAATGTTAGTGAAGAAATCTGCGGCGAAAGAGATATTAAATCCATTTCGCATCTGCACGTTTGCATCGAATTTTATCTATACACTAGAACAGAAATAAGATGGGTCCGCCTAAAAAGGGGCCGGTTACAAATAAGGTCCATCACTTCAAACTTATCGGAATTAATACTTAAACCAAAATGGATATCGCGCTGCCACTCCCCAATAACCAATTACTAAAGTGCACCGGCGTTCATTGCTTTCGCGGTGGCCATTTTTTCAGTGGCTCTGGGTATAACTTCAGGGGCGGTCGACGTGACTCAATCTATAAAATATTCGGATTCAATTTTGCGTTGTTTTAGTAATAAAACCCGGTCGTTATGTAATAATTCTGTAATAGTAATGTTAAAATACTTTCGGAAGCTTGATTGACGAGGTAAGTTACCAGAACTATTGCTTTTTTATCACGATTTTGTTATGTTTTCTCAGGACATGTGTAAGTGCTTAACAAGGTCCACATTTTGTCTCAAAATAAGGGCCGCGTCTTATTAGGGGCAAGAAGCTTTAAAATAGGCGTGATCAGTTACTTAAATGAATTATATAAGTGTAAATAAGCAGTTGGCCTGGCAAGTGGCACTTTTGTGCGGTGATAACGACAGATCACCACGCTAGGCCATAGCTATCGCACAAAAATGCCACATGTCTATACACCTTTCCTTCCTTGCATTTCAACTAATATTGAAAAAAATAATCCAGACGCTTTCGAGTTTTAAACTTAGCAACACATTTACCCATTCGTTTTTACGTAGTTTTATAAGATTTTATTTACGCAAATCAACAGTAGCTTTTGACATAAGTGTTGCTTTACATAATATAAGTATATTCTTTCCAGTAAAGACAAAAATGGAACCTTCGTAAAAAAGAAAACGAAGCTCAGGATGGTATCTAACTGATCTTCATGGTGCTCTAGATGATATGAAAAAAACAGCCAAATTTCTAACGTGCAGCAGCTTTAAAATACCATATACTACGGCGAACGTTGAAAAATTACTTAAAATCTGGAAGCGTGGTGAAGAGGATGAGAAGGAAAGCTGTTTTTACCGACACTGTTAAGAAGTTTTCAAATATTACCTTTGACACCAAAGTAAAACGTAAACAAATTTACTTATTTTGTGGAAAAAACAATATAAAAAATCCTTTTAGTGCCAAAAAATTGACTATGATTACAGAAGTATAATACCTGATAAGGTCCAAGTACTAAAGTTAAAAAAATGACTGATTATTAACATTTTGTGATTTTCTTTACTAGTAGAGTTAATAAAAATTTGCACACAACTACAATTTGTTTCATTTATAATTATAAAATAAATTAGTTATAACTTATATTCATTTCCTAATACTTTATAAAGGTCACGACACTAATTCATATGTATTTCCGTTTCATTATGCGAAAGCCACGAATTTAATAGTAGTTTAAATCCACTGCCAGAAAAATCACACCTTTATAAGGTGTGATTTTTCTGGTATATAAGGCCTAAAATCTTTCAGTTCAATTATAGACCTTATTTAGAGCCCTAGTGCCGTATAGGGACCATAGACAAGCTTTTGAAAAACTTATGTTGTAAGTACCTCGACCTTGGTACCTTGTTTATGTATAATATTATCTCTTCAAATATAAACAGTTTATTTGATTATGATGTTTTACAAATTATAATTTAAAATTAAAAAATTTTGTACAGCCGATTTCAATATAGGTTATTTAAGAATAACTCAATAACCATTGGTCTGACCTTGATCAAATTCATATGGGACCACACGAGAACTATCAGCTTTCATATAAAAAAGAATCATCGAAATCGGTTCACCCAGTACAAAGTTATGAGGTAACACACATAAAAAAAAACATACACTCGAATTGAGTACCGTCTCCTTTTTGGAAGTCGGCAGAAAAGAGTTCCCAAAATTGATTTATAAGGCTTTCCAAAAACCCGGCCCTTATTAGATGCAATTACCTTAGTGCGAAATAAATGCAAAGATATCTTCACGAGTCATTTTTATCGTAATGGCAAATACCTTCTACCCAGCCATCTTTCAATAGTTTCGTGAATCATTCTTGACAAGACATATGTGTTTTCAAATCTAATATAGTGATTCAGGTGATCCTAAACACCGATGGACCAAAAATTAATAATTAAAAGTTGAAGGTTGCCTTCGTTAAAAATGGCATCGGGAAGTTAAAACCCTAGGTCACCCCTTGACCATGGGTGCCGTAGAGTATTTGAAATGTCGGGAATCCAAACAATTTAAATTAAACGCGATAAATCCGTACGATTAGTTTTATTTCATGTGTAGCATTCGCGTAAATATAAGAAATAATTTAATGTATTATTAACCGTATTTATAAGTAGTGACCGACAATACGGTTTTCGTGGGGGTCGATCAGCTGGTGATCTTCTGGTCTACCTGACCCATAGATGGGCGGAGGCAGTAGAGTCCAAGGGGGAGGCGTTGGCCGTTAGTCTGGACATTGCGAAGGCCTTCGATCGGGTTTGGCACAAAGCGCTTCTCTCGAAGCTCCCTTCCTATGGGCTTCCCGAGAAATTGTGCAATTGGATCACCAGCTTCCTTGCAGATCGGAGCATCAAGGTTGTTGTAGACGGTGCATGTTCTGACTACAAGCCTATTAACGCTGGTGTTCCACAAGGCTGTGTGCTATCACCAACGCTGTTTCTTCTGCATATCAATGATATGTTGCTAACTGGTAACATTCATTGCTATGCGGATGACAGCACTGGTGATGCTCTATACACCGGCCGTGCTAATATTTCTCGGGAAAACGTCTCCGAGTACCGGAACAAACTTGTGTCTGAAGTCGAGTCTTTGCTGGACAAAGTCTCGAACTGGGGGCGACTAAATCTAGTCCAGTTTAATCCTCAGAAGACACAAGTTTGCGCGTTTATCGCTAAAAAGAACCCCTTTGTCGTATCTCCTCAGTTTCAAGGCACTCCCCTGGTTGCCTCAGCCAGTATTGGAATCCTCGGCGTCGACATATCGAGTGACGTGCAATTTCGTGGTCATTTGGAAGAGAAGGCCAAATTGGCCTCTAAAAAGCTTGGCGTGCTCAGCAGAGCGGGACAGTATTTCATGCCGGCACACCGCCTGCAACTTTACAAGGCGCAGGTTCGGCCTCACATGGAATACTGTTCCCATCTCTGGGCAGGGGCTCCCCAGTGCCAGCTCCTTCCACTTGACCGCATCCAGCGCAGAGCGGCTCGAATCGTCGACGACCGAGTACTTTCCGATCGGCTCGACTCATTGGCGCTGCGAAGAGATGTTGCATCTCTTTGCATTTTCTTTCGCATCTACCATGGGGAGTGCTCTGAGGAATTGTTCGGATTAATCCCAGCCGCCAAATTTCACGAACGCACATCGCGGCAGAACTCCCGATACCATCCACACCATCTGGATGATTGGCGGTCCACCACTGTGCGATTTAGAAGATGTTTTCTTCCTCGCACGACTTCCTTGTGGAATCGATTACCATCAGCGATTTTTCCGGACCGATACGACTTAGGGACCTTCAAGAAAAGAGCGTACTCCTTTTTAAAAGGCCGGCAACGCATCTGCAATTCCCTCCCTGGTGTTGCAGTTGTTCATGGGCGGCGGTAGTCACTTACCATCAGGTGAGCCGCATGCTCGTTTGCCCCCTCTACTATAAAAAAAAAACCCATCTGAAAACAAGAGCAGTACCACAGCTTAAAGACATTACAGTTGGAAAACGAATGTACTTGCACAAAGCAATGGTGGGAACACTGCGGGGCAGGGGGCGGGTCGATCTTGTGCTGGCGCACTCGACTGAGTCTGATAGATAATACATGTGACTGGCGGGAGCGTGTTTTATACTACTTATTTAACTAATTTTAGTGCAGTTTTCGAAAAATATAATATCTAAAATTTAATTCAAATTACTTTTTTTTTTGATGAAGTTGTTTATCCAAATGCGAATACACTACTTACTTGAAGCGTCAGTAGCCTAATGGCAGGGTGTGGACTGCGAACTCGAAAGGTCGTGGATTCGAATCCGCCATTCGACAACTGTCATGAACCTTTTCTAACACAAGCATTTTAAGCTTACCAGAGGTGGTTAAAGGGGATATTAGTAATGTTTGATAGCATTACTAGTATTTTTTTTAAATTAAATTTAACAATAGAAATCTGAAAACATCTATAAAAAGAAAGTGTCACGAAAATATTTGGCAGTGCGCACTTGTAAATGTGTTTTTTCTTGTAGTAATAAAAAATGATCTTGTTCAATAAATGCTTTTGACTTTTTTGTAGGTATGTCCACAATGTTAATAAATGATAATGAGTATTATTTTATTTCCTATTTCGTGACACCCCAGCATACACGTTAGCCGCGTCAATACCTAACGCAGGCGGCGCCATTGCCTGACAGCAAAGGCGTTTCACAGGTCTGGACTGTCTGGACTGTGGCAGTACACAGAGTACCATGTCCATTATAATATTGAGCAGCTTAGCGTCCGCAGTGCTTTACAACGATCTAGCTAACTGCAAGACATACACGAGTGATTCTAATATAATGCAACTAATATACCGAATAAAAGAATTAAAATACATTTATCGTTGTACGCTGTGTGTATTTCCATAAAATAGTTTATTGATATTGAAAAAATACTACGTTCTTACAAGTAGGTGGCGTCCTACATATTTCTTACGCGATATATTGTAGCGAGACGACGCGGCACACCAAATGCTCAAGGTCATTCGCATGGAGTAGCCCCTTAAATTCAAAATATACAATGTCAAAATTTGTGTAACTTATTTTTATTAAATAATATGTATGTATGTGTCTCAAGGAAATTAGGCTAGCTATCTGCGCACGATAACATTATAGTGATCGGATGTGTGCGCAAGTAAAAGTTGCATTCTCTATTCCCTCATTCTCATAGTCCGATGAAAAGGCTATCCGACACAACTGGAGAGACATGAAGCGTAGCACCAACGGCTTTACATGCATTCCGAGGCACAGGGGTGAAACACCGCCAACTTTCTGACTCTGGGTTGGTACTGAGAATTTCAAGATCAGTTACTGTTACATCCTATCGGCATACATGTCAAAAAAATACAACATAACATGTGCGTGGTAGAGCTATCCTGCGGCTATATTATGGTTGTAGCACGAATGGGTCGGCTCAACCGGGGAAGGACCACGCTCTCACAGAATACCAGCTTGAAATAGATGCTTAATGCTGCTGGGTTTCTTATGGTGAGTGTAGCGAACCGAATAGCCTTTTTACTGGAAACGAGGCATTCCATCTTAGTCCTCAGATCGTTCCAAAAAACAAGAAATAGAACCTTCTTGGTTTTTGGAACTTGGTTAATAAAACAATTACTGTCACCATCTTTTTGTAATCAATACCTACTGTAAGCAGATGCGTTTGGCAGTGGTGTTTGTGTTGATGATTAAAGGTATCTGTGGAGAGCGTGCAGCGGAGCGGTTAAAATATCAGTGTGTCATGCATATGGGGATGGATGTTACTCAGGACATAATAATATAAGAGCGTGCTAATATAAGAAATCAGTGGTCAAACATCACTTACACAAACAGTCACTTATTTCTTATACATGGTTGAGCCATGTTGAAGCTATAAACACGCCTTCACACAACACTATCGTAACAAAGCAGCTTGATGCTGTTGTTTCGTATCGTGAGTGTAGAACCGGGGCTATTTCTACTAGAAACTAAGCATTCCATTTAAGTCTTCAGGGGTGACAACGCATTTGCATTTTGATTATTAATCCAGGATAGAGTAGATGTCTATGGCCACACCATCACACATTAAAGACACCCAAATTGTAATCAGATGGAAATACAGATGCTTGCAAATTAAGTAGTGTATCGCCAGCAACGCAAAATCAGGAATTTGCATTTAGAAAAACCCAAAATTAGGGGTCTTTTAGGTGCTAATTAGGTGCCAAATTTAAAAATTAGGTGCTCTAAAATGTTCACCGCAACGAACTGTTGAAATTTGCGTTGCTGGTAAAGCGTCTCGCTAGCAACGCAATGAAGTTATTACATATACGATAAATATTAATAGCAAGGAATTAAGTGCAAGGAAACAAGGCGCCCCTAATAAGAATAAAGTTGTTATTCAGAACAAAGCAGATGCAAAATTCAGGTTTTCTGAAAATGAGAATAGAATTAAAAATGCTTTAAGAAAAAGTCTAAATTAGGGGTTTTTTAGGCGCTAATTAAGTATACCAAGTTTAAAAATTAGTCGCTGTAAAATATTCACCGAAACGAACAATTAAAATTGGCGTTGCTGGCAAAACGTCTTGCTAACAACGCAATGACGTTATTAGAATTACGATAAATATTAATAGTAAGGAATTAAGTGCTAATTAAGTGCTGAGCGATTATCGAAATCCGATACAAATTAAGATATTATTCTGGGAATTATAGGGAATCCCCGAATATTACCGTCATCTACATCCGACCTCAATAACCTTTCAACGCTTAATTAGCACTTAAGTCATTGTTATTAATATTTATTGTATATCTAATATCTTTATTGCGTTGCTAGCGACACGTTTTGCCAGCAACGCAATTTCAACAGTTCGTTGCGGTGAAAATTTTAGAGCACCAAATTTTTAAATTTAGCTCCTAATTAGCACCTAAAAAGTCCCTAATTTTTGGTTTTTCTAAATGCAAATTCCTGATTTTGCGTTGCTGGCGACACACAACTTGCAAATTATTCCACTCCTTTGCTGTACGAATTATGAAATATCATTAAAAAAAATATTTCCTGGCTATCGATACCACTCACAACATAACACAGAACAGGTGAGAAAACCTAACCTAACCTACTACCTAAAAGTAGATACCACCCTCTTATCTCTTTCTTAGGTGAGAAAGGAGTAACTATTAAAATACTAAAGGAACTTAAGAAGAATTTATTAAAAAAGTTTATAAGATTATTTCATTTTTATCAATGGGGTATTTGACATCATCCATAATAAGTTTATCAAAAAATTGAATTTTGGTAACTGTTTAATGTCTCAAAACTTGTTTTTTTTTAATAGTTTAAAACTATACAAATAAGATAATTTGACTACAAGAAACAGAGATATAACTTTCTGGATAATCATATATATACAATTTCTACAGGAATTTCCTATTAATAGCTCGTACGAAGTATTTCAATTGACTTCAGTGTCAACTATCCTATTGTTGCCACAATACTCATTTAAAACTAGATATTAAGTACAAAAAATATTCAGCATTGATGATATTTTATAATACAAAAAAATATTTTCAAAAAGTTAAAGTTTTGATAAAAAGTAAAGTCAGACTTCTAGAAACTAAAAATAATAAAATAATATCTACATAATAGCTTGCGAAGTCAGAGCTTAGATTGTGTATAGAAGAAGTTCACATTTTTCGGCTTTAACTTTTTTAAAGTTTAATTTTTTGAATCTTCTAGATTCTAGAATATACTCTAACTCCAATCTTAGGCACTCGTCCCACCGCAAACGATGAACGCGAAGCTAGTAGAGCTAGAAACTAGATAAGAGTTGGTGAGCAGCGAGAAGCGATTGTAGTTCCGATAGTTTTGCCGCTGGGCTATAAGCGAGTGCACTCAGATCGGCACTGTAGTGTAAAATGACCGCTGATTGGTCTCTCGGTGTGAGTTCTTACCGCTAAGCGTGCATCGCTGAGCGATTTTTATCTTTGATAGCTCTTGTCATTGCATAAACTAATGTAAAGAGAATTCCCGTCGGCAGTGTGAACCAGCGATCATCTATTAACATATGTATCTCTTTTATTGTGACGGGATCTGTATCTATTGTTTCTTGAGCGAGAAAATGATTTATAGCTAATCGCTTCCCCGACGACGGTGGGACAAGTGCCTTAGGATTGGAGCTTTTTCTCCATTTATATGGGATTTAGATTAAAATCGGATCACAATTGATAAAGAAATCGTGTAACAACACAAATAAAAAAAGGAATAAAGCAGTACAGTCGAATTAAGAGTTCTATAGAAAAGGAACACAATTTCAGGGCTCCTTTGGCACCTGAAATGACCTGGCCTTTTTCTCATCTCATTAGGCCGTAAACAGTCCAGTGTGGGCTACTACGTGGTAAAGCCATGCTGAAGCTATATTAGTAGTATAGTTGTAGCACGAATGGGTCGACTCGACCGGGGAAGGACCACGCTCTCACAGAATACCAGCGTTAAATAGCAGCTTAACACTGCTGTGTTTCGTATGGTGAGTGTAGAGAACCGGAGACCCCTTTACTGGAAAAGAGGCATTCCATCTTAGTCCTCACGGGTGACAACGCATCTGCATTTTGATTCGCAAACGGGGATAGATGTAGATGTCTATGGGCCACAGCAACCACTTACCATCAGGTGGACTGTGTGCTCGTTTGTCACCCTATCCTATAAAAAAATGAGCCTCTCCAAAATACGCGGAATCCGATATTCGATGACTATCGTGAATACAGAACACTATTACATCTCAAACTACTTAACATAAGTGTAGGGGCGGTGCAGAATATTCATTATCATATAGTCTTGTGCGTGTCGTAAGAGGCGACAGAGAGAAACTGCAGCGGGAGATGGGCAGCATCTTCTTGATGACAACTCAAAATCAAAAACTGCGGTTACTTACCCACCTTCCAAGGGTAGCAACTATGTCAAAACCCCTTATGAGATAAGCTATGGAGGAGGCCTATGTTCATTAGTGGACTTTTATAGGCTGTAAGAAAACATTAGTCATATAACTACGCGCACATAAAACAAAACCTAACTGTCAGCTGTCAGATTGATATTTCTTTTCCCACTATGTTGGCGCCGTTATATATATATGACACTGCGCTGGCAGAATCTTTATTTTATATAGGATAAGGGTGAAAACGAGCACATAGTCCACCTGATGGTAAGTGGTTGCTGCGGCCCATAGACATCTACATCTATCCTCTGTTACAGATCAAAATGCAGATGCGTTTTCACTCGTGAGGACTAGGATGGAATGCCTCATTTCCAGTAAAAAGGGCCTCCGGCCACCTGCACTCACCAAGCGAAACGCAGAGGTAAACCTCTACATCACGCTAGTATTCTGTGATGTCGTGGTACCACCCCGGTCCGAGCCGGCCCATCCATGCGACAGCAAAAGCTGCCGCCTGGCTCTACCACTGTTTAAATCTACTGGTAGATTCCAAACTAGGAAATTAACTTTCATTCAAAAAATGCAAAATCGGGCTGTAGTTCTTCGAGAGAGCATTGTCGCCTGTCTTAAAGAACAAGACTAACGCACTTCTGCTCCACGCCTCCGGAGTAGTCCCACCACGGAGGACGGAATTAAAGAGCTTCGAAGGACTTCAAGTATCGGTTTTCTTGCCGTTTTTAAGGTGCTGGAGAACCATTCTAATCTCGCTCAGACTGACGCACGGGATGTCATCGGAATAGTGTCTGATAAGACTTGCTCTTGGATCGTTACTCACACTTGCATGTGGCACCAACGATGACTTGAAGGTAAACGCATTTCGTTGTATTATTCTTAATACGAGGGCGGCACTTAAAAATTTCAGGAATCAAGGAAGTGACACAACATTACTATTTAAAAATGTATTTAAGGCTTTTCGAAGTATTCTCCGCGAAATTTGACACATGTTTCCATACGATGGAACCAATCATTGAAGCAACCATTCCATTCGGAAGTTGGGGTCTCCAAAATGGCCGTTTTGTATGCGTCCACAGCTTCTTCAGGTGATCAAAATCTCTGTCCACGCAATTTATTCTTTATTTTAGGGAAAGTATAGAAATCATTAGGGCTTTGGTCGGGACTGTACAGCGGATGGTCTAATAATCCTATGTTTTCTTGCTCTAAAAACTCTTTTGTTCTGTGTGCGGTGTGAGAACTCGCATTGTCGTGATGAAGGATGATGCGGCGATTGCAGTTCTCTTTACGGAGTTCAGAAACGACCTGTGGCAAACAAATGCTAGCATACCATTCTGCATTAACCGTTCTTTGTCCTTCAAGAGGAATAGTCGTAACATGGCCGGTTTTGGAGACAAACGTGGCCACAATTTTTTTTTGCAACATTCCGTGAACGAACAATTTTTGTTGGCTTTAACTCATTTTCGAACACCCAAACTCGTGACTGGTTTTTCGTTTCGCATTCGTACGCGTATATCCAGGATTCGTCACCTGATACGATGTTGTATACAGCATTTGAGGATCCTGCGTGGAAACTTTCGAGAGTTCTGACGCACCAAGTAACGCGAACCGCTTTTTGCTCTTCACAGAGCGAACGCGGTATCCATCGGGAAAACAACTTTTTTACACCTAATTGTTCATGCAAGATTATTTGTATTTAACTCATGCCAATGTCTAAAGTTGCCTGAATTTCGCGGTATGTCACATATCGATCTTCCTCAATCAGCTTACGCACAGCATCAACGTTTTCTAGGGTGACTGCAGTTTTTGGACGACCTTGACGGGGATCATCACTGAGCTTGACACGTCCACGTGGAAATTCAGCAAACCAGCGATAAATTGGTTTTGGATGGGGCTTCATCACCAAATGCAGAAATCTTGTGACAAGACCGAGAATCTTTTTTTAAATAAATAAATGGTATTCGATTTTTAAAACCAAGGAGTTTTCAATTAAAAAGATTTTAATATGACAGGAACAGTGGAAATATTCCATTCCCGATACTTTTAGTGCAGCCTATGTATAAATAAAATAATTGTCCAAAAATTACGTGACAATTTCACATTTCATTCATTTTTAACCCACGACGAAAACAGAAGATTATGTTTGTAGTGTGTATCTGTGTATCTGTGTGTCCGTCTGTCTGTCGGTCTGCTTGTCTATCTGTGGCATCATAGATCCTAAACGGATGAACTGATTTTGAACTCGTTGTTTTCGTTTGAAAGGTGTCTTAATCGAGTGTTCTTAGCTGTGTTACAAGAAAATCTGTTCAGCTGTTTGAGGATCATCAGCTCTTTTTATTTCAGGGGTTTTTTAAACTTTAAATTTATGTTATAGAGAATGAACTAATTTTATATCCGACACACACGTTATTGGAATGATCAACAAAAATACTTACATTTCTACTAATATGATATATATAAAATTCGAAAAAATATATTTTATTTCAGTCAGTCAACAAATTAAATATTTTTATATGACTTCATCTTAATACTGACGCTATTACATTTTCAAAAGCCGCGAATTAAATTCCAGATAGTAAAATATAGCTTTTTCCTTAATCTACCATCACAAGTTATTTTTGATATTAGTCGCAGATTAAAAATATATTAAATTTATTTTATTGTAAATCTATGCTATGAAAATTAACAATTTGCTAGTTAATTATTGATAGTCCGGTCATCGAGCCATTACTGGTTGTGGCAACATTTCAGGCTGCGCAGTCTCCCATGATCTTGGCATTCCATACTTCTTAGGTTTTAGAACAAACAGGAACTGAAAAAGGACAGAAACATTTAACGTATTCACTTTTTAATTTTCAAAGGTACATTTAGGTAAACGAACGCATTTCTCTAGGCAAAAATATATATCTTCGATTAGAAATTAAAAGGCAACAGGTCTCCATACTTAAGCATACTAAAAAAAACAGAGGCGGCCAAAGGACTACCGACAGAAGAGAAAAGTCATTGATATATGCATATATATGTATAGAAGCCTTTTCGAGTTCGTCTGTGGCGCGAGCCCATAAGTTTTTCCCCTACCAAAAATCGCTTAACGCGACTAAAGAAGTGTTCTTTTTAAAAATTGAATCCTGATAACAATTGACGAAAATATTAACATACATTTAAAATAAAAATATAGTCGAATTGAAGACTCCTTCTGTTTGAAGTTAGCTAAAAATACAAGTAGATCGTGTATATGTATGTTACTCTTTCTACAAGACAGGGTATCTGGTTTCTGATGATGTTTGTGCTGTTAGCCTTTTGGCTTTTACAGCTTATAGGTCTCAGGGCTCAGCTGTAAAATATGATTTTATTATTCTGCATCATTATTTACGTAACGATGATCTTCTACGACAGATTAATGTGCACGTAAATGAGTTATCTAACGGCCGTCCCACCAGGGGGTGACGGGTCCTCGGCTCTGACGGCTAATTCGTATCGTACGCGGTGTGGAGGGATGTGCGGGGCGCCCGTCTGCGGATTCGCTGCGTCCCATCCGTTGTTGTCTTAACAGTGTTTGTGGCACCGCACTATGTGAGTGAGTAGTGTTTATGTGTGATTGGCCGGCGACATTTCGGTCGTCGGAATCTAGCGGAACGGGAAGCAAGACCGGGTACTCTGACCACGAGGCGGTAGCCGTCACTGCTATTACAACAATACAATATGTTGTATGATCTACTTATATTGTCCTGGTATAGAAGAGAATAGAATAATTTTTATTCAACAAAGATTACAAGTAATTCTTGTTGAAAATCATTTTTAACTTTTACCTTTGATTCGGAAAACTCTGCCCTGAGAACCAGCAAGAAATACAGCGGGATTTTTTTTCAATAAAATTATACATTACAACACAGATTGACAAACTACTTACAAAACTTATTTAAGAAACAGCTTGAAAGTTAGTTATTATCAACCAACTATTCATTTAAATTATAGTGGTTTGACCGTGTAGTGGCAATGTAAGGAAATCCACTAGCCCATATCGCCATGTGGGTGTCATTAGAGGCGACACTTCTTCTTAATAACTGGCTTTAAGGCTCTGGGATCTAGCCCTTCTGAGGCTAAAGTTACAATATATTATAATAATTATCCTTCATAATATACTGCTTCACAATATGTTGATGCATCACATTGTGCAGCCCTTGGGAGATTTTGACGGCAACTTGAGCCAGCAGACAGCTGACGGTTGGCGATGGTATCTCAAGGCGCCTAAGCCGACAGACACCTTATTTTGAGAATCACATCACCATCAGAGCACTTTTTTTACGAGTTTCCAATAATAGTTCACATGCGCAGACACTGAATACACAAAATCGCACCACTTTTACATATCAAAGTCCACTTCAAACTATTATTTAAACAATAATACAGGAGCAGCAAGCCGACTCCGGACAAGTTCCCGCCAAAACTCCTAAGAGGCGACAGACGGAAACAAACCACAGAGTAGACAACAGCATAAAAAACAACTAAAAAAAATTTAAAAGCTGCGGTTGCCAACCCGCCTGCCAAGCGTGGCAAATTACACCTATAAGGCCCTGTCTCAGAAGAAGACTCTCTTCTATTTAAGCAGGGGACTTTTGAGAGGTTTGTTCTTTAATATAATATTATCTCGTCCTAGGAGTTGAAGATAGGAATCGGCACACAAATACTGACCACAACGACTGCGTAGCTAGTACCAACGAGGAAGCCGACCGCCACGTCGCTCCAGTGGTGCATGTGGTCGGTGACTCGCGACAGCCCCACGTACCAGGCGCCCAGCAGCGCCGCGAACTGCGCTGAGTGCCGGAGCAGCTTAGAACCCCGCCATTTGCCCTTCACTTGTATGTACATCTGTAACATCCAGACTTCTATATATACTACTAGACGGATACTGTTGCATTAATATATTGCGCACTACGTTACGGTCAACTCTCCGTAACTCTTTTAGTAGACTCTGAGTAGGCGAGCAGACTAGTTCTTAGTTTTGTAAACCGCGAACGTTGTTTTTGACAATCTAACACCGATTTTGTTTAATTTCATTAAGAAAACGCTGTCATTATTTTATGTGCGCATTTTGCCATTGGCTTGAAGTTTATTTCAGATAAGCACATTTTATAGATTTATGGGTCACGAAATGGGCACACAATGATGCTAAGTGGATACTGCGGCTCATAGACATCTTCATTTATCCTCGATTAATATTCAATATGCACGTGCGTTGTTTACCCCTGACGACTAAGATGGAATGTTTCATATCTGGTATCCAGTTAAAAGATTATCCGGTTCTCTACACTCATTATGCGAAACACAGCAGCATTAAGCTGATATTTTACACTCGTATTCTGTGAGAGTTTGGTTCTTCCCCGGTCGAGGCGACCTATTCGGGTTACAACTATAATATAGCTGCTGTATGTCTCTACCACGTGTGATCTAAAAGCTCCTGTCATAATTTTTCCTTTCGGTCCAAGGAAAATCATTCCCTGCAATGTCCTGTGCACTCATGTACATTTTATGATAAATATTTATCTGTTCTTGGAGAAAGATTTTAAAACTCCTTAACCCTGTCGATTAAAAGTGCTCCTTCCCTACATTTGTTCAATAAACAGGTTGAGGAACAATATTTGTCTTTCTGGCCTCTCCCTCTTCCTCCTTTTATATACGATCACATTTATCGATCTTCTTTTTAGTCTATAAGTTGATATGTTATTTGTTTGTTTATTTTTCTCTTATTTTAAATTTTACTTACTCAAAACGTCGTGAATAAAATATTAGTAAATATACGCGATAAAATCCATAAAAATAGTTTCATTTAATTGTCTGGAAGAGATAGCTGTGTTACTACAATAAGACCGCCTTTTGTATTTCTCTCAATATTTATTTTGATCTGGAATTTAAATGGATTATTATTGGGAAATTGTTAATTGCAATTTTAAGTGATGACTTAAACCTTTTGAGTGGTTTAAAATTAAACTTTGTGATATTCTTTAGTCCTTAGGAATACCACATTATCATCATCATCATTACAGCCCTTCACAAGTCCACTGCTGAACATAGGCCTCCCCCAAAGAATGCCACAAAGCACGGTCCTGAGCCACCTGCATCCATCGACTTCCTGCACATCTCACCAGGTCGTCACTCCATCTAGTGGGGGGACGCCCAACACTTCGCCTGTCGGTACGAGGCTGCCACTCGAGAACTGTTTTTTCCCCATTGTTGTCGGTTCTTCTAGCTATATGGCCGGCCCATTTCCACTTCAGCTTACTAATCCGTTGGGCTATGTCGGTCACTCTGGTTCTACTGCGGATATCCTAATTTCTGAGTTTATCACGGAGAAACTCCGAGCATAGCCCTCTCCATAGCTCGCTGAGCGACCTTGAGCTTCCTCATCCGGCCAGCAGTGAAGGACCACGTCTCACTTCCGTATGTCATCACTGGCAACACGCACTGGTTGTACAGTCTCGTTTTCAAGTTTTGAGGTATACCTGGTGAGAAGATGTGCCGTAATTTCCCGAACGCTGCCCAACCGAGTTGAATCCGTCGATTGACCTCTCGGTCGAAGTTGGACTTACCTAGTCGGACTATTTGCCCCAGGTAAACATACTCGTCAACAACTTCGAGCTTAGTGCTCCCAGGAATACCACAATGTCATCTAGTTCCATTGAAAACTTCATCCCTATCTTTCCACTCTTAGGTATGAAATTTTTCTTCAATTTAATATGTGACTACTCCGGACAAAACATTCTTACGATAAAGAATACTGCGGTGTACATAGCATAGCTGGAGTGCGCGCTGGGGAAGCTAAGCCGCATGTCATTGATCTGCGCTTCGTTGGTACCGGTGCAGTTGTAGACTTGGATATAGCCAAGCGCATTTAGTGGAGACGACATATCTGCGACCGGCTTACAGACCTGGAAAAGACAGATGCTAATTTGTAAAACGTATTTGCTATACTTTATGAAACTAAAATCCCATATTGTTTTGAAATTGACCCACTGGCTGAGTTGGCTTTTTGGTGGTCTGTAGAAAAGGAAGAGATCTCTCTTCCGCCGTACACGGCGTTTAGTAATTGATTGTACATCAAGTGCTGAACGCCATGTTTGTATGGAGTACGTATGTAGGGTGCGAATGCATTCAACGTAGCAGCAGTCTCACTTTTGTCTATAACAAACTTATGTATGTGAAGTCCACATAAAATTTTCTTAATTTTGGAACGAAATGGCGGATGGAAAACGGAGGATGGCGGCTAGAAACATTTTTCCGTCACGACCTCTTCTGACATAGTGTAGACGGTCTTTGCGGCTATAAGGAAACAAGATGGAATAATATCCATCTCCCTCGCACTTTTTCTTATCTTGCCATGAAAGAAATATTATTTTAAATGACGCTTCATTTTAATAGATGCTTGTAATTCATTTATTTGTATTTATTATTAAATAATTAATATAATACCTGTATGGATCATAAAATACTACGAAAGGAACTTCGTTCCAACCGAGTGTTACACGACACTCACGCATGTTTTATTTCTTCGTATCATCTTCATGCAAGGTGACCCGAAACAGGTCTACAAGAGACAAGTGAGCGCCATCAACGACATCGACAAAAGGATCCTCTTCTCGCATAACATAATGACCGTCTCGGTTTCCCGACTTTCTGTACCACGAACCTGGGAACGACTATCCGTGCGTCCGTGCGCTTTAAGCTGTCCAAGTTGGCCGCCGATAAGTCGTAGGAGGATCTGGCCAGCAAATATAACTTGCAGTTCTAAGGAACTCGTGGTGAGCACACTTCAGCCGAGGGTGTAGTGTACGACTTCTCAAATAACAAGCGCATGGGTCTCACCGAGTACGAAGCCGTGAAAGAGATGTACGACGGCATCGCCGAACTGATGAAAATTAAAAATTCCCAACTGCGCCTTTTAAAGTATAAAAGTAAAGTTATAGCCTTTATGCGCCTCATTGGAGATTTATTGTGTGTCCCCCCCCCCCCCCCTTCCATATAAAAGTAACGGATAAATAGATTGAATGAAACTATTAGTTTTTTCAGGATTTTTAATGTAACTTATTATTATATTCCTAACGTACTTCACAGCACCCATTGTCTTGGGGGGGGGGGGGGCTGAGTTGTTCAACATCTCAATATCAAACTGAAGCTAGCCGTGGTTGACTATGACGATATGTTTCATTCAAGTGAAGTGTTCGCGTAAATACTTACATCAAAGAAATGAGGTCGAAGTCGCCCTATAATGTACTTCGCGGAGTTGACTGTAAGCTGCTGGCAAGCGGCGCCGAACGTGTATATCCCAATGGCGACATAGCTCTCCCACACCCAGCCTGGGATCAGGGCACCGGAGAGGAATTTTTCACCGCAGCCCTTCCCTTGCTTGTCGCGCACAAACTCTGTGATTGTAATCTAAAATAATAACAATATTTAAATAAATGTGAATCTTTAATTACGTTTTGTATCTCTCTATAAATATAATACAATTATATTCCAGTATGAAAATAAAATGAAAAATAAAGATATTTATAATTATTTATTCGGTTTTTTATATGTAAAAGTATGGGAGAAAGACGAGATGTTATACTTTATCCACCTAATAAGTGGATGTTGTGCTGTGGGCAATATGCATATATCTATATCTATCATCATTGTCTCCCCTGAGGATTGAGGATAAGGATGGAAGACCTCGTTAACAGTCAATAGGATCGCCGACTCTCTACACTCATACAAAACAGGAATATTAGAGATTTTACGTACTATTTCCGATCCGAATCCGATCCGAATCCGAGTAAACACTAGAAAACTCGCACTGAATTCAGAAGTCGATTGTGTACTGCATCACTGCATTCGATCCGAATCCGAGAAAATATGATTGTCGCTTGTACACATACGACTTAGGGACCTTCAAGAAAAGAGCCTACTCCTTTTTAAAAAGCCGGTAACGCATCTGCAATTGCCCTGGTTCCCCTGGTGTTGCAGTTGTTCATTGGTGGCGGTAGTCACTTACCATCAGGTAAGCCGCATGCTCCATTGCCCCCTCTCCTATAAAAAAACATTGTCTTCTCCATCGCCACAAACGTCTGCCAAACTTATTATACGTACGAAGACCAAAGAGAAATAAAGAGTTTTAGATACTCCACCCCCACCACCAACACAGGTGTGATGGCTCTGGTTAGATTCGGAAGAATTAAGCAAGCGTTTAACATCAGTCGCGTAGTGGCGGTGTAAGAATATCCACTAACCCATATCGTCCCCTGGATGTCGTAAGAGGCGACAGAGGGAAACTGAAACAGGTGATGGGCAGCAGCATTTTCTTGATAACAACTCAAAACCATAAAACAACTGCGGTTGCCACCCCGCAAGCGTGGCAACTATGGCAAAATCGTAAAAAATAAACGAGCTTACAGACTTTAATTTCATCTTTATCATCATCATTACAACCCTACGCAAGTCCACTGCTGAACATAGGCCTCCCCAAGGTATACTACAAAGCACGGTCCTGCGCCACCTGTATCCATCGACTTTCTGCACGTCTTACCAGGTCTTCACTACATCTAGTGAGCGACCGCCCTACACTTCGCCTACCGGTACGAGTCTACCATTCGAGAACCTTTCTTTCCCATCGGTTGTCGGTTCTTCGAGCCATATGGCTGGCCCATTGCCATTTCAGCTTCCTAATATGTTAGCCTAACATATTATTGTCGGTTAATCTGGTTCCACCGCGGATATCCTCATTTCGGAATACAAATTTTCGAGGACAACACATACCTACTGAAGCAGCGCAGCGAAAATCGCTCATCCATTTTCCTCAGACGAACTCCATTAAAACGCTTTAAAACAGCGCTGCAGCGGACTTTGTTCCATTTCAATGCCCTCTCAAAAATGATTACTTTACTTCTTTTTTTTTAATTTTTTTTTTACTTACAGCTAGTGCTTGATTGTAATTCCACCTGGTGGTAAGCGATGATGCAGTTCTTACCATAACGATAGTGAAAACGAAACCAAGGCCTGCCAGCAAGCCCTCCGATATCTGCTGTTTCTTATACGGCAGTCTTAAAGATTCGTCGTTTTCAAAATAGCCCCGTCGGTACGGTTCCGCCCATAGCAACAAGGCCAAGAGAGGAAACGACACTAAAACAAATTCTAACTTTATTACTGTGTTTAATAAGAGGTTATTTATTAATTTACAAGAAATGTTACACCCTAAAAAGTAAAAAACGCTTCCGTAGTGCAGTTTGACGGCTCTGTATTGCAATGGCTAAGGGTTTGGTCTGTGCCTGTGTGCTGTGGTGTGGGGTCAAATCCAGTAAAAAACAATTGCTTGTATAAAAGTTAAAGTTACAACCTATATACGTCCCACTGCTGAGCGCAGGCCTCCTCTCATTTTTGAGAGTGTTTTAGGACAAGGAAATGTCCGCCGCGCTGTCCCAATGCGTGTTGGCGAACTGCACGTCTTTGAAATATTATTTTTCTATTATTTTTCAGGCATGAAGGTTTCCTCACGATGTTTTCCTTCACCGCCGAGCACGTGGTAAATCAGCACTTAAAATTGCAATTAACAATTTCATTGGTGGCGGCGGGGATCAAACCCGGGTTGCTCGCGTACTGTGAAATTTACAGCGAGCGCTAACCATCTGAGCTACCACGGCATTTGTATGGCTCACAGTAATTGGTCCGGATTTGCATGCGAGTCCTTGTGCAATATTATATGTATGTAAACCACCTTCACGATACATTAGAAATCCATAATGTAGGCGTAATTTTTTTTATAAAAACAAAATCCATATATATGTTTCCGATAGATGGCGGTATAACCAAAGAGTATATAATCACTACGTGGTATAACCATAGACTTAGAATATAGTATATTCTAAGTCTATGAACCATACTGTTTATAACATTATAACACAGACTTAGGATATACTTACGCCAGTATATCCTAAGTCTATGCATTATAATCTCTATAATGTCGATGACACCAGCAGCGTTGGGCAGCGTCAAGGCAAGAAAACACCGAGAATGTACTACGAATGACAATCCGACTGCCAAACGTGGCGATTAAACGTAGTGATTATATACTCTTTGGTGGCGATTATTGCAAATCCTCTCGTTTAACGCAAGAGGCTCATGCCCAGCAAGATTTTTATTACTGAAAGATTTGTGGAGTTATACTTCTTTTGGGGCATTTAGGAAAAATTATGAGAGTGAATTTTTTACGATGCGATTTTTACACTGACACCTAAAAGCGACAACTTCAGTGGGTAATTGTCTCTCAAGTTTTTTGTTTTGTTACGCTAAAGAAGTATAACTTCCTACGTGCGTACATAAGTACACACACACTTTTTTAATAGCTATTTCATTTTCATTAAAAGTAAGTTGAAATCAAAGACTTCTATGTTATATATATATATATATATATATATATATATATATATATATATATATATATATATATATATATATATATATCACTAGAACTATATATCACTAAGAAGTCTTTGCTTGAAAAAGTAATGCCATCTAAAACATAACTTGTAAAAAAAACCAAGTCTCGCAACTCAGTTCTTCTACCGTAAAAAGTTGTGAGATCCATGTAATACCAAGTCGGTTAATTTATTCAGTCCCTACTTAAGGGTCCTTCTGTCTTAAGTAATTGCGTAATTAGCTAACCTAACAACATCTTATAGTGACCATATCAATATTAAAAATCTTTTATGTTTTAAATAAATAGATTGACTTGGCCATCGCATGAAAACGCAATGTATCTCTCAAGTAATAGATATTATATTAAATTAGATTGTTTAGTAAATTCAGGCTTCTAGTTTTATCCACAACGAAGTTATAGGGTTTCGAAAATGGCCTGAACTGCTTCGAGAAAAGGATGGTACGGCCGTGCCGCTTTTTTGCTCGACTTGGCGGCGGCACTGCTGTGCCCCCAGATCACAATGTAGCTCTGTAGATGTACCTAAGTGGACGACAAAGAGATTTAATAATAATAATTAAATATATAGGTAGTACTTAAATGTCTTTGGTGGACGATATCCTTGGGACAGTAGGTATCTATAACAATTCATTGAAAGAAATGAATAATCTTTTGCATGTTTTCTTACTAGAAATCATTGATAAGAAGATAATCACAATTATAAAGACATTTTTATCACTTGATAAGGCTCGTAAAATTTTATTCTGCAAATATTTATTCGAATATAATAATAATAATTCAAAAATGAAGACTCGGTGGCTAAGTGACTAATTGGTTAATGCGGGTTCAATCCTGTGAGGGACAAAGTTTTGTATTGCCTACAAATAATTATTTCTGGTCTGGATGTTTGTCCGTTTCTTACAGTGTATGTTAAACGCCTCCGAGGTACAGAAGTAAGTCCTAAAAATAGTATTGTAATATAGATAGATAGAAAGGTAACACTTTATTATACACCAAAGCAATACATGAATGAAACAAGAAACAAGAAGGAATAAACATTTATTTAGTGTCACTATGGGCGGTAATATCTCTATAGAAGCGATATCTTCCAGTCGACCTTTGGATGGACAGGATCGCAAAAAGCAGAAAATTGTGTGGTTGTCGATGCAGAAACAGAATATTTATAAATACATATAACCAAATCAATATTATAATCTAATATGTAAAAATTAACATTTTTTGCTCGTATTTTATGCGCTGTCATACCGTTCATCAGATTGCGGTCAAACTGTCGACTTATTGCTTGTACTTGCGCGAAGGTTATAGGTATAGTGCAATTAACTTACGGTAGGTGGCGCGCGTATCGCACCGACAAATTTATTTAAAAGATATATCATGCAATTGTAATGAATGCATTAGTATTCCTAACTAAACAATGTAACTCTTCCAAATTTATAATAACATTTCCAAAATTATTTCTTCTGCGGCAGCAACGCGCCGGGTACCAGATAGTATAGAAATAAAAAACATAAATATAGAAATAAATAAAATAGCAAAACTCAAAGATTAAGATAGTAATTGTGTAAAAGCTTCTAAAAAACAAAAATACTGGGCACGTCTCACTGACAGAGGACATTCCATTGACGGACTGCATGGATAGGAAACGACCTGTCCAAAAATTTGATATTATGGCCCGGCAAGCAAGCATAATATACCTTAATATAATATAATTTATTCATTTGAATGTAAACACACTAACGCACAAAATCACATATATGACGACTACTCCAGTCTCCAACTGGCCAAACCCATCTTGAGAGATCTGATACGACACGAACAAAACGTGATACTTGATAAAAACGTCCACACCTAAAGAACCACCTTTGATCTTACTTTTCAGAATACACCAACGTCCTTCAGATATTATGGATCTAAGATCTCGTCGAACCTTAATTAGTTCGTTGAGTCAGGTGCAAGTTGCGAAAGAACCGGAGATTTGTCAAAGTGCGACAATACCTACTTCACACCCGAACAGCTACTGAACCCCTAAAATGCACAAGTCTGGTTGGCTTCGTTAGTACTGCTGTTATATTATTTTTAAATTAAAATTAATTTTTAACATTTTTTTTCATTTAATTTAATTTTAACAACTTTCCTGTTAGCGATAAATACAACACAACAGTTAAACAATTGAAATGTTCATACAACTCATGGAACAGTGAAATATTTAAATTTACTATTATTCTACTTATAAAAAAATGTTGAACATAGGAATGCCACAAAGCACGGCCCTGAGTCACCTGCATCCATCGACTTTCTGCATGCCTTACCAGGTCGTCACTCCATCTCGTGGGGGGTCGCCCTACACTTCGCCTACCGGTACGAGGCTGCCACTCGAGAACCTTTCTTCCCCATCGGTTGTGGGTTCTTCGAGCTATATGGCCGGCCCACTGCCACTTCAGCTTACTAATCCGTTAAAAATATTTGGTTCGATGTATTACTTTTCACGCGGATTTTATCTAATAAAATTTTCGATTTTAACATTGAACATAGGCATTAGGTCTATGTCTCAAGAGGTCTGATTATAAACGTTTTTTATTGATAGGCTCGGATTTAGTCTGTTCAGAGTACTGTCCAAAGACTCAATTTAGTTTAACAACATAATATGTAGTAAACTAAAAGACTTAGGTACTTCTAAATTTGCTATATTGAAAATTAAAATATAAATTGTTATATTAAACGCTACACCTTATATACCCTGTCTGTTAAGAGCTATGTATTAAAAGTAGTTATGGTTCAACATTTCAGATTTCACATAGAAAACATCTACAATTCACAAAATAACGATATTAAAACAACTGTTAGCAAGAACATAAAAATAAAACAAATAAAGATGATTTCTCTGCATTGTTCGGATACTATAATGTGGTAGAAGTTTTCAATAAGGTGTAGATGAATATTTTATGTCGCAAAACAATCACCCTAAGCAATTACATTTTTTACAAAATTTGCCTGTTTCGGTAATAAGTAGGTACCTTTGTACAAAAATACATATTGTATGCGAAAAAGCGATTATGTACTACTATTTATCTGTAAAAAATTACCAAGTGAAATCTTTGATATAATTAACACATGCACAATTTTTATTTTATTTTAAATGACATTCAAGGATATTATGTATGGAACATAATTTAAACGAACGAAACGATTTGCGACTCCGCTGTAGGACATCTTCGCATAAATGGGGCTCAATTTCATGAATAACGCGAGTTATGTTTGCCTTCAGGGCGGCAATTGTCTGTGGTTTATCTGCATAGACCAGAGATTTGACGTAGCTCTACAGAAAACAGTCAGACAGTGTTAAGTCACACGATCTCGGTGGACAGTAATTGATGTCTCCACCACGCGAGATGACGAAGCCTCCGAACGAATGAATGGTAAATTCAATAAATTCAATGTTTCTCGTGCAGTATGGCAAGTGGCACCTTCCGGTTGCTTGCAAGATCCATATCATCTATCCTAGGCCACAAAAATGTATTATCATTGTCCGATATTGGTCGCCATTGTCATTGACAGTGCACGCGGCTCCTTGCGCATCGAAGAAAAAAGGGCCGATGATACACCTGACCAGAATCCACACCAAACAGTGACTTTTTCGGAGTGTGTGTAGTACAGGCACCTGATGAATTCGGAAATTCGGCAATTTTGTTTGTTAATAAAGCCACTCAACCAGAAAGCAGGGTCGGCCGCCAAATGCTCTAAAGCCCAATAAACGAATGCACAGCGCTGTCTGTGATCGTTCCGTTTTAGCTCTTGAATTTATTAAACTTTGTGGACCTAAGTCTCGACGCAAATTCTGCCAAGTTGATGTCCAGAACGGCAGAATGACCCAACTCTTGCACACGACGCGGAATTGTCTCTGGTTTTCTCGCACAATGTCCCTAACGGCAACAATATTCTACAACTATCTTGCGGTTGCGTTCCCTTGACGTACAGGCACTGCTTCATCGATCGCCGATCCGTTTATCTCAAATTTATTCATTAAACACGGATTGTGTACTCTGCAAGACGGCCATGAATGCCATTAATTGGACGCAACGCACGGAACGTTAGGCGAACAAAGCGCTGATTTTGATAATATTTAACAATTTTAACGCGTTGTTGAAGCGTACACGCTTCCATGGTGAAATGTCGTCAAGACTAAATAATAAAGTATTCTAGTCAAATTTGACAGCTATCGTTTTAGCAAGATGGCCGCTTTACGCTATCAAAGTTCGAGCGACCCTATTGAAAAAGCCTTTACTATTATTGATTCACGATAGCAGTCGAAGGACGGGTTCTACATTCGTAACCTTAATCATTAAACTGCTATCGGTTTTAAATTGCTAGGATTTCAATGATTTGCTTGCATCAGCCTTATCGTGCGAATACTATGAACGAGAAAAGAGTGAATAGACTTTTTCTAAGCTAGTGACATTTAAAAAAATGATTTATTCTCTTTCTCTGCTTCCATACGGCATGTGTTGAATGTTGGTGACTTAGGATATAAACTTTTATTAAAGTAATAGTGTGCCGAGAATTGGTAAATACAGTGTACGATATTCTACTGGGTTTAGCGACTTACCGCTACAATCTCCATGCAACCACGAATCCAGGGGCTGGCTAAAGGAGCTCGGGGTAGTCGTTGCAATGATAGTAGTATAAAAGTTCAGCAGAGTGTATCGCACAAGAGTCCATAGGTTGCACGTGCAACACTTCCAGGTGAAAGAGATCTTGAGAGACGAGCTTGAGTAACACGAAATTATTTGTATGCGTACGCGTCGGTGTTTTTGATTAGACTGTTCACAATTACCGCCAATCGATGAGGCGCTTGTGTCGCACAGAGAACCATAAGCCGCAAGATTATGGATGCATCCAGAATGAAAACAGTTGATCGCTAACCCAATGAATTTAAAAGAAATATAGAAAAAATTAATATCTTCGAAATTGTGTTGCCTTGTACTTGTTATTATATACGAAAAAAAAAAGAAACCAAAAACACAATATATTAATAATCTGTTCCAGTACGGAACATGCCGCTCACCTTAAAAGAAGTAATTTCTTTTAAAAATCGCTAACTTATAGTATAAGTTGAAAGAAAAACAAAATAACTTAAGTACTAAGATTAAGATTGTAAGCACAACACGTTACTCTAACGGAAGTGGGCAAACCTTTACTCTAGGTCGTTTAAAAATAGTATTCCCAGCCTTTAAGGTCACTACACGAGTGACTTGATCAGAGCCAGGATGAACAGCATGCACACGCGCGAGCTTCCATTGTAATGGCGGAAGGTGCTCGTCGCATACCACAACAACAGTGCCTTCACAAATGGCGGAGCCGTGGTCATGAAGCCACTTACTACTCTGTTGTAAATGATGGAGATATTCTCTACTCCATCTTTTCCAAAAGTGCTGGACTGACTGTTGTATCCAGCGCCAACGTGTGAGACGGTTAGGAGTTTCGTCCAGCAAAGATACATCAGGTAGAGCCTTTAAGGGTTCTCCTATTAAAAAATGAGACGGTGTTAAAGGGAGGGGATCGGTAGAAGCCGAACTCATGGCGCAAAGGGGACGTGAGTATAACATGGCTTTGATTTGACAGAGAAGAGTATGCATCTCGTCGTAAGTTTGAGTACGAGTTCCAACCACACGATGTAGGTGATGTTTGAAACTTTTAACACTGGCTTCGAAGAGACCTCCAAAATGGCTAGCATACGGAGGTTGAAAGTGCCACGTAAGTCCCTGTTGAAGGGTTTGTTGATTAATTGTACCTTGAACGACACCACTACGTAAAAACGCGTATAGGTCTTTAAGATAATTGTTACATCCGACAAAATTCTTTCCGCAATCTGAATACATAATCCTCTACGGGACGTGAAGCGTCGCAGAGCTGCTAAAAATGCATCAGTCGAAAGCTCCGAAACGAGTTCGAGATGTACGGCCTTTACGCTCATACATACGAATACCGAAACATAACACTTCACTATTTTCGCGTTACGTACTTTATTTGCACGAACAAAGAATGGACCGGCATAATCTACGGCCGTTTTAAGGAAAGGATGCGCCGGACGTATTCTCGAAGCTGGTAGTGGTCCCATAATCGGTTGATCACGCGTTGGACAAGCACGAAAGCAACGGACACAGCGATGTATGCGTTGACGCACGATGTCGCGGCAAGACAATATCCAATAGCGCTGCAACAGCAAGTATTGCACGGACTGAAGTCCTGCGTGCAGATAGCTTATGTGAGCGTCGTCCATAATTAAGTTAGTTAAAGCATGTTTTTTCGGTAAAATTATTTGATGTTTAGATTCAAATGGTAACAATGATTTATGAATTCGACCTCCTACACGTAACAGTTTGTCACTATCCAAAAAGGGCGTAAGACGTCGCAATTGATTAGAAGGTACTTTTCCTTGAGATATCTTTAAAATATCGTCTTGAAAGACCGATTGTTGAGTAAGGTAAATTAGTCTATTTAATGAGAAATTATATTCAGGTACTGTAACGTAACCCGAGAACGGAATTTTACCACACAAGCCACAATGTCTTTTCAAACTGTGGCGGGTGAAAGGAAAAGGGGAGATGTCCCGCCGGGCAAGCTGTTCTGCCCAGGGAGCGGCCAGCGCTCCGATTGGTAGTTCGGAGCTATTCTATATATACTGCTTTAACTTCGGAACTTTGTAAGCGCGATTTAGGCTTCGATGTGTTTTCGCTTGTGGCGCGGCGACAGCGCCGCCACATCGGTTGCGTGTTCATATCACGTCGGTTGGTCACCACTGTGGCGGGTGGAAGGAAAAGGGGAGATCTTTGATATGCAGCCCGCAGTATCTCGGTAGCCGGGGGTAATTAGGAAATAAATGTTTTCTTCAGACCTTCACCTTTTGCGTTATGGTAGCAGCAGGGTAACCTCATTAATTTATTTATTAAACGTTTAGGATTGATTAGCCTGGCTGCTACATCACTCTCCCCCTAGCGAAAGCGTACCGGAGGCTTGACGACTCGCCCATGTCTCGTAGTTTTTAAAATAGGTTTCATCTGGGTTGATGTAGATGATGGGTTTTCAAACTTCCTCGCTGATGGTTGAGATGATGATGATGATGAATCCTCTGAATTATCCTTGTTAATAATATAAGCAGGCTTTAGTCGGTCGATCGATATAATTGTAGATTGTTAAGTTACGTTTTTCTTCACAGGTGCTCATAGTTTGATTCTCAACCGGCCAGTTGTCGGGACTTCGTCGGAGCCATGCGGGACCATGGTACCACAAGTCGTGTTGTACTATCGCGGTAGGTAGTAAGCCACGTGATGCAGCGTCAGCAGGGTTATCGACTGACGGAACATGGTGCCAGCAGCTGGCGGGAACGCGAGATAGAATATCGCTAGTGCGATTGGAAACAAACGTCTTCCATTCATGCGGTGATGAACGGAGCCAGGCCAGCACGATAGAGGCGTCGGACCATGCGTAAATCCGTTCGCGGCAGATGCGATCTCTGTATAAATTTGCTACTTTATCTAATAGCTTTGAAAGCAATAGAGCTGCCATCAGCTCGAGACGTGGGATGGTAAGGGGTACGCGGAGCGGAGCTACCCGAGTCTTCGCCATAATTAGGTAAGTATAAATATTGCCGTCCTTGCCTGTAAGTCGAATATAAACACAGCCGGCATATGCGATCTGGGACGCGTCAGCAAATCCATGAATTTCTATCGAATCGATATTGTTACTGAAAATGTATCGCGGAAACGATATCTGTGATAGCAGCGGCAGCTCGTTTATGAAACGTGTCCACGAATTAATGATATCAATGGGCGGATTATCATCCCAATCTACATTTGCCATCCACAATAGCTGAATCAAATGCTTGGCATATAAGGTTACCGGTGATAGCAACCCGAGAGGGTCATATATTTTTGCGATCTCAGAAAGAATAGACCTCTTGGTGCATTTATGAGTGGTAACTTGAACTTTAAAATTAAATGTATCAGATCCCGGATTCCATTGGAGTCCGAGGACCTTAACTCTTTTGTCGTTCTCCATTTCAGAAAATGGGACGAATTCGGGCCGCTCACCATGACAAGCTGGTGGCTGTACTGTAGCGAGTATCGCTGACGAGTTGCTGTGCCACTTGCGTAGTTCGAATCCAGCCGTTTTACAAATGTCGATAAGCTCTCGCTGCAGAGCGAGAGTTTTAGACTCCATATCCTCACCAGAAACAACATCATCGACAAATACGTCATTCAATAATATGGGAGACGCGAGCCTAAAATGCTCGGCCTCATCGTGAGCGAGCTGCTGAATTGTACGCAAAGCGAGATATGGTGAGGAATTTACACCGAATGTGACCGTGCGGAGACGGTAATCCCGTATATGTTTTTCTGGGGATTTACGCCATAAGATGCGCTGGAAATCCCTATCAGTTTCACGAATCAGTATATTTCGATACATTTGTTTAATATCCGCAGTGAACGCTACGGCATGCACACGAAACTTTAAAAGTACGTCTACTATATCAAGGTGAAGCTTGGGACCCGTTAGAAGAACGTTATTAAGCGACAAACCACTCGTCGTTCTACAACCCGCATCGAACACTACGCGTGTGCGAGTTGTTTCGCTCGATTCCTTAACTACACAGTGGTGTGGAATATAATAGCTGGCACCTTGCAAAGGCTCACTATCAACGAGCTCCATATGATTCAGGTTCTTATACTCCTAGAGGCACGTGTGATAATCAGTTTTCAGCTGCACATTGCGTTCCAATCTATACTCTAATTTTCTACTATGTACTAAACAACTAAAAACAAACTAAAAAAATAAAATAAAACTATTGTACTAGCGAACGAAATAAGTCATAAAACGACGACCAATCGGTTGGATCGCCGTGAAATTCTGGCAATGGCAATATAGGTAGGTTTTTTCTGTTTGCTTGCACTATGACCTCGGATGCTTGAAATGACCGACTAGTGCGGCGCAGCTGCTCCCCCTTTTTTAAATTGTTTAAATGAGTAACAATAGTATAATATAAATCGTTAAAATCATTGCGAACTTTGATCTGCTCCTCTTTGTTAAATGATTTTATTTTAATGAGCGTTTTCTCAATCTTTGTTTGAACTTTATTGAATTTTCTTTGGTGAGCCGCTAAATCAATAGTTCGCGAACGAAAATGTTGTTCATTTGTTGTTTTTTTTCTTTTTTTTTTATAGAATAGGGGGCAAACGAGCATGCGGCTCACCTGATGGTAAGTGACTACCGCCGCCCATGAACAACCGCAACACCAGGGGAATTGCAGATGCGTTGCCGACCTTTTAGAAAGGTGTAAGCTCTTTTCTTGAAGGTTCCTAAGTCGTATCGGTCCGGAAAATTCGCTGGTGGTAATTGATTCCACAAGGAAGTCGTGCGAGGGAGAAAACTTCTTCTAAATCGCACAGTCGTGGACCGCCAATCATCCAGATGGTATGGATGGTAACGCGAGTTTTGTCGCGATGTGCGATGGTGAAATTGAGCGGCTGGAATTAGTCCGAACAATTCCTCAGAGCACTCCCCGTGATAAATGCGATAAAATACGCAAAGAGATGCAACATCTCTACGCAGTGCCAGTGTATCGAGCCGATCAGAAATAACTCGGTCGTCGACGATTCGAACCGCTCTGCGCTGGATGCGGTCAAGTGGAAGGAGCTGGCACTGGGGTGCCCCGGCCCAGAGATGAGAACAGTATTCCATGTGGGGCCGAACTTGCGCTTTGTAAAGTTGCAAGCGATGTGCCGGCATGAAATACTGTCTCGCTCTGCTGAGCACGCCAAGCTTTTTAGAGGCCAATTTGGCCTTCCCTTCCAAGTGACCACGAAACTGCACACTATTCGATATGTCGACGCCAAGGATTCCGATACTGGCTGAGGCAGTAAGGGGAGTGCCTTGAAACTGAGGAGATACGACAAAGGGGTTCTTTTTAGCGGTAAACGCGCAAACTTGTGTCTTCTGGGGATTGAACTGGACTAGATTTAGTCGCCCCCAATCCGAGACTTTGTTAAGCAAAGACTCGACTTCAGACACAAGTTTGTCCCGGTACTCGGCGACGTTTTCCCGAGAAATATTGGCACGGCCGGTATATAAGGCATCACCAGTGCTGTCGTCCGCATAACAATGAATGCTGCCAGTTAGCAACATATCATTGATATGCAGGAGAAACAGCGTTGGTGATAGCACGCAGCCTTGTGGAACACCAGCGTTGATAGGCTTGAAATCAGAGCATTCACCGTCTACTACGACCTTGATGCTCCGATCAGCAAGGAAACTGGTGATCCATTTGCACAATTTCTCGGGAAGCCCATAGGAAGGAAGCTTCGAAAGAAGCGCTTTGTGCCAGACCCGATCAAAGGCCTTCGCTACGTCCAAACTAACGGCTAATGCCTCCCCCTTGGACTCTACTGCCTCCGCCCATCTATGAGTTAAGTAGACTAGAAGATCACCAGCTGATCGACCCCGACGAAAACCGTACTGGCGGTCACTAATCAGCTGGTGATCCTCAAGGTACCTCATGAGCTGGCAGTTTATAATGGCTTCCATTATTTTGGAGAACAAGGAGGTGATGGCGATAGGCCTGTAGTTGGACGGGTCTGAGCGGTCGCCTTTTTTAGGGATCGGGTGCACCAAAGCTGTCTTCCATGAGTTCGGGACTACGCCTTGGGAGTAGGAGTACCGGAAAAGACGCGTTAAAACCGGTGCCAACTCCGGAGCACACGTCTTCAGCACAATGGGAGGGACTCCATCGGGCCCACTCGACTTATTGACGTCCAGGGAGAAGAGTGCTTTGCGGACCGAGCGCTGTGTAAATCGCATATCCGGCATGGAGCACTCACATCGCGGGATGGTCGGCGGTGTGTTCCCCCCGTCATCTAGAGTCGAGTTGGACGCAAAAAGAGAGCTCAACAGATCGGCTTTCTCCTTTGCGGCATGGGCCAGTGAGTCGTCCTCTCTGTGCAGAGATGGAAGAGATGGCTGACAGAAGTTCCCTTGGACAGCCTTGGCGAGAGACCAGAATGCACGGGTTCCCGAAGGAAGGCGAACTAGCTTCTCGCCAATTCTGCCGATGTGCTCAGACCTTGCCTTGGCAATGACGCTTTTGAAGGACCTGGAGGCGGAATTATACTTCTTTTTTAATGCGCTGGTGTTTACATCCCGAGACGTTGATGCGTCAGCCCAGTCCTGGTAGCACTCCTGCTTATAGCGTGATGCTATTTTACAGGAGCGACCAAACCATGGCTGGGATCTGCCTCCGATGGGCACCACAGAAGATGGAATAAAAAGTTCCATACCCTGAAGTACCACATCAGCAACAGAATCGGCAACAACGCTGGGATCTTCCGGCGAGAAGCAAACCCGTCCCCAAGGGTAGGATGCAAAAAAAGACCGCATCCCGTCCCAATCAGCTGACCTATAGTGCCAAACACGGCGGCAAGCTGTAGATCGCAACTGCGATTGGAGCGTGAGTGGCACCGTACTCCGGATCAGACAATGGTCCGAAGAGCCCAGAGGGGCATCGACGGAGACCTGATATCCGTCCGGATGAGAGGTCAGCAGAAGGTCCAACAGGGAAGGTACATGGTCTTCCACATCTGGGATCCGCGTAGGCGAAGTAACCAGTTGTGTTAGACCATATGCCAAAGCAAAGTCATAGACAGATCTACCCGCATGATCGGTTAAACGAGAACCAAGCCATTCAGCGTGGTGGGCGTTGAAATCACCGAGTATCACGATCTCTGCGGATGGGACCTGTTGTAGCACGGAGTCTGCAGCCATTTGGACGTGGTCTATGAGTCGGTCTGTGTCGGCATTACCGCTATGGGACCTATAGAGGCACCCGTAGACGCGGGGATGGTCGTCGCTGTCTACGCGCAGCCATAGGATGGACAGGTCCGTACCTTCAAGGCTGCCGAGGCGTCGAAAACAGATGTCCTCTCTGACATACACGCAAACTCCAGCCCGGGGCACAAACGAGTGTTCTAATTTGTACCCCGGGTAGGAGAGATACGAAGTATCAGCCGGAGAGGACACCTGTGTCTCGGTGAGAAAGAGCAAGGCCGGCTTAGCTATCTCCAGATGGTAGTGGACGGCGTTAAGGTTTGAATGAAGTCCCCTGATATTGCAGAAATCCACGGTAAGCGTGGCAGGGGTTGCCTTTGTCTTCTTGCTCCGTTTTCCCCGAGCAGGTTTCGTCTTGAGCGGAATTTCGCCCTCCCCAGAATACGCGGGGCAGCCTGAGCACCCACGTCCAGGAGTGGAGTAGTTTGGTCGTGGATGCTCAGCGAGGGATTCTCCAGGGGTGCTGGTACCCTCCTGGGGTAGTCTTTTATTTAATTCCACTACCATGTTGATGGGGGGGGGGGGGGGGAATTGGGCCTCCGGCCACCTGCACTCACCAAGCGCAACGCAGAGGTAAACTTCACGCTGGTATTCTGTGAGGTCGTGGTACCACCCCGGTTCGAGCTGGCCCATCCGAGCGACAGCAAAAGCCACCGCTTAGCTCTACCACTGCGAGCTGAATAATACGATTAAGCTCATCAAGAATTAAATCTCTTTCGAAAATATCTTGTTCACACGGCGATTCGTCGTCCGACATTTTGCGTTACAAAATGGCGGATTAGAATTTTACACGTAAAAGAAATGAGTACGTAATACTGCAATACTTTTGTTTACAAGACAACACAAACTGGAAGATATTAATCCGGATCGAATGACCAAAAATATTATGTACGATATTCTACTGGGTTTAGCGACTTACCGCTACAATCTCCCTGCAACCACGAATCCAGGAGCTGGCTAAAGGAGCTCGGGGCAGTCGTTGCAATGATAGTAGTATAAAAGTTCAGCAGAGTGTATCGCACAAGAGTCCATAGGTTGCACGTGCAACACTTCCAGGTGAAAGAGATCTTGAGAGACGAGCTTGAGTAACACGAAATCATTTGTATGCGCGCACGTCGGTGGTTTTGATTAGACTGTTCACAATTACCGCCAATCGATGTGGCGCTTGTGTTGCACAGAGAACCATAACCCGCAAGATTATGGATGCATCCAGAATGAAAACAGTTGATCGCTAACCCAATGAATTTAATAGAAATATAGAAAAAATAATATCTTCGAAATTGTGTTGCCTTGTACTTGTTATTATATACGAAAAAAAAAGAAACCAAAAACACAATATATTAATAATCTGTTCCAGTACGGAACATACAGTATAGCTGAGGGGGCAAACGAGCATGGGGCTCACCTGATGGTAAGTGACTACCACCGCCCATGAACAACTGCAACACCAAGGTAACTGCAGATGCGTTGCCGGCCTTTTAAAAAGGATTAGGCTCTTTTCTTGAAGGTCATTAAGTCGTATCGATCCGGAAAAATCGCTGGTGGTAATCGATTACACAAGGAAGGTG
Source organism: Parnassius glacialis (assembly GCA_033319125.1). Classification (NCBI taxonomy): domain Eukaryota; kingdom Metazoa; phylum Arthropoda; class Insecta; order Lepidoptera; family Papilionidae; genus Parnassius; species Parnassius glacialis. The sequence goes on from JAVANC010000020.1 coordinate 37,731,593, forward strand.
TGCGAGGAAGAAAACTTCTTCTAAATCGCAAAGTGGTGGACCGCCAATCATCTAGATGGTATGGGTGGTATCGCAAGTTTTCTCGCGATGTGTGATGATGAAATTGAGCGGCTGGAATTAGTTCGAACAATGCCTCAGAGCACTCCCCGTGGTAGATGCGATAAATACGCAGAGATGCAACATCTCTTCGCAGCGCCAGTGAATCGAGCCGATCGGAAAGGGCTCAGTCGTCGACAATTCGAGCCGCTCTGCGCTGGATGCGGTCAAGTGGAAGGAGCTGGCACTGGGGAGCCCCTGCCCAGAGATGGGAACAGTATTCCATGTGACGCCGAACCTGCGCCTTGTAAAGTTGCAGGCGGTGTGCCGGCATGAAGTACTGTCCCGCTCTGCTGAGCACGCCAAGCTTTTTAGAGGCCACTTTGGCCTTCACTTCCAAGTGACCGCATAACCGCAAGTCACTCGATATGTCGACGCCGAGGATTCCGTTACTGGCTGAGGCAACAAAGGAACTGCCTTGATACTGAGGAAATACGTCAAAAGTGTTTTTAGCGGTAAACACGCAAACTTGTGTCTTCTGAAAATTAAACTGGACTAGATTTAGTCCCCTCCAACCCGAGACTGTGTTCAGCAAAGACACAACACCGTTCCGGTACTCGGCGACGTTTTCCCGAGAAATATTGGCACGGCCGGTGTATAAAGCATCACCAGTATTGTCGTCTGCATAGCAATGAATGTTACCAGTTTGCAACATATAATTGATATGCAGAAAAAACAGCGTAGGTGATAGCACGCAGCCTTGTGGAACAACAGCGTTAATAGGCTTGTAGTCGGAGCATGCACCGTCTACTACGACCTTGATGCTCCGATCAGCCAGAAAACTGGTGATCCAATTGCACAATTTCTCGGGAAGCCCATAGGAAGGAAGCTTCGAAATAAGCGCTTTGTGCCAGACCCGATCGAAGGCCTTCGCTATGACCAAACTAACTGCCAATGCCTCCCATTTCGACTCGATTGCCTGCGCCCATCTATGTGTTAGCTAAACGAGTACATCACCAGCTGAGCGATCCCGACGAAAACAGTACTGGCAGTCACTAATCAGCTGGTGCTCCTCAAGGTACCGCATGAACTCACAGTTAATAATGGATTCCATTATTTTCGAGAACAAGAAGGTGATGGCGATAGGCCTGTAGTTGGATGGATCAGAGCAGTTACCTTTTTATGATCGGGTGCACGAAAGCTGTCTTCCATGAATTCGGGACAACGCCTAGGGAGTAGGAGTACCGGAAAAGACGCGTTAGAACCGGTGCCAACACTGGGGCGCACGTCCTCAGCACAATTGGCGGGATTCCGTCAGGACCACTCGAATTGTTATGTCCAAAGAGAGGAGTGATTTGCGTATTGGGCATTGTGTGAATGTGGTCGACGAGCAAGATGTGTTCCCCCCGTCATCGAGAGTCGAGCTGGACGCAAAAAGGGAGTTTAAAAGGTCGGCTTTCTCTTTTGCGGCGTGGGCCAGTGATTCCATGGTCCTCTCTGTGCAGAGATGGTAGTGATGACTTACAGAAATCCCCTTGAACAGCCTTGGCGAGAGACCAGAATGCACGGGTTCCCGAAGGAAGGCGAACTAATTTCTCGCCAATTCTGCCAATGTGCTCATACTTCGCCTTGGCAATTACTCGTTTGAAAAACCTATAGGCGAATTTATACTTCTTTTTAAGAATGCTTCGCCTTGAAACTTTGAAACTTCACCTTTCTATCATATCATATCAGTCTTACAGGCTTTGGAAACGTTGGATTACAAGAACAATAGTTATATCTGAAATGGGTTAGATACGTATGCAATTTAGAGCGTTCTCTGAGCCGTAAGACTGCGGCGACTCGACACCATTCAGCCAGCGAACAACTTTAGCACTATTCCGTAACACCAACGGAGGTGTACTCTTTAATAAGTACTAGGTCGTCTTATAAATCAACGATAACTCCTTAATTAAAAGAATCAGGCGTTACTTTGCGGAAATTACCCGATTCTAAAGAGTGAATTGCCTGATTCTATAAGTCTACTTCAACTGGGGATGCCTCGTGTAGAGACAAAACACGTGTCGTATTATCGAGGGTGGTGTGTCGTTCTTGGTGTGATGGTGCTGGGATTGGTGGTAACAGGGATAGTGCACGTAATTGAGGGAAGGTGGGAGGTGCTCTTCAAACTGGGCAGGACATAACAATTTATTTCATTTTGCGGAAATAAGCAAATTAACTTCTAACAACTTTAATCTTTCTTTCATTCTTTTTAAAAAACGTTACCACCACACTAGGAATTTCTCGTGTATCGTGGCAAACATCCAGAACAAGAACAATTATTTTTTGGCCATACAAATACTTGTTCCGTGCGAGATACGAACCCGCGGCCCTTAGCGCTGCAACTCATTGCTAAGGCACTGCGCCATTGGCAAAGCGCACAGATCTGGGTATACAACGCGTCATTTCGTGTATTGTTGCAATACGTATAAAGTAGGTTAGAAACTTTCCTTTCATTAATTTATTTATGATTTCAAATGTCTGAAATATTTTATATTCTATTAGGCTTTCTAAATAATATTGTGGGCTGTGGCTGATAATAAAAGGACAATTATAAATGAAAGACCGTTATTTGTGTTTAGATAATTATTTCTCATGTGGGTGTGGTTCAACGCCCACATGAGAAATAAAGACTAATGAATCTGATAATTTTCATTTGTTTCCCTGTCTATTTAATATTCTCTTGATATTTTCAAAATTTTGAGTATGTGCGGTGTCTTACCCGCTAATTTTGACTATCATCCAGATATTTCAAGTTGATATTTAGCTTGGATGCATTTTAGTCGACTTTCAAAAAAGAAGAGAATTTCAACAGTATATTTTTAATGGATGTAACCATAAACTTAGGATAGTGGGTATATATTCTAAGTATATAGAATTAACATAGTATTTGGAACTCACACAGATCCAATAATATTTCTAATGAGCTGAAGACAAATTGTTCCAGCATTAACAAGTAAAAGTGGTTAAATTAAAAATTTTGATCAACCGATTTCAATATAAATAAAAAACCTAGCAAGCTAACAGCATAGCAAAGTGGCGAAGCAATCAGCTTTGTAGCGGTTTCTAAGGGAAAAAAAAATCAAAATAGGAGGTTCAGATGCCTGGGTGATCAGTAATCGATTGCTGAAAACAGAATTTGAAAATTCGAAACCGTTCTCGAGATAATCGTGGGACAGACGGACAGACGGACAGACGGACGGACAGACGGACAGACGGACGGACAGACGGACAGACATCGTGAAATCAATAAGTGACTTCGCAAGCTTCGCCACTTAATAAACCTAGCAAGCTAATAGCATAGCAAAGTGGCGAAGCAATCAGCTTTGTAACGGTTTCTAACGGTTGCCGTTGAGCAATCAGTTTCAAAATAGGAGGTTCAGATGCCTGGGTGCTCAGTAATCGATTGCTGAAAACAGAATTTGAAAATTCGAAAACGTTCTCGAGATAATCGTGGGACAGACGGACAGACGGACAGACATCGTGAAATCAGTAAGTGACTTCGCAAGCTTCGCCACTTAATAAAATGAGTACATCATCAATGTAGTCGAAGTCAATTAAATACACATTGTTGAGGATAACTCAAAAACTACTGGTCAGATCTTGATCAAATTTATATGGGACAACGGACCACATGAGAAACAGCTTTCAAATAAAAAGCCGGTCAAGTGCGAGTTGGACTCGCGCACCGAGGGTTCCGTACAAATCTGTAAGTATATAAGTTTAAAATTATTAAAAATATTTTTGTTATATGATGTAACTAAAAATTCATGCTTTTAGAAATTTTTCCTTTATCTGTGCTGTCAAACGTTGCTTCGTACCAAATTTCAAGATTCTGAGTTCACGGGAAGTACCCTGTAGGTTTTGATTCCCTTGCGAACATTGATTTATATGTTACACTATATAAGTAATTGCCGCGCCAAAGCGTTGCCACTTCACATATGGCCACAGCCATATGCCCAGCGAACGTCGGTTCAGTGTTCAATGTGACGCCGTCCGAGTTAAGCCGAACGATTCACGACAAAAAATGGGTAAATGCGTAGTGAAAGAATGCGATTCAAGGTCACAAAAACATAATAAATCAAGCGGAATTACTTTCCACACGTAAGTTTTAATTTATATATTCATATTAACGTTCAAAACACTAAAAAATAAAATAAAATATCGGATATTGCAATTTAGCTTCAATGTTGCCACTTTTCCGTCTTTGTCATTTTTCCACATTAATGGGAGACTATATAATTTATGGAATAAGTTAATTTTGTTTTAAATTAAACAAGTAAAATTGTTTGTTTAAAAATAAAAACTATGTTTCAACCTTTATACAAAATAATTAATTATTCTTATTTTAGTTTATTCATTAATGGTCTATTAATTATATTTTATTATTTTATTTTATATTAATAAATTTGCATTGCAAACGTTCCGAAACTAAGTCTTTGTCTACTAAATTTGGTTTTATGACATCAGCTACAAAAACATTAAAAGAGTTTCAAGGAAATAAATTATTAAAAGAATTTGCAATACACCCGGGAGATCATTTATCTTCAATACAAGTTGATCATTCCCTTTTATTGATTAATGCCATTATATAGAAATATTTAAAAATAAGATTGTACCACGAAAGTAAATTATACACTCAAACACACAAAAAAGAATCCAAAAGGCAATTATATAACAAACTGATGCTTCATAGCGGAGTTTGAGAGCTTGGACTATTATGAATATTTAAGCGGATTAGTATTACAGATTTAACCATTTACATTATCTTAAAAATATACTTCGGCAGAGTCACGCCTCAATCCATTAACTATCCTCAGTATTGTTGCAAAAAAATATATAAAAACTTTTTAAAGTTGTTAAGTAGTATGGAAATTCTATAAACAAGAAAATCAACGAAATTTATTGATAACCAAAATTTTTGTAGCTAATGTCATGAGACTAAATTTAAGAGACAAAAATTTGCTGATGATTTCACAACTTATACATATTCAACACAGATCTCGCTTAAGAAACCTTAAATTGTTTTTTATTGGCTTTATTTTTTGTTTGATTTATTAGTACAATAAAAATAATATATAAAAACATCTTTTATTTCATTAGTTATGCTTACTTCTGTCCATCTAATAAGAAAATATACAAATTTAAAATAAAAACAATTTACTGCAACTTTAAAAAAACTCCTTTATATTGCTCATTTTGGGTAAAATTTCATAAAGTATGCAACACCAACCCGCCACTGCATGTTTGTATGTCTATCTTTATCTAATCTTAGGGACGATATTGTTTTCCGCGACTTGTGTAAGTGAGACAGATATATGTTTACTTTAAAATTTTAATGATTTCAAAGCTACGTCGTCGCGTTTGGTTAGTGGTTACACTTTTTTCGACGCGCGGCAATGTGGTTTGCTTCTCTAGTTTTGTATAACTCAATGCTTGCGAATGTCGAAAATTTGCGGCATAAACGACTGTATCTTTTGATTGCGTTGGTTTAGAAGTTTGATCTTTTCACAGCTTCAAGGGATAGTAGACTTGAGTATTTGATATGAATTTCAGCTCGATACCTCCACGCGTTCCTGAGATAAAGGGTCTTGACAGACAGACAGACAGACGGACAACAAAGTGGTCCTATAAGGGTTCCGTTTTTTTCCTTTTGAGGTACGGAACCCTAAAAAGAATTTGTCAAAATCGGTTCACCTAGAAAAAAGCTCTGAGGTAACACACATAAAAAAATACAATCGAATTGAGAACCTCCTCCTTTTTTGAAGACGGTTGAAAATCGTGAAGAAAATACTAAGCTTGTATTACAGGTAAAGATAACATCCGCAACGGTTCTTCTGTTCTGTGCTGCTGTACTGTATGGTTATATACGTGGTAGAGCCATGCTGCAGCTATATTATGGTTGTAGCACGAACGGGTCGGCTCGACCGGGGAAGGACCACGCTCTCACAGAATACCAGCGTAAAATAGCAGCTTGACACTACTGTGTTTCGTATGGTGAGTGTAGAGAACCGGAGACCCTTTTTACTGGAAACGAAGCATACCATCTTAGTCCTCACGGGTGACAACGCATCTGCATTTTGATTCGTAATCGAAGATAGATGCAGATATCTATGGGCCATAGCAACCACTTACCATCAGGTGGGCTGTGTGCTCGTTTGTCACCCTATTCTATAAAAAAAAGGTATGAGCGCCAGTATGAGTAGGCTGTGAAATATTTCTTCTTAGTCCTAATGGTCACTGTCGTTGATTATTGGGTTTTTCTGTCAATAAACAGCAGTAACCCGTAGTCGAGAAGTTGCCGGTGTTTCACTCCCACGCCTCAGAAAGCACATAAAGCGGTTGGTTTTCACGACCTGTCAATCGCTGTAAACTTCAACATTCCGCGAGCAACCCAGGTTCGATTCCCGCCAGCACTAGTGAACTTTGCTAATGGTTCTTTGGAACACTACGCTTGAATTTGTTGACGGCTATATTCACGAACGTATCTGCAATTTGATTCTTAATTGAGGGTATATGCAGTAGTCTATGGTCCATAGCACCGATGTACTGTGGACTATGTGCTCATTTTACACATCTCTTAAAAAATTACACAAATGTGGATTCAAATACATTTATTAAAATTTTCAATGATACCTTACAATAGGAATTTTGTTGTAACGTGGAGGCGTTTAATATACATATTTTTTTTTATAGGATAGGGTGACAAACGAGCACACAGTCCACTTGATGGTAAGTGGTTGCTGCGACCCATAAACATCTATCTTCAATAAAGAATCAAAATGCAGATGTGTTGTCAGCCGTGAGGACTTAGATGGAATGCCTCTTTTCCAGTCAAAAGGTTCTCCGGTTCTCTACACTCACCATACGAAACACAGCAGTGTTAAGCTGCTATTTTACGCTTGTATTCTGTGAGAGCGTGGTCCTTCCCCTGTCGAATTATTTGTAGAGCATACACATATTCCGGGCAGCATTCTAACCCGCGGCCCTACATCGACGAAATCAAACGCTACCAAGTCGCTAACGCGCACAATCTTTTGTTTATATACAATCAAAAATTATTTATTACATAATGCTTTTAGTTTATTTCTTTGTTTATGTAACCTTGTTTACCGATAACGTTGCTGGATGCGATTTCACAGTGGCCGATTGCTTCAATTGTTAATCAAGGTTGCGATTAGGTAACAAGATTTCGGATTGCACAATAACAGTACAGTTCTATCTTTTTACTTGACTGACCCAGAAGGGTGGTTACCATTTTCGAGTGTATGTATGTATGTCTATTTATTTGGCACGCTCTGTAGCCTAAACGGCTTGCACATTTTAACATATGGGATGTCGTTATATTCGTCTTAGTTGTGGATGTGACATAAAAACATGTGTGCAGTTCACACGTGGTAGAAGTGAACCTTCAAAAATGGAGACCAAGATAATAGGGAAACATTGATACTGTATTCTAGCTCATTCTCTAGCAGGCTAAATGCTATACCTAGGTGAATATGTTTGTCTATTTTCGTTTTATTTAGTTTCAAATCAGAACGATTCTAAAGAAATTTTCACTTCAAAAATCTCTTTCCCGTAAACTTTTTTACGCAGTCGAGGTTTTTCGAATTATTGTTTTAACCGTAAACTTAGGATGGTGGTAGACAACCATAGCGTGCAAGGGGGAAGAAAATTCCTTATGGTAATTTAGCAAGATAGAAAATGATAGCAAATATCATGAACTCTGTGACTGATTTTGAATGATTCTGAATGATCACACTAGTCGGCACGCAAGGAATGATCCTCAATATTTTGAATTTTTTGAGCTTAATCGTGGTTACTTTTTATTAAATATATTTTTTTTTATAGAATAAGGGTGACAAACGAACACACAGTTCTCCTGATGGTAAGTAGTTGCTGTGGCCCATAGACATCTACATCTATCTTCGTTTGCGAATTAAAATGCAGATGCGTTTTCACCCGTGAGGACTAAGATGGAATGCCTCTTTTCCAGTAAAAAGGGTCTCCGGTTCTCTACACTCACCATACGAAACACAGCAGTATTAAGCTGCTATTTTACGCTGGTATTCTGTGAGAGCGTGGTCCTTCCCCGGTCGAGCTGACCCATTCGTGCGACAACTATACCATTAATATAGTTGCAGCATGGCTCTACAACGTATAAAACATTATCTTCAACAACGGATAATTAATTAATAGAATCAGGCGTTACTTTGCGGAAATCCATTATATTAAAGTTGGTAAAAATTACCTTGCGTAAATCCGCTCGATAAAATAAAATGATGTGTCTTACTTAGTTTGAACAGCACCTCCCGCCCTACCGCAATTGCGTTTACTATCCCCGTCACCACTAATCCCAGCACCAGACTCTACATCACCTGAAGATGCCTCATGTAGAGGCGAAACAGGTGTCGTATTGTCGTCAGTGGTGTGTCTTTCCTAGTGTAGTGGTGTTGGGAGTAGCTTATAGCATGTAATTTGGACGCATAGTTTAAGAGATAATAAAAATTACTCGGCGTGGCGCGCGAACGACGCATAAATCCTAGGCGCCCGATGAGAACCGAGAGAAACCACCATTGAACGCTTCTATGAGCGTGGTTAGTCCAATCATTTTAGAGTTCTTTTATCTATCGGCATATTCTGAACGTTATTATTTCGTACCTGACCACTTCTCATGTGTCGTGTACGGTTTTCTTTAAAATTTAAAACTGAAAAGAACCGCGCTTCGGGACACTTTCTGGGATGCGGGGGGTGACGCTCATCCGAGTGGGGGGGGGGGGGAGAGTGAATGAAATTTAACTTCGCTCTATATGTTATACATATGCCGATAGATAAAAGTACTCCATTACTTTTGTTAATTTTTCCATAAATTGATATCTAAAACGCTTGAACTAGGTGTCATGTCATGTCGCGCGGCTTAGACACGACGTGATAAACACGGGTGAAACCGCGGGGCATAGCTAGTAATAGAAATAATCCTGATAATTTTCGCACATTGGTAAACCAAATTCTCGATTATTTTTACCTTCCGTCCCGGTATTTGACGCATTGAACCTGGCAACACTAATACACTTATAGCGAAAGACGCGAGAGTTTTGGCGGGAACTTGATCGGCGGCGGTTTGCTGCTCCTGTTTTATAGTTTAAATAATAGTTTGAAGTGGATTTTGATATGTAAAAGTGGTGCGATTTTATGTATTAACTGTCTACGCCATGTGAACTATTAGTGGAAACGGTGAAACAAGTGCTCTGATGGTGATGGATTCTCAAAATAGCTGTTTGCATAGGCGCCTTTAGATACCATCACCAACTGTCAGCTGTCTGCTGGCTCAAGTTGCCGTCAAAATCTCCCAAGGGCTGCACAACAAATATACACCACTTGCTAACACACAAAATGACAAATTTGGTGTTTCAGGTCCTCAGGTATATATACAGTAGTATATATTCTAAGTATATGGTTTTAACCATGGAACTTATTTTTTTTTTGTGTGCTACCTAGTTTAATAGACGTCTGTGCGTTTTTCCTAGTATAGTGGTGTTCGAAGTAGTGGTCTAAGAAGTTATAATGATTCGAGAATGTGAAATTCGCCAACACGTGATGGGGCAGCAGGTGGACTTTACCCTCACTCAAACATGATTAAGAAATATAAATAAATAAATTACTATAAATAATATCTCTACCATAGAAATATTAAAAAGAGATCTCTACACAACACTAAAACAAAATCGCTTCCCGCCGTCTATACGCTTAGATATTTTAAATTTTAAACTACGCAACGGATTTTGGTGAAATTTGTATGTGTATTGGAATGGGTCCCTAAATGGTTTAGACTTAAACACACACATTGGAACTGTTGTCGAGATTCCGAAATCGGCCGTGCGAAACCGGGGCGGATCGCTAGGTTTTGTTATATGTTAAGCTACCTGCTTTAATAATTGCCCAAATCCGAAGCTAACTTACTGCGAGTTGGCTTTTTAAGAAAATTTACGGCCTTCAAAATCATAAGGTTGCCTCTCTTGCATTAGTATATACTAAGTACGAATGTTTAGATTGCAGTTAAATAACATATATTTATTTATTGATTTAAAACTTCATATACACATGTGGTATATAGGCGGACTTAATGCCTAAGGCATTCTCTACCAGTCTAACTTGGTAGTAAACAATTTATTTTTAATCCGAACAGAGTTATGAATCTTGTTCTCCTCTAAATACTTTGCTAAAAGGTAGGTAGGTATAGGTACTGTTGGTAATAAATAACTTATAGCATAGATAATACACTAGGTATATGCCAGGAAACTTAAAGAGCTCTAAACTCTGTAGATATCTAAAATAAATATTATTTGTTTAATTTACCTAACTACCCTCACTTTCGAATATTGCGAAATTGTGTATGATTTGATCTCAGACAAAATAAAAAGATTTGATGTGGTTTTTACAACTTCAAAACTAGATAAAATCACAACATCCTTACATTCATATTGCATAATATAAAACAAAAGTTTTTTTTATATAAATAAAAGAAAAAATATTTCTTATTTAATAAATTAAATACAAAATTAATATTAAAATAATCGCTTTTATTTTTATACATACGTATAACTGATTGAATAGTAAATTTTTTAATATAAGAAACTTACCGCAAGCAAGTACAACAAAATCCAGGGTAATCTTCCATAATAATCTATCTACAGCCATAACTTTTAAAAACTAGTAACTAAAAGTCATTCATCAAAAAAATGCAACACAAATTAGAACTAAATCAGCTTACACAAAACATTAGGTTAACCAAGTAGCCGATATAGTAAAAAAATATATCGTAATGTGCACTTTTAAAGAAGAGACAAAAACAAATTGGTAAATCCACTTTATACTGGACAGTCTTGCAAAACGACACTCAAATAAATGCTAAAACATAGCTCGCTGATAAATTAAATTGATAATCTGTGGTAATTAGTCACACCTTTCGTGACGTCATAATAAAGAAACGGTGTTGGCGCAAATTTCAATGCCGTTAAACTGTATTTCAATAGCATTAGAGTCGTTATTCTTATATCGGAGGACGTGAGAGGAGAGTAACGCTGTCGTGACAATATTCGAGACGAGAGCAATGAACATCAGGTTGAGTCATTGTAATTTTAAATATTGTATGTTTATCATATACACAATCCATAAAGCTGATAATTGTCATGTACAGTTGTTTATATTTTAGCAGGTCGTCTCCATTGAACACTATTTGTTCGTCTCAGTCTCAGACAAAATATTTTATATAGTAAAATAACGCCATCTATCCAATATTGGGAACAACAGCAAATAAATTTTTGTACTACATAATAGATGGCAGTGTAAGAACAATAATACGATGGGTGTACTTTAGTTTTAATTCGCAAAAAGACCCGTTGCATATCTAGAATGAATTACCTAACCCTCTAGTACTTAAACAGTAATCTATAGGGGAACGAAGGAACTTCATCTGTCATCTTCATCTGTTCAAAATAACACTATGTTGTATCTTATCTGGTGATAAACGGCCTGGTCTTATACCCTTCAAAGCGAAATCGTACTTAGATTCCCTACTGCTTCGCGGCAGAATGTAAGAATTTGTCAAATAAAATCAAACCAAATGGACTCTATCACCTAGCAAGCGCGGTTATAACCAAGCTTGTTATAAAATAAATTTTGTATGAAAATTCATTTCAGTATGAAATTGAACTCGGGATCGGGACCTATTCACACACTTGACAGGTGCGCTAAGCGTTAATCTATCTTAATATCTAATTGAACTGATATTTGTTGTTATGCTTAGATAGCATGGATTGTCGTGTAGTAGTTGCGTAGAGAATCCATCAGCCTATTCATCCTACGATGTTGTTAGAAGTGAATAAGGAAATGCCTTAAAGATTCTCACAGCTACCGAAAGATGGCAGTACAACCATACCGCTTGCCCGCTTGCATTCGATGTTACCAACGAAATGAAAGAATCCACCATAGATTAGTGATAGGTCTTCGCGCGAGCGCGCGATGCCTTATTAATAATTTAAGGAATCCACACAGCAGCCACTACACGGTTATTATGGCCGGCTGCGGCTAGAAAATTGCGACAAATATTCTTGTCAGAAGTACTAGTTGTCTGAGGTATAGGGTATACCTGTGAGCCTGTACAAGCAGTCCATATTACAAGTGATGACTTAGGCAACCGATAGATTGTCTTTTAGTTTAACTTAAAAACTAATATGTTATATAGATTTAAATCGCTATACAATTTGTGTGGTATAGTAGCCAGGTACTCTGAACAATGGGTAAGAGGAATCGTCATTTGTTATGTTCTGTGGTCAGTCTTAAAACACCTAATAAAATAAAACTGCATAGTTAACTCTGCTAAATTCGTTAACTGGTAGGATCTAGGACACCCTATAGGCCTGGGAGTCCTGGGTAGGGGTATCACCCTCTCCTCCTACCTATTTCTACCGACAAACAGCAGTGCGTCCACAGCTGTAGTCTGAACTGAAGGGTATAGAGCAGGAGTTCCCAAACTTTTAAGGTAACGGAACACTCACCAAATCCCTTTTATTTTATGGAACCCCACATCAAATGATTACATATAATGGACAGTACAATTACAATATTATAATATAATCGCAAACGAGGATAGATGTAGATGTCTATGGGCCAAAGCAACCATTTACCATCAGGTGGACTGTGTGCTCGTTTGTCACCCTATTTCTATAAAAAAAATTCTCCCTAACTACCTACGTATCTATATAACAATAATGGGTTCTCCTCATCACATATTTTGCGCCAATTCAAAATATTTTTTGTACAAGTGCGAAATTATGTAATAAGGAAAATAAACGATTTCGTGGAATCCTCGTGATTTTTCCACTCAACCCTTAGGTTCCACTAAAACCACTTTAAGAATCTCTGGTACAGAGAACCAGTATAATTACAGCCTAACACTGCCAATATAAGGCTTCCACCCGAAAAGTCCTTTTCGCCATCGGGTGTCGAGCTATATGAACGGCCCATTATAACTTCAGCCTACAGAACCGCAGAGCTACTTTTTTATAGGATAAGGGTGACAAGCGAGCATAGTCCACCTGATAGTAAGTAGTTGCTGTGGACCATAGACATCTACATCTATCCTCGTTTGCGAATCAAAATGCAGATGTGTTGTCACCCGTGAGGACTAAGATGTAATGCCTCTTGTGCAGTAAAAAGAGGTCTCCGGTTCTCTACACTCACCATAGGAAACACAGCAGTGTTAAGCTTCTATTTTACGCTGGTATTCTGTGAGAGCGTGGTCCTTCCCCGGTCGAGCGAAACCATTCGTGCTACAACTACACAATTAATATAGCTGCAGCATGGCTCTACCACGTTCACATACTTAGTTAAAGATATCTGCTAAAACAAGAATCTTCGTTACGGGTTTTATCCAAGAGAAATTCGTAGCTTTTCATACTCCCACTCAGTAACTATTAAGTTATTATAGTTTTTAAGTTAAACTAAAGGACAATGGTTTACTCTCATTATCATCATCAGACTCTTAGGTCAGATTTATCGCAATTTTCCAACCGCTGCCTAGCTGGATTTTTTAGTCGGTTGGCCTCTTGGCTGAAGTTTTCCTTACCTGATCGGATATTTTGTCCTAGGTACACATACTCATTATAACTCGTCACTCGGTGTCACCTCGAGCGCAGATAAAGGCATTTTACAGCAAGTATAGGTACAGGTATCAGGTATAGGTGGTACCTACAGGTATCAGGTATAGGTGCACAAAATAATAAGAAGTACTAGCGCAGTATAGGTGTAACATGTACATTAGAAATGACTTCTATCTTGTCCGTATTCAAAGTGTCCTCCCGTATATGATACACTCCCAACATATTATTATATAAGAGCGACCACCCGGCTTCGCACGGGTGATTTCTGGATTTAGAAAACAGCGCCACCTACCGGGTACAATGTGAATCTAAACTATACAGGGAGCCACTCAAATACACACAAAAAATTCATCAAAATCGGTCCAGCGGTTTAGGAGTTCAGTGACAAACACAAGTAGACAAGTATAATATATATGTATGTATAAAGATAATAGCATAGTGCTATGGCTCTCCAGGGATTGTCCTCCATGGATTCTGCCATAATGACAATATTGTCGACATGTTGAAGGTGAGTAATGTATTTTTTGCTATAGAAAAGAGTGTGATGTACTCGCCATTCATGTTATTAACGTATCCTTTAATGTGAAAGCTCCAGGGTGGTCCACGAAATTCAAATTTTCTTACGTTTTTTGCACTTTGCAGGTCAGGGTCAGGTTGAATGTTTAACAAAATATAATTCGCGACTGTAACGAGTATGTGTTTACAGAATTATTATCATTAAAATCACCAATACAACCCTGTAAGTTCATATAATTCCTTTGAATGAGTTTTTCTGGAAATAGCCATACAATAGGATTATACGAACTTAGGGGGTTGTATTGATGATTATAATTATTATAATTCTGTAAATACATACTCGTTACGATCGCGAATCATATTTTATTAAACATACAACCTGACACTGACCTACAAATTGCAAAAAACGTAAGAGAATTTGAATTTTGCGGGCCACCCTGTTGCTTTCACCTTAAGTTCGTTTATTATCATTTAGTCATTTGACTTCAGTTGGATTATTCTTTAGGTAAATAAATAATACACAAGTACCTGCGAACAAATTTTTATTATGCTTTTAAAATTCTCTAACTATATTATAAAATATGAAAAATAAATAAGCTGCCGAAATAATTTTAGTCTAGGCAGTGAATCCGCCATAAAGATCTTTACACACGTAGTCCTACCCGGATATGCGATAACATTACAATTTCTAATCTTCGCAAATGTTATCATTGGATTTGGGCTACGTACGAAAAGATTATAACACTAATAAAGTGTTCTTAATAAACTATAGGTGCTAGCTACTTAACATATTTTTTTTTAATTTACACACATCTAAATTTTTATACAGCTGTCGTTGTAGTCTTAGAAGAACGTATCTCGTTAAGCTACAAAGATATTCGGTACATTTAGAAATACTACATTATTTTAAAATGTTTTGTTCTAAAGACAATTTTCAAGTTACATAACAAGTAACACTTGATTCTACAATTTAAACCTCATGGAACATATCGTTTTCAACACATTATTTAATTGAATTCTGTAAATTGCATATTATGTCTAAACAAAAATTAAAAATTATTGGAAGATGTAAGGTCAGAAATTTTGTACATATACAATAAATATTCTAAACGTTGTGTTATTATTACTCCATGCAATCATAGAGCATAAATAATATAAAACACAAAACGATTTTTCATACAAGTCACACTTAAAATTATCAAATCGATAAATATGTACATATTACACACGCTTAAAATAGCACCTATAAACTCTACAGTTAAAATAAAACACCCTAAATCTACAGATGTATTTAAAACTTACACTAACCGCAATATTTTTATTAAAAACTCTATATCACAGAATTAAAATACACCACCTTTCAGTCTTGAAGACTTTGAAGGTTATAAAATCCCTAAAGCTTAAATAAATAGTATTTTCTAATATTTATACAGCTTTTATTAATTTTAAAAGTACTAAATGCTTCAAAATGCGGCGCATAAAGAACTGTTAATTTTCGCAACATAACACTTGTACTTCATAACCTCGTAAATGACTAATTAACCTGAGTGAGAATAAATAATAAATGATTCGCTAATATGAAGTGCGACGAAGTAACCTTTTAAGTAGTATTAACTGCAAGATATAAGTTATATTTAACTTTATGCTATAAATATCTGTTTCTCAGGCTAAAATTTCATATTAATAATCTCGGTGTATTGTAAAAATATATCCGTTATTTATATATATGTATAATATATTACCCGGGTTACCCGGATCAGATAGTGTGAAAGGAGCTTTAGTTCCACGTTTAACAAGGTTGTACCAGCTGCACTAGAGTACGGGTCTATTTATTGAAAAGTTGATTTCTTATGCAATAGCAGTTTTTTTTAATATAAATAAAGTTTCTGATTAAATATTGAAATAAAATCCATGAATAACGAAAGATCAAAACATAACGCCTCATACATTATAGTAAATATTCGAAATTGTTTCTTTCTCCAAAGTCTTGATAGCACCTAAAAATATGTAGAATAAGTAGATATTTTAATTTAAATAGTACAAACTACTAAACTTAGTCCGGAAGTTAAGACGTCGAAAATTATTAAAAATACCATAAAATATTGTATACCAAATATAACTTACAGAGTGTAAAATTCATCCATTTTTAGGATTTTTAGGAAATAAAAAAAAATACTTCATGTTCTTTTGTTACAAAGGAAAATAATTCAAAATAAATGAGGGTAAATTCTATGACATTTCACAGAATAAAGTTATGTTTTGATTATTACAATTACTAGGTAATATTTTTGGAAAAGCTATAACTAGTTACACTTGTAACTGTGGAATTATTCTATACAAAATGTAGCCCCATAGAGCCCACTGTCAAGTATAAGCGCTTGCCCTTGTGTGAAAAAGTTTAGAAAATTTATAAATATTAATGAATACATGAAAATAATTATTAATTAATAAACTAAAGCTTATTTTACACTCGCTAACCTTTAAAGAAACACGTAAATGTAAGCTGAATTGTGCGTGTACGCATTCTTAAATAATACATTGCACATTTTGTGTATAAATAAATGAACCTATATTTAAATATTTTTGATGGTATGTACATAAATCTTGTTGTGATGAAAGTACTATTAAAAGGTATTCTCAAGCGAAAATTTAATATTAAATAGCAATACATTTGTGAAATTTGTTAAAAATCTATGTATATAAACTTTGAAGGTATAGCTTGAAGATATTTTCAGGTTATGGTCTCAGTCAAAAAACAATAATAAATACACATAGTATTTCCTATTGTGTAATTCTTTAGATAAAATTCGAAATTTAGTTAAATTAAAATAGCTGTCCTTTTTACGCTGTCGTTTTTGAATACATTTCTATTATGTACTAAAAAGTGCCTAATTAAAACAGCTCTCATAACATGTGCTGTTTTGTACTACAGACCATGAAAGTAAATTAAATTCTAACGTTACTTCATTAAAATAAAAAATAGAGCAGCCTATATTGTAGAGTATAGATTATAAATAAAGATTGCGACTGCATCCCGATTCATTTTCTTATACAGCACTGTTATGTTAAATCTTTTATTACGTTATATCAATCACTTCACGTCAAAGAAAAAGGTGTAAGAAGTGAAAAGAGTCTGATTTTAATTTTGAACATCCATATACCATTTTAACTCATATCCCTAGTAATTAGAAACTAGTAAACAACTTGTTTCTGGTACCTATTGTGTACAATTTTGATTTTAGCCCGGAATTACAAAGTGATCGGTGACCGATCGCATCCGTTACATAATTTTGAATTTCGAAGACAGTTGTTTGGCGGCTAAAAAAGCACTCACACTAACACAACTTACGTCATACCAGAAGTTATAATTTCGAACACAATTGCGTGACAACTTTATCGCACTCACTCTAATACAATACAACCAATGTTTAGAAGTTCGAATTTCGAACACTTCTCACAAACAGGTGACACACGGGCTCGCCGCTTACCGATCCATCTCGACGTACTCGTGCGATATCCACGAGACGTTGGGCGGCGCGGGTCAGGGCTCGTGGTCGCTCGGGCTCTCGAGTCAGACTTGCCAGCCGCTCGGCGAGCGCGTGCTGCCGTTTGTAGCGTGAAGTTCATTGTTGTGGATGTTGGTCTGTCGCCGTGAAGTCTTGCGCAGGTCCGACACGAATACATACTGTTGAAAGAGTATTATCTTTATTTCAATAGTTGTAAGTATAACTTATTGTGATGTAGGTACTTCTTTATTGATCTGAGGATGTTATGCTGTTATATATATATATATATAACTATTCTAGCTCGCCAGGCAGACGTTGTTCCGACCTTTCCGACGACCATGTGTCCTAAAAAAGAGTCATTAAATTCACAATAAAAAAATTGAGGGTCATTTATCGGGATAAAAATTATCCTATCTCTCAAGTTGGACCAAAATGCACACAGTGTGCAAAATTTCATTGAAATCAGTTCAGTAGTTATATATATATATATATATATATATATATATATATATATAATATAGCTAGCTGTTCACCGCGACTTCGCCCGCGTTTTATTTGGGGTTTTAATTTTTGCGCGGACCCTAATTCTTTTTCTAAAATATAAGTAGCCTAAGTTACTCCTTGTGACATCAGCTATCTGTCAGTGAAAATCCCGTCAAAATCGGTCCAGCTGTTTCGGAGATTAGCCGGAACAAACAGACAGACAGACAAAAACTTTAAAAACTGTATTTTTGTTATTAGTACCGTATAAACTTTCATATGTATTTAGTAAAAAGTTGTAATTTTGACATTACAAACAGACACTTCAATTTTATTTATTTGTATAGATGTATGCAAAAATACAGAAGCGTCCTTATCCTAACTAACTAACCCGTTTACTATAAGACATTCAGGCAGAATCATAGACAATTAAAATTAATATTCTTTCTCTCGATCTCGAAAATATTAAAATGAAACCGGTCAAGTGCGAGCTGGAACTCTATATTATACTAGACTAGACTTATTAACTTTTTTCTTAAAAAAGTAAGTATTTTTTTGATTTGGTCATAGGTCACAACACTATATTATGAATCAAGTTATTCAGTATTTGTCGTTTAAATACAGTAAGTATATGGAACATAACATACAGAAATTTCAAATAACTGACTAGTTTTTTTTAGATAGACTTTTTTAATAAGATTATAAAGAACAAAAACATATTTGTACTCAATTTAATGAGTTCTAGACAATGACTCCGTTGTCATTAATGGGACCGCCCTAAAAATAATTTAAATGAATTTCTAATTAAATGTCTGGTTTTACATTCTAGTTAAAACTTAGAGCTAAGAGCCGTGGTAGCTCAGATGGTTAGCGCTCGCTGTAAGCTTCACAGTAAGCGAGCAACCCGGGTTCGATCCCCGCCGGCACCAATTAAATTGTTAATTGCAATTTTAAGTGCTGATTTACCACGTTCTCGGCGGTGAAGGAAAACATTGTGAGGAAACCTGCATGTCTGAGAAATAAGAAAAAAAAAATTTCAAAGACATGTGAAGTTCGCCAACACGCATTGGGGCAGCGCGGCGAACCTTTCCTTGCCTTAAAACCCTCTCAGAAATGAGAGGAGGCCTGTGCCCAGCAGTGGGACGTAAATAGGCTGCAACTATACTTTTAAAACTTAAAACTTTCAGGTCTGTATTACCTACGGACTCGTTCCTTCTGTTCTCTGTCTCTGTCTCTGTCTGTTTCGAGATAGAAACACATACGGCCGAAAATACGACTAGACGGACAGAGGGAGAGACAGACAGACAGCAGTGTGACAATAATACGGCCCCGTTTTACCGTTTCGATACGGAACCCTAAAAAGTAAAATATTAGAAATATTGTAAAGCAAGCTTACTACAATGATCGCGAAAATTAATCCAATACTAAAGCCAGCCAGGACGTCGCTCCAGTGATGCTTGTAGTCGGACACTCTCGTCATCACGGTGTACCAGGCCATCATGAGCAACAGGAACTGGATGCCGTGACGGAGCAGCTTAGAGCCTCGCCAAGTAAAACGCTTCTGGAGATATAACTGCAACGCGAGAATATAAAAGTGAAATATGATATTTTTTTGGGTATAATTAATAAACCTGATACGGCATAGTCCACCAGGTCGATTCATGCCTCATATATTAATAACCGACTAAAATCTTTAATATTTCACAAGAATTTTAAGGGCATGTTCCCTGTGCAATGCGAAATGCAATTATAAACTAAATTAAAAGCCATTTAACGACAACACTTATAACTCAAATAGAGCAGCAGTTATTAAACAGGCCCGCAGTCTATATGAAAGCAAGTGGAACATGGAAGCCTACAGTCAAATTTAAATAAAAATATCATAAGTTTGCCATCCCAAGGATTAACTATTTATGCAATTTTCCTTTGCGGTAAAAATAGATACGTTGGTAGACTAACGCCTAGACAGAAAATGAACGCCATCACATGGTAGGAACTCATAATAAAGACACAATAAATATGTAAGCCTTTAACCGGTTGCCAACCTGCCTGCCAAGCGTGGTAACTATAGCACAATTCCCCCATGAGGCAATCCATGAGGGAAGCCTATGTTTATGGCAATAGAGAAGGAGGCTGGGTACTACCACCTGCTTGGTATCCTGTAATTAATAAAATTAAAACTAAACCCAAGCATACCACTGAAAGACTTCAAGACACAGTAAGTTAATTCTGCGTTGATCGGACCAAAATTAATAATTAAAAAAGCTGAAGGTACTCCGGGTTAACTCTGACATCGGGACGTCAATTACCTCAGTCCCCTGTGACCATGTGTGCTGTAAAGCACCCGAAACGTCGGGAATTAATAAAAATAAGTTAATTAAACGCGATAGAATCCGTAAAAGTAGTTTTATTCAATGTGTAGTGATCGCGTAAATATAACAAATCATTATGAAAACTGCATAATGTATTAAAATATAATAAAAATGACTAGTATCCGTTCAGAATGGCTGCCAGCGAGTTTGATCTAGAGGATATTATTCAGAGTACACAGATAGCAACTAAAACAAGAGATGGATAGCAGCATCTTTCTGATAACAACTTTTTAATAACAAAAAAATCTGTGGTTGCGGCCAACCCAACTGCCTTGCGTGGCAACTAAAGCCTATTTGATAAGTTGTTATGAATTAAAATGAATGAATAATGGACGAATATTCACACTCGCATCATAAATATTTAAATGAAAACACAGAACATAAAAAATGCGTGTCGTCACCTCCCATAACTTTAATACGATCTCATCGACAGCCCTGTGAACGCATACCACCGACGCAACATTTACATAATGGATGGCCAATAACGATGTGCATATACAATACAGAATTACTTACCGCGAAATAAACCATAGTGTATGCGGAGAAGGAGGAATGTCCGCTGGGGAAGGACAGGCGCATCTCTTTCAGTAACTTAGGATCCCTCTCAAGACATGTAAAGTTCTCGATGTATCTCCATTTGTTCTCTGGTAGCGTGCAGTCTATGTCTGGTTTGCACACCTGCAGAGGTTAAAAAAAGACATTCAATTTAATACAATCATTATTCATATTTATTTAATTTTTATAGATAAAGGGTAACAATCTCACAGAATACCAGCGTAAAATAGCAGCTTGACACTGGTGTGTTCTGTAAGGTGAGGTGTAGAGAACCTTCCTTTTTAGTCCTCACAGTTGAAGACGCATCTGCATTTTGATTGTTTATTGAGGATAAATGTAGATGTCTATGGGTCACAGCGATCAGCTGTGAACGAGCACACAGTTCACCATTAGGTGGACTGTGTGCTCGTTTATCACCATATCCTATATAAAAAAGCAATCGAGCGCATAGTCCACATGATGTGAAGTGGATGCTCTGGCCTATTTATTAGATATCTAGGTCTATCATCGATTGAAAATGACTAAGATGGAACGACTTGTTTTTAGTAAAAAGGGTCTGCGGTTCTCTACACTCACCATACGAAACACGGCAGCTTTAAGCTGCTATTTTACGCTGTTACTTCACGCTGCTATTCTGTGAGAGCGTGGTCTTCCCAGGACATAGGCTTTTTGCGAACCGTCGTAAAAGTAAAAAAATACTTTCAATAAGTATTACGTGTAACCTATATTGAACATAACAGTGGTAGAGCCAGGCGGCAGCTTTTGCTGTCACACGGATGGGCCGGCTCGAACCGAGGTGGTACCACGACCTCACAGAAAACCAGCGTGAAGTAGAGGTTTACCTCTGAGTTTCGCTCGGTGAGTGCAGGTGGCCGGAGGCCCTTTTTTCTGGAAATAAGGCATTCCATCTTAGTCCTCACGGGTGACAACGCATCTACATTTTGATTTGTAATAGCGGATAGATGTAGATGTCTATGGGCCGCAGCAGCCACTTAACATCAGGTGCACTGTGTGCTCGTTTGTCACCCTTATCCTATAAAAAAATGATTCTATTCTATTCTATAATTTTAAGTTGAATGTTGATGACCATCTTCTGTTTCATTACGCCGCCTACGAAACCGGTATGATATGGGGAAGAGCCGCTGCTACATGGCGAACTGAATACTAATTTACATGAGTTTGACCTCGACGGAAATTTTAAACGGACAATGCTGATTTTCTCATACGACCTGAAACTTGGACTCATATTTTTCCATTGTAACTCGAGATTGTCTCTGGATACCGGCCTAAGTATCTTCGATTTCTAGTGTTGTTGGTTTAATTAATACTAGAGCCCAATGACTTCGTCTATCTTACTTAGCGGTACCATGTAGCGACATCTATGGAAATGTATTAAATAAAGAACGATGTATTTAGCGCGTCAAATTTCCATATCGATATACATCGCAATCGCTTCCGTAGATAGATAATAGATGGCGCTAGAGTAGTCAAGTGAGCTCGGCCACGGTCCTTATTGCTTTGTAAGAGAGATAGTGCACTAATTTTTTGCAAATGAACGTACAATCCACCGTTGTCATCTCTCACCCTCTAAGACAGGCGATTGGAGATGAAACGGGTCTCCGATTATCACCATACATCATACGGAATACAGCAGCATTATGCTGCTATTTCACGGTGGTATTCAGTGCGTGCGTGGCTTTTCGCCGGTGGAGCCGACTCATTCATGGTGCAGCCATAATCCGCTGCAGCACAGCCACCGCTAACACGTCATTCCGGTATATCTAAAAAGTAATGCTAATATTAGATGCGTCTCTACACCTAAATGAACCTACAAGAGTTACCGCTATTCGGACACAAAGTTTTTCACACCTTGTCTTCACGTCCATTATGCAAATACGTTAGATAGCATGTAAATAAGACAGGCTATATTTAAAAGCTCTGTATATCAACCGTCCCGCTTTCAAAACACGCAGAACGTCGTGGGACTCTGATGGATCACCGCGGGCTGAACCAATTATCCATTACAATTTGCTGCGACCGGTTTAAAGAAATAAATTGCCAACCAATTAATATTTTTGCGCTTAAAACTATCTTTGTTGAGTGACAGCTTTTGCCCTTAAGGGTTTAACTTTAACTGATGCAGGTTTAGGGATTCGTTCATATGCGAAAGGTATTAAGTGCTATTAAAAGTTAAAATTTATCAACCTCTCATCGACGATCTTACGACCATAATTTACGTTTTTATTCTTACCTAGCTGATACCCGCGACTTTGTCCGCGTTGCTTACACACATCATTGCTAGCTTATAAAAATCATTGTTTCTTAAAACTTTATATTAAATTAATATATCGCAATATTTTTTTTTAAATAAGGGCCATGCGTCTTGGAAATAAAACTTAGAAAACCTAATTGAAATCTATTCAGTAGTTTTTCTGTGATGCGCACATAACTGCAAACCTCAATCATTTTATTTATATAGTTAAATAGAGGTTAAATGTAGATGTCTATGAACCCTGTATCCACTTACATTCAGGTGGACCATGTGCTCGTTCGTCAACCTAATTCTATAAAAAAAGAAAAAAAAACACTAAACATTTCAACATGATAGGTTTATTGTACAAGAAATAAAAGTAAAACGCTTTACAAAGATGAAATTACACCGTAAAGTATGCGCGCAAGTTTTATTAATCGATAGTTTGTTTGCTTTCCGCTCAAGTATGTAATTACGTCTACGATAATTCCGCACGCTTTTTTGTCTTATAAGCACGTCAATCATCCAATCAAACAGTGGCGCTCCTTCGCCGTTTCGAAAACACGTTTTAACTTCGTATTTAGGGTCGCAAACTGTAAAAGTGCAAATCTAGGACATGAAATTTGAGCTATGCCAGATTTTTTTATTTAAAAACACTTCATTTTCTTTCACGACCCATTTTGCAGTGAGTGCATGGAAACCCCTAAACAAACTACTCGTTCATCTATTTATGAATCGTTTAAAGTTGTTTCATTCTAAGTTATCTTATATTGCTGAAGTTTGTAATATAAACTGTATTTACACGCACATTGTATGTGATACAAGCGGTAAAATTTAAACATTTTGTGTAAACGACTTCAATATAAATTATTAAGGATAATTCAAAAACTGATCAGACCTTCACCAAAATATGGGACCACATAAGAAGCACCAGCTTTCAAATAAAAAAGAATCATCGAAATCTTTCACCAAGAAAAAAAAATTATAGGATAGGGTGACACACGAGCACACAGTCCACTTGATGGTAAGTGGTTGCTGCGGCCCATAGATATCTACATCTATCCTCGTTTGCGAATCAATATGCAGATGCGTTGTCACCCGTGAGGACTAAGATGGAATGCCTTTTTCCAGTAAAAAGGGTCTCTGGTTCTCTACACTCACCATACAAAACACAGCAGTTTTAAGCTGCTATTTAACGCTCGTATTCTGTGAGAGCGTGGTCCATCCCCGGTCGAGCCGATTCATTCGTGCTACTATACTACTAATATAGCTGAAACATGGCTCTACCACGTATTAAAACACAAAAACAAATTAGAAATAACTTGATAGCGATTACCTCATTCGCCAGGGATTATTATCATCCACACTGTACATGAAGTTGTTGATGAGTAGGGTTTTTTCTTTAATTATTTTAAAACTTTTACCACGGAAAGGTATATCTCCGTTACACCCCTTAAACTGTATCGACGAACAAATATTGCATTATAGACTAAATAAACTTTATCCTGTACAAAATATCAGATTAGGTAAGTCCAACCGCGATCGATAGGTCAATGGAACTACGTGCAAGTCATGCAGATACATCGATGGATGGAGGTGGCACAGAACTGTTCTATGTTGAAGCCATTGCGGAACGTTAATGTTCAGCGGTGGACTTGGGTATGCATGTAATCATTCAAACTAAATATATCTAAAGTATACATGGGAATAAAATATTTTTTATTTTATTTATTTATTTATTCTTTATTGCATTCCATAAAACAAAAGAATACAAAGGGCGGACTTAATGCCTTGAGGCATTCTCTACCAGTGAGCCCATGGAGTGGTGAGAATTCGACGTAAGTGCGGTAATATAATCCCAATCATTACAAAATAAATAAGTATGATAGTTTTACTTCGATACTGCTTTTATAGTAAGATCTTTTTTATATTATAGAAAGGGTTGACTGGCAGAGAATTTCATATGACATTAAGTCCGCCCTATGTACCCTTAACTTCAAAGTGTTACATTTAAGCTTTTTGAATTAAATAAAAAAATATATTAAAGTTACTTACAATACAATCCGCCCTATGTACCCTTAACTTCAAATTGTTACATTTAAGCTTTTTGAATTAAATAAAAAAATATATTTAAGTTACTTACAATACAATCCATGTGATAATAAGCAGGGTACGTGTGAAATAGTATTTAGACATAATCTGAGGTGAGGTGAACGCTTCCAAGCTATTTCTAATTTCTTTTGTGTAGTTAATTTTGATTACATGATTGTAAGCTACTATTTTAAAAGAAATTCCCGCTGGGTTTCTTGCTGGTTCTTTCCAGGACAGAGGTTTTTTTCGAACCAGTGGTAATTAAACAAAAGAGTGACTTTCAATAAGTATTATTTATAATCCATATTGAATAAAAAAAAGTTGCTGCTTCTGTGTCTTGTCATTTAAAACCTATGCTTTTGGAAAACAAAACTGCTAAAAATCATTCCATAAAACTCAATAAGTGGTAACCCTAATTGTTCCCGATAATTATATTGTACATTATTCCGTGGCCTCCATTGAAAATTGGCATGCTTAACGACCTGTTGCTTTTATAAAATTGTAAAATATTTATTTTTCATGTTTTGCATGCTAAAGCGACTCTGTAATTTTGTGATTATAAGACGCGGTGAGGGAGCTGGAATGCCAGGAGGTTAAGGCGATTAAAGGACACGAAGCAAATATTTCTGTTACTAAAAAAATATTATTTAAAGGTGTTATAAAACATTCTCCTAATAGTTCATTGATATTATTATCAGACGTTGGATCCAGAGTTAAAGTTTGGAGGGAGTTAGAAGCGGAGGTTTCTCTCTACGCCATTCTTACATCTCAAAGTACTATAAAAAAAAATATATTTTTGCGGAGGGTTTTTAATCTACTGTGAGCGTAATGAACAAAAACACTTGCTTTTATTAAGTTAGCACTCCACAGCTGGACATAGGGATTTTCAAGTTGATTTCGCACATGTATTGGAGCTGTTGGTACATCTGCAAGGATTGATGGATGTAGACTTGTTATTGGAATGAATTTGGCGGATTAAAGGCAAGAAAAACTGTTAGATTTTTACACCATTTCTTCTCTCTGGCGTAATGTAGGCGCCCTTGGCGACTGTAAGGAAGCGAGATAGAATAATATCAATCTCCCTCGCACTTTTTCGTATCTTGCCATGAAAGAAATATTATTTTATTTTAAATTACGCTTCATTTTAATAGACGCTAGTATGTAATTCATTTATTTGTATTTGTTAATCAATAATAATATACTACGAAAGGAACTTTCTTCCAACCGAGTGTTCCACGACACTCGCGCATGTTTATTTTATTGTTAAAGTTGTTGGTTTTATAAAATGCCAAAAGCAAAATATCTTTTGTAACGGACCTATCAAATCTACCTATTAAAAAGTTCCGTTTCGAAAAAAAAATCTCGAAAAAATGTTTTATGTACAAATTGTATTCGTCTTTGCAGCCAGTATATTCCTAAAGCATGGCTAGACTGGTGAAGATAAACCTCCCAAGAACAACAGAGCTTTGTTTCAATGCCTTTCTAGAAAAGAAGCATTTTGCCGAAGCCAGGTGGGACTCAATGTAAACTTAAATACTCAATACTTTCAAACATTGTTTCAGGAGCCAGTAAAGCCTCAGTAATAAATTAGAAAATTCAAGAAGAAACTCATCGTTTTTTCATCTTTAAACTTTAGACAATTTGCAATCAACAGAAAAACTGGCACTCGAAGCTTGTTGGCAATTCAAGCATTACCATTGTTCGGCGGCTAACTGTGTCGACGTTTCCGGGGCTGACGCAGTGACGTTGATTTTGGTCGACGACTTCTGTTATCATACCGTCGATATAGTCGTCACAGGATCATTTTACGTCAACTAGCCTGAGTTCCAAACCCAGCCAACGTTTATAAACTGCCGGATAGGAGCCGAGAGGCTCCGTTGTAAGGAAGGTTGACGTCAATTGTCACGCCTGACAGGAACATTTTTTTATAGGATACGGTGACGAACGAGCACACAGTCCATCTGATGGTAAGTGGTTGCTGTGGCCCATAGACTACATCTATCCTCGCGAATCAAAGTTCAGGTGCGTGGTCACCCGTGACTAAGATGGAATGCCTCTTTTCCAGTAAAAAGGGTCTCCGGTTCTCTACACTCACCATACGAAACACAGTAGTGTCAAGCTGCTATTTTACGCTGGTATTCTCTGAGAGCGTGGTCCTTCCCCGGTCGAGCCGACCCATTCGTGCTCCAACTATACTACTAATATAGGCTACGGCATGGCTCTACCAAGTAAAAACTATTTGTTATTGGATTGACGATAACGCAGTTACGGATAATATCGCTTGTTTGATGCTGCAACCCATCGCCATTTTACTTATTTTATGTCTTATTACCACCTACCAGTAAGTCGTAAACATTACATAATGGCAGTATAGGTAATAAAATAACAACACAAATAGTATGAATAGCGATTTATAGACATGTAGATATTTATTGTAAATATCTCAAACTACATACAGGTTGGCGTTAAAAATAGTAAGTAAAAATTTGTCAAACATTTTCAACATAACATACATCGATCACAAATAAAAAAAAACATCGATGCTTATATAATATATTACTGAACAGTGTGAAGAGTGTTGCAAGAGGTTTTGGGAACCTAATTTGTCTTTAATATATGCGCGAAATTGAAAGCGTCAAGGATGTTCTTTGAGTACAAATGAGATGCCTTTAGTCGACACACTTATGGAAATTTCGGTCAATACGCCTTTATTATATTGGATGCAAGATTTATGGCTTAATTAGTTACGACCTCATCGCGAACAGGGGTAAACGTTTTTTGTTAACATAACATTACGTGGCCAATAGACAACTAAATTTATAATCGACTAGCTGTGCCCCGCGGTTTCACCCGCGTCATCACGTGTCCGAGGTGCGTGACATAACCTAGTTCAAGCATTTTATAACAGCTAGGGTTTAAGCGTCGTTCGCACGCCCAGCAAAGTATTAAATTATTTTAATTTTACATTATCTCTTAAACTATGCGTCAAAATAACATGGTATAACGAACAAAGTTTATCTTCATAAAATTGTCTTGATGATGAAGTAACTTTCGTTCGTAAGGATAAATAGGCCATGCCTAATAATAACGCTCATAAATCACTTTTAAATTTTCAATACTTTTTGTCACAAAATACCAAATTATGGCTTATGTATAAGAAAAAGACATATGGTATCGCGGACTTTTTTTTAGACGGAGTAAAGGTCTATATTTTTCTAGAACATTGTATTTACGTATCCCTAACGATAACACCAGCGTACGCGGATAAATCATTTCGGGAGTGCTTTTTCTTCTGACTTCCTTAACAAATATCCATATTTAAGGCTAGCTGAGTAATATAGCTTAATGCTAGATAGCCTATACTATTCCACGTGAATCTGGCTATAATATACAAAAATAATTTTTCAAATCGGACTGGTAGTTCCAGAGATTAGCGCGTTTAAGCAAACAAAAAAAACAAAAAAACTCTTCCGCTTTATTATATTAGTATAGATTAAGAATCAGTCAGTCAAAATTTTAAAATGTCAGTTTCAACAAAATAATATCAGTAGAAAGGAGACCTGTAAGTGCACAGTAAGAATTATTTCCACATATCATTAACCTACTTCAAAAAAGGAGGATATTTTTTATGTGTGTTCGCTCACAACTCTGCCATATATAGGCAGGTTTGCAAAATTCATTTTTTTCGAAAGAGGTTTATTCCGAAATGGTCCAATTTAAATTTCGTAAAGATCTGATGATGAGTTTCGGAGACAGACAACGCAACTCTTCAAATAGCGAATCAACCGCGATAATTGCTGCAACAAGAAAATATTACTTTTACGCCTGTAACCTCTAAAGGAGTACGCAGTTGTCTTCAGTAGACCACAGCACTCCCTCATTTCTGTCAAAGTCTTTATATTGAAGTCGGTTGTACAAAATTTTTAATTTTACTACTTGTTGTCCTTCCCCAATATGTTGATTTTATTGTAGGCTTTTTTAACAAAATTTCTTTCACATGTTTTTTAAGTTTGTATTTGGTTGTTGCACTATATTTTAAAGATTTTGCTGTAAAATTTTAAGGATTTACTCAAAAAAAAAGAAGAAACTTTCCAGTTTTACCCAATTTAGGACCCTCTAGCATATCACTATGACGCATTCTACAGAAGATGTTCCATTTCTCCTAACTTTTTACTGGGTGAACCGATTTCGATGACTCTCATTTTATTTGATAGCTGGTGCTTCACATGTGGTCCCATATAAATTGATCAAGGTCTGACCAATAGTTTTTGAGTTATTCTTAATAATTTATATTGAAGTCAAGAAGAAAAATAAGAGTACAAAATTTTTAATTTTTAATTATTATGAAATAAAGTCATATTATTTTGCACGTACATGATGTTCAAAAATAAACAACGAAATGTTAAAATATTAGTCACAGCAGATACCTAGTCACATCTAAGTACTAAGATGGAACACGTCTTTTTAACAATAAAAAGGGTCTCCGACTTCCTATACTCGCAAAATGAAATACATCAGTAATATGCTTATGCTATACCCTAGTATTTTGTGAGAGCGCGATCCTTCCCCAATCAAGGCTACCCAATCATGTTGAAGTCATAATAAAACTGTCGCGTAACACTGCCACGTATAAAGTCACGAAAAGGACATCGGCGTCGAAAAATTCGTTTAAACATTCGACTGTGGGTCCGATCACCCACATAGATAGAGGCGATTATATGAAAAAGTGCAGTTTAAAATTCATCGGGAGACCTCGAGTTTATTGGCCATCGCTCACGACTGCCAACAACGAGCTCAGAATGTAATGATAGGCTGCACAAGCACATTACCATACAAAAAAGTGAAGTTAGACAACTGTTCGTCCAAGTTTTTTTTATAGAATGGGGTGACAAACGAGCACACAGTCCACCGGATGGTAAGTGGATGCTATGGCCCATAGACATCTACAATTATCTTCGACTAAGAAAAATGCAGATGATGTGTTGCCACTCCTGAGGAGTACGATGAAATGCCTCGTTTCCAGTAAAAAGACTCTCCGATTCTCCACACTCACCATACGAACACAGCAGCATTAAGTTGCTATTTTACGCTGGTATTCGGTGAGAGAGTGGTCCTTCCCCGGTCGATCCGACCTATTCGTGCTACAACCATAATATAGCTGCAGCGTGGCTCTACCACGTAAAAAAGTAAGTATATATGTGTCGTAGTAAGCAAGGTGACGCGTTTTTCTTTATAGTGGTTAATTGTGGGAGGGAATGACACTAGTACAAAATTGAATACCCTTTATTAGCAAGACTATAAGATAATAACTGGACAGACAACGCCACGTGTCGAAAGCAGTGTCGTATAATTTAACCATGAACTATTTGATCGCACGATACCTTTATTCCTGTAAGGCTCACTTATCGTCAGACACTCATTGTTGGTTTAAAAGCATATACAAATAGCTGCATATCTCCATCAATGATCTGCGATTGTATGTAAAGGGCATTATCGCCTCGAACGATTATTTCTTTCGAGACAAGAAAAGACTTGTTGATTTTAGGCGTGTAAAATACTTATCTTTTTTCCTTAAGGTAAGGATAAGATAAGGTAAGGATCATAATATATGTACTGATCAAAATATGGTAGAACTATGTTACAGCTAAAAGCTACTTTTGTTGGACCACAAATTATATTTTGCAAAACATACGTTTTATGTTATGATAAAGTATAATATTATATATAAATAATCACGCCTCTTTCCCGTAGGGGTAGGCAGAGACCACTTCTTTTCACTTGCTACGATCCTAACATACTTGTTTCGCTTCGTCCACTTTCATGATTCCCTTAATACATGCTCTTCGATTTAAGGCCAAGGCCAAGTATAACATTAAACATAGTTTTCTTCTTTTTTAAACATAATTTTAAGAGTTCAAATAATGAAAAGGTTCTATACTTGAAGCGTATTTTTTCCTTAATGTATGTTTATTGATTTCTCGCAAACGACTGAACTTATTTAAATTTATACATCCTGATATTATACATCCGATGTAGTCCCATATAAATTCAACGAAAAAAAAATTCACCTACTCTTAAGATGGAAAAATAGGGGTTGTAATTTTGATGTAGCATTTAGACAACATTCTAATAGTCACCTTAAACTTATTTATTCCTTATTTTACTTTAAAAGGCAAACATTACTCTCAATAAAAGCACAAACCGATTTCAAAAGCTAAAAATAGTAAAAATATTTTATTACAACAGTAGAGCACGCGTTTTGGCACCAAAACCGCCATTTTGTACATTTTGGTGCAAATGAAGGTTAAGATAATTAAATACATATTATTAATTTTGTAAGATTTAACTTCTAATAATTTGGAAATTCTTTGTCATAACTAATCTATAGCCAGTGTAAATACAAGTCCTTAAACGTACCAAGATAATTAAAAGATTGTTGTGTCTTAAAGTGGATCCAGCTTTAGGCGATCACACTCCACCAGTCGCGAAGTATCTCATAGCATAAATGAGATTTATTTCATTTTGAGAATAATCCATTTACTATTACTATTAACCTACGATTAATAATTATATGTAGATCTATAAAGGTGATTTTTATAACTATAAAGATTTTACCTCAAAACTTGAAAACGAGACTGTACAACCAGTGCGTGTATTGCCACTGATGACTTCTGGAACTTACGACGTGGTCCTTCACTGCTGACCGTATGAGGAAGCTCAAGATTGCTAGCGAGCTATGGATAGGGCTATGCTTGGGATTTCTAGAAACTTAGAAATGAGGATATACGCAGTAGAACCAGAGTGATCGACATAGCCCAACGGATTGGTAAACTGACGTGGCAATGGGCCGGCCATATAGCTCGAAGAACTGACAACCGATGGGGAAAAAAGGTTGGCGAAGTGTAGGGCGACCTCCCACTATATGGAGTGACGACCTTGTAAGACATGCAGGAAGTCGATGGATGCAGGTGGCTCAGGGGCATGCTATGTGGCATTCCTTGGGGGAGGCCTATGTTCAGCAGTGGACTTGTGAAGGGCTGTAATGATGATGATGAAAGATTTTCTTAGATAACGGGGTAACTATGTTTAGCATTAGTTGAGTCAAATTAAATTATTAAAATTTTTGTTTAATTCAATTAAAAACGGGAGGTTTGGTGCTTGCTGTCCTGTATTAATCACTGTGTCGCAAGAAAGAAGGAAGAAAGGAGAATTTTCCTTAATTAAAAAGTCTAAAATAAAAGTGGACTATTTACCGTCTTGGGATGATGCTGATTATGTTGCCTCAATTTCTATCTTTAGGTACATTTTATTTTGCTGTTATAGACAGCAGGCTAAACTTCGATGTATCATAGTATTGTTAAAAAAAAGTACTTTACCCCATACAAACATAAACGACACATGTGCATTTTACGCATTGTAAAATAGCAAATTAAATTGCATTTAACGGTTTTGGGACCTTCCCGATAAAATTTCATATCATGAAATTTAACTCGAGCATCGGATGCGATCTACCGTGGTTTGTGTGTATTTATAGGTTCGGGAGTTCGATTTAGTTTCAATTTCCACGATATAATCAGGTAAAAGGCAAGGTAAAAGTATATATATACATTTATGGGCAAGTACGCTCCCTTCAGAATTTCAATGAGGATTGAATACAAAGATTTATCATGACATGATCAGAGCTTTACTGTAAACAGGAGCATAAGGGCCTAACAACATGAATTCAGTGTGCCACAAATGTAACGAATTTTATCAGAGCACACGTGCAAGTGACCCCTTTTTTATTTCATAACAGTACTACATTCGATGTTTATGTACAATATTTAAAAAGGTATCATTTTTTTATAGGATAGGGTGACAAACGAGCACACAGTCCACCTGATGGTAAGTGGTTGCTGCGGCCCATAGACATCTACAACTATCCTCGATTACGAATCAAAATACAAATGCGTCGTCACCCGTAAGGACTAAGATTGAATGCCTCTTTTCCAGTAAAAAGGGTCTCCGGTTCTCTACTCTCACCTTACGAAACACAGCAGCGTTAAGCTGCTATTTTACGCTGGTATTCTGTGAGAGCGTGGTCCTTCCCCGGTCGAGGCGACCCATTCGTGCTACAACTAAACCTACCAGTAATATAGTTTAAAGTTTAAAAAAAGTTTCATTACATCTTTTGGATGTAAACAACAGGAGTCTCAGACTCCCTAACTCCTCACGGGTAAAACGGCACGTAGTAATATACGAAAAAGAGGTTTCAAGATATTATAAATGTATGTTTAATGTGAAACATACTGAATAATGGCGGAAAACCTATCAAAGGCTGCTGGTCCCAAATATAAAACTGGTTTCACAATTACTTGAGTGAGAATATCAGCTTTCCAAGTAATGCGGTATGCATTGTTGTTGAGTTGGCTGAACATTGGAGAAACATATCTCCAGCTTCATTAAATCATCCCTCGATCTAGTTAGTTAATTAACATAATAAGACTACGATGCTCAGAATAAAACCTTTAACTTATGTAAACGAATATCATATCTAATTTTTGTATGTTCGTGTTTTTTTCGCAGCCATACCATTCATCCGATTGCGCTAAAACTTTGTCAACTTATTGCTTGCACTTGCAAGAAGGTTATAGGCATAGTACAATTAACTTAAAGCAGGTGGCGCGCGTATCGTACCGACAAATTTATTTGAAAGATTTAATATAATATTATTCAAATTTAATTAAAGTATTATCATTCCTAATTAAATAATAGAACTCTTCCAAATTTAAAACGATATTTCAATAATTATTAAGTGGCGAAGCTTGCGAAGTCACTTATTGATTTCACGATGTCTGTCCGTCTGTCCGTCTGTCCGTCTGTCCGTCTGGCCGTCTGTCCGCCTGTCCCACGATTATCTCGAGAACGGTTACGAAATTTCAAATTCTGTTTTCAGCAATAGATTACTGGTCACCCAGGAATCTGAACCTCTTATTTTGAAAAATTTTTTTTCCGTTAGAAACCGCTACAAAGCTGACTTCGCCCCTTTGCTATGCTGTTAGCTTGCTAGGTTTATTTCTTCTGAGGCAGCAACGCGCCGGGTAACAGCTAGTTGGCCTATAAAAATCAAAAGAAGAAATCAAAGAAGAATTTAAAAAGGGCACTAAGCATTCGATACTGTGTAACGGTATACGGTGTAACTGGCTAAATAAATGATATAAGAGTGAAAGATGCGAGTGGATTGTGAAAATATTGTGACATTTATTGTATTGCCTTTAATATCATTTGAGTGCGAGGCGTAGCGAAGGGAAACCTGTTCCTGGACTGGACTAAAGCGCTCGTAAAATTAAATGTAAGCGATTACATTGCAAAGTGTGATTTAAATGTAGATACGCATTTAATACCAGATATAGCTATATTGAATTATAAAGGTAGGAACACGAGTGCTCTCGCTTTGCGCTATTTGTGTACTTCCTCTTGCAATTATTGGATTATATTTTAATGGAAGGGTTCATTTGATAGAACCTTATAAAACTATATAAAAGTAATAAAATCAGTCTGGAGTAAAATAATCATTATACTTGCGCTGGAAACTGCTCGCTTTCCTTTAGCTTTAGTAAAGTAATTTGACATTAAGTCTAATACATGTAGTATGTATCATTAATAGAATATAGTAATATGTTATGCAGTGTGCGTGTGTGTGAGAGGAATGCGTGAATTAATTCGTGTGTATAAAACTATTATCACCCAGTTAATTTCTTGTTATGTTTGGTAATAATAATTTATTAGACTCTCAGTTTAACAAATTACACTTATGTATTATATCTATTTTAAATTACAAAATAACATTTCAAAGAAGTTGACGTTGACGGCCATACTAGTATAAACTGTGTTACAGCCGTCAGCGTCTTCAAGCCTGAGTAGGACAAAAATCATTTCATTTCACTATACAATACACAAACATGTTAAAATAAATATGGAAAATAAAGAGATTTTTTTCTAATTACCACAAACCTGTGTGTGTGTGTGTGTGTGTGTGTGTGTTTGTGTGTGCGTTAGAATTTAAATTTTCATTAACCTCTCTGTTTCTATGTAATTAAGATTTAGTAACCAATTTAGAATTGATGAATTTAGATGATACGAGTATATCCATAAGGCAACATCCGAATACTGCCGTACAATTGCGTATAGATTTCGTGAGTGTAAAGTGTTACGAACACATCTAATTTTCGTCCAAGCCGATGTCTGAATTAATCAATATCTGAGGGTGAAAAGAAAAAGTGGGTCAAAGTAACCTCTCATTCAACAAACTATTTGATCGATCATACATACTAATTAAGGAAGTATTCAATTGACAAAGGCAAGTTAAAGGAAGCCAGAGGCAGTAAGCCAAGGTGACGAGTGAGCAGACAATGGGTCGTCCCGTTAATATATGGCTAAATGGCTATCGATTTAAAATCTGATTGTAATATGATGTATTGATTAATAGGTTTGTTCCTATAAAAATGATAAATCACTATTTTTTTAAACCGAAGTGACAAACAAACTTATATTCCACCTGATGGCAAGTGGCTATTGCAGCCCATAGACACATGCATCACAATTCAAATAAAGAAGGTTACAGATGCGTTCACCTCTGAGAACTAGGCTTGAATGCCTCACAGTCACAGGCACCGCTCACAGGTAATAAATAATACCGCCTCTATATACCTCTCAGATCGGGACACAGAAGTGTATCCACTGCCATTTGGCGACGCAATATAGGTAATCAGCGGTACCTACCTAGTGTGGACTCATGATTCATGAGGAGAAAATGAGACCTAGATCTTACACCTTATTCGTAGTAATGAAGGAAAGTATGTAACCTTTTCATAGTTTTTATGCCGTGTGGTAGCGGCGTAAGAGAATCTATCACCTCATTTTGTCCTGTGAGTGTCTTTTTTATGTAGGCTAAGGGTGACAAACGAGCATACAGTCCACGTGATGGCAAGTAGTTGCTGTGGCCTATGGACATCTACATCTATCCTCGACTACGAATCAAAACGCAGATGCGTCGTCACCCGTGAGGACTAAGATGGGATGTCTCGTTTCCAGTAAAAAGGGTCTCCGGTTCTCTACACTCACCATACGAATCACAGCAGCGTTAAGCTGCTGTGTTTCGTATGCATTCGTATGTGGCTCATAAACATCTACATCCATGTAGATGTTTATGGGCCACAGCAACTACTTACCATCAGGTGAACTATGTGCTCGTTTGTCACCTTTAACCTATAAAAAAAACCATATCTTTTCTTCTGATAAAGAAAGATGAGGTAACATGAAAAAGAAAAAAACTACCAAAACGTTCACCTTTCGTTCGATCAGAATTTATTAATAGATTTTTACAGCAAGGAGTTTTGTCAATATTTTATTTTCTCTAAGACTAGTCGACCCGATTAACCATTTGAAATATTACACTAAGAAATTTTGTTTACATTTCAACAAAAATATACCACACAATCCTGTAGGAATATAACTTACGCATTAATTCTAGTCTGCTTCATTAAAAATATATTAACGGTCTGAAAAAAGGATTGGTAAAAAAAAAGAAAGTGATGACGTGTATATTAAGATGTATGTATGTGGCTTTTTCCAGTTACCAAGAACCATCAGAATAAATCAACGTCAAAGGGGACGTGTCGAAATCGAAAACACGCTTCACGTGGATGTTGGACAAAGCATTGATTATGAAATCTGAAACGGTGGTTTATATAATAAGTTAATAGTTTGAAAAAGCTTCGAATTACACCAAACTAACAGTTATTATAGAGAGTATATTATAGCATATCAACATGATTCTTATATGTCCCATTTTGGAATAGATGGGGCGTTTAATTCTTTAAAAACGCGTAAGACTTAAATAAAATTGAATTAAGTAAAAACGGGCTTACAGCTACTGTGTTGTCACTCTGAGTACTAAGACTGAATGCCATTCTACGAGGCTGACACAGAAAGTTCTTAGAAAATCAAAATCTGAACAAACTAGCAAGTTATTAGTTTTAATATATCTTTTCAAAATAGTGTCCATTTACATCAATACATCGTTGCATCCAATGTAACAACAGAGAAAAGCACTTTGCCCACTCGTCCTTAGGGATCTCTTCGACGGCTTTTTGAAACGCAGCCACTGCTTCCTCGGCGTTCATAAAACGTTTTCCTTGAAGGTTTTCTTTTATTTTTATGAAGCGTTCTTCATAAAAATTCAGGCCACCATCATTTTTCCCCACGCTTCGACCTCTCTTCACTTTAGTTGGCAACTCCTCGGAAGGAAACAACCAGACAGCAGACTGTCTCTTAGTTTCAGGATCATAACAATAAATCCAGCTTTTGTCACCCGTAAGTATGTCGAACACAGCATTTGAGTCACCTCCGTTAATTCTTTGAACCATTTCACGACACCAATCAACACGGCGGGAGTTTTTGGGCCTCTGTTAAATAATGAGGTATGCACCGGGCACAAAGCTTCCTGACCGCCAAATGTTCATGGAGGATTTTGTGCATTTGACTCATACCGATGCCTAAGTTTGTCCGAATCTGCTAATAAGTCACTCTTTTGTCAGTCTCTATCATAGTCGCCGTAGAAGGCCGCCCCTCACGCAGATCATCGGTGAGATTAGTGCGACCACGTTTAAACTCATTAAACCAGTTGTAAACAGTGGCACGAAATGGGGCTTCAACGTGAAAGGCCAATAGATGTCTATCATAATTTTCGTGTTGACTTAAACACAGACTACTTAGTGGATCTTAAATGACATCGAAAGTCATAAAAAAACATTGTACGAAAATTTTGAATTCATGTTCGCGCAGACAATTTTCAGTTTGCCGTCAAATCGTAAACAAATGACAAATTAATAAAATACATACAAAATAATATTGGCGGTGTTCCATTTTCAAAATTTGAACTTATTTTCTTGTTCTATCGTTTACAAGTGGCTCGTAATGCCAATTACAGTCTATAGCTAACTGGCTTTCTATACCCTTTAGACCGGACCACAACAGTGTTTTTTATACAATAAGGGTTACAAACGAGCAAACAGTCCACCTGTTTGTAAGTGGATGCTGTGGCCCGTTCTCACCCCTGAGAACTAAGATGGAATGCCTCGTTTCCAGTAAAAAGTGTCTCTGGTTCTTTACACTCACCACTATACGAAACACAGCAGCTGTAAGCTGCTATTTTACGATGGTATTCTGTGAGAACATAGTTCTACTCCGGTCGGCTCGGTCGAGTCGACATTCGTGCTGCAACCACGATATAGCTGCCAGCATGGCTTTACTACGTTAAAACAGTGTACGTATTAGCTATTTGGCGGCAGAATTAGTTAAGAGAGTGGTCCCTAACCAAACAGAGTCCTTTCTAGGCAGAAAATGAGTTCTATCACCTAGTTGAAGACTAAACTACTGAAAATAAGTACTTATTAATAAAACTTTTAATAAGGAACAAATGAGCCGATAGTCCGGTGGCAAATGGTATAGTATAAAAAGGAAATCATCACAGCACTAGAAAACTAAAAATACTTCATAAAAGTAATACATTGGCATATTGGCATCTACATACTGGCAAGCGCACTTTTGGGCGGTCACTTACAAGATGGAGTGACGACCTGACGAATTTAATTTAATATAATTTTTTCACGTGGTAGTGCCATGCTGTAGCTATATTAGTATAGTTGTAGCACGAATGGGTCGGCTCGACCGGGGAAGGACCACGCTCTCACAGAATACCAGCGTAAAATAGCAGCTTAACACTGCTGTGTTTCGTATGGTGAGTCTAGAGAACCGGAGACCCTTTTTTACTGGAAGAAGCATTCCACCTTAGTCCTCACGGGTGACAACTCATCTGCATTATGATCCTTTATTGAGGATAGATGTGGATGTCTATGGGTCACAGCAACCACTTACCATCAGGTGGACTGTGTGCTCGTTTGTCACCCTATCCTATAAAAAAAATATGCAGACTGCAGACAGATGCAGGTGGATTAAGACCGTGCTTTAAGACAATCTATTTGGGAAGGCCTATGTTCAGCAGACGATATGCTGTAATGATGGTGATGATGATGAATACATTATGATAGCATAATATGCAGATTATATGTTACGACAGAAAATTGTGAAACTGTAATATTTTTACGAGTACTATAATATTTACTACCTATAAGCTCGCTCAAGCCCTACTAAATTAAGTGTTCATACGTAAATCACTTCACAATACGTTTATTTCAAATTCGAACCAGTTTATTTACCAAGCATTTACAGCGAATTGCTAAATGAAATAAATTTGTTCATAAGATCGATGTTTATCGCTCCATTATTCACCTGTTAACAGATTTGAATTGTATTGCAATGTTTCTTGCAATGCTAAGTTTCATCACCATCGATAAATCAGCTGAGCATGGAACAAATTTTCTTAAAATCCATCCATCCATCCATCCATCCATTACAGCCTGAAAAAGTCCAATGTTGGACATAGGCCTCGCTCATAGTTTGCCTCATAATGACAATCTATGGCAAACGGGTCGGCAACCGCATTTTTTATTATTTAATAAAAAATACATAAATAATACATAAGATAAAATAAAGAATTGTTATCAGGAAGGTGCTGCTGCCCATGTCCTGTTTAATTTTCCCTCTATCGCTTCTTACGACACCCACGACACGATATGTTGTGGTGGAAATTCTTACACAGTTTCTTAGAATTTATATTATATTGAATTGTCTTTTCTATTTATAGATTTAGGCGGTGAGAGATTCTCATCTTGCCCCGTGATAAAATCCTATATGTAATACGTGAAATAAATCTTGTGAAATCTATCTTACAAGTGACAGGAATATTCTTCCTAGTAGGGTACATTTATACATTTTGAAGAATCAAAAACAAATTTAAAATGAATATAGCACCATAAAGAACAATGGCAGACTTTCATACATAAAAATAGTTGAGAAGCAATGGTAGAGTCCATATATAAAAAAATATCTTAAAATGTTAAGCGTCAGTCCCTTAATAACTCTGTCAAAGAATTTTGTCCTGAGAATGCGTCAAAAAAAGATATTTAGATTTGAACCTTTTTAGGTTGTCTTATGTTACATCGAAAAAGTAATGCTTCCTGTGGTTGTTTCATGTTAGCTTAATACATATTTGAGAGTTTTTAGATTATTGTATATCTATTATATATTTGCATACTATAAATGTTTATTTCTAGCCCATGCTAGAGCCTGCAGCCATCTACAGGGTCTTTGTCATAGTGACATTCACAGAAGGGCTCGAATCCAGAGTCGTAAAGCCAGTAAAAAAAAATCCAGAAACATTTTGTTTTAGCTAGTGCTGCCATAACATTAAATGGAATTGTTACATAGTACTATGATTGAGATAATATATTATTGTAGAAAGTTCTTTGTAAGAGACTTATTCTCAACCATATCGCTTTTATTTTTATTATTACTGATAGTACAGTTATTACTAATAATAACTTAATATAAAAATATTTGGTGTTGTGTTGGTAGTCTTACAAAGTGTATACGAAAATAGTATGAATATACTAAATGGCAACACTTGAATAGAGTAAAATGATTTAAGTCATTTGATATACCCAAAAATGTTTTTTTTCTGTGGCATTAATTAAAATACAGTTTTATTATTTTTCTGCCATTGTTCTTTGCAACTACAATTTTATATGCTACACATATTACGCTCTATTTTGAATTGTGGACATTCTTACGAATGTTCTAAAAGCCTTTGCAGCATTTAGTTACTCAAATGTAATTAAGTGCAACCTGTTTGCGAATGAATGGACGGTAATCTTGTTCCAATGCCTGAAGTTTTGTGAGCGCCAAGAACAAATTTGTTGTGTTTAATTAATGTAATTAGTTTTCCCGTTTTAATTAAAGTAAAAAAAAAATGCTAACGCAAATAATTTTTCTTGCTCTACGAAAGGGAAGTGATATTTTTCTTAAATAATCTGATGAGGAGACATCAAATCTCACGCAATACTTAAAATAACATAACTTACTAGTGGCACGGGAACACGGCTTAGTTAATTGAATTTATTCGAGAACTTCCAATGTAATTGCAGTCCAAATACGTTTTATGTTTGCACTGCAATGCTTTGTTAAGACATAATGGCTCGGCTTTGCACGTCGCACGCAATTACCAACGACCTCTTACAGCAAGACAAAGCGTGTAATAGAATAAATAACATCAAGGAACTGCAGTGTACCTACTCTCAGGCCGTAATATTTAACTTTCCAGTTCGCTCTATCGTGTTTCACGCTCTTGGCTTATTAAGTGGCGAAGCTTGCGAAGTCACTTATTGATTTCACGATGTCTGTCCGTCTGTCCGTCTGTCCGTCCGTCTGTCCGTCTGTCCGTCTGTCCCACGATTATCTCGAGAACGGTTTCGAATTTTCAAATTCTGTTTTCAGCAATCGATTACTGATCACCCAGGCATCTGAACCTCCTATTTTGAAACTGATTGCTCAACGGCAACCGTTCGAAACCGCTACAAAGCTGATTGCTTCGCCACTTTGCTATGCTGTTAGCTTGCTAGGTTTATTGTTTTTGAAGACCCTTAGTAGACAGAAGATTTATGGTAAATTACACCTCTAACAGATTGCTAGTAACAAAATACACTTTGGATAAAACTACTTTTACGGATTCTATCACGTTTAATTAACTTATTTTTTATTGATTCCCGACGTTTCGATTACTTTACAGTAGGTCACGGGGGACTGAGGTCACGTGCCGATGTCAGAGTTAACCCGGAGTACCTTCAGCTTTTTTAATTATTAATTTTGGTCCAATCTATCTAAATCTATGCAGAATGAACTTACTGTGTCATGAAGTCTTGTCTGACTGTGTCTTGAAACGACGTCGAGGATCAATAAAAAATAAGTTAATAAAACGCGATAGAATCCGTAAAAGTTAAGAATCCAAATGCAGATACGTTGTCACCCCTGAGGACTAATATGTAATGCCTCGTTTTCAGTAAAAAGGGTCTTCGGTTCTCTACACTCACCATACGAAACACAGCAGCGTGAAGCCACTATTTTACGCTGGTATTCTATGAGAGCGTGGTCCTACCCCGGTCGAGCCGACCCATTCGTGCTACAACCACAATATAGCTGCAGCGTGGTTCTACCACGTAAATTGTCTTTTGTCAATTTTGTCAAAAAAATGTCGTTTTTTAAATTACTTTAAAACTTATCGTTTGAGATGTCGGTAACGGATTTTTGTAAGCTACCTTTTTCAAATTTTTCAATTTAATAATGATAGCTTTCATTCATCATCATTATAATTACATCCCTCCACAAATCTTCTGCTGAACATAGGCCTCTCGCAAGGAATACCACAAAACAAGGTCCTGCATCTACCGACTTTCTTACTTATATGACAAGATTGTCATGTCGTCTCTCCATGTAGTGGGCCGCCCTACAATATTCTTATCGATATGAATCTGTCACTAGAGAAATGTTTTGCCCGAATAACGTAAGATATTTAATTAAGTTAACTACAAAATATAATGTAAGTAACGGTTGCTTTTGAAAAGCACTACTATTTAAGTGTTTTAAGTCATAGACGCGAAGCATTTCGTACGTTGCAAATGTTATGTATACTTTCGCTAATAAATTAATGGGTGCATTAAACCTTTCGAAATATCAGGCATCAAAAACAATAAAACACAATAAAATTAGTAAAATAATTTCATCATCAAAAAATGTGAAGTACTTGCGTAAATATAAGAAAAAATTATAATAAAGTTATTTTGCAATTCAATATATAAATACATCAGTTAAGGTATTTCTACAATTTGTTTTGAATATATGTGAAACTATTTACAGTTTGTTACAACTTTATCTACAGGCAAGCTAACCATTCGACTACACGGTCATTAAAACAACCATTATAATGAAACAAAAACATGAAAGCCTCACTTACATAAAGTAACATAGGATGTTATAATTATGTCAACTGTATAAAAAAGAAATAGAGCTGAACAAGCACA
This sequence comes from Parnassius glacialis, assembly GCA_033319125.1. Classification (NCBI taxonomy): domain Eukaryota; kingdom Metazoa; phylum Arthropoda; class Insecta; order Lepidoptera; family Papilionidae; genus Parnassius; species Parnassius glacialis. The sequence goes on from JAVANC010000020.1 coordinate 37,775,114, forward strand.
AAGAAGCCGTGGCAGCTTAAGGACTAAGCGCTCGCTGTAAATTTCATAGTACGCGAGCAACCTGGGTTCGATGCCCACCGGCTCCATTTTTGTTAATTGCAATTTTCAGTGCTGATTTATCACGTGTTCGGCGGTGAAGGAAAACATCAGAAATAAGAAAAAATATTTCGAAGACATGTGACGTTCGCCAACACGTATTGGGGCAGCGCGGTGGAGACTTCCTTGCCGTAAAAACCTCTCAGAAATGTGAGAAGGCCTGTGCCCAGCAGTGTACTAACTTTAACTTTTACCGCACAAAAAATTATAGACACCCCCGACGTAAAGTAAACGTAAGGTAATCGAAGACTCCATTTAACACTTGCCACATCTATACTTTATTGATCAATTAGCGAGTCACGAACCAGCAGTTACTCATTATCGGGGAACGCCGACCATGTTTATTATCCCGTCCTTTTATTAACGGTTATTATTTCAAATGCTCTTATAATTGTGCCCTCACGCATTAAAACTGACGCCTTTCCACCCGGCCCTATTATCAGGATCAATTGTTATTAATAAATGTGCTGCATCAACAAGCGATCGACTGAAGAGGAGGCAGCTGTCGGACTATTCTTTGTTTCATAAGACGATATTAAATTTCTACGTTCTTATTTCTTTTCTAAAGTCTTTAAAGAATCTTACTTCAAATATCCTTGTCAGTTCAAGCTATTGTTTTTATAAATGAATGGACAGAATATTTAAAGATGACAAGGCTACTTTACAGCTGTCTTGGGTTGGTATCACCGTACTTTTGTTGCCAAGGCTGTCTTGTTGTTCTAGTCCCGGGCTCGAATCCTGGGTCGGGCCAAAACCAGTTAAGTTTTTTGTTAAGCTATTTTATGTAGTATTTATATTTTTATTCGAGGATAAATGTAGATGTCTATGGGACACAGTACCCACTTACCATCAGGTGGGCTGTGTGCTCGTTTGTCACCCTTATTCTATAATAAAGATATCAGCCCGGAGTAAAAATATTTGCGGTATTTTAAGCCCGTGCCTCTGAAAGCATGTAAAACCATGTAAAGACCAGAAAGATATCACAAGTGCTAGATCAACGGATCTAGCACTTGTGATATCTTTCTGGTCGTGTCTTATTGCAGTTCGATCGGACTATAAGGCTCAATTCACATTGGCGCAGAGTCGAAGCGACGCGACGCGTCATGTTTTGCACGGCGCTGCGCGCAACGATGCTCGTAAGCCGCTTACTTTTTGCCGGGCATTTTTCCTACAATTTTTATCACTGTAGGTTTTCGCCTTGACGTTAAACAGACATTCATATTTCTGTACTAAATAAATAATTTTTTCATCTTCGTCCATTGTCGTCGTAGTTCAGCACTGTCGTCCGTCCGTTGTGCACTTGTGGTCGGCGATCGGCGTCTGACGCGTCACTGCGCCCGAGTACGCGCGGCGACTCGTGAATCCACTCCACTCCAGCCGAGCGTCGAAGCGCGAATGCGCGCGTCAACGTCTTCCATATTTACATAGCAGAAATTTGTACTTAAATAATAGAACAATAGAGATGAATATGCTGAAGGCGGAAAAATATGACGCGTCGCGTCGCTTCGACTCCAGTGTGAGTTGTGTGAGCCCCAGTGTGAGTTCAGCCAAGTATGAGGAAATAGAGAGTGTACACCGGTAATAATCCCGTCCTGCACAGATGACAAATTTCCGTTGCGACTGGCCGCTGTAACCGAAATTCGGTCTGGAGGACATTACTTTTGTTTCTGTCGCAAGCAGTACCACACCCACTTTTTAGAGGGCCAGTATCATAACAGGTTTCGACTCATTTCTTCCAATCCGCGAGTGGATAGACCAGCGAGTGGGATGGTGTTATAACAATCTCACTTTGACGTACTCTGCCGCTAAACTATACAATATAGCATAAGGATCAGTAAGCTGTCAATGGGGCAGTTTAGCTGCAAGAATCGATGGGAAAGAAAAGCCTTATGAAGTAAGTAAGTTATTGGTCAACGAAGTTTTAGGGCAGGCGGGCCGCACTAAATAGAGTGACAACCTGGTACGTCACGCAGGAAGTCATTGAATGCAGGTAACAAAATACGGTGTTTCGTGAGGCCTATGTACAGTAGTGGACTTGTGAAGGATGATGATGAAATAAGGTATTTTGTTTTATTCATTGTTATAAAGTATACAAAGACTAAGAAAATATTTAGCGATTCAATATTAAAAACATAATATTAGGCGGTGTGCATTTTGTCTTTTGGCGGTTTCCGGCGGCAGTAACTCATACTGCGCAATGTTACATCAATAAACAAGGACAATCCTTAAAATCAAGTCAAGCATGAAAATAAAAAAAACAGTAGCGAGTGACATAATTTCACCTTGAGCCTACTAATCCCTACCCATCGTAACACTATAATAAAAACTGAATAAGGGAGCGAGGCTTGGCCTTCATTCATGTGGACAGACTCATTGTTAAGATTAAATACTACCAGTAAAAGTTGATCTCGGGAGTAATATTCACAATAACGAAAACTTCAATGGTGGGATAGGTCCAGAAGGATTGGACAATTCAAGGTCAAAGTAGGGGCGAACATCAACATATTTTAGCTTTCATGGGGCTTTTGTGTGAGGACTGAGGACAGAAGCGAAAGGGCGACGGTGATGCATCATAAGTTTTAATTAAAATGGAACATTAAGCTGGACCCACTGTCAAGATTAAAGTGCGTTAGAAAGAGATAGAGCAATATTATGTCCTTTCAATTGATATTGGCATGTAATTGATTGAGCTAAATCGGTTGAGCAAGGCGCGGGAAATTGTCCGACGCTATAATAAATGTTGTCACGCAAATAAATAAAGAAAAGGGGGTCTATGACGTTAATACTATTGAAGAATCTACAGGCTGTTTAAATATTCTGAAATTAGTTTTATTGCTTGAGAATACTTTCTACCTGGGAAAGATTAGAGTGTAGATTAGAGAGTACTCAACCATTCAGAATCACATCTAAGTTTTTTTAAAAATTAGATATCAATATAAATATGTGATTAGCGTGTCATAATGCTAAACAAAGCAAGTTTAATCCACCTTGTCTGAAGCCATGTCCAGCATCCTCGCACAAGAACACCGATCTCTACCAAGGATGATTCGCGAAGTTATTGAAATTAAAAAAAACATCCTAATTTCAATGGAGAAGATGGATGAGTGCTGCCATCTGCTTGGGATCCTATAATTAATAAAATTAAATCCAAACCCAAGCAGACTTCAAGATACTGTAAGCTCATCCTGCGTAGATCGGACCAAAAATTAATATTAAAAAACTGAAGGTAGCCGGGCTAACTATGACATTGGGACGCATTGATTTATATGTTACACTCTTGTCTTGTATAACTCAATGTTGGGACGTAAAACACCTCAGTCCCACCGTGACCATGTGTGCTGTAAAGCACCCGAAACGTCGAGAATTAAAAAGTTAAATAAAACGCGATAAAATCCGTAAAAAATTAGTTTCATTTAATGTGTAATCTGCGCGTAAATATAAGAAATCATAAGTTTGTTTTAAATTGAATATAGATAACGAGTTATAATCATTGGCCGGCAGTAAATTACAGTTTAGTTAAAGTTATAGTTATTGCCTATATGTCCCACAGCTGGGCACAGGCCTCCTCTCATTTTGAGAGGGTTTTTTTTAGGGCAAGGAAATGACCGCCGCGCCTATGACCGCCGTGCCGCCGGAAATGATCGAACCCGGGTTACTTGCGTACTGTAAAATTTACAGAGAGCGCTAAGCTGGAGCCACGGTTACACTTTAATTACACCCACACATTTACTTTAAGAAAACGAACACATTGAAAATGTTACAAAAGTCAACATATTATTTTACATTGTATTAAAATAAATCTTAAGAAAGGGGCCTATTAAAAACGTCTGAATCGTTTCCTTATTATCCGAGCCAGTGAAAAAGTGCGAAGCTGCCACCCCTCGAATTTAAACAAACGTTTCCACTTTAATATACATAACACTGAAATCATAAAACCGTGGGGCGGCTTCATGGACGCCAATAAAAAATAATTGACTTAACTTTTTAATGACAGTGAACACTTTCACGGTTGAGTGTCGGAATGAGAGCAGTGTTATGAAACAATTTTGCTAGCAAGTTACATTCTTTTAGGTCAATCTTTGGGCAATACATGTTTATACTTAGAATCCATCGAAAAGTAACAGAAACATTAAGCTGTTAATTCATTGGTACGCTTGAGAGTAAAGATTCGGTATAAGAATGTAAGGATTCGAAACTGATTGTAAAAAATTGCTCCCGAACCAATTCCAATCGAGAAATACGATATTGTTACTATCAAGCGTTATTAGCGCTGATAGTTACAACCGGATATTTCATTATTTAGAGATCAATTTAAAAAAAAAATATTTACTTCTAAAATATTTTATTATATAAATAAGAAAAACTAATGAAGAAAATGTTCCCGTTGCATGCAATTACAAGCGTCATCTAGACAGTAGAGGTTTCGTTACTAATTTTGCAACATGAAAATAAAAATATCGACCAACGTTTCAACATAATTGATAAATAAAATTCACTTGTAACTTGTAAACCCCATTTATCAAAGTGAAATGAAATGAAAGACGCTAAAAATATCTAATGAAGTGCAGACGGATGCCGAAACAGAGATCCGTCGTAAAACTGACAATGTAAAATCACTACAGCACAAGTTACACACTATGTAAATGCAATGCATAATAAATCTCGTCAAGTTTGAACAGACCACTTGTCGTCTTGTTAACGCGGCCTAAATTGTCTTGACAACGATGTTGCAACAGGATTTGTTCGTTTTGAAGTGGCCGAGTTATTTAAATCGGATGGCGTTGGTAATTATTAAAACGCCGAAACGTCTTCAGTGATCAGTCAAAGTGAGGGCGGATGTTTATTAATACGATGTTTATTCTTTACAACAAACGAATCGTGAGTGCTCGTAGCGACGAGTGAAAGATATAGTTTGGGTTCATATAAGTGAAAGTGTTTTATCTTGAAAGAGTGTACCTTATCGTCGATATTATTATACATAAGTTTTTTTTTTAATTTCATCAAACCGTTAGAGTTATTGATGTTATAGTAAAGTTTACTTCAAAGTTATAATAAGAATATGACCATACACACTTCATAATATCTTTTAAGGTGAAGACAGTTTGTGTTTATGTAAATAACACTATCATTTATTCGTTTCGCTCTTCTTTCACTATGTCTAAAAGTATTTGTAAAACACTACAAATAATTGTACCACCAGCGATTTGTCCGGACCGATACGACTTAGGGACCTTCAAGAAAAGAGGGTATTCCTTTTTAAAAGGCCGGCAACGCATCTGCAATTCCTGTGGTGTTGCATTTGTTCATGAGCGGCGGTAGTCACTTATCATCAGGTAAGCCGCATGCTCGTTTGTCCCCTCTCCTATAAAAAAACAGATTTACTTCACCAACCACTGAAGAAGTGACACCAAACACCATTTGTTGTTTGGTGTCACTTCTTGGACATATAGTTATATTAGCTTCTGTCTGCGGCTCCATGTGCATGGGAAATGGGAATGGAGTCAAAAACATTTATTTTCCTGTAGTAAAATTAAACATTTTGTTAAATCAATAATTGAACCATCCATACAAGTCCGGTTAGGTACTACAGCTGTTCATGCGTAGGTAATTGTGTAACATAGGTATACTAAATAACTTCACAACTGTCTCATATTTGTATAATATTAGTATCTTCTTATATTATATCATCTTAGTATTTATCACTTTAGTGCTATTTTTGCGTGTAATCTAAAAGTCGGGCCCAACATGGGCATACAGTCCCTTCAATATTTATTGTTTCTCAAAAATAAATAATGCCTCGCAATAAAACGTTAAAATCTGTTACTTTAGTTCAGTTTTAAAATTAACTGAAATTAAAGGCAAAGTAACTGAGTAGCTATACTTACAGGTAACCTAACAGGTTACAGTGAGATTGATTACAGAATATCTCAAGTATATAATGTTAATATAATATAATGTTAAATAATCGATTCCATTCATTATATAACTAGCTGACCAGGCAGACGTTGTTCTGCCCTTTTCGACGAGCATGTGTCCTAAAAAAATCCTTAAATTCACAATAAAAAAAAATTGAGGGTCACTTGTCGAGATAAAAACTATCCTATCTCTCAAGTTGGAGCAAACTGCACACATCTCTCTTACAAAGCAATAAGGACCGTGGCCGAGCTCACTTGACTACTCTAGCGCCATCTATTATCTATCTACGGAAGCGGTTGCGATGTATATCGATATGAAAATTTGACGCGCTAAATACATCGTTCTTTATTTAATACATTTCCATAGATGTCGCTACATGGTACCGCTAAGTAAGATTGACGAAGTCATTGGGCTCTAGTTGTGGAACATTTCATTGAAATCAGGAGTTCATCGGGGACAAACAATATGACACGTAATTTTTATATATAAAGATAATAATAATGTACATTATTATTAAATTACATAGTAAGTGTCATAAAATGCCACTTACGAAAATACCCGGAAGAAATTGTAGATACATGTCTATATAGTAATTTCACATTTATGTTGCGACCAGCATCATCTGGTATAACGCCCGCCAATCCGATTGCCACCTGTAACGACTATGGAAAATCCTTTATTTTATATACAACTGAAGTGACAAATGAACTTAAAGTTCAACAGGTTGTAAGTGGCTATTGCAGCTCATGGATACCAGCAACCGGCTTCAAACAAAGGAGGCTAAATATGCGTTGCCACCTTTGAGGAACGAAATGGAATGCCGTACAGACTATAACTATACTTGCTCTCAAAACTCTTCAGAGTGGAACACAGCAGTGCAAGCACTGCTATTTGGCTGTGGAAATAGATAAGAGTGTTGTACCTATCCAGACAGATACCTAAGCAGAAAAAGTCCTAGTAGCACACAGTGAATCCTCCAGAAACGTGAGAGAACCATGTACCTGGCATGCACACTGCTTACAGGCAGATGAAGTACAAGAGTATTTATTTAATTGATATATTTTTTTATAGGATAAGGGTGACAAACGAGCACACAGTCCACCTGATGGTAAGTGGTTGGTGTGGCCCATATACATCTACATTTATCCTCGTTTGCGAATCAAAATACAGATGCGTTGTCACCCGTGAGGACTAAAATGGAATGCCTCTTTTTCAGTAAAAAGGATCTCCGGTTCTCTACACTCACCATACGAAACACAGGAGGGTTAAGCTGTTATTTGACGCTGGTATTCTGTGAGAGCGTGGCCCTTCCCCGGTCGAGCCAACCCATTCGTGCTACAACTATACTACTAATATAGCTGCAGCATGGCTCTACCACGTACAACGTATTATGTTGTTTTATTGTTTAAACATCTTACGTATATTAAACATAATATTTTTTAACTATACACACTAACCATTTGAAATTCAACTTATAGGTAGTGACCTATAAGTCGAATCTCAATTGCAGTGGCGTTTAAACCTATTATGACACTTAACTGTTGCAAATAAGTTAAGCGGCAATAAGCGCACGGTGAAAACGACTCATAACATTTGTAAACGTGTTTGAGACATGCTGAAGCTTTATTATAGTTGTAGCACAAATGGAACGGCTTGACCGGGGAAGGATCGCGCTCTCACAGAATACCAGCGTCAAATAGTAGCTTAATACTGCTGTATTCCATAAATTGAGTGTAGGGAACCGGATACCCTTTTTACTGTAAACGAGGCATTAAAATTTATTCCTCAGCTGTTAAAACGCATCTACATTTTGATTCTTAATTGAGGATAGATGTAGATTCTATGGGTCACAGCATTCACTTATCATCAGGTGGACTGTGTGCTCGTTTGCCATCCTTATTCTTTAAAAATAGATTGTCACTGTCAACCAAGAAAAAGACAAAGTTATATTTGCGTAAATCAAAATTTGCTTCAAATTGGACGTAAGCGCTTTAGAAACAAAAGCTACAAATACAGTAGATGGATATGAAACTATACCAAATAATAATCAAATAAACATATGACTACTACATCTGGAAATCATCCTTATGATTGGATAATATGAAATAGCAAGTGCAATACACATTTAAATTGACTTATAATCAAAGAAGCGTTGATTCAAAATTATAGGCTACAAAATTAATGGAAGTGGTTGTTGTTAGTGCTTACAGTGGAAACATTGAATCCTTATCTAGAAAGACAGGTATTTAAGGCTGGATATGGAAAAGTACAGATAACTTGCACACTGCGGCCACACACCGACCTGTGACGCTGGAATAATATTTAAATAATGTTAATATAACTCAAAACATATAAACATATTGAATAAGAGCTGTTGTATCTTATGAGCTAAGCGCTCGTAGTAAAATTCACAGTACGAGATCAAAGCCGCCGGCACCAATGAAATTTTAATTCCGATTTTAAGTGCTGATTTACCGAGATCTTGAACCATTTTTTCCCAAACACTCAAACGCTACTCAATTTCAAGATGCCGTTAAATCTCGTGCTGTCTCCATCACTTTAAGTCAAAGTTTTGGAAAATTAAAGTACATGATACAATCAGCATACAAAACACACACACACACACACACACACACACACACACACACAATATTGAGCGCTTGCAGTGCGCAAACATGTGCAAATTTGCACTTATGCAAACTAAAGCAAAAAACGGGAATATGCACTCACGAAAACTAAAATAAAAGTAATAACCTATCGCTGCACATTTAAATGGCTGATCATCAAAGAGTTTCTATAGCCCAGGATATCCTAGTTTGGGCTCCCGTCACCCATAAGTTTATGTATTTATTTTCATTAAAATGTTTGTAATGGATAAATTACACAATGAAATTTGTGGGTGAACTTAATAAAGATTGTTTCATTTCATTATTTTTAATCAATTGTATTTAATATATTATATATTTCAGAAGGCAAAAACCAACATTTTAAAAATCAAACTCAATAGGCATTGAAGTATTTCAATGTTTTCGCCCATAAATAATAATAATATAATTTTTATTTTTTTCAATTTGCCTTAATACTCAAGATCCGGACAGAGCATCACCATTGATATGCTATAAACCACCCACAAGGATTAACATAAAACATCTTAGATTAAAATATATAATCTGTGGCTTTCAAAGCCGTATCCGTAGCTTTAAGGCCGTTGGCCGGTAATATTTTTACACATACATCGTTAGACATTAAAATCAAAAATTACTGTAAATAGCGCCTTGAACCTCCCTATATTTCATTATAAGATATGATTGTAATTGAAATATATTTTTAATTAATACAAAACTATCTATCAATATCGGACGTTTTAACGAGCGTGGCGAATAGACGGCCTCGAAACTGTCTCGATATGGCACGACGTGAACTAATTGTACGTGACATTGGCAAAATAATAAGATAGTAGAATTAAGTAAACATAACCGTTTTATCAAATATTTTACGAGCTTATAATCAGTGTAATTACGTGATTGAAGTTATAAACAGTTATGGTAATAATACATGTTCTCTTATAAATCAACATCGAAAGCATTTGAGAGGTAATATTAAATACAAAGTATATAGTTTTTATTTGCATTTATAATAAATACGTTAAAGCGTGTCATAAGAAAAGAGTAATTATTCTCTCGTATACCCTGCATATACAGGAAATCGTTAATGTACACTATAAATAGAAATGGACCGAGAATTGAGCCTTGAGGTACACCCGTATTAAGTATAGCACTGAGAACTAGTATCGTTGGATTGTGGTTAGAAATAGGAAAGATAGAGTAAGATGCTTCAAAGATACGTGTATATGATGCCATGCATAGAGGACAAAACGAGTAGTTTCAAGAAACAAGAATACAATTACGAATGCGCATATTATCTACTGTCTAAGTAGCGTCATATGGTCCTTTGAATTGAATGTATACATAATACATACACATTGCGTGTCACAATACCTTTCTATTCTTATGCTGCATTAAATACTTTGTTAGTGATTTTCATAACATGTTCACAGCGCCTTTCCAAATCGAATATTCAAATGAGCAGCACTCTCTCCATTGCTCTTTTATTCGATTCAATTACAAAGTTGTGTTACAATACAAACCCTAGGTATGCCATAACACATAAGAAAAAGCGATTATGTTTTCGGAATTTTAATTATAGTTAAACTATATATTTAACTATAATTCGTATGGGATACTTATAATGTTAGAGCATTATCAATTTTGTAAAGTAACATTAAAAAGCTAGCAAATATCAATCCAAAATGAAAACGGCAGTATATTCTTTAAATAGTTGGACTTTGAAATTATTTATTTTCAAATTAATTACGCTTAAATTATTTTAAAAGAATAAAATAAAAATATACATTTTCACACTAGATTGCGGGATTTGAATCCTTGGCACCTTACCGCAGCAGACAAATAGTTAATCATGGCGCTACCGAGTCGTCGAAAGTTTTTACTATGCGTTACTTATTATTGTTCTCTTATCCTGTAAAATGTCCTCCGTTTTTCCAAAATTACAGCTTATAACTTGGGAAAGTTACAATAGTCTACCAATCGTCGCTGCACAGATAGCGCTAATTGGTAGTTGAAACGCGCCGCTAATGCGTCCCCGCAATAAATTCGAGGCGCAGATCGATGACCTGGTGTACAGATTGACTCGACTGAATCCGAGAAGAATAAAGAATTATTGACATTGCAATCATACAATTACTGTTCGATCGGGAATTTAGTTACGTGAAGTAAGTGCCTAGCACTTCAGGCTGATACAGACCATTATTTGATCATAGATAAATAATACGTTAGTTAATACCTAGTAATTGGAGTTCCTGATTTTAAGTCAATTATTTTAGATTTTGAATTTCAGTCGGAGCTAATATTTGGTCGCAAGCACAAATTATTAGTGTGAATGTCAATGACACTGCATTCAAGGCTAGTGCTGAAGGGATTACTTGTCATGTTCGTCAAGCTTCACGATCGGATTGGCGATCGCATCTCCAAATGATTCGCAATTTTGACGCCAAGTCTGGATATTTTACAAGTGGTATATACGAGATGATTATACCATCTATATATTTGAGACCATAAAATTTTCTTACTTTCCCACAGTCGTCCCTTACGACACACACATAATGATATTGCGCAGATGTGACCTCGAGCCAGAAATTACGAACCACCGTTGATAATTGAACACGTGTTTTGCTACAAAAAGATATTATGTACTTTACTAGGATATATAGATTTTCTAACGGCTAAGCGCCTTTCTTATTGGTTAACATTCATAGAGTCTATTTATATTTCTTAGTTCCGGCGTTGCAGTGATAATGCACGCGAATGTGGCAAAGAGGGACGAGTTACTACAAATTATTATTGTATTTTTGAATTAGATATTAACAAAATTATTATTTTATCATTAAATAATATTACTCGAAGAAAACAAGTATTATGTATATGTAAACAACATACCGAGTAAAAAAAAAACAATTTATTTGTAAATAAAAAAATCGCAAAATCGCCCATGACCTTTGCTTTTGTCTACAGAAATTATCTCACCGTTGCGAGATTCAAGTGTTTCTAAGAATATAAAGAATTACAATAAAATCGTTTCATGTTATTGGAATCTTAGTTTTTACTTTGTATACATAGGGTCGAAGAAAGAATATTCCTTATTTAGGAAATAATAAAACAGTACAAAAATTGTTAATTGCAATGTTGCATGGTGAAAAGCTTTGAAAGTAAAAATCGTAGGGAAATTGTTAACAGAGCAAGAATTCAGGTATTGTTATCATAAATCCTGCTGCTAAGGGTGCGATTTGGTAAGTTGTCCCAACTAGCGAGAGGCTACTGGCATTGGACTGTTTACGCGATTATCTGTCGTTAACCGTGATATTAAGTCGTAGAATAAGTCGACGACGAAAGAAGGAGGTAAAAAATTCGCCGGTATGTTATTTTTTCTTGTATGTATGAGTTTATTACGCAATATAGTCCACTGTGAACCGATTTTGATAATTCTTTTTTTATCAAATAGGATGTTGGCATAAGTTGGCATAGGATGTGTGGAAAAAGAGAGATTGTGTATAATGTAACTATTTAGATGGCATTGCGATTGTGATATTCCATAATCCACTTTAAAATAATTTCAGCAGGCAGGACATTACTTGTTCTACACACTATGTCTTAGCACCGATTTCAGGATGTGAAATTATTTTATTCTTTTTAGTTCATTGAAGTCAGCTTTTTTCTTAAAAATATTTTTTTAAACAAATATTTAAGAGGTATATACACTCTCGCATACTTTTAAAATTAATAGGAAACATCTGATCAAAACACTATTTACGATGATGTATGTACATGAATACAAGCACTTTTGGTAATTAGTAAGAACTCTTATTCGTAGTTTATATTTTACAAAAAATGTCGCACTAAAGAGTGCAAAAAGCGGTCCGTCTTGTCAGCAAAACAAAATAGGATTCGAAGTTGTACTAAAAATTATAATGTCAATAAATGTTTATGACACGTTATTACTATCACTGGTATATAGGAAACGGATTTTTTGACTTTGTTATAAACAACAAAACAACAACAAACAAACAAAAACAACTTTGTTGTAAAAAAGGCCAGGTCAAGAGTACCCTAAACCGAAGAGCATGTATGAAGGGAATTCTGAAAGTGGACGAAGCGAAACAAGTATGTAGGATCGTAACAAGTGGAAAGAAGTGGTCTCTGCTTACCCCTACGGGAAAGAGGCGTGATTATATGTACGTATGTTGTAAGCAGAATAGTCAAAAAATGCCAAAAAATAGACCACGCATAAATTATATATAATATACATGTAAATTGTAAGTAAAGATTAGATTACTTAGTTAAAGTTTAAATATATTTCCTATTTCCAAGGTCATATAAATCTTTAAGTTAACACTAAATTTAGATTGCGAAAAACAGACACGATATAATGCTTATGGAGAATACGCCAAAGGACAAGTGTGAATGTTGATCCAATAAAACAAGACTGTGATAATTCAAGATGTAGCTCCATACATCAAGTGTTAAACCCAATACATCAAGTGAATCACAAGACTAGACCACACATGCAACAAATCTTTCGTTTGAGGACACTACATTAAGGATCGTACAGTAAATAAACTAATTCACGATATGCTTGTAATAAATTTTATTACAGGATCACCAGTGAATGTCAGTGGGTAATAAGTCTAAATAACTTGTTATATTTAAAGGGTCTTTCAAAATGTGTCTTTAAAATATAAGAGGAGTAATAAAACTCAGTTGTAAAAAATCAGGAATATTAGGAGTTTATATTTATATAATAGCGATCCGCTCCGGCTTCGCACGGGTGATATCTGGAGAATAGAATAGAATAGAATAGAATAATTTTTTATTCAATATAGATCACATGTGTAATTCTTATTGAAAGTCATTTTCAAAGTCATTGTCATGGATCTCGACACACGCGCTACCTATCGGGTCCAATTGTGAATCTAAACTATCTAGAGACCCATTCAAACAGATACCAAAAGATTCCATCAAAATCGAAAAAGACGTTTTTGAATTTTAGTGAGACTAACTGACAGCAATTGATTTTTATATAATTTATAGACAGAGATGTAAAATTTCAGTTTAAAGTTGTGACACTTTCAAGGTCACTTGAAACAATTTAATTTATTTGTATAGATATAAAATAATCGATAAAACGATGTACGGACCTGCACTCTATTAATTCTTCTTTCCTTTTTCCAACAACTGTCGAGAAACATTGTCGATATACATGTACTAAATGTCTATCTACATAATATACTAAATCTCATACAAAGGTGCAAAGAAAATATTAGATCTGCTACGTCAACAAGGCACGACTGAATTTTTTCTTAATAGCTAGCCTGCATGTCATCTAAGATTGTTATGGTCAATTACAGTAATACAAACATAACCTAAATAGTGGAATGAATTGTAGCATTGACAATATAATTTACTATCCATATTCTACCTCAATAGTGCAACGGAATTAACTTTTTTTTAAATCTGAATTTCATTTTTGAACATAACTAACTCCAATTCATAGTAACATTACTAAGCACTTATCTGCCATAGACGAAAGAGGACTAAGGTACTTAAGTTCGAGCTGACACTATGATGTTTATAGACTTATCCAATGGAGGGTCAATTGACAAAGGGAAAAATTGTATACATAAACAAAGCCACATGCATTTCAACGCGATAGCAAGTTTTGTGCATTCTTTTTTAAATCATTTTGGATAATGTTCATTTAACAATGTTTATAGATAATTTTAATTTGAAATGCGAAATTCATCCCATGCACGATCAATAACAAAATTTTAGCAAATCACTCTATTTAAGGGACTAGAAAAGTAAACATTCCAAAGTGACACATCAGTTCTAGAGATTTGATGCCACACTTCAAAGTTGTAAAAAGGTATCTTATATTATAATAACATATTTTCTGTCAAAAATGGTGAAGAATCTTCAAAAAAAAAAACTTTAGCTGCTAAAAGTAAAAGTCAGCACATTTAAGGTATTACACCGGTTTCTTAAGCGGCAGAGACATCAACAGGAATGTATATATCATACCCTATGCCATTGTCATCATAAATAATGTGTGCATTCATAAGGTATTAATTCACTTGACACTACGTCCTTTAAGGAGCTCTTGTTAACGTACCAAATGATGCGAAATGACAATAGAGTGCGTGACAAAATTCAAAATTAAAATTTTATAAGAACCCTAATGATAATTATGCCACATCCGGTCACGTTGATGCATTTTGATAAAAATGATGACCAGAATAAACGATTACCGAGGCAGATAATATGACATATTAAGAATTAAATTTATTACTTTGCATTTAATGACTAGAAGATTATATTACAAAGGATTATAGGGAAATACAATAAAATTGCATTTCCCAATTGTTTTTTTGCTTGTGCTTACAATTATTGTTTTCTAAGCACAACTGTTAATGTAAACTTAAATTGTAGTAACATTAAAATTAATAATAATACGCGGTAGCATTTCTAAAATTTCATTGAGAAAAGAGCTCTTACCGTCATAAACGGCGATTGGGGCGATATGTTTTGATTTGAGGAATAAAAGTTAGAAATTAGTTTTAATAATATGAACTAATTTCGGTTTATAAATTCTATATTGTAAAAATTACAAAAATAATAAAATTTACATTTGCAATTTACTCATCGGAACCAACACAAGATGTACAAAATATGATAAATATTACAAACCAAATAAAAGCTACCGTATCTTTGACATTATGCTTTCGCTATATGCCAGTCCAGTGAAATATCAGGCCCACCTTTGAGTCATTGCAGAGACCGGCGCCGCGTCGTCACGCACTAGCAGCCAACCGTGACACGATGTGAGAGCAATTCTTTTTGCAACGACTACTTTTAGCAAACCGCGTGTGTTTTCATGTTTTGCTGTTGACGCAAATGTATTACTAGCAATAAATCACTTATTTGAATATCAACATTATTTAAAGACCGGTTTAAGTGTCGTATTATGAATTACTTAATGCCATTGGGCCGATGGAAAAATAAAATATGTGATTTTTGTAACGAGTGTGCAATATATTTAAAAAAAAATAAAGAAATAATTGCCTCAATAATACCAAAACCAAAAACAATCATACAACTTTATCATTGAAGTTAATAATTTATATTGTAAAAAATCTAGTAACGATAATCGAAATCGCTGTGTACTAGCGACATAAGAGAATCCACTAGACCATATCATCCCATGGGTATCATAAGAGGCGACAGAGGGAAACTGAAACAGGAGATGGGAAACTGCATCATTCTGATAACAAAAGTAAGAAAAACTTGCAAATATTTCAACGATGAAGGGTAGGCAGAGACTACGAACTTCCATTTGGCACGATCCTGACGTACCTATCTCGCCTCCTTAACATCCATATGTATATCTACGCCTACTTGCTCGTCGATTAAGGGTACTCCTTAATCTGGTCCATCATCAGTATATCGCCAATTAAGTTGATAAACTTTCATCCCTTCCCGACTTTGCCGTTCACTTCTGCGTGATGAATCAATGACAATAAAATGTCGTATGATACGACTAAGAGTAATGCCGAAAAAGATTGCTGTCTTCCTTCTTAGGGAAGGATACGTCTGGCCCTGCGATCTTGGCGATCCTGCTGCCAAACATGACACATATTCAACAGTAGACTTTTAACGGGTTGATGACTGAATGACTGTAAAAAGTCATACAAAATGTTCTACATATACACAGCAACTAAACAAATTGTGAAGAAAAACGATAATAATCTAGATGGAACAGCTTGTCACGAACGTTGAGATTGCAATCGTTCATTTCCTCGCGACAATAAAAGACTTCATTCTGTCAGCCTCATACGCCTTTCAATCAACTGCAGCAGCTTTGTTCAGTGCGGGCGATGACATTGCAACTAACAACCCACGCCAATATTAACAATACTACACAAGTTCAAATAACATTGAATCGTTCAATAATGCGCAAGCATTGTTTTGCCTTGTTGAAACATTTTTGAAAATTTCGACCATAATTCTATCTCATGCATAATTGCGAAGGGCCAGTACGATTTTTTCAAAGAACGTAGAAAAGGTAGAAAGGTTTTCCAAGTAAACATAAGCATTTGGTTGAGGATACCGCAACACAATTAGTTCCTGGTCGGTCAAGTAGGAAATAGGAAGAACAAAGTATTATAATCTACGTGACACTAGAGAATGAAATCGGAAGTGCCGACGACTCACGTTTTGTGCTCCATATAAAGCATTTTATCGAAAGTTGCTTTTCTTTTGATAATAATTATTTCATGTTTAACTGTTTTGCATAATGAAAATAAAAATAACTTAATAATGTACCGAGAAATTAAATAACCAACTTTAGAAGCTATTATATCGGTGTTACTTTTTTGAAAGTAAAGAAAAGGTAAATTATTAATATTATTATATTAATAATTACATTAATAAAGTTCATCCCTTATTTCTTTCCACTATTTGTATGGGAATACCCCTAAATTATAAGATATTTTATAAATTAAGAAATATTTTAGTTTAGCCATTTCCACGAAATCGGTAATAATAAAATACATACGCATCGAATATAGAACCTTCTAGTTTTGAAACTCGGTTTAAAATGCTATGTGTACGTCTTATATTGAACAAATAGTAAAGTAAGTAAAGACATTTTCTTACTTCGAACATATGTATATAATTTCATATACCTTTTCGGTACTCTAAATCTTATCGATAAGAATTGAATCTCAGCATACATACTTATCATGCATTCTAAAATTAATTGAGTGATTTAGATGAGGAATAAGATTATATTTTTGTTAAATAAAAAGCAAACGTGACTGAATTCAAAACAACTATCTTGGCTATCCTTCGCAAACCGTATCAAGTTGACGAAGAATATCCGACGAGAGCGCAAGCGCACTCGTTATGACCATATCTTCAAATAACAATCTAAATAAGGTTAGATTATCAAACGTTGTAAAGGACTACAATACATTTTAGTGTAGAAATTCAGTGACGAGCGTGCAGCGGGGCGTAGCGGTCACCGTGCAGTCTAACACACGCCCCAGTATTACAGTGGAGAGTCTCCACTGTAATACTGGGTTAGTGTACTCCAGTCAGACTGGAGTACAGTTATCAGGAAGATGCTGCGGCCCAAATCCTGTTTCAACTTCCCTATGTCACCTCTTACGACACGTACGGGAGAACACGGGGCAGAGGACATTCTTACACCCACTACCTAGCGGATTCGGAGCTGTTGTCGGATTAGTAATGCTAATAATAGCATATTATTCCTTATAAAAAGGAAAAATGGTGAAAAATATTAAACGCGCCGCTACGCTGCAAACTCCTGCTGAACTCTCTACTTAAACCTTAGGGTTTACTATATATCTAGATTAGTTCTGTTAGCCAGTTAGGTTTTACAGATTCATCGGACACAACTACGGTTTACTATGTGTGCACAAATTACTATACTTCACGCAAGTATACATATTACTACTCTGAAAGAATGATGGCACCGAGGCAGCCCATCAGGATGCTCCAATGTCTTCTTCTTCATCATCAACCCTCAAGAGTTTACAGCTCGACATGGGTGTTTCCCGTTGTAGGAAGGTTTGCATTAATAGTTGTTTGGCAGGTGGATTGTGGATTTAAAGCTGCACTCCGTGACCGATCTAAGTTTTTCACGTCTGACGTAAACTAGAAGATTACAGCGCCATCTATTGGAGGCCATGAGAGTTTTTTGATATGCCATGATAAATTTTACTTATGTATATAGTTTATAAGGTTGAATTTTAACTATTCGAAGAAAAATAGTTAATTTCTGAGTTTCTTGCTGCTTCTTTTTTATAGAATAAGGGTGACAAACGAGCACAAAGTCCACCTGATGATAAGTGGATGCTGTGGCCCATAGACATTTATCCTCAATTATGAACCAAAACGCAGATGCGTTGTCACGCCTGACGACTGAGATGGAATACCTCGAATCCAGTAAGGATCTCCGGTTTTCTACACTCACCATACGTTGTTACGTACGCATGTTACGTTAGCAGCATCAAGCTGCTATTTTACGCTGGTATTCTGTGAGATCGTGGTCCAACTCCGGTCGAGCCGACCCATTCGTGTTGCGACCACAATATAATATGTAGCTGCAGCATGCCTCTCCACGAACACGCTTCTTCTCACAAGGTCTCCCCGCTTTAGTTAGTTGTTAATTGCTCCATGCATTTGATTTTCAAAATTAACGATAAACATAATGTGATAAATCAACACGTTATATTTTAATTAACATATGTGACAGCAGAATATTACCCGTTTGTTCTATGAGACCCTTGAGCTGCCATGTTAATACTGAAACAGTAGCTATTAGCCCGTACTACGTAGATTAAATCCATTAGTACGTAGATTAAATCCACTAGTGTAATAGCCACAAATTGTCTGTCCCATTACGTCAAACCCTATCTTTTTACCTAACTGTTAATGGCTTTACTCGTAAGTGAGGATATAAGGCAAAGACAAGACAATACTACAAAGGCCACAACCATAAATTAAGGTAGAGAGAAAATCATTGAAATTACTTGTGTAGTAAGCATATTGTACATTGCAGTAAGCTTTGGCTTAACCTGTATACAAGTATGTAAAGTCGTCCATACCGAATTTAGGTCACGGCGGCCAGTTGAAGCGGAGATCAGTCATTTACACAGGACAGGATAATAGCACAGTATAAATATATATTTATACTGTGATTATAGTACCCGAGTGTATGCGCAAGCACAGATGCACTCTCTATTCCCTCACTCTCATAGTCCGATTTGATGGCAATCCGATACCACTGGAGAGAGATCAGACGCAGTAACAACAGCTTTACGTGCTTTACGAGGCACGGGGGTGAAATATCTACAACCTCCGACGTGCTACTGAGAATTTCTTCCGCACCAGGATAGGAAGCGCAGAGGCAAGTTCAAATCTTGCACGGAACAAGTGTTTGTTTGTATGGCCTACAAATTATTGTTCCATATATATATATATATATATATATATATATATATATATATATATATATATATATATATATATATATATATATATATAATAATACAAAATATTTTGTCTATCTTCTATATAAATAAAATGATAGAGGTTTGCGGTTGTGCGCGCATCACGGGAAAACTACTCGATAGATTTCAATTAGGTTTTCTAAGTTTACTTAGGTTTCCTAGTTTTATTTTTTAGACACTTGGCCATTATCTTTAAAAAAATTTTTTGTGATATTTTCACTTAATATAAATATATTAAAGTTTTTTTTTAAATGAATAATAAAGATATTAAAGTTTTAAGAAACAACGATTTTTATAAGCACTACGTGTTCAGTGATGCGTGTTTTCTTTGTTAATATATCAAGCAACGCGGACGAAGTCGCGGGTATCAGCTAGTATGCAATGTATGTATACAAAACTCCTCAATGATACAGAAGCAAATCCTATTGTGGGGGGTAACGTTTACCAAAATGATGACACAACAAAGTACACTATTATCGGCACTTAGTCCGCCAGTAACAATGTCTTTTGATCTTAAGCATTAATTTATAACATCTCACACACACACTACATGTACAGAGTGTCAAGACTCAAGATGCACAAATGCACGCTTGTCAAAATTACAAGGCGGCGGGCGGCGATGCGTGTCGCCGTACATTATTAATACCGGCTGCGTCCACTTAATATGAAAACT
Source organism: Parnassius glacialis (assembly GCA_033319125.1). Classification (NCBI taxonomy): domain Eukaryota; kingdom Metazoa; phylum Arthropoda; class Insecta; order Lepidoptera; family Papilionidae; genus Parnassius; species Parnassius glacialis. The sequence goes on from JAVANC010000020.1 coordinate 37,795,465, forward strand.
TACGAGAAGTCAAATGAGAACATACGGACTGTCATTACGAACGGCCTTCTTGCTGAAATACGGCCGTATTCGACGATAACACGTTATGCTATGACGCAATGTACTCGTTGAAGTACATTGAATAGTAAAAGTTTTTAGAAAGTACCTAACACTTTATATCAATTGTTTGGTAAAGGTCTGAGGCTCACTAGGATGTAGTTTACGCAAAAATAATCCTACCCACGTTTTGATCAATATTTTATAATAATTTAAAAAAAAATCAAATGTCAATATCACTCAATTAGCCTCGGTGTGTTGGATCCTTTTTGTTTTTTGGTTTACTTCTAACTATTAGGTCCTCGGTGAATATATCTTCTTTATATATAAAAATTACGTGTCACGTTATTTGTCCGCGATGGACTCTTAAACTAATGAACTGATTTCAATGAAATTATGCACACTGTGTGCATTTTGGTCCAACTTGAGAGTTAGGATAGTTTTTATCCCGATAAATGACTCTCAAAATTATTTATTGCGAATTTAAGGATTTTTATAGGAAGGGTCGTTAGAAAGGGCAGAACAACGTCTGCCTGGCGAGCTAGTATGTATATATATCACAATAATTATGAAAACCAAAAATACAAATTAAGATTACAGGAGATTCCCGTATGTTAGCAAGAAAACTAAGGCTACCGTAATGAACCGCCCAGACACTAAAACGTCACTTAAAACCATAACGCGGGCCGTGGAAAGTAAATATAGACTTGAAGATTTAAATAAATAAACGATGTGCATGGATTTACGCGCGGGCTGTGGCTGTATATATAGATAATAAGACTGTCCTACCTCGCTAGAGAAACGTGTCACTAGTGCAATTCGGAAGCGCCATTTTAAGCGCCCATCATCGCGTCCGCTGGGTCCATTAATTTGATGCGTTTCACAATCCTGTTTGGACAGCGGGATTGATTTAGCTTTCATATATTTTAAGAGTGATCTCGTAAATTAATAGAATTTCTAATAAAAGTATAAAAAATAACGACGGCTATTTATGGATACGGAAGAAGTTAATTCATTGACTAAAGCAGTTTCATCTGTTCGTATCTTGTTGACGCCGAAACGTTGTGGTGTTGTATTAGAAAATCATTCACAAATTTCTATAGGGAAAATCTGATAGTACCACAGTGCAGTATCATCAACAACTTTTAACTTGCATGGAAAATGATCAGGTAGGTATTACCACAGTTTAAAGACCTTATCTAAACCATGGTATTACGAAGAAGAAGAGATGGAGTTCATTGCTATGCGGACGACGGCACTGGTGATGCCTTATACACCGGCCGTGCCAATATTTCTCGGGAAAACTTCGCCGAGTACCGCGACAAACTTGTGTCTGAAGTAGAATCTTTGCTGAACAAAGTCTCGGATTGGGGGCGACTAAATCTAGTCCAGTTCAATCCCCAGAAGACACAAGTTTGCGCGTTTACCTTGCTGCCTCAGCTAGCATCGGATTCCTCGACGTCAACATATCGAATAGTGTGCAGTTTCGTGATCACTTGGAAGGGAAGGCCAAATTGGCCTCTAAAAAGTGGTGGACTGTCCACCATTGTGCGTTTTACTAGGAGTTTTATTCCTCGTACAATTTCTCTGTGGAATTGTTTACCACCGGTGATTTTTCCGGACCGATACGACTCAGGGACCTTCAAGGAAAAAACTTACTCCTTTTTCCTACAACGCACCTGCAATTCCCCTGGTGTTGCGATTGTTCATGTGCGGCGGTAGTCACCATCAGGTGAGCCGCATGCTCGTTTGACCTCTCTTCTATAAAAAAAACTGATTGAGACTACATTTGCGTATTGAGTCTCAGAAAGTACGTAGGTAAGTAAATTATATTAAATATTCTTCATTGTTGTCATCATCAGCTTACGGTTGTAAGCATCCTGCGCTTAGGCCAAATTTTGATTCATAAATCTAGTTGCTCCGCGCAAACGCTACGAGTAAGGCAAAAGAGGAGCCTTGCACTACGTTCACCTTCTTTTCCATTAGTCCGCAGAAGCCCACAGTTGGACATGGACGCTCCCATTGTACGAAGGATTTTCAGGACAATGTGTACGTTTCTTCAATAAGATACCCAAAGAGAAACTAACCTTTAAATATTTTTAAAAAATACGTAAGAGAGTCACTCATAAAGAAAGCATCTTACACAGTCAAAAAATACCTTGTAGATAAAGATGCTTGGTTTTAATGTCTTTCAGTTTAACACATACAATCTCATTTTCAAAGTTGGAAATTTTAATAAGTTATACTTAACATAAATTCGCCAGACGTATTTCGTCGTAGCTATTATTCTTTGTATGATTACAGTGTAAACACTAAGTAACAATTATTATTATTATGATATGTTAACGTTCAAAAGTGCTTAGTTTAAAGTCTACTTGAATGATGATATTTGATTGATTGATCGATTTTTTGATCGTCTCACTCGGCAGATGGTTTAACGACCCCAGTAACGTCTTGCATTTTTGACCGTCGTCTCTCTTAGCATTATTCGTCTGATATGAATGAGATGGTAAACCGCCATCTACCGGAAACCTTCCTTTTTATGAAATTTTCCATAGCCAAATCTTACGTCAACTACGGGACGAAATATGGTTTAATCCATCATCCACCATCACTACACAACTACTAATGGTGTAAGGAAACAAAGTATGACCTTTAACGTGTTACACATTCAGAAGAGAATTTGAGCTCAGTAAAGGCATGTGTTTAAGTAGTGTCATTTTGACCTATACGAAAATAGATAGATCCCCTTTAATTGAACCAATTATATAATTGGGTTAATGCAATTATGCAAGACGGACGTGAGATGCAACGGGAACAGTTTTGTCACGATATAGGTACGTCACCGCTGCCGAGAAACCACTTAACGAAGATAGTCCTGGATCAAATAATTTGTCATTAAGATTTGAAGGTTCGTCATTTGATGGTGCTTAATTTATGTTCCAGAGCACGCCATCTAGCCCCTTATCTTGGACTATGATGAAGTACCATAACCATAAACGTAAAATACCTTAATTCTAAAACCTTATTGCCTTAAATACGGTCTCTTATGTTTTTTTTTAATACAAAAGGGACAAACGAGCATACAGTCCACATTATGTACATTGATGCTGTGGCTCATAGACATCTACCAATAGAATCAAATTCAAAATGCAGATGATTCACCCATGCATGCACCCCTGAAGATTAAAATGGAATGACTGGTGTCTAGTTAAATACGTCTCCGGTTCTCTACACTCATCATACGCAATAGCGTTAAGCTGCTATTTTACGCTGGTATTCTGTGAGAGCGTGGTCCTTCCCCGGACGAGCCGGCCCATTCGTGCTACAACTAACAGTATATTAGCTGCTGCACGGCAGCTACCACCTTAAAACTTACGCATCTCACTGCCGTCGTCCTACCATTAGGAA